>JAFBJZ010000863.1:7657500-8257500 GCA_016785225.1 Psettodes erumei | reverse complement strand
GCCACTGATTCCCAAGTTTAGTTATTTATGTCTTTCCACGCATGCAGGAAGACATGAAAATTAAAGCTCGTTGCGTCATCCCTTTTTTTTTATGCGTTGCAATGTCTTGACTGTCTTCATTTCCAGGAGCAGAGATGAACTCGGCTTTAACGGTAGTTTGTCATAGATGTGCAGTTGTTAAAAAGCCAAAAAGCCTCCATCATTTTTGCATGACCTCTTTAATCAAGATTTGAATCATAGGCAAGTCTAAATTAATGTGAAGCTGCTTACATTATCTGTCAGAAGTTTTAGAACACCCCCATATTTCAATTTTTATTGAAATTTAAGCAGTTCCAGCCCAGTGAGTAAGCTTAAATGGTACAAAGTAAGCACTTAACAACAACAAGAACCAAAACAAATTTAGGTCACCAAAAACTGAAAAATCACGGAATTTTGATCTGATGCATTATTAGGATGATACTGTACTGCAGGAAGTACTTCTGTATACAGTTATTAAACTGACAGCCAGACAGACTGGCTGGTCACGGGTTCATCCTACAGCAAGATAATAATCCAAACATGACGACGACGAGCACAGTATCCAGACTTAAACCCCTTGGAGCTGGTTTGGGATGAATCCCGACAAAAGGTGAAAGCAAAGCAAGCTGCCTGTGCAACACTTTAGTGGAAACTTCTGCAACGGCGTTGGGACAAACTTTCCAAACGTTTTATTTCCATTGTAGAAAGAACGCCACAAGTGTGTTCGGCTGCTCGGCGATTCAAGAATTTAGATTAAATTTATTTCAACAAGAGGATTCCACGATTCCTTGTTTTTAGAATCTCAGGTTTTATTTGGAGTTTGAATTTAATTACGTAAATCTAAATATCAGCTGGAAAAGCTGAGGTGTTCTAAACCTATTGACTTGTAGTTTACTGATTTGATGTCCAGTTGTTGGGGTGCTGTGTGATCGCCAGGCAGCCAGTGCGTCTTTTTTGCCTTAAAATGAGATCCTGATGTTTTTAGCTTTTGTTGGATCCAATGCGTAATTAGCTCTTTTCTTTTTTAATTATTATTGATGAACAATGTGTGAATCTCCCCACAGGATGCTGTGAGGAGATTGCTATATATTGCATCATCCTAGTCTGAGTTTTACACTCCTTCTGCTTTGTCAAGGACATATTCTGTTAAAACAAGTAATTGTCACGCACATCTGGAATAATGCAGATACAGTCTGTGCTCTCTCTACTGGTAAACCCACACTGGGGGGTAATGCTGACATTCCTATTTTGATTTGGTCTGTTCTTAATAATAGTTCATAATAACAGAACGCGACTCAAATCTGTGTTATTACTATATAGTTAAACTTTAATACAAACGTCTCCAAGTGAGTTTTGAAGACTAATTTGACTCCATTGATTTCCTCTGGCATGCTACTGAAAAACCAATGATCCACAAACACAGGGGGGAAAACAGAATAACTTCACACATGGAGAAGAGAGGTGATGAGGACTGCACGTTTGTCAGCTGCAGCATGGAACAGGCTTCATGGCTTTTTGCTTATATTTTATTTTATTGTTCATGTTTGTTATTTCTTCCTTTACTTAAAGAAGGAAACCAAGTATTTGTTCCTGGCTTTCATTTCTTGGTCTCAGTTGAGTTGTGAGGGATTTGTCTCAGACGAGCTGTGAAAGGAATATAAATAGTAAATTGCCGGGGCAGTAATTACTTTCATATTCTGCGCTCTGCCCTTTCTGTCAACGCCCAGCCACGTAAGAACACCAAAATAATATTACAGCGAGCCCACTACGGGCCAAACGTTGCATGTGGGTGTGTGTGCGTGCATGTAAGAGATCCTTCAGTGACTAACAAAGCCAAAGTGACCTATTCTTTAAAAAATGTTGCTTGCTCTTTGTGCAATGACAGCACGATGCCTCATCAGGATTTCTGGCAAACATATTGATGTGACACATTGAATTGCAAAGACCTCAGCATTTTGAGGCCAGTTACAGCATTTAACATTTAACTGTCAACTTCATGCTCAGTGACAGTTCCCTTGTCTGGTTGCAATCAGTGTTTTCCTCGGAAAGGTTCGCAGGGGAGCCTAGCTGCAGGAAGTGGTACAACACTGTACAATAGGTCAAAGGTGAGGACAATAGAATCAGGTGGTACTGTACCTTGTCAGTACTTGTTCATTTGTTTCTTTACAGTTTACATTTTTCTTTTCATAATTCACAAAACAATGTTGATACATTCTCTGGAATGAGTTGATATGGTCCAAATGTGACGCATTTTTCCTGTTTCAACATCTGTTGCAATCCTTATCTGTGCCGTTTCTCTGCCCTGAATCACGCACAGTAACAACCATCATTAAGGCACTTGAGTTAATTGCACGTTTATTTGTTTGTGCGTGTGTGCGTGTGCCTGTGTGCACGCTTGCACAATGGTCAGTGCTCCAACTTTGAGAAGCAAACGTTGTGCAAGCCATGTGGGGGAATGAGCCCTGCTGTGGATGTATCCTGGCATCCCAACCATTTCCTGTCAGATAGGATTATGAGCCCTCTGTGCTCGGCTCTCATGGCCGAGGGCCTCATGATGGTGCTCAAAAACACACTCTGAATGGCAGTTTACTGTGAGAGGGTAATGGGGCGGGAGGTCCATGGGAAGTGGGCGCAACGGCACGGAGTCCACGAGGTCTGCCTGATCCTGAGACTCGACCGTCTGATGTGGAGCAGCATGCAGGAACGCACGTTACGCGCAGATGTTGCGGGAAAGTATGAGGCACTTAATCTGACTGTCCTTCCTGAATTGCAGACTGCTGAAGTCTGAGCTCATGAACTCGAGCCCCTACCAACTGAGTTTTTGCCCAAAGCCCCCCTCCTTAATAGCGAATTGAGCAATTCATCATATTTTTACATTATTTACAACATAAATTAGTCTCTTGCTATGAGAAAATGGCCCCTGTCTGCCTTCATGGCCTTTATGCACTGCCTTACGCAAATGGGCCACTGGGAATCTGCCCTGGGTATCATTCCCATGTTCAGATAACCATTTCTGTAGGATGTCCACCAGTATGGCCAGGTAAACATCTACGTCATTGGTTTTCATGCTTTGACTATGAAATCTCTGTTTGTTTCTCATCTTGACAGCACAGAGGCCAGCTATGCGGCTTATTCTTCTTCCTAGTCATGATCCAAGCCAAAATGAACAGTAATAGCCTGTAAGTTAAGAGATAACTGCATGTCCGTAACAGCTAAAGTCTCATAAAAGCAGGCCAGAAGTGTCAGTTCCTCTCACAGTTTTCCTGGAAAGTGCTAATGTCTCCAAAACACACAGGAAACTTCTGTTTGTTCACATCCTCTGCCGTTTGTGTCACGTGCTCAAGCTCCTTGTTTTTGCCCTGCTGTATACGTGTCTGAGATGGAATGGCTGTGTTAGTCATCATGGCCATTATAGCGCCTGCAGCCTCGAGAATAAGGAAAAAAGCGGTGAGACATACAGTAAATAATAGGAGGAAAGGAAGACAGCAGGGTGTCCTTGCAAATGAATGTGGAGATACACAGCGACCTCCTGCATTCCTCCACTTCTGAAACGACAAATAAGCTCAACACATTTCCCCAAACCTGCACCATGTGGATCTGTGGCAAAACTACAAAAACACCATACATGTTCTTTTGACAGGTTACACTACAAACAAAACTCTTCTAAACCTCTCTCACTTTTCATTCAGTCTAATCGCAGACCTGCTCTTGGTTTCATTTCTTATCTGTCAGCTTTGTGGACTGACCGCCAAAGCTTCTGAGCTGTCACTTCGCCTCTCCGTACGCTTACAGGAGATTAAGGCGGAGGTGTGGAGGTCGTGATAAATGGGGTTTAAGTAAACCTGATGACATCACTTGATATGAGATATGACTTACTGAAACAGCCTCTGGACAAGGCTTTGGACGTTTTCTTCAACCGAAGCATGACCGCAGCCTTTTCGCCACTGAAAATGACGGTCATCATAAATTTGTGTTCCAAAGAAATGCTAGCAACAAGAAAAGTAAAACAGAAACTATGCTGCTTAGTCAATGGGGGGTTCACATGAAAGACCCCCCCCCATTGACTAAGCAGCATAGTTTCTGTTTTACTTTTCTTGTTGATGGAACTTGTGTTTTGCATTTTCTCCCCTCTCTACATTCTTCTGTGCGTGTGTGTGTGTGTGTGTGTGTTTGTTTTTCTTCTTCTGAAGAATGGCGATAATAGAGGCCCCCGCTGCAGGCCACTATCAGAAAGTGCAACATTCTTGTCCATATGTCTCCCACCAGAATTAAAGACTCTTACTGATAATGTGCTGCATACTTTGAAGAAAAAACCATGAGGAAAAAAAAACAAAATCATGAAATTGAATTTCAGGTGACATTAAAGGAGGAGCAAAGGAAAACGGTGGTGATGCAGGCATGTTCTGGCTCTGAGGTTCCGCTGAGGGTTACGAGGTGCGGCACCATGTCAGAATCACTGCTGTTGTTTGCACATGGTCTTAAATAAAGTTTCCTCCGGCCATTCTCATTGACAGACTTCAACAAATAAATCCCAACAAAGCTTACCAGAGATAAGTACCAATTTCCTGTGAATGAAGCACTTTTAAGTCCAGCTCGCGTCCTACTCTCTTGTTCTCGTTTTCCATTTGCTGTGATCTCTGCAGGAAAAGTTTAGTTTGGGCCCCTAAGTCCCCTGCTCTAAGCCTCTTAATGTATTCATCTTCAGACCATTCTTTTGGAAGCACCATTCAGCACCGCCTCTTTGTCCTGAAACAGTCCTGCATACAAAGACACTTTGGCATGATGTGTAAATGTCAAAAGAGGGAATATTCTCAACTATTCCCTAATTTTAAAAAAAATAAATAAATAATACAATAGAGAATTAAATTTGCTCTCTGGCTAGTCTGTGTGATAAATGGACAGAGCATTTTGTGGCCAAAAGGTTTTAGATTTTCTGCAACATGTTTCGATTTTCTTGAATGAGGCTCACTAGTTCAGGAATGCAAAACATAAAATTACCAATAAATTGAAGACTGGAACACTCTGACAATTGTGTCATGGCAGGGATTATATAAGGCTATTGAAAGCATATGTCATAGTGGAGCAGAGCAGAGTGAGTGTTTTTTGCAGGCCTTTTTTTTTGAGCATCGCCCAGACAATTAACAAGACAGTGCCTTTATGTAACAGGAAGTTACATTTGCTTAAGATTCTTTGACCCCTAGTGTTCTTCCCGGATCAAAGCTGTGCATTGCTAATTTACAGCAGTTCATTAGTCATGTGCAGAAAGGCACCCAGTTCCTCTCATGTATTTTCAATTAATTTAAAACTGTTTTCAGTATTGCAACGATGAATCGTTCCTCCTATAACTCACCAAAGCTGATAAAAATGTCTTCAGGCGAGTTTCCCCTCTGGTTCCGGTGTGTGTGACCTCTCTGTTGGAAACCAGTGCTGCTTGTTTTGGGGAAGCAGTGAAAGAGGGTTTCACAGAGCTGTGCAACATGTCTCCTGCTGCGTCCTGCCCTGCTCTCATTTCTCCCCTGTTGTTTGACCCACAGGACTGCTCCAGCTCAGAGGAGTTCACGATGGCTGCCGCACTGCTACCCCTGTCAACGGCCTTTTACAGGGTAAGGAAATGAATTGAAAAGAAGGATGCATGTGATTTTAGCTCCATGCTTATGTTTCTCTTGTTTTCATTATCACGCATATAATCTCTACAACACGCTCAAGTATATAGTGACAATGTCACATCGTATATTCCTCATTGCCCCCAGTGGGTTCACTGAAACTAATTACCTTTTGAAAACTCAAGAAATGTGTTTCCAGAGAAAAGCCCACGTTACTCAGGTTAATTGTCGAAAGACGGCAGCGACTTTCTGACCACAAATCAATCTCTGTTCACCTTCAAGCACATGTCCACACTGTAAACTGCCTGTAGAGCTTATTGTGGGCAGTTTTAACTTTTCAAGAAGGAAGCTGCAGAAACTGTATTTCTGATTGCAAATCAATAGTTAAGTTGTTATACATTGTGTTAACACTTGATCTAGGCTGATACAATACATTGGGCAAGCTAGTATATTGCCTGGTGTTAGTTTATTGAAGTTATTTTTGTATTGGGGCACATGACGTCTGAATTGTAACTAGAAACGTACTTGTAGCCATTTAGATACTGTGTCTCCATTGCTTGTTTGTCCTACAAAGAGAGATTACTATTTTATTTGTTTGACTATAAAATGTCCTGCTCAGTACTTATCATGGTATCAAGTCTCTCAAAAAACAAATTTAATAGATCCCTATAAAAGCTGTTTGCATGTGTTATTTGTCCGTGTCAAAAAAGAAATATCAGCCAATGTATTGTTTTCAGACTTTTATGACCGATGGTTGGGCTCAGCACTGCACAATAGAGAAGGTTGCAGGAGGGGAAAAGCCAGAGGGAGGACAGCTTTCTCAACCTTTGACCTTTGCTGATCGTGGAACATTTGCATACGGAGCACCATGTTAAAACCTCCATAGGGAAGTGTAAAGCACCAGCCTTGGCAGTTGGTTTCCAGACCACATTATCAGCACAGTGTAGCTGCCCTGCTCACCCAAACTATGTCCCCACGGCTCTCCCGTTGCTATGGGGACAGACACAACTGTCCACATTGGCTTTGTGTTGGGTACCAGTGCCATAGCCTGAAAGCCTGGACTGGTGCCGGGCCTGCTCTCCACCACTACATGACTCATCTAGTTCACATGCCCCAGACTGATGCAACTCTCTTAGATAAGCCGTATGTGTTGGCCACCAGCACAGAAAATGAATCAATTATGTCCATGTTTCTTAGCTTGGTGCATGCCTGTTAAACCATGTCACAAGTATTTACCACTACAAAACAATTTCCGTTTCATAAAAATATTCATTTATCATAAGTCACAGTTATTACACAATGGAGCGATTTCCTGCTGTTTCAGTTGGAAGATTAGAAGTGATTTCTTGTCTGGCACTGACAACTCATAACAAGAAAGAATATTTCGAGAATGCAACAGATTTTTCCCTGTGCCTGGCAGTTGACTGGAACTTGTGACAAGCTTGAGCTCTGCCTTACCCAAAGGGTGAAAAGTGAAGTGAGGTCAGGAGGGAATCTGCCAAAATTATTTGTAATCTCTGGTTTAGTGGTGCAAAGATCATGCAGTGGAAATGTGACAAAAACAAAGCCTGGTAATGGAGCACTGCCGCAGCTGTCATCATGGGTGTGGATGGAGCAGCATGCATGATCCTGACATCTCACAATTGATCCATCCTTTCCTGTTTTACTTGTTTCTGGCCATATTTGTCTTGATTTCGTGAAGAACAATAGATAGCATGCAGTTGTTTTTACAGACAATATGCAAAATGTACATCAACTTCACTATTATAACATGAAACTCCTTTAGTGACCTCTGCGAGATTTCCAGCGTGGTCTTAAAACAGATGCTTGTACTGCACATTACAGCAGCTAAGCATTCTACGAACTGTTTTAAATGCGTTATAAATGACCAACCAGTCCGTGAGTCTGAACAGACAATACCGTGAAAGTCAATAAAAGGAATTTGAGAGTAATTGAGCGTGAGCACTTGTATCTTTAAGTACTGCTTTGTTTTAGTTTTGAGAAATCGGTATGACGATGTTGAGTGTGCTGCCAGGAAAGAAGCAGGAAATATTATTTAGATTTGTTTAATCCAGCTTTATCACAGTGAAAGAGCAAATTTCAGATGGGAGGCCCTTAAATAAACCTAATCTTACATAACTGGACTGAAATCTCACATATTTCATTAGATGTGCACTGTAAATATATATACATCATCTAATCATGTGCGACAGTCCTACTCTGGAAGTGGTGTGATGGTCATCAAAGTATGATGGAGCATTGTCATCGCTCCACTGTGATAAGGAGGGTTCTACCAGTGAGCAGGTTGTCTGAGCTGTGAATCAAATCACTGACCTGCTCAGAAGTGAGTTTTTTGCACTGACCCACTTACAGTGACTGCATGTTTACATCAATCTTGAAAAAGCCTCATACGCAGGAATGGAAGAGGCATTAATGGAAGAGGTGTTAAAGTATCCTCTACACATTCTCATCAATCTTTCACATTTGTCATGTGAAAATAAGGTTTTGTCATAAAATATTGTTTTTGTTTGTGTTTTTGGTTTTTTTTTACTGCTGTTGCATACCGAACACTTGGTGAAGAGAAAAAAAAAAGTCTTTTGTTTAGCCAGAGTACATTAAAGACTGCCAGTTCAAGTTCAAGTCCCTGTTTGGTATTCTTGGCCAGACTTTGGCAAGCTCAAGCTGAGCTCATGCTTACACTGGTACTGTCCCCATGGCCCTTTAGTCTCCAGGTCGGGGAACGTGGGAAGCTCCCTCGCACTGCAGACATTTGCTAACAGAATATGCTGGACAGAGACAGACAGCGTGCAGCTTTATCGCTAGCCATATGTTGACACTGAACAGCTTATGCCGTTGACCCACATTCTGAGGTCAGATGTTTGGTTTTCCCATTTCTTTGGTTCCCCTCAGCTCAACCCCTCTTGAATGTTTTGCTTAAACCGAGGCGTTTATGGAACAGTATTTAATAGCTATTTGTTAACAGATGTCAGATGGAAGGATATTGGGGCTGATTTGCAAAAGTATGTCTTGGCCGACATAGAGCACGGATGGAGCCATTTGGCCCATGCAGGTAAAGTTTATCTAAATGCTACACAACCTTTGCACAGTGTCCCTTTGTTAGAGGTGAGGTTTTACATTTTGTTGGGATCCTGTAATCTGGGGAATGTTCCTCTGACATTCATTATCTAGCAAGCAGTAGGTTTATCAGGAGATGAAAAGGTGTCACTGACTTTGGGTTCTGTTGTTTTTCTGCCCTTTGCAGCCCCGCATGTTAATTTTCTGCCCGTTTAAAATGTGTCCCCAGAGTAAATGCCTCTGTCAGGAGGAAAAAAAAACAAAACGCTGATCAGATACAGCGCCAAGTGAAAAACCCAAATACAACTCTGGATGACTTGCACAACAAGAACGCTCAAGTGTTAACATTCTTTCAGCCAGTTAGTTTAGTTTATGCATGGGGGGGCAGTTGGCAGCTTGCTCTGTTAAACTGTTTTCCACCATGTTCTCGACGGGAAGATGACGTACTAGACGACCCTTATGTGTCTCAGAAATGTCCAGCTCCTGCCTTACCGTATCTGTGTTTACCTTGTTTTGGAACATTTATGTTACTCGTACATTGTGTTTTTACACAGTCATGGCCTATGGATACCCTGATGGCTTTGTTTGGTAGTCTGACTTTCAGCATGTCTTTGTTTGTTTTGCCTGACTGGATAATGTAAATACACTTGTTTGAATCGTCATGGGCTCAGGATAGATGCATTTCTCCTCACAATACAGTGACTCGTGTAGATCTGCAAAAACGAGTAGATGGATTGTCTGCAGCTCAGGCATGCATACCCACAGAGGACTTGTCCAGAAATAATGACCGTTTTAGCATCTGCATTTCAAGAATGCTATGAATTCTCCCCAAACACTTGTAAATAATGCTGCTGCCCCAAGGCGGGCGGCACATCGGCCTTCACTCAGCGTCCACACGCAAGCGTACGCTCAGTGACAACATGCACCATCTCTCATTCTTTGAGAGGCACAGTTGACACGTAGGATGCTTGCCTGCCTGTCCAGCTGAGGTTCGGAGGCTGCAGTCAATCATGCTCTGAACTTTGGGATCATGTCCCAAAGTTCAAAACAAGATCCCAAACCGCGATAGCCCCTTTCCACTGACCCGTGCACAGCATTGTCTCTCTTCTTGCCCCCCCCCTTGTGGTTTTTCTGCTCGTTTTTCACCCTTTCTCCCTCCACCCTGCATTCCTCCTCTTCTGCAGTCACATGGCCAGATGGGGCTGATAGTTGTATACTCCCTCCTTCCCCTTCATCTTCACTTGCTACTTTTCCTTCCTCCTCCCTCCCTTTCCTCAGCTTTCTTCTCTGCTTCCCCGTCCTCCTCCGTAACCATCTGTCTCGTGGATGTCTCTGTAAGCTCCACGTATTATCATATTAGGAAGCTGTGACCTCGGTCAAAATGACCTGCACATATCTGACAAGTCAAAAAAAAGTACAGCCAGGCTGTGTAAAGACTACATCAACAAATCACGCACATAGACGACCCCCTACATAAACCCACACCCACGCGGCATCTGCGAGACCTGTCAAAAACTTGTGACAAAGACGTATTACAGAAACCACACAAAGGGCTGCACTTGTTATCATTTTTGTTACTATTTATTTATGGCCATGTTTCGTTTAGGTCTCTCCTGAAAGTTTCTTCTTCTTTTCTGACCACCCATTGTGTTCTGTGTTTATACCTCACTATGTCCCCACAACTAATTGATTAATTGATATATTTTTGCATCTGATGTTGTCTTCTCCTCTTGCATTAACCAGCAGGATATCCCAGGCTCTTCCGTGAAAACACATGGAACTTAGTTATTCCAGCAGTTGTGCTGTCATGTTTTAGGATTTTCCAATTATGAATAAGTAGTTTGTAACTGTTGTAAATGCGAAAAACAAAGTCCGTCAGAAAGGTGCACGTATTAACTTCCCCGAACAGGAAACAAGAGACAACCACAGTAAGACTTCTGTAGGGGCATTAGCTCTCTGTTCGCCCCCTGCCCTCCCAGCTCTCCTCTCTCTTGGCTCCTGGCCCATCACACTGGGAATAGAGCTGTTTTGGTTCTGTCCATTATAATCACAGTAACCACTCTAGTTCTCATCCTTCAAAGGAAAACTGTAAAGTGATAATGGAAACCACTGTATTGTGTCAGGCTCGGGGGAAAGAAATCAGAAGCTAATCTAATAAGAGTCTCGAGCCTTACACGTGGGCCTTAGACTCTGCAGGGAGAAGGACGGTTGATGAATGATGGTTTGTAGCCGGTCATTTATTGGCACACTGTGCTTCTGTTTCAGCTCATGGTATTTGCGGGTGCGATACGGTTTCTCCACCATTGCTCTGTGGTGTTTACTGTATGCTTTTTATAGTGTGGACCAGTGTTAATGTCTTTAGCTGAGCACTGTATGTTCCCTTTAGTAGCAGGTGCTTTACTCTTCAGTCCTTAGTAATGAAAAACAACAGCTCTGTTTCCAAATGCCTCCAGACCCAGCGGGAAAGAGGGTTTGTCTGTCCCTCCACTAGGGGTTTTTATCTGTTAAAAAGCTAAAACTCTCAGAGAATGATTGTTGTTACTTTAACTCCCATGGCTGGCTTGTTATTCTGTGTTTGCCTGCTTCTCGCCGGCATTGTTTGGCAAACTTTCCCTTCAAGGGGCATTGGCTACAGCCCAACCTCTTCTTGATGCAAATACCCAGTGAGAAATAAACCATGTGGGTAATACAGCACCCAATGAAGAAAAATGTTGCAGGGAGTGGACATGTTACCTGGCAGGGACAATCATCAGTATCATCATCAGGGGAAGTTAATAAAATGTATGAATAAAAAAAAGAGACTGTAAAGGGTTATCTGAACTATTAAACTCTCCCCAGAAGAAGCCCCAGTGTTTACACTGAAGAAAATATTAAAACTTGGTATTGTTATGGCTGCACTCTTCCATCTAATGGAAATATCCCAGATCTTTGTCATTCCATACACAAAAGAAAATTCAGTCTGACATGTTTGGTAGACTAGGACAATTTCCACTAGAATTTCGAAGAAGGTTCAGTGTTTTCGATCAAAGCTTGGCTGTGCAGCATGTTTGTACTCAGTGGGGTTGACGAGGGCATGCATGTAAAGTTTTAACTTAGTTTGTCTGCCTGTTCACACTGTTTATGTAGTCGATACATAAATTTCGTTTTAACGTCACTAACATGAAAGGAAATTGACATTCTTATTGAAAAATTGAAATCTAATCTATAAACAGTAACACCGTCACTGCCGTTCTGCAGCTTAACAAGTCAACATCTGGTTTGTATCTGTTGCCATTGGAGATGACATAAACTGTCAGAGAAACAGGGATGCGACTCAATATTTTTTTCCACTTGTACTTTCCTTCATCTCCTTTTCCTTTTGGAGGCATTTAATCAGTTGGTTTATCCATATAACAGTCACTTTCTCTGGACTTAAAAATACATAACTGCTTCATGTCTACACTGTGATTTTGTCTTATAGAAATTGGCTGCTGGCGTAAACCAGTTTGCCTACACCTGCATCCAGGACCATCCCATCTGGACCAACCAGCAGTTCTGGGAGGCCACTTTCTACAGCGAGGTCCAGGGCCAGATACGAGCCCTTTATCTTAACACCCCAGAGGAGAAAGCGGCCCTCACTGCGAGGCTAAAGGTAATGTAACGTAAGAACATATGTTTCAATGTTTAGATCCACACAACAACTGAAAACTATTTTCATTATGTAATTTTACACAAATATGCCCAAATTTCCAGCTTTGTAATTGCTGCCAGTCTTTCTCTTTTCAGTCTGGGCATTGAGATCTTACAGTGCCTATTCTTGTATACATTTTTAGCATTATTTCAGCTTGTTTATAATCTTATTTCATCATTTAATGAAGAATAGTTCTCTCAAATAGTTTGTGTCACTCTTCAAATCAACACTTTGTGGCCAGCAGTAATAGTAGGCATCACTGCACTTTCAGGGTCACAAGCCAAAACAAATAAATAAAAGTCTGTAAAATTTTCATCCGTTTCCTTCGACCTCTCCAGGATGCAGCCTCTGTGCCTGCGTCGGGCAGGGATGAGGAGCAGACAGCCATGGACCTGGCGGCAGAGCAGCTGCGCTCTTGGCCCGGCTTGAGCAAGGAGAAGCAGCAGGAGCTGGTGAAGAATGAGGAGAGCACTGTGTTCAGTCAGGCCATCCACTACGCCAGCCTCATGGTGTATCTGCTGGTGCCTTTGGACACCAGCAAGAACAAGCTGCTGCGCAGCGCCCCTGCTGCGGACTGGGAGAGCGGCAGCAACAGCATCGTCACCAACAGGTCAGGATGGCACGCTGTGGCACACTGTCACAGAATAGGAAGCATTTAATTAACTGTCGTTTACCGTCATGCACATGTCCTTACCAGCCGCTGACATAAAAACTAGATGAGACTAGAACATATTTTTGGCTTGTTCGTTATTAAGGTAAGGTAAAACAATCATCTTATCTGGAGGAAACCTTAAGGTAAGGTTTCATGATTTGGGAGTATGTGTACCTCTCCTTAATAAGTTGATGATAAGTAAGTGGGTGGATATGGCATAACTCACAGTCTACATGATACCTTTCTATTTAGCCAAATGGAACGCAGCTCCCCGTCCCCTGCCCGCCCACATCCATCCTGTGGGCTTGCGTTGCTACTGCACAAAACAGACTCAGGCTCATTTACTTCTGTTGGGAAGTTCAAAACCCTCAGGGTGTCTTTAATGGGACTACACTGTACTCACCCAGACCAAACAAAATAGCAGTCAAAGTGATTTCCTGTGCTCTGCAGTAACTGTAGAGTGAAATAAATCCGGGAAGATCCCGCATGTATGTCTTTTCTTAGAATTTAAGGCATACGGCCAAAAAAATTCTTGTTCCTCATTTCAGGGTTTCGATACCAAATATTCAGAAGAATACAATGTTGATATTTTTAATTTTGCTATGTACTCAGCTGAGCTTTGTTAAACATTTGGTTCTAAAATTCACATTTTATTCCCAAATAGCGACAAGAACACAGTGTTACTATTTGATTCTCTTTTGTCTTTCCAGTGAAAGGTCAGAAATGCTGCGACCAAAAATTTGTTTATGTGGAAATTTTTGTTTTTCTTTCCCTTTTTTTTGCCCCAGACTTGTTTGTTTCTCACAGAAGACATTTGGAACTCATCACTCAGTATTTGTGCATCCGGGGGGAAGATTGCATCACTGTCTCATGTGAAACATTCTTCTTGACTAATAGAGTCCAAGCGATTGATCCAGCCATCAACACTTAGCTCATGCCAGGCTTCGAGTCGTAATCGCTTTCACTGCTCTTTATCGCAGTGCATCTTCAGATCCACTCCTGTCAACATGCAACTCTCAGATTTCAAATCAAATCCTCCTGCAGGACATTTTCATTGTAGCATCCTGTATGTCTTACAGCATTGCTGGCAGCGTGGCAGAGAGCTTTGACACGGAAAGTGGGTTTGAGGACTCCGAGAACAGTGATGTGGCCAACTCTGTGGTCAGGTTCATTGCGCGCTTCATCGACAAGGTGTGCACAGAGAGCGGAGTAACCCAGGAACACATCAAGAGTCTGCACAGCATGATCCCAGGTACAGTGCTCACAGCATTCATTCATGTTCTGTCGCTGTCCTAATTCCCTCAGCTTTACACAGAGTAACCCTGGGATGTGTGTATTCTCAGCCCAGGCCAACAACAGAGGCCTCTGAGCTGATTAACTCCCTGACATGTTAAATGGCCTTAAAATCTGTAAATACGCAGTCTGGTTGTAAGAACCGGTGTCTGTGCATGTGTTTCTCTGTGCCAGCTCTGTGTGTGTGTGTGTGTGTGTGTGTGTGTGTGTGTGTGTGTGTGTGTGTGTGTGTGTGTGTGTGTGTGTGTGTGTGTGTGTGTGTGTGTGTGTGTGTGTGTGTGTGTGTGCGTGCGTGCGTGCGTGCGTGTGGTTGCATGTATGTGCATATGTTAACTGACCTCAACTTCTGACCGACAGGCATAGTAGCTATGCAGATGGAGGCTCTGGAGGCAGTTCACAGGGAGAGCAGGAGGTTACCTCCCATTCAGAAGGTGAGTGTTGCTTGACGCTGAGCTGCTGGGCCTACAGCTGTACATGCAGCATATATACGTTTGCATGGCAATTCAAAGTGCCTGTCCAGTACTGCATACATCACGTGTAATATAGCAAATGACTATATTACATGAAAATTCAGTCTTACAACATAACCTTGTTTAACATGAGTGCTCTTTGTATCTAGACAGTGATAGCAAAAAAACAAAAAACAAAACCATTAATATTTTCTGTCTCTGTTTTCGGAGCATTTAATGGACACTCTTCCAACAGTCCTATGACTGTCGACTGTAAAATAACTTTACATGAAAGAATGGGGGCCATTTCAGTGGTGGAGTATGATAATGGAAAAGGAAAGAGTCTTGATGATTTTTAGATGATGTAAAAAAAAAATGTGTTTATCATGGAATAAGGATTAAAAAGTTAATATGACATATGATACAGCCAAAACACACTGGTAATGGGAGTTTTTAGTTTATGCTAATAACTAACAACCTTGTTAGTTAACAGTTGCTGGATAAAACATACACAGTTTTATTTAATTATGCTAATTTCAAACACTTGGTCCGTCTGCACTGCTGTCTTTAATGAATGTTTTTTTTTACTCATAACCTAACTCATAGTTATATCCACATGCTCTGGTTTTCTGCTAATGTGCAGACAGCATATCTCATCCAATGTTTTCCAGTCATCCTTGCACTTTCATATTTTACCAGTTGGTCTTTTGGACCGTACTGCACTCTATTTCTGCCAGCTCTTGGTAATTCCTCTTGCACACCCTTACACACACAGACAAACATCATGCCAGTTCTGCCTTGGGAACCACCTGGAGACCATGGTGAGCAGTCTGGCCGCTGCGCTATGTGGCTAACTTCTTACATGTTTATGTGTTGGACAAAGCTTCCATCCCGGGCTGCGAGCTGTGAGCTGCATGCCAAAAATACTAAAAGGTCTGTAAACAACACTGACACTGGATCCATGACAAGTGGGAATAGTAGTAGTAATGGTACTGCCATAACCCAAAAAAGAGAAGCAACGGACACATTTAAGGTGCAGCTCTAACAAGAAGCCGAGCTCACAGCATTAATGAGGAGCAGAGGGACTTTCTTCTTGGTCTCGTTGTCCATTCAAGGATGGATTCAAGAATCTCTTATTATCTCCTGGCCAGACCTCAACTCCCCCAGGTCGGCTATGGGCCTAACGGGAAATGCTGTGAATGATGTAATGTCCCTCCTTGTTATTCTTATTCATGACAGTGGAACAACTGAGTATTTCTCTACTGGCTTTGGAGGCCAGAAGGAGCTGAAGCATCAGGGTGCAGACTGGCCTGTGTTTACCTACAGTTTATACAGTAGAAGCAGTTGGAGTTAGATGTTTGTTTTTGAGAAGTGGTTAACAATAATGTCTCCTAGGGAAATTCTGATACACATACACACACATATGATGCACATATTCACACTTCATGTTTCCTATTCTTCTTTCATTAGAAATGCATACGAACTTCTTCTTGAATGTGGGGTTTAACAGAAACCGAAGGCAAACCTGCATAGAATAAATCAACAGCAAAAAGAGATGCTGCACATGCAGTGAGATATTTGCTTTGTGAATATCAATCATCTTGCTGTCAATAAGGTTAAGCAAAGAGCAAATTTCATACTTATTCGTTGTTTTGTTGTCATTTCTTTCGCACATCAGAGTTTAAGGCACAGGGCTGCACTGTATCTGCATACGTTATGTAGGTTTGCCTTCAGTTTCTGGGTAAAAACTAACGAGAATTGAGCAACAGTTCGGGTTAAGTGGGATTATTCTACAAGTAAAAACGCATCATGTCAGTCAGGATCCTTTTGACCACATCATAAAATCATGAAGTGAAATCCAGCAGTTCAACAATTGGATGCACAACAGTTTCTTTTCATCGGAAAACAGATTGTGTTTTGCTTTGAGCGTGGAAATGGTAAATTGGTTTCTACAGACAGAAGAAATTATTTTTTTTACTGTCAAGTTATATTTCTTTTGGGGTTTTTTTTGAGAATACTATCTAATTCATAGTGTGCCTGCAAGTTGTGTGTTTTTGATGATGACGTGCATGCAAAGCTTAAATTTGTCCAGTGAGGACATGTGGTGCTTTGTTTTGACATTTATAATGATAAATTGATTTCCTGGCTTTTTTTAAATCTGAATCACTGACGCAGAAGTTTTTGCAGTGTCCCTCCTTTTGATTCCCTAAATGTCAAATTTTTGATTTAAGATCAGGAATGTTCATGTGCAGATTTGTGTATATGCATCTGTCCCTGGGTATAACATTGTGGAGTTTTTTTTTGTTTTGTTTTTGCCCATCAGCCTAAGATTCTACGCCCTGCACTGCTTCCTGGAGAGGAGCTGGTGTTGGAGGGGTTGCGTGTGCTTCTGGACCCTGACGGCAGAGATGAGGCCACTGGGGGCCTCCTGGGGGGCCCACACATCCTGCCAGCAGAGGGAGCCCTCTTTCTCACCACATATCGCATCATCTTCAAAGGCATTCCTCATGATCCCCTGGGTAAATACTGAACCACAGCAATACTACGTCTTAAGTCTCAGTGAAATTGCATTATTAAATAACATAATTATTTTCCTTTGTATTTGATAGCTAATTTTCAGTTTTAATATAAACACTGAAAACAAGCCATGTTAAACACTGTTAATGTAAAAATTATTATCACCAGAAATCAATGAAACAGAAACTAACAATTAAGTCCTTTACATTTTAACAATACCAACAGTTCCTGCTCAGATTAAGTACAATTTTTTTTGTTTTCTTGAACGGTCCTAATATTTTCATAAATTAAGGTAACAAGGGAAAATGCTTTCTCATTATGACTTAAAAAAGCAGCAGACTTTATCCTGGCAATCCTTACTTTTCATCACTGCAATGACCTTTCTAAGCCAATACAATCATTACTAGTGGCAATGCCCGAGTGGTTCAGGCACCAACCGGGATCCAAGCACGAACAGGACCTTGCATGTCAATCCCTATCTCTCTCGCCCCTTGTTTCAAGGTGCCCTCCTACTGTCAACCACCATATCTGGTAAAAGCACAAAATTCAAAAACAACAACAATAATAATTAACAGGTGGTAATGCAGTGTTTGCCTTCTTTCCTGGGTGTTTCCAGTGGGGGAGCAGTCGGTGATCAGGGCTTTCCCCGTGTCCACACTGACCAAAGAGAAGAAGATCAGCATCCAGAACCAGCTGCAGCAGAACATGCAGGAAGGCCTGCAGCTCCGCTCTGCATCGTTTCAGGTAAACACTGAAACACCCCGTGGTAGTCTAGTGTGGACACAAGTCATCAAAGATGTTAGATGTTTCAGTTAATTTGATTCTCTGAAATTGCAGATGACAGCGAGGTGCTGTAGAAATTAAAAGACAGCATCGGTGATGTAGCATGTAGTTCCATCTGCCGTTCCATTTCAAACATTAAATTCACATTGTGGTGTTAACTAATGCTTTTTCTTCATTCGACGGGCTGGCAGAGGATTTACAAACACTTAAACTTACAATTAACATTCAGCGTGTTTCCTTTAGGCACCACGTCTTGTGTTTCATAACATCAACTTAATTCTTTGTATCGAAGGAAAAGCAATTTCCAGCCAAGCATGTGTTTTTAGTCTTTAGATTTATTGCTGTAAAACTTTTTTATGGTTCATTCCTATCTTTTTACAAACACGGATGATGAAAGTGGCCATGTTCTTGGAGAGCAGGTCACTTGGCATATTTAGACATCTTTTGTGGACAGTTTTGTTGCGCTTCAACATTCACTGGAAACTGTCTGTGGGGGTGTGTTGTGGAAACCATTACTGGGCTGTTTTATAAATCTTGTGTTGGTTGTGGAAGTTGCAGAGCTGCACACTCTAGCAAATGTTTGGGGGTAAAACAGTGATAAACAGACAGTTCAGGGGCACTGATATGCTCGAGATTGGTTCAAAATATGTGGCTGGAGTTGGACAGAGTAAGAATCCGGTGTAAATGTGTATCTATTGTTCCCCGTTTTGTTAAATAATCAGTGTGACTGATGTCTCTCTCAGTTGATCAAAGTAGCTTTTGATGAGGAGGTGAGCTCAGAGACGGTAGAGATCTTCAGGAAGCACCTCCAGAGGATCCGTTACCCACAATCCATCTTCAGCTCCTTTGCATTCGCTGCAGGACAAACAGCACCTCAGCTGATCCTGCCAAAGCAAAAAGAGAGGAACACGGGCCTCAGGTTTGTGCTGCAGTGTACATCACGGAATCTTCAAGTGTGAATCATACTGCTGTGTCCAGAATATAAGTGGAAATAAATACATAACTCAGCAGTTATTTTCCTCTGGAAATGTTCTCCCGTTTTTATTACTGAAACTGCACACAGTAATCTGGTCAATCCACTCTGTGTTCCTCACAGAACCCTGTCCAAAACTATTGTCAAGGGAGCAAAGAGGGCCGGAAAAATCACCATGGGCCGTGGTAGCCAGAGCACGCTCAAGAAGAACGACAGAGGCAGCAGAATGACCTGGCATGAAGACGATGACATTTCAAGTGAGAGAAATGGCACGCTGTAACTTGACGGTGCAGAGGGAGAAAAAGGAGACGAGAGAAAATGTAAACGTTTTAAAACGCACTTCAGCTTGGGACGCGTGTGTTTCAGTATCGGACGACGGTGAGCCGCCGCCCAGCAGCACGTTGCGAGCGTCCGAGAAGTCCAGCATGGAGCAGCTGGTGGAGCAGTCCTGTTTCCGTGACTACCAGCGCCTGGGCCTCGGCACCATCACCGCCAGCTCGTCTCGCTCCAAATCAGGCGAACAGTTCAGGATCACAGCCGTGAACAGACTCTACTCCCTCTGCCGAAGGTACGCCACCTCTCGGTGGATACCAGCTGCTGAGATAAACAGCTTCAGCTGCAGCAGTGTGGCTGCATTAGAATCAACCCCCAAACTTGTTGGTCTGTGCTCGTTTCACTAACCACAGCACAGCGGTACAGAGAAAATTAGTTTCCAGGATTTGTAGCCTTGCTGGAAGCTTATGTAAGCCTCAGTATCTCAAAAGGCCAGTGGGGAAGTCCTCCTTTACCTGGCAGACAGATGTTTGACTTATCTATTAAGGCAACTGGGTTGAAAATCCAGCCTGTTACACAAAAACACACATTGTGACTAATACAGTTGTAATCCCACTCAGATCTCGGCTGTAAATTCTGCAGGAGATGGTTTATGTATGATGTATTTGGCTGTATTTCTTTGCCTTGCTACAAATGTATGAACAAACTGCTTTTCTGTGGCGTATTAAGCAGCATTATGTTTCTCAACATCATCAACTTGTGCATTTGATATCCCTGCTCTGTCTCACTCTCTTCCTCCATCAGTTACCCAGGGCTGCTGGTGGTTCCTCAGGCAGTCCAGGACAGCAGTTTACACAAAGTGGCCCGCGGCTACAGACACAACCGTCTGCCTGTTGTGTGCTGGAAACATCCCCGCACCAAAGCTGTCCTGCTGCGCTCCGGAGGCTTCCACGGCAAGAGCGTGGTGGGGTTGTTCAAGTCACAGAACCCCTCCTCAACAGGTGTGCACACACAGCCGCGTGGAGTTCATCACATACAATTGAAACTGAAGTAACAAAATATTTTGATGGGTTTTTTCGCCTGCAAAACACTGGATCTATGCCTGTAATGTAAACTTTCATTTTCCTGCCGAAATAAAATGTTGTCTCCTGCCTTTAGCGCCTGCTTCATCCTCGGATTCGTCCAGCAGCCTTGAACAAGAGAAGTACCTGCAAGCCATCCTCAACTCCATCCCCATCTACTTCAAAATGAATGGGAACAACACCCTGTCCAACCGCTCCCTCATAGGCCTCTCACCAGGTACGCTCTGGCACTAAGACTCTAATTATGTTAAGATTCTGTTTGGTTTGTGAAAACCATGCAGGGTAGAAGACTTAGTTTTTAGGCTGTCTCAGGCTGTGCACATGCCTGGTCATCTTCACCAGGATCGTCTGACCCCAACCCAAACTACGACCATACGCCACTCACATCGTGTTGAAGTTACCTTTACATGCTAGTTTATTAATACCTAATATCCAGTAAATCGTATCAAATAGCAGTGAAGCAAACAAGTGGATACCTCACATCACATCAGAATTACGACGGCAGTGTTCCTAACAACATAATACTTTTGACTATTTTTGAGCTCAAGTGGTTTGGCAGGGTTGATTGTTTGGTAACGCACAGATTTTATCTAATGAAACTTCCCAGTGTTCAGTTCAAGTCACTGCCAGTCACTTTGAACAATGGATTTTAGCTGAAGCGAGGCGTCCCTGTTTTCTTGCTCGTAAGAGTCAGATGCATCAGAGCATTCAGGAAAATACAATTACAAATTGAACCTTGATGCAAAATATTTGTTTCTGTGTCAAAAACTGGTAAATACTATAACTTCCATATGACGTGAACACAGCATTAGACAAACCATGACTTAATACCCGTAGCGAGTCACTAAGCATTGCCTGTGAGATTTAACTCTGGGCATTAGTTCCCTTCAACCAAAGCTACCACCTGGTTCCCGTGCTCCCACCTGACCTGATTTTGCTGTGCGATGGCCTTGGCTTTGCCGTGGGAAAAAAATAAACATAGCTTGTTTGCAGGGGACAAGAGGCCATGTAGAGTTCACTTCTTCTGATAAAGAGAAAAAAACTGCAGACTTGCACTCTTCAGATTTATTTTTGTTCACTACAGCTCTGTATTTTCTCTGACAATCTTTCTTTTCCCTTTTGTGTTTGCGCTGGTCAGCGGTTGTTTTTCACCTACTTATCTTTGTGCGTGTGTGTGTGTATGTGTATGTGTGTTTGTGTTTGTGTATGGGATGGAGAGAGAGACTCCATGGGAGAAATAGTGTATCTGATATTTGGTAAGACTTGGAAGGAAATTTGTACAATAAAAGGTTATGTAAGAATCACAGGAGAACCTGGGGTCACTGTTCAGCCCATCCATCTCCACTGACACCCCCATGAATGTTTTGTCTTCAGGCAGTGAAAGGAGGACGTCCAGGATACCAAAGATGGCGCCTGTCCATTTAGACATCCCATTCTCAAACAGCTTTACCAGAGGAGGTGAGTGTCTTCCTGTTTCGTACCCAGCACATCATGTGTCCTCCCACTGCCAGGTAAAATGTGATGTGTCAGTACTGTCATCTGTAAGACGGTTTATACAAGCGGTTAGCATCCTCCAGTCATTTGAGGGCGAGTTTACAATGAGGATTTATGCGTTTATCACCATAGTTTATTTGAGACTTTTTAATTGTGACCTTTAGTGATCCTGATGAATGAGCATTACTGTAAAAGTAATGTCCCACATTAAAGCTTAATATAAAGTTGAAATGACACATCATCATGACTGGAAGGTAAAAGTTTCAAAGGAAAGCACCAGTATTAACCTTTTTTTTTTTTTTTTCTCTGCCACATTTTGTCCGGTATTTCTTAACTGTTAGTCACTATTTCGTTGAAGGGAGAGAGCGAAGTGGTTGCATTTATTTGAAATCACCACAGTCATGAAATATTGTTTCCAGTGCCCAGAAACGCTTTCACTCATATAAGTCATTATATAATTTTTCGCTCTGATTATATTATCAAATAATAAAATGCAGAGTTTGCTGTGCAAAGCTGACCCTTGCACATGACGGGCATGCCGTGCCTCCGGTCTGGTGCACCTGTTGGAATTTTGACGACATGTTTCTGGAGCAGAATGTGTCCCTGACAAACCAGCACTTAGTAAATCTGGCCTCTTGTCTTCACACCATCAGTTATAATCATGGACAAACATATTCATGCATGCTGTGACAATCATCCTCTCAGTCATGTGGACCAGTCCAGCTTTTGACCCTGATCTGCATAACTTCTCATTTGCATGATTCTTTCTGTGGTCGGAAGTGATTAGTAGGGTAGGTGGTGATGTCCCCATGATGTTGACTTGATTTATTTTTTCCCTGCCCTCATTCTTCCTCCCTCCCTCCCTCTCCCTCTCCCTCCTGTACAAAACAACCACCCAGTGCTTGAGTACAGAGATAAACTATTCACTCACTCAAACCAAAAACCTGCCAGTAAGGAGAGAATCCAACAACAAGGTATAGTCACGCTGTATCTTTCCCCTGCCAGTCGTCATCTCTTTCTGACTCATCCGTTTTCCCCTCGCTAACCTACACAAGCGCTCGCTAACCAAGTCACGGCTGCACTGCACCATGCTGCAAACCCCTTATAAAGACCTTGCGAGACGTAGTACTAATCATCGCTGACTTTGCGGGTGCTCTTCTGGGAGCTGTGGTCTTTCACAAACCAAAGCGGCCGCTCTCAAGTGGCCTTTTCCATTGTTGATGTGTTGGCGCAGCAGGGCCAAGTGTGGTCAGTTAAGAGCCACGTCCAGACTGAGGAGGAAACAAAGCTGTTTGTCATGGCTGACAAGTCATGAATCACACACAGTGTGGCTCCTCTAGTCCTGCCCTTTAGTCTGATTAAAAACTGCTGAGTATTTGGCTAAAAAATTGGTAATTTCAAATGAGAATGTGTGGCCACGTGTAATGGCAGCAGTCGCGTTAATCTTGCCATCAAGTGTAAAGTCCTAAGTTGTGACCCCCAAGGATTTCAGGATATCTCTCAATTGTATTTGTGCCCATTTGGTCAGAGGCTCTTATATAACTGCCCTGTTTGCAGAATCTGACATTAGTAGCAGTTTGACAACCGTAGCAGTTCTACTCAAAAGGACTGAAACTGATTCCTGTGAAAAATCATGTCCTTCCTGTTTGGACAGTATTGCATGTTGTTTTCAGAGAAATGGCTTTCTAGACTTGTTGACTTGCTAAGAAATTCCAACAACTTCTGCTTCTAATATCGCAACACACCCAGTTCACAGAGGCAACTGCTTTGTTGGTAGGCCGAAAGAATGACAGTGTTTACATAATCCCCGTTGTACTGCTGTGCATGTAAATGTAGTCCGCATGTCATGTGTTGTTCATCATTCAGTCTTAGTTTGTTTGACAGCATGTGTACATCAGTGGCATTTGAACAGACCAGCTCCCACGTGTGTGTGTGTGTGTGTGTGTGTGTGTGTGGGTGACCTTTGTTTGCATCTGTGTGTTTGCAGGCATGTGGGCCAGCCTGCGCTCCAGCAGCAGACTCGGCCAGCACCAGTCGCCGTCAGACGTGGGTGCCAGACTTGCAGGGAAGGATCTGGCGCCCCCCGCAGGGAGCAACAGTCTGCAGGCTCAGCTCCTCAAACAGCAAGCCGCCCTCTACGTCTTCGGAGAAAAGTCGCATCTAAGAGTAAGAACGGGATGAAAGCAGCTCTCTGGTGGCCGAGAGGACATTTTGTCATGAATAGCTGTAGTATAACATTATTTTCTACATTAAGGGGACACTTGCAATTGTCTATTTCAATCTAATACAACTGTTCTGCTACAAAGTCCATTTTTATGATGCTCATCTTGTCCAATATATAGTTCAGTCCAGTACAACACAATCATTAAATATGGCCTCAGTAATAAACACATAATTGAATTGACACTTTTCTGACCACAGTAATAAAAACTGAACAATGTATAACAGATTGTACAGGTGAATCTAATAAAGGTTAGCCAGATTTGGAGTTGCAACAAGACGTCACAACATGTGTTAAAAGTTTTAAGTTCAGTTCTACACCAGCACCAAGCTGTGAACTTTAAAACTAAGCTTCTTTATGTGTTATGTATATAACATTAATCAATCAATATGAATCAGTCAGACGCTCAGGGTTCACTGGAAGAAGGGGGAGTACATGTGTTGATATGATTTAAGTCTGGGTAGTTTCCCAGAAGCCAGTGATCTTTTCCCACTTATTACAGTGTTTTCACCGATGAGCTGTTCTTTACACAATATTTTACCGACAATCCCGTCCCTTGTCAATGGTTACATGCTGGACATCGGCCAATTAGATTTTCTTTTTACCTTCCTGCTGCTTTCGCATTGATCGAGATGCTCGTGGATCATCTAAAGCAGGTGGTCGTCATTCAGGCATTACGGGGGTTTTAGTTGTGCCTACAGAAAATGTTTGTGTAATTTCTGCTTTTTCTGCTACTGTCTCCTGTGGTGTTTCTAAATCTCACATGATACTGTACCACAGGGTTGAGCCAACACACATCACTTGAACCTTTTAAGTAGTATTAATTGTGGGGTTTCTGTATTGCTTCGCATAACATCCTATGCGTGTTTGTAAATATATTTGAATTTCGATATCTGCAGCCTCAACCATTGCTGGCTCTCTTGTTTTGACAGGGCCTCAGAGTGGACTCGTCTCTGAACTGTGAACTGGTTCCAGTGGAGTTTGCAGACACGCGGCAGGTGAAAGCAGCGTTCAAAAAGCTGCTGAGGGCCTGCGCTCCCAGTGCCACTTCATCCGACTCGGAGGACTCATTCCTCAAAGCCTTGGAGGACTCTGAATGGATGTTGCAGGTGACGAAAACACAAACCGTTTTTTTTTTAACTCTTCTGCCGCAATAGCAGTCACTCAGTCAGCTTTTAAAAAGCTTGTGAGAACGACCCAGCAGTCCCCTCTTCTCGCTCATCCTGTGTATCTGATCATGGATAAATCCACTCTGAAGCCAGTTTCCCAAGGGAAGCAGATTCACAACCATGGGATAACAGCAGAGCTCTTATCATGCTGGTTATCTGATTGACCCTCTGCAGCCTTTGTTCTTACATTGAACATATCATACACTGTTGAAAAATATTATCTGTGGGAAAGACTCCACCGGCAACAAGCAGTTCTCTGCAAGTAATTTACTAGTAGACCAAACATGAGACTGTATGCACAGAGGATTAATTGTGTGTCTGCATGTGTATTCGTCTTCACATGCACATACGTTGATCTCCTGCAGATTCACAAGATCCTGCAGCTGGCGGTGTTTCTGGTGGAGCTCCTGGACAGCGGATCATCTGTTCTCCTCAGCTTGGAGGATGGCTGGGACATTACCACACAAGTGAGAAAAATGCACAAATACACTTTATGAATAAACATAGATGTAAGACGGGCAGACGGATTTTCATTTTCTGTGTAAAATAAACCTGATGGGAAAATACAAAAGATTCAAACAAAGAAGAAATCGCACTCTGTGCTCCACAGAGGTGTGAAAGCTGGCTTACCAACAAAAGAAAATGTGGTGTGGTGCAGACAAATCATTCACATCACGCAGCCACTCACCATTACTTGACTAAGCTGCACCTGACAGCCCATAAATAAAGGATTAAGAAGAGAGGGGTTAAGTGTTTGTAGCTGCAACTTCTCTGGTGCAAGTCCAGATGGGGGTTATTGTTACGTTTCATTGCCCCTTTATAATCATAGCAGTTGATAAAAACACCACAGGGAACATGTGAATCAAAAGAGACAAATTAATCAATTGCAAAATGCTAGAGAGTGCAATGCAATGATGTGTGGGAGTCACCAACACATCATGTAATTATGTAATTGCGTCTCATCTTCCTGAATAGATTTGAAAACTGGAACGTGTACCAGTTCACGTTGTATTCTGCCAAACATTCAGAAAAAACCTTGGCTGCAAACTGACATTGTAAAATGGGACTAAAAGGATTAATTTGTGAAAGATGAATGATGAACAGGAAACAGTTGACTGTGCCTAAGACACCTATCGCAACACATAGCAATCACGCCAACAAATACAGAAAAACCCAGCAAGGATAAAGAGAAACAAAGTCATTGACTGATTTATAAAAACAAAAAAGATGTAAAAAGGATCCAGATGCAGCCACACAGCTATTTAACGAGAGTCCTGCCCCTCTTCATTATTCTAGTGTCACATACTGAGATTGAAAGCAGAACCAAGTAACATGAAACAGTTTAAATGTGATTTTTCGATGTCAACGCCACAGTTTATTAGAGATGCTCAGCAGTCACCTGTGGCCTCCATTTGGACTGAAGGAGCCATGTGTGAATCATAAATCTGGCAGACTCACCACCGCACCTGCTTTTCCTGCTCATTTTCTAATCAGTTCTGTCACTGTTGACACAATAATGCGCGGATAGATACTGAAAAGGTCTGAGGTCTTGAAGCCACGTGTCACTGATTTGTGCTGATGAAAGTTCATGGTCCTGATTTTCAGGCATGTAAACAAAGGTCTTCGAAGCAGAAGCTGATCAATTTCCAGTATCTGCTTTCTGCCGCACTCAGCATTTCATCGCGTTTTTGCTCTCTGAGCTCATATTTTCCGCGTTGACCTGTTAACGTTCACATGTTTGCCTTCCATCGCTTGTCCTTCGGATGTGTTTATGGGGCTGCTGTTTAAAACTGCACTTTGTTGGATCCCTTATGCCAGGCACGTGTTCGGCCCGGAGCATCTGTCTCCACGGGCCACCGGCTCCATCACGCCACGTCCTGATGGACCCACACAGCCAAATGGGCTCCATATGCTCTGGCTCTGCTGCTTCTGTCCATGCACCATAGACACCCAGCAGACAGGACGCAGGACTGTCTTTCTTTCTAAACCCCGTTTTCTCTATGTCCATCTCTTCCTCCGTCAAACCCTCTCCCTCTCATATTCACTCTCCTCTCTCATGACCTGTTTCTTTCCAAAATCCTCTCCTCAGTCTTCTGTAGTCTCCCAATAATCTGAGGGATTTATTTCACTGCCAGGGCACAGGGTGCTCTCTCTACCACTCCGGGCTGGATGTTCTTGTAAACCCCCTGGGGTAGCCGTGAGCTGTTTTTCCCGCTCATTCCACACGCGTCAGGGCTCATTAGATGGGTTGGAGGAGACACGGGCAGGGAAGCAGGCCAAGCATATCGCACGTGCGGACAAGTGGTTCTCAACTGGTGTTTTGTGGCGTGAGCTCAAGTGTGCCTGAAGACTTTTGATACAGTTTTATAAGAGTATTATTGATAGCAGATGATCAGTTAAAGCTGTGCCATCCTGCACACTGGCTGCCACTTTCCTCGTCCTCTAGTGGCAAAATGATTCGACAGCTTATCATGTCAAATACGCAAGTGTCAGTTTCCAGTAGCATCTAAGACATCTGTCCATTGAATGAGCCTCAAATGTTCGATTGTGGAAGTTTAGGGGTTGAGGGTGCATAGAGGACATTAAAAAGCCACCTAATATTAAAAATGTTTGACCAGAGAAAATTATGAGGGGAAGAGAAGCTTGGAGACATTCAGCTAAAAGTTAAGCCAGTTTTTTATAGGGAGATTTGGCGATAAAAGACCCATCTGAAGGGGTTTCCTTATCTGTCTCTAGAAGAAATGTTATTGAAGGTTGGGAACGTGTGGGAGAAAGGATTTTATTTTGAAATGACTCCCTAAATACATATGACAAAAGTGGGATGAGAACATTAGAAAATGTTTTATAAAATGCGATCAAGAGGCCATCAGGCCCCGGGGTTTTGCTTTTATTAAGAGAGGAAATTGCGGCAGAGATCTTCTGGGGAGTTATGTCCTTTTCCAGCTCCTCCCCAACATCCTGGTCGAGAATTTGAATCTTTCTTGAGACCCTTGGGGGGGGGGGAAGTGTCACATAGGTTTGGGTGCTGAGCAGAAAAGTTCAGCGAGCATTCTTTAAATCTTGTGAGGGAGTTTTTGCATAACATTCATCAAGGTAGATTTTTGTATGATCAGCTCTGCTAGACCTCTCTCTTCCAGCAAGGCTTCCATATGGGAATCTAAATTTGGGAAAGGTTAGGAGAGTAGACATCAATTTTGGATCGTGACCAGGACAAGAGGGGATCCAAAAAGCGTGTTCGACCCCAATACAAATCTTCCGTTCTGGCCAGGAGTGACCTATGAAGCCGTGAAGGGAATGGGCTCGATTTTTAGTATGACACCACCCTTCTTGCTTTCCTGTACCTGGAGGGGAAACTCAGCCCGCCCAGTCTCTCTGCGCCTCCGAGTTGTCTTTCAGCTTCAGCTGTGTTTCCGCAAGGAAGCCAGATCAGGGGAACAGAGAATGAAAAAAGTTTTCTGACATTGTCAGTTCTTAAATACAAGTATGTGTATCTCCTACTAAGATCCAGTGTCCATAATCCACATTGCCATCAGAAAATATACTTGTGTTTTTCCGTTTTTATTAGGATTTCAAATCTGGCAATGCGCAAATTCAACAAAAGATAATTGATGCACACCTTTCAGTTTGCCATATTTAAACAGTAGTTGTTGTCACAGTTGCAAATGATCCTTTCCCATCTTTCCATTTTTGTCTCAAGTATTTCCTTTAACTCTCTAAACAATATGTAAAATATGTTTCCTGAACAAAAATCCAGCCAGTGCTCTTTTCCTGGGCCAGTATGTGTTTTCATATAAGCCATATAAGTGTGTGTTGATATTTCTTTGTTTCACCAAAGTGCTTAACAAAACACACACGGCGATCCAGGAGAAACGTGCGCACTCTTCTTCGTTAATACTGTTAATATTGCAGATCAGTATCTTGTATCTGACCCGGACTGACTCGTGTGAGACTGAGAACTCTCACCCTCTCTCACTCTCTTTCCTTTGGTTTCTCTCACCTTCCGTCTGCAGGTGGTGTCTCTGGTGCAGCTGCTGAGCGATCCTTTCTACCGCACACTGGAGGGCTTTCAGGTGTTGCTGGAGAAGGAGTGGCTGTCCTTTGGCCACAAGTTCAGCCAGCGGAGCAACCTGAGCCCCAGCAGCCAGGGCAGCGGCTTTACACCCATCTTCCTGCAGTTCCTGGACTGTGTGCACCAGGTGAGGTTTTCACCGCCCCGTTGCTCCTCGCCACCGCAGGTGCTCTGCACACTCTCTGCCCCCGCTGCACGTACGTGACTCCTCTCCGCTTCCCCTGCGCGACTGAGCGTCATTCATGCCGTCTTCATGAGCTCATCGCATTCCCGAAAAGCAAACAGGCAAGAGGGCGAAGAAGGCAAGAAATTCAGCTGTCGGCGTCTATACATTTGGTTTAGTTTTGCACTTCCCATGTGCTGCTTATGCGATTTCAACACTGCCTCGCTGCAGAGAGCGTGCAGGGAAGCTGCCGCCCAGATGGTCCGTGAACCCAGTGATCAGCACTGAGCTGTCTGCGCTTGTGTGTTTCAGCATCCTTTCACAATGCGGTGCGTGTTTCGAGCTGCACGTGGAAAATTGCAGTTTGGGGGATTGAGAGTCTCTAGGAAGGCTTGGGTGTGCTTCAGTATTTCACAGAGGGGGGAGAGAGTTAAGAATGACACTCATACAGCTGAGGTCCAGTGAACTGTGTCCGCTGAAATACTAACTTTAAAGGATATTGTGGGGTTTTGTGTGTTTGCGTGCGTGTGTGTGTGTGTCTCCTGGGGTCTCACAGACCCACTCCCATACACTTACATCAACACATAGTTTCTGCATTTGTTTTTTGAAACTGTACACTTGGCAGCTAAGACAGTTTGGCGGGGGTCCTGGGGTCTGGAGAGCTATAAACAGGGGGGGAAAGGGGATTCGGACAAGAGCTGAAAATAGAAGTGCCTCATCTCCAAAACAGCTGTTGTTTTTGCCAATAGACCCAGGTGGCCTCAAATATTCAACACTTCTCTGTCTCTCTATCTCTCGTCGTTCCCCCCTCACACCACTGGATGGGAACAATGGAGCTGGGGTCCTGCTGGCTCAGTCTGGATTGTGTCTGGTGGTGATGATATCACCAACCTTTGCCCCCACACAGACAGGAGAGTTTCTTTCCTGTTTGTAATTGGTCATTTCTGCTCTGCAGGGACACGAAGCCACTGCATGAGGACACGATCCAGCCGTGTCACACACACACACACACACACACACACACACTGACCTTCTCTCTCTGCCTCCAAATATCTTTATCCATCTTTTCATGCCTTTGCAGATTTTGGAGCAACATCCTCTGGAGTTTGAGTTTAATCAGTATTATTTGAAGTTCCTGGCCTATCATCACATCTCTAACCGCTTCAAGAACTTCCTGTTGGACTCAGACTATGAACGCTTGGAACATGGTCAGTGTCCTTTTCAAATTAAACCTAATTTTCTTTTTTTGTCTCCTTTTTAATATTTTTAATATGGTATTGAATTTTAAATTCATCTGGGATGTGTAGCTAAAGCTCCATTGAAAATAAACTAACACATATCTGGTATAGTATATTATTGTGTTTGAAGATGAATTCTATATTGTTGAATTACACCTTTTTTGACCGGAGTGTCGCAGCAGCTGAAGCTGAAGAGGCTGTATGTGCTCAACAGTTTGCCCTCTGTGTTTTTCCACAGGCTTGTTGTTTGAGGATAAAGGTGATAAACAGGCCCGGAGAGGCATCTGTATCTGGGAGTGCATCAACAGGATGCACAGGAAGAGTCCCATCTTCTTCAATTATCTGTACAGCCCCTCAGAGAGTGAAGTAAGTCTTTCTGACCACCCGCCTGTCCGTCCTTAATGTAGCAGAGCTCCCCCTGTGGCCGGCAGCTACAGCTGAGTCGTGTAAATCCCACACCGAGGAGCAGTGGTGTGGTTCAACCAGCCACTGCCTGTTGACTTTCCCCTCGTGCTGTCATATGCAGTACACTGAAAAACTAAAACGGAACGCTTACATAATAGGCTTGTATAAAAGCAGTCAAACCACTGAAGAGTTGCGTAGCATATTACTTCAGTCAACGAATTGGCTCCATCTTCCAATATTACTTTTATAAATTAGCTACAGCTAATGAAATTCGCCATGCCCCCTGACTAAAACTGAGAAGCCTGGCAGTGTTTCTTAGAAACCCGGAGCCCCCTGTCATGAGTGGAAAAAAAACTATAAAAAAACTTTTATGCCTGAGCTGACTTGGTCACTGGTCTCTTTTGTTCCTGCAGCCTCTGAACTTGGGCCTTTTCCCCTTTGAGTTAAGACAGAGGAACTTGAATTTCTTAAGATTTAAGCTGTTTCTACTTTCTGGTGATGGTTAAGTAAAGGATCCAAATCTTTGACTGGAGCAAAGTTGGAAGAAATACTGTCTAACTCGGTAGATGAAGTTTGGTCTCTGAAGTTGTTGTTTTGGCTTTTTTTTTTTAAATCGTATGTTGTTATGTGATTATGTAGGAGTGCGTCTGTGTTCTTGCAGTTTTCTGACAGAAGTTCTGTCTTAATGATTTCAGTTTTGTTTTGAAGAGTGAGTGTGTTGTTGATGGTGAAACTATCTCGTGTTTCCTTTTATGTTTCAGATTTGTGTGTACCCAATTTTAACCTTTTTTTTAATCACCCTGAGTAAGAAATGACAGAGACTTTACCTTTTTGTACATTAGTTCACACAGTGGAAAACACAAGACTACCCCTGATTCTCAATGAAATCTGTGTTGTAGGTGATCCTGAAGCCTTTGATCAGCATCCCCAGCCTGAATAAATGGGACTTCTTCACGGACGAGACTCTGTCCACGGGGCCGTGTTACGATTGGCGGACGATGGCGGTGAGGCTGGAGAGCTCGGAGGAGGCAGACACCATCTCCAACAGTAAGAGGAGGATCGTTTGGCCGTGTTACAGCAGCGTGAGCCGTGCCCAGCCTGACGCTATCACCAAACTCCTCGCTGTAAGAATTTGCTGCCAAAACCTTGAAAACCAAAGTGTCGTTGGGTCTTGTTCCTGTATCATATGTCACATTTATCTTCTTCCCTGATTGTTGCTCGTTCTGCAGGACATCGACAAGCTCGAGGGCGAACTGAACCAGGCCCCCGAGAAGTGGCAGACAACTCTGGAGAGAGTCAGAATCAGCATTCAGGAAGACCTCAAGCAAGAAGGAAATGTCCGTAATAGATGAAGATGGTGTTATATTAAAAAAAACAACAGGAAATAGTTATGTTTATATATATCTATCTCTCATTCTGTGTTGTCCTGGTTTTTGCAGCTCTGTAAACAGTCAGTGTCCATCTCAGGCCTCATTCCCACATCCGGCCTGCAGGCCTTCCAGCGGCGCTCCATGCTGCACCTGCCAGACAGCGCGCTGGGCGAGGATCGCAGCACTGCCACAGCCAACGGCATCAACCGCCGCGCTGCAACGCTTTACAATCAGTTCACTCCCAAGAGTGAGGAGAACAGGTGGGTCGTGAACTTCCTGAGTCCCGAGACAAGTATGAAGTCCACATTTGATTCACTTACAGACTTCTGCAGAGGGGCCAGTCCAGTTTGGGAAGATGAGTCAGTGCTGTAGTATGCTGTGTGGCATGTTTGTGAGGATAGTCTGTACTCTGTTAAACTCTGGGTGTGTAATTTTACAATTAGTGTGAGGTTAAAGTACAGTCTCTTGGCTCAGATATCTGGACGTCTTCCTCTGAGTTGGACAAACGGTGATTAAAATCTACTTTATGAACTTTTTCAAAATTTATTTTCTTGTGTGTGCTTATCAGATTTCTCTTTCCAGATAATGTTTAAACAGATAAAGTGGGTGAATAAGGACCAAGCTTGTAACTCAGTGTTCACCAAATCTGTCTGTTTACTTATTGTATCTGTATGATAAATCACCGATGGATCCTATAAGCTTCTATATTACCAGATGTTTACTGTCCTACAATACAGTTGAATTATTGAGACAGAAACATAAATTGGACATGTTAAAACTTGAAATATGAAAGTTGAAACCTCTAGAGGAGATCTTGTGCTCTTAACTCTCAGAGCAACACAACTACCCACGTTTGGCCTCTTTACACAATGGGAACACAATGTACAAACAGTGCTGGAGAACATATGAAGAGACTTGCCACTCAGTCTTTGTGTTGTCAAGTTTGTCTCTCTGCCTTCTCTGCAGCAAATAATGGGGTAGGATCCAAATATAGCAACAAAAAAAAAAGGAAATCAGAGTCGGAGATGTAGCATCTGCTCTAAATGCACTTGGATCTCACAGTGTGTGATTTTTCAGGTCATACGAGGGGATCCTGTACAAACGTGGAGCGCTGCTGAAAGGCTGGAAACCTCGCTGGTTCGTCCTGGACATCACAAAACACCAGGTGAGCATGCCGCAGAAACAATGAAGCCTCCCCGGAGCGACGGGCTGCGGGTTGACGTACACTGTCTCCACAGCTGAGGTATTACGACACCGGGGAGGACACCAATTGCAGAGGCCACATCGATCTGGCAGAGGTGGAGTCTGTGGTGATCGCAGCACCGACCATAGGAGCTCCCAAACACATCAGTGAAAAGGCTTTCTTTGACGTGAGTACATGGTGTTCAGAGCTTTCTGTGCCATATTGAAAACCCATTTGCTGCACATTCATAATCAGTGTGGTAACAGATAAAAATGGCTATATGAGGAGACGCCTTCCTCAGATTAATCCATGAAACAATCAAATGACTTATTTTACATGTGTTTTGCTTGTTGAAGGTTTGATTGATGCTGACTTTATTGCATCATCTCCTCCTGTGATAGTTTCAATGTTGTTTTTTACCTCAATGACGCGAATGCAATGGATGGACACGCACGTGAATTCACATTTTCTTTGGCGGGTTTTCCTGAAAAGTTTAAATTTCAGAACAACATTTGGATGAAACCTGACTGGTGACACGGGTGGTTGTCCATTCCACGTCGGTGTCAGAAAAGCAAAGCGCTCTCTGTTATTGTTGTCCGTTCAAGGCTTTGCTTTCCCTTTAGTTCATGTTTTACCCTTGATACCTCTCCAGCTTAAGACCAGCAAGCGAGTCTACAACTTCTGCGCTGCCGACGCGCCCAGTGCTCAGCTGTGGATGGACAAGATCCAGAACTGCATCTCCGACGCCTGAAGGCTGAGGTCGTGTCATGAACACAGGAGGCAGCTGAGAGCAGAGACGTGACAACCAGCTCAGCTTTCTCATCTTTGACTTTGGGGACCACGGTCGATAAAGTGCCTGGTAGTGGAGGACGAGCACCGTCCGACCGCCTCTCTGCCTGTTATGTAGCAGCTGGTCGGGCTGATCGCCACTCTGCATCCGTCAGAGTCGGTCGAACAGGTTTGCTCTCTGCTGTCAGCTCCTCTGTGCCTCCAACAGGGATGAAGTAAAGATAAGCTGACGTTGTAGGGGACTGCACTACCGAGGAAACGTTATCCTACTTAAGATGTAAATAGATTAAAGCAATATCACTGGCCATTCAAACTGTGGGTTCAATTTTAGACTTTGAAAATTTAGAAAAATAACCTAGAAAAGAAATTTCTATCAGATATTTTATTACGAGGAAAAGGTTATTGCTGCTTAAAGAAACATACGAACCAACAAAAACTCAGAGATTTTTAATGCACAACATTAAGAAGCAATTTGTTTGCACTTAGCTCTAAAGTATGCACTCCTCATCAAATATAGATTTTCTAACAGACGCAGACAGCGAGGCTTAAGGCATTACTTTACAGTGTACATACAGCGTTTCCTCATGACAGACTAAATGAAAAAAATTTGCACAGTGAGTTCAAAAGAGTTACCTGACATTTTTCTATTTAAATAAGTTCCGTTTTCTCTATTTTGTTGAATGTTTATTGACTTCTGGATAACACATTTGTCTCATGTCATGTAAATTATTATTTTTTATTAAAAGTGTAACTGTGTAAGTGTTGTGGCTATGTGTTTTTTTTATGTAAATACGTGTGACATTTCATTTTATATACTGTATGTACTTAAGATACATATACTTTTCTAACCGTAATTCTAATGTGATCAACCACTCTCTCTTTTTTTAATGTGTCCTTACTGGTGCAAAACCTGAGTGGCCTGTTCCGTGCTTGTGATAAAACATTGTTCTGGAAATGAAATGGAGACTTCTTTTTTTTTGTTGTCGTTCAGATTGCCCAGACAAGCTCTGTGTCTGAAGGGCTTTTTAAAGAAGTAAAGGAATATATCTTGTCGGATGCATTGTGGTTTTGAGAGATCCTCCTCTCATCTGTTCTCTGTTTTCTGCAACCTATACAGTTTCATTAAAAAAGAAAAAAACACAAATGAAACTATTCAAAGATGTCAAAAGCTTTTTTCATTACTGTATCTTTGTACCATGTTTTGTGGTGACACTAATTTTTTGGAAATAAATCAAACATACTTGAAACTACTTGCTGCCTGTGTTGTACTGATTGAATATCACAGTGTTTGCCATGCTGTTAGGGCTAAACTGTGTGTGTGTGTGTGCGCGCAGAAGATACTGTGTGAATGCTTGTGATTGTGTCCCTCACTGAAGCCCTAGATATATAGTGATCCTGTATGTGTGTGAATGTGGTTTGTAGAGTACTGTAGCACTATACAAATGCTGTCCTTTTACCACGTGTGTGGATAGTATATATGTAATTTAGAATCGCAATTTTGGCATTGTGTGAATATTATCTCAAAAGTATACCTATGATTACTAATATTCATCATCAGAAATCTTTAAACATGTGCACAACAAAATAAACGTACAGCCTGTGCTTTTATCAGGTTGGGTGGAGGGTGAAAGTCACACAACAGCACCGCTGTCACCTGTCATCTTATCTCCCAAGAAATACAACTTCCTGTTTCCTTAAACACAATTTTTTTTGGTACACACTTAATTATTTTTCCATCTTTTTTGAAATGTTAAAGAGGTGTACATTTTATGTTTTACCCAGATTTATGTGGCACATCATGGGAACATGTTCCCTAGGGCTTAAGGTTAGGGAACAGATAGGGTTAGGACCCTAGGAAGATAAATACATTCCTGTGGACTACTATTGGATGGGTCCATTCTTTAGTTGTTAACACGTGGCAGTAAATCTGGCACAGACATTCATGTTCCCCTCAGGATGAATTGCAGTCAATTCTTTGACTTTCTGTCTGGTGTCACCGTATGGCTAAAAACTCAGTTTCTGCAACACTTTTTGTCTGCAACCAATCGCTCGTAAAGGCGAATGCAGCTCCTGCTGAACATGCTTTCATTGTGACTGTCCTCACAGTCCGGAGGCTGCTGACTCTTGTCGTGTTGGCAACAGGAGACAGGAAGAAAACATTTGTAACTGCCATGTTTTTCTGGCCTCTGGCCTCTCATGGACACCTCATCTTCAATAAAGATTTCCTCTCAATGAAAGGTAATCAGATACCACTGTAACTCATTCTCTTTTTTGCTCTGAGCCAACAACAGGGATGATGATGGGTGTCTCACTTGCCAGTAGTGAATATCAGACTGAATCAGAGCCCCAGCTCAGGCTCTGTGGCGCCTGGTTGGCGGCGCTGAACGGGACTCCTGCGGTCGTAGGGAGGTTTTTCTCTGAGAGGTAGCTGGGGGTCAGAAGAAGGGGAGGCGGGGGGGTCTCTGGGAGGGAGGAGGTTGTGGGTGTTTCTCCCTCAGTGCAACCTCACAACTAGCTTGTACTGGCAGCAGGTGCTGAGCCGCTGCAGTCCAACATCTTGGCAGCGCCTCTGGAAGTCCTGGCCATATTTAGCCTCCTGCTCTTGGCTACGGAGATTAGGACCTCTGCCCACGAACAGAGGGATGCTGGGGAAGTCATCCAGCAGGATTGTATGGAATGGCATGATGGGAATAGTTTCCTCCAGAGATTGGAATGGCAGTTTTCCCCAGCAGGCATTTTATTTAGTTATTGATTTCATATAGCTACATTCCCCTGACTGGATCACCCCACTTTCATGCAAATTATCCATATAAAACCTTTATGGAGATGAAAGGTCTGTGCAGTTACATAACCATGACATGAGCGTATTTTCTTCTCTTGAAGTTCAAGACAAATGGCCGATGAAAGCTTCTATTACGCCTCAGCGCAGCAGTGTTTTAAAATGCTGTGTAATTGTGATCTTGTGTGACTTGGCTAAATGTTTCTTCTGAGGTCAGGGCGATCATTCTTGGTTGGCTGCAAGTGAGCTGCTCTCACGTAAAAAGGCAAATCAAAAGGGGGTCTATAAATTCAAGATTGCATGTTATCTGTTGGTTTTGGATTCCTGTACTCTTCGTGTACAGTCACAGCTGCAGTAAATACTTCTTGTCCGAGAAAACAGCTTGAAAAATAAGCCTAATGGCCTTTCCACAGACCCCCCAAAAATACTCCAGTGACAGATGATACTGATTTATTTCATTGGTCCTCCAAATCCTATTATCCATTTAGCCCTGCAGTTCCAATGAATGGGGGACTGTGTGGCAGTTTTCATTTCCTGGGTGCGTCTGCAATGCGGTGTTGATTCACTACTGCTGGGGGCCCTTGTGCCCGAGAACCATGCTGGGCCCTCAGCGGGCACCCACTGCAAAACTCATTGAAATGACTCCAAACGCTGAGCTCACTGGCTCGACACACACCATCGAGTCCCACCCTAGAAATTGGATGATGTCAGCTGCAATACATGGGGGTCTAGTTGGGAGATTATCAAATGCATGAATCAAGTGAGCTCCAGATGATCTTATCCGGACGACGCCCGCTCACCCATGAACAGAAAAGCATAATTACACATTTGCAAAATAGCTTGAAGGGATGATGGTGGGGGGTTTCAAAAATTTGCAAAACAAAAATGAATGTGTGTTTCCTTGACCCACTTAGAGTTATTTATCTGAGGTCCCGATGTTTTTCACTTGCAGGGTAAGTGACGCGCAGTTTCTCTGCAGCTAAACCCAGAGTCCGTTCAACCATGTGAAAAGCTCAGGGCTGTGAGGTCACTGTGGGAAGCCATCTAACGCAGAAAACAGGCATCTGCCAGACATTTTTTCACGAGAGGACAATCCCGAAAAAATGTTCCCGTTTCAAATCAGTTTCCATGAGGATATTCTGGACAGGAATCAGATGAATTGGTTATGGGCATTAGGGGAACTTTTCGGACACATGTGGCAAGGGTGAGACAGCTAGTAATATCCTTATTTTTGGAATGTGGAGGGCTTGTGCAATTTAGCTACAGAGATTAGAAACTCCCAATTCTGAGAATAGTCTTCACAAAAAAGTGAAGACATTTTTTCTCAGATTCCGGGATATAAATACCTCTTATAGAAGAAATGTGAACAGCTAATCTATTTATCATACTCTAGATTTACAGTTCAAGTCAATTACTGCACTGAAAATCAGTCACTGGTTTGTTTACTCCTATCCTTAAATTATTTTTTGCATATATAGTTTTAAATGTTCTCTTGGTGCACCAGTTGAAGAACATCTATAAAAGGAGGACCTACATATGGATTACTTGATCTGTTTTGCTGATTAACCACATTCTGAGTTGTTGCATTATAGAGCAGAGATTTGGACAATCTGTCTCTATATCTGATCTTATCAGTAAACCAACGGTACAAAGAGATCTGCATGGGGCTGACTGTTGAATGCAGGTTCTTATCTCGTCTCCTGCTCTGACAGCTCTGAACTCAACTTGAACTGTCTCATCCAGTCCCTCCTCCAAGAAAGACAAAATCAAGGCGGTTGAGGAGTTTTAACATCAGAAACTAAAGACGGTGATTGTACAGGCTGGCCTGGCAAACACAAGACAGTACCCACAGCTGATAGTTTCACCCAGTTACAATGTTCCTGGAACGTTCCTGTCTCTTTTTTTCACTGAAACATGAGGGCCAGGGGGTGACAAGTGTGAGGTGCGAGAACAGTGGTCCTTTGTTGTACAAATGGATTTGTTTTGACACAGATGCAGCAACACCGAGACCTGCCTGCTGCACGTCACGTGCATCAAGTGTGATTAATCTTGTTTTGCTGAAACTGGAACAATGAAGTCATACTGTACAACACAGACCTGCTACACAAACAGGCAGGTAACCGGGGATGCACTGATCCAACCTCTTCTCTCTGATACTGATTCCTCTACTTATCATTTTTATGCGAGGTGACATGAGGTCAGGGAGGGCTGTGGCTCTAAAGGCTCAGTCAGTGTGACTGAACTAATGTGACAGAGGAGCCGAAATAAATGTGGATCAGACATGTTGAGGCTGATACCTGATCTGCTTAATGAGGTCAATATTAAAAGCTAATATTCCTTCCGTGCATCCTGACAGGGATGAATTATCAACTCTTTTTTGTGCTGTCAACAAATTCTATGTAAATGCCATAACCGACAATGACTTCATGCAATTAACAAGTATAGTCTGTGTATCCAAAGCCTTCTTCTCCTGTTCCACAGACCTTAATAACTGGCTGAAAATAGTTAAAGTCCAGCAGTGTGTACCTGTGACCTGTTTTTTAAGATGTACATCCCCAAGGGCAAACACATTTTGGGGTTGAGTGGCACTCACATTGTTTTGGTCAGAATAATACCAGATTTATCCTGCTTCCTAACACAACTGAGAGCGCTAACCATCTCCTGCGAGAAGCTAATGTGGTGAAGACACGCTGAGGCTCCTAAAACATACTGAAGTGCTCTTTAACAAATAGGACTGTGTTTTGTCAGTGTGGTGGGGTTTCATTGCTGGAAGCTGCCACATGAGCCTGTAGCGCCAGTCCCGACACTCCCAGTCCTGCTCTGTTCAAAATAAGCTAAGGATCCTGTTCATATGGTGACACCTAGTGGACACCGTCCATCATGATCAGAAGGTCGTTGAGACATGATATGAAAGGCTTGTTGCGTTCTTCCAAAACACATTTTCTATATATCTTCTTTATTTTGTCTCCTCAACTTATGAAATGTAGGGACCCCTTAAAATGAATCAGACAACCACTTTCATAAAAATTTATTTTGTTCTTTATTATTATTTCTTTATCATCTATGACTGTGACAGATGCAATCCACTCAACTTTAGCCAGTAAACTGAGCGAGATTGGAAGATGTATCTGCTGTTGTACTCTGCTGGATATCAGTAAAATGCTTCATATTTCTTACTAGTTTACATCATAGCAAGTTTATGTCAAATTACAAAATTGTCTAGAACATTTCACACTAGCTTTCACACTTGATTCACTAGAGGCTTTCGGCTGCGTTCATCAGGGTGGCAGGGGGGCGTCTGAGGACACATAGCCTCAGGTACTCAGGAACTATCAAAGAGACGAGGGGGGAGGTTTAGAGAAGCTCCCTCTTACGAGGGAGCCACTCTGGGTTTATAAACTGGCCACTTAAAAGCCCAAGAGGGTCAGAAGAGGAATTCGACTTGAAGCCATTTCTTTTTCTTTGAGAGCTCCTGGTAATGTAGCTCTTGCAGACAGACTCTGAAATTGGTCTGCATTATTCAGTATATAACAGTGATATTAATACACTGTGTTTTGAAAGAGTAGTCTGGATAGTTAGGTTGAAAGAATATAGAATTTTATCACTTGAATTAAGTAATGGATATTGAAATGGACATTAAACTCTGTACTGTATGCCTGGTTTCTATTGATTATCGTATAAAGAAAACTGGAAACAGCCTCCAGACACCATGCTGATGAAGTCAATGTAACCAAATATGTTTGGTGAACACATCATGTACTCAGGTAGAGCTGGCAACATGTTTTATTTTCTGCTGGACCTGCACTGAAGTTCAGTGCAGCTCACTATGAGTGCATTATCAAGCTATTGTTACACACAAAACATGGGAAAAAACCTCTACAAAGTAGCTAAATATAATGTAGCACGACACAAGAAAGTACAGACTAACATTTCGAAAGAAGAGATTCAGCTGAGGTAAGCATACATGTGAACATTTTTTGTTTTGTTTTTTTTGTTATAAAACCATCTGATGAAATATCATTAATTCAAGCTGTACATTTAAAAGTGGCTCAAAATCAAATGGATGAAATAGTTCATTGCAGCTGTCATGTGGCTCTGTACGTTGATGTTTTCCAACCTCTTCAGCCTAGAAATATGACACTTTGGGCTCCAAGTTAATGCGGTTTTTCAAAGTTGTTTTTGTTCTGAATGTGTGATCCATCTATCACTGAGCCTGAGCCCCCTGCTTCTTGCTCTCCTGCCATGTCTTCTTCCTCATTTCCAGCTCAGCGTCAGTGAACGACGCCGGACCCCAGTTGGTGATCTTCTGCGGTCCTGCATGACCTGAAAGACCAGGTTCAAAGAGAGGGGATGAATATATTTTAGCAAGATGTGACTTTTTTTAACAAATCACAGTCACAACACACTTCAGGAAGTAGAACACTGCTCTGTGTTCTGTGCTTCACTTTTGTGGTACTCGTAGTGTACTACTTTTGGATGCACTGTTAGTAATTAGCCTGAAGTAGAGCAAAGTACTGAGAATGGACTGAGTCACAGCTAAGTGAGCACAGCACCAAGGACGTTTTAATAAAATGCAATTTAATACCTAGTTTTATGGCCATGGTGGTCAAAATACAAAAGTATGATGGAAAACCAACATAGATGATATCGCCTAGAATTATTTATCATATCACTTTTGTGCAACATCAATGCCCCAACCTGGCTGGATGAGACGCACCAACCCCTCATGTTTGGCCACCTTGTCTTTCCAAGTCTTTGTCTTGTTAGAGGCTCGCTCAAGCTTCCTCGACACCTCCTGCACACGAGATAGAAAGATGGATTCAGACTTGGAGATGTCAGCAAAGAACAGACAGGCAATTAAATGGCCTGTATGGACATTTTGAGATTGCCGGAACATTTTGTCCTGCAGGGAGAGCAGCGGCTGGTGCAAAAAACATTGGTTGTCTCTTGTTAGTTGGCTTATGAGAAAATGTTCCAAACTACTTTAATTTTATGAAACTGGTCAGGTTTTATGGATGTTTGTGGATGGCTTTGTAGTTTTTTTTAGTGCTGACATAAGGACATGAACTGTTTTCCTTTGTTACATTCACCCATAGGTGAATTATTTTCCAGCCTATTGTCCAGCTTCTCCTACCCCCATATGTCACTCATGCAATTGGTGCTTAGGCTTCTGCCTTAGAACAGCTCCATTACTAAGAATTCATTAGTATTTAATTATGTGACTCTGTTCCTCCTCATTATTGGCTGACTGTAGGTCTGTTGACATGAGTTGAAGCTCATTTTCCTCAAAAAAGGACTGGAGCTTAGACCACTGCCCTTAGCCAAACCTAAATAGAAGAATAAAACAATTTCTGGTGCCAAGGGACAATCCATCAATGAATTCATGGGGGGACAATGGAATGAATGCTTGAAAACCTTCACATGCATCCTGACCTCGTACTGCTCCAGCGCTCCCTGCCGCTGCTTCTCCAGTCTCTCCAGTTGTAGCATGGCTGTCTGCAGTTCTCTCTCCTTGGCCAGCTGCTCAGTCACCAGCTCCTGCTTCTCGGCCTGGGTCTGGGACAGCGCCCTCTGCTGCTCCCGGTGGATCTGCTCCAGCTCTGCCCTCTTTGTTGTCTCCTCCTCCAGCAGCCTACACAGGAACACACAGCAAGGATACTTCAGGGGGGTTTTGTAGTCAGTTTTTCCTGACTCACTTGACTCCTATTCAGGATTGAAGGCAAAGTCTTCACCAACCTGTCATGAAGTGAGGTGCATTCAGCACAGTTTACATAAGACCATTCTACTGAACTGGTTTGTATTATATTAACCAGGTGTTTGTAGTACACTGATTGGTTTCTGTATTTATCCTTCTACTGTCCGGGGTGTTTGGGAGTGACCTGGCCTGCAGTTTGCGCATGGCCTCCTCATCTTGCTTGGCCTGCCTCTCGTCCTCCAAAGCCTCCTCCAGTCGATGGTACATGTCCTCCAGCTCCTGGATGCGCTGCAGGTACTGCTCCAGTTCACTGGACTTCTGAGCCACCTTCTCCTCCATCTGTTGACGCACCTGAGCAACACACACAAACTATATGTGTATATGTGCAATGATGCAATTTCACTTGAGCAATCAAACATCTTAGTCCCCGAATTAAGATGATGATCAATAAGACTCTGACACCGAGACAAAGAAATGACCCAACATCTTGTGAGATGTGATTTAAATTATTTTTAGCTTGTTTCCTGGAAGGTCACAACAACAGATGGGTGAGGATGGCTTCATCAGAAGATAAAAATAAATTAAAAAACAGATCTTTAGTTGGTCACACAGAGTACTTTTCATTATGACCCTTTGATGAGTCACCACACATGTTCACTCATGAGCCCTCTTTATCAGGACAGAGTTGGTTACCATTTTCTCTCTCTCCAGGTCCATTCTGTAGCGATCCTGTAAGTGTAACTGAATCTTCTCCCTCCTGAGCTCCTCTAATGCTGCTTTAGCCACAGCCTCTTCCATTTTCTATGACGCACAAAAGAGGAAGGAGGTGTTACTTCTCTGCTTGACTGGAAGCCTTTTCATGCTGCAAGGAGAAATCATTTGAAGACAAACATAGAGATGTAAAGACTTAATGCAAAAACATGGGTTTGTTTTATGAGGGATCGGAAGTTAAGTATGCCTTAATTTATAATCACAGTTGAAAGTGTGTTTTTTCACATAATCAGTAAATGGGTTTATAGATATATGTTAGTTTTTGATATTTAAAAAAACATCTGGCAGGGAAAAAAGAGAAGTGAGAAGCTATTAGTAACTGCTGCACCTCTAAAATGACTTCAGTTCATGTGCCTGATGGTCCAATAGATGCAGGTGACCCTGACTGATACAAAAGTCGTTTGCATAGCAGGTTTCACTTCTTATTTTCACAGGGAATGTTCTGCTGCGTCGTGTATTTGACAAAAACTCAATTTCTACTTTGTAAAACAAGTTTTACAAAGGTTCTCAAATTAATGTACCATAGTTCCAGATTTATAAAAATATATATATAATATAAACTTCAAAAAATATAAGCTTTATTTAGAGGACATATGAAAAGTACTAATTCAGTACTATATGTCTATGTCTATACTTTTATGTATGAAAAAAAGGGCTGGCTACATGACTTAACAAGGACTCCTGTGTATTTAAATATGAGTTGCAGTTGTGATAGTTCCCATCTCACAGTCAAGTTTTTAAGTTGTAGGAGCTGAACATGGAGCAGTACCTCCCTCATGGCCTCCAGCTGTCTCTGTTTGTTCTCATTGGCCGCCTGGAGTCGCTTCATCTTCTCTACCAGGTCCACCTCCTCCGCCTGCTGCCTCTGCCGGAGCTCCCTGCGCCTCAGCCGGGCCTCGTGGTGTGGAGACGGCAGCCCCAGCCTCAGCAGCTGGATGCATGTTTGGATAGCTACCGTGAGACAAGTGTGAGAGGGAAATCGCTGACTGATCTACCTTCACTGCAATCTGACAATGTACACAATATACAACATTGGATTGGTAACTATGATAGTCAAAACTTCAAGATACAATGATGACAAGACTCTTAATGGAAGTTACAGAGCAGTGACTCAGTACCTTGAATCCATTCCTGCTTCTTCTTTTTATCTGATGCACTGATCTCAAAGCTTTTATCAGTGCACTTAATAATAAAGAGGCATTTCTTCCCATCTTTATCTGGTAGAGACTGCAGGAGAGAAAAAGTTTATGGGAACCCTCAGTCACATCGTACTAAATATACAAAATCATGTGGGTTTGGCCATATTGATTCTATTTCTGAAATGAATTAAATCCCTCAAGTTTTAATGTACGTCACAATTTAGGGAACAAAAAATGGACTTCAAACGATGTAGTCAATACAGTATTTCTGACATATATTCCACTGTAAGACAAACAAAATCACACAGCTAAGCTGTTAACCTCCACACAGCAGTTCCGGTCCAGAATGATTTCTCCTTTCTTCTCCACACAGTTCTCATAGAGGAAGTATGACAGCGAGTTGGGTCGAAGGACAAACCAGCGCTCCATCCAGTTCTTCCTTTTGTGGCCCTTTTTAATCATGTATTCCTGGAAAACACGTGAAGTTAAACAAATACGCTTGAGTCATTGCGTCTACCATAATAAATTTATGCTACATAGACAATTTTCTATTTACAAGAAACATGTATATAATATGATTCATCCTTGGTTTCTGTTTCTGTAAAACCAAATAAGTATTGTAACACTTTCCATAATAATGCTAGTCTGAAATATAGATCATATTTTATTCAGTTTTATTATTTCCAAATCTTTTACAGAGTCATTAACTTGGACTTGGTCTTACAGTCCTTGAATGTTTTTATCCAGAGGACTGGATCATAATTTAGTTGCTGTGATCTCAGGGGAGAATATGAGTCTCTGGTCTAAGTCAGCATGCATTTTCAAGTCCCTGGCTCCATGTAGTGGGCTTGACTCCTGAGGCGAGAGGCTAAATGCGAAGGTTGGAGGCTGTCGGAACTTGTCCTTGGTTTTGAGAGGCATGACATTGGTGGTTAGTCTCTTTGTCTCCAGTTCAACTGTCACGTGCCTCAATACCTGGTACCTGCCAGGTGTGGCCATGGAATCATAGTCAATATCATTTGACTTTTGGGACAAGAACTTACAAATAAAACTCTTTAATGTCAAAGTGAAAACAGGAGTAATGTCAGTTTAATTAAAAAATATGAGTGATTGCATAGATACTCCCTCCCTTTAAAAAGGCTGACCTAATTCAGAGGTCCAGCCAACTGGTGCTAGCAATCTCACAATTAGTGAAATGGAGATAACCTGAGTTCAGCAGTGAATATGTCTCAAGTGATTGTAGTGAAAAGACACCTGTGTCTGGAAAGTCCAATCATGGTTAATCAGTATTCCTGGCTATAATCACACCACAAAGACGAAAAGCAGATTCCAAGCAACCCCAACAAAATGTCATTGAAATGTTTAAGTTAGGAGATGGATACAAAAAATTTCCAAGTCATTGAGAGTTGTCTAGAGTTCAGTTAAATCCCTCATTAAGGGATTGGAATGAATGTGTCATGTGTGAATCTACCTGGCTGTTCATGCTTGATCACCATTTAATCTGACAGAGCTGAACAGTTTTTTCAAAGAAGAATGGAGTAAAACTGTAGCGTCCAGATGTGTAAGCTGAGACCTATCGATAAAGATTCAGTGCTGTGATTGTGGCCACAGGTGCATCTATTAAATACTGTCTTGAAGGGGGTGAGTATATATTCATGCAATCACTTCTTTTACATTATATAGTTTTAATTCATTGACATTACTTTGTATAAATCTGCCAAATTATATTGACCATATTAGTCTCTGTGATCTCAACAGCATCCTGCCTCATCCAGCAGCTTTATTTGGATTGGGATATGTTTGTAATGCACCTGGCTGCTTCTTCTTGGCAGCGCACCTCCTCCACCACCAGGAGCCAGCATTCAATTAGAGAAGCCTTCTTCCAGGTAGGTTTAATTTTTATATGTATATATAATATAAATTGCACATTGTCAAAGACAGATTTTTTTTCAAAAAAAATATTTTTATTCCTGAGTAGTGTCTGTAGGTTTAGGGCAGCATGTGCAGGTTATATGGAAGCTATAGATGAATATAAATGAATCACGGCTGGTCTTGAAGCAAACAGATTTCTTTCTACTCTGTTCTTTTAGATAATGCCAGTCAGACAGTAAGAGTGTTCAGTGTTCAGAAGGATTTAAGCGAATGACTCAAACTGAAAGGAGATCAATACCCTGTCTAACCTGCTTGAGCACGTCCAGTATGAGTTCCTGGAAGACCTCGTTGATGCCCATGGACAGGGTCTGGCGGTTCACACCTTTGCTGAAGTAACCCGTCCCCACCAGCTCAATCAGCTCCCAGGCAGTCAGGCAGTTCATCTTTATGTTCAGCTGCAACTTGTAATCTGCAAACTTCTCCTCACTCCATTCACCCCCCAGGGCATCCACCAACTTTCGCAGAAAGTACTCAATCTAAGGAAATGGAGATACGGCACATACCGTAAAAAACCTTAAGTTAATTGAATTAAAACCTGGAGGAGGGATGGTTTAACATTTCTCTTCCCTTTCAAGAGGTTAAAAAAAATCCTGGAGAAAACCAATGCAAGAATATTGCTCACCTCTTCAGTGATGATGACTAGTGGGTATTTGTCTTCTGACAGAAAGTTGAAAATGCACCAGACTTTGAAAGCATCATCATCTCCGATGACTAGATATTTAGTGCAGACATTTTTCTTGTAACACAGTGTCCAGCACATCTTGTTGAACTCTAGAACATCAAAATCCTCCCGTACCTGTGAGTAAAAATGCAGCCTTCAGTTGGAGTCAAAGTCACGCTGGTCAGCACCAGCAAGGGCATTGTGTTTACAAATGCTAAGCAGGAGACTGTTTTGTCTCCTTTCAGACCCTCGGGTGCTCAGGATGTGAGGTACAAACCTGATGTGATGAAATGCCTCATTTTTATTCAAGTCAGAGCCTTCAAGTGAAAGGCAAGAAAACAGCTTCCAAGTACAAAAAGTGAAGCTCAAGCAGTTTACTAGCTGACATTAGTTAGTCTTATTATACTTCAGCAGCTGGGTTTGAATTGTATGAAACGCTCCCTACTAAGTTAAGGGGCAAAATCTCTATCAGACAACAATCCATGTCTTGAAAATAATGTTTGTATGAATCTTAGTGTAAAAAAATGAAATTTCAGTAACACAATACCAATAACAATAATTAGATGATAGAACCACATTATTGTATCTAGTTAGAAAAGAGAAGTTGCTGTAACCATTTCCTCTCCTGGAGAGCAAGACACATTCAGTCATCCTAGTATGTATCATGCAGTCTTTAAAAAAAGGTTTACATGGCTGTTCAGGTCAAAGTGCAGCAATCAGTATAAGTAAGAGTTTTGGTACTACTAGATTAAGATGTCAACATCATCACTTGTTAGTACTGACTCATAAGTCTCAATGTTTGGGCAGATTTGTAATCTGAATTGTATCTTGTTCCTGATTTAAAGATGTTTAAGAAAATTTATGACAGCTTGTGTTTAAACAATATTCAATATCTTATGAATCCTGCTTCCAACACTAATCATTTCAACAATATTTTGATCTAACTCTTGTTTAGTGTGTTGTCAAATATTGTTTCAGAACTAATTCAATTAAAAACTGTTGTTGAGGCCACTTTAGCTTCTTTAACCTTTATTGGAATCATGTTGACGTCACTTCATAGTCAGGACAAAAGAGAGGTATTTAAAAAATGTAGCATCAGATGTCATATTGGTACTAGTATAGATTATGTCAAACAATACCCAGTGCTAGTTGTCAGCATGTTGACCCCACCTTGTCAAGAATAAACTTGCTGAGGTAAGGCATGTAGCCTTGGTTGGACAGAGGCCCTTTATCATCATCCTTAAAATGCTCCTCAAGGGCCACCGGGTCATGAGGGATCTTCATCACCGTGCACAGGTTGTGAGACAGCACCTTAATAACAATAACAAGTGAATAAGATGCTATGATGATCCACAGTGCAGGTTAGGGGACATGTAATAACTCAAACGTTACTATATAGTAACATATTCCTGAAAACTAAATGTACTGTATATGAGGGTAGGTTAAAGGTAACCTCCATATCAGTCTTACAGCTTCTGATACCACATGCAAAAACGTTTGGCTGACATTTATAAGCATTGCTGATCAAGCGTTACACCAGTTCTTAAAGCTTCACTTCTTGAACTAAACAGTTTAGCTGTAACAGTACACTGGCCAGCGTAGGGATTTATAGACCATAAATGAAATTCCAAAAATCTGTTTGTCAAGCCTTAGAAGACGAATAGAGCAATATATGTTATGTTCAAACTAAAAAGTAATTGGTAAGTATAAGAGTAAAATATAAGTAGTCACAGGAAATCCAATTTTTACCTGGAAATATATTTATGTTAGTGGAATAAAATTGATATCCAGCTAAGTAACGTGCGCATACATGTGACCTAAGTAAAGTTCAACTAAATAGACTTATTTAACTGTATTAATATGACGATAAGGTCCACAAAAGAGCAACGAGTGTCACCAGATAGAGGCCTAATATCCATGAGATGCGACGGATGTAACCGTTGGAACGTCAGGCGTTACCGTTACAGCTAACGGACGGACGTGCGGTAACGCCAGGGACGAAGGAGTAAAGTTACAAAATTATCTCTCGGTGCGCAGTTTTAGATTAGATTTACTTTATTAATCCCACAACGGGAATTTTTGAGTTCATCATACCCTGAACCGTCCAACACAAAGGAGAGGGGGGAAAAAACTAAAAGTGAAACGCACCTTCAACTGAGACTTGGACACTTTTCCGCGATGGTCCACGTCCAGGGCAGTGAACGCGTGCCATATGGGTTTCAAAAGGTCCTCTCGAAGCCACATTCTGCCGGTCGAGCTGTACCGGAGGAGTTGTGTGAGTCCGTCTGTGCTGGGTTTCGGTGTTTGTGAGTCAGTCGGTTGTAATGACTGGTTTGACTGCCCGCCTCTCGACAACAAGTGCAGGCAGTAACGTGATGACAGCGCCGCGTAACGTCTAACAGACCGATGCGCTGGGGAGTGTTTTCACTTTAGAAACCCAAAAGCTCAAGTCACCGGTGCTGCAAAGCGCCTGAGTACGTTTACTTAATTACAGTACTTGATACTTGGTACTAGTAATTGAATACTATTTGTATATATGTAATTTTTTATATATATATATATATATAGCCAGAGCCTGCCCAGTTTCTCATCTCTGTTTAAACCCATTATCAAGGCAGGATTACAAACGGTTTTATACTGCAGCATTTATTGTGTCCCCCACCTGTTATGCAACTCCACAGGGTTCTGGACAAATAATTGGGCTGTTTGTCCCTGACAAAAATAAAATGAAGGATAGAATATTCAAAAGAGCCCTTCAGTTACCGTTGATGAATTGATTTTTTTTTTCCAGCTTTAGGGGGCAGCATTTCTATCAGGGCCTCTGTGAACGCATGTGGCACATCAGTGGTGATTCTCTTATCATCTGAAGAAAAAAAATGAAGCTTATTGTCTTTCACCGATTATAAAATGAAGCCATAAAGCAGCACGATACATGAGCCTGTGCAAGGAAAACACTCGTGGTCATGAATTCCCTTAGCTTTTTTTTTTTTAATATGTTGTTGTATATATAGATGGTTCATCCATACACCAACCAAAAGCTTGAGACCTTCACGATAAGTCAAATTGTACATGCTTCAATGATGTATCCAATTGTACTTTCAGTGCTCACAAACACGTCCTATAGCCATACCGAACATCAAGAGCATTCTCTTTTTTTTTCCTGAAATCAATAATGTTTCCGCATTGCCCACTGATCCACTCTGTAACCAGATGCGTGACAACCAGCCATTACAGAAGTCGCTTGCTGAGTAACAAAGTTACAGCTGTTTTCTTTTTAAATAGTCTTCAATTTAAAAAATTTGCAGTCTGATACAGAAGGCTAGGAGACCTGAACAATATGAAAGTGCTAGTCATTAATTTACAGAGATCAGGCATCACATAGTGCTATTAAGTATCCAATATGCTACATATGAATACAGCTGTTGACACCTTACAAATGCCTCTGGTTGTTTTTCAAGGCTACCTGAAAAATCAATAACCTTGGCTTGTACATAAACATGAGTGTTTATGCAGAAAATAACGTAGATATCACCACTACCAGAGGTATAATCTTATTACGGCCATTTGGCCACAACAGTGATAATGAAATATTTAGTCCCATTATCAATTTCTAACTGTTAATCCCCCAATTTTGTTTAAGTGGGAAAAAAAACAAAAGAGTTGCCGTCATGTATCCGTTCCACGCTGGGCTCCAGAAGACAACGTTGTTCAGAGCTTCTCTTGCATCGTGCTCAAGTTCTTGATTTGTTTTCCCCAGCCATTGGTTGCATTTTGGTTGCTTTCCCACATCTTCTGGTGCTATTTCCCATTTGACAGATTGAAGAATGACTGAGAAGAACCAGTTCTGGAACCACTACTTAAGGGAACAACACAAGCTTTTTTTTCACTTCACTACAATCAGTCACAGAATAATAAAAAGTAGAACAGATGACTCAATTCATTCCCGGAGCGGTGCCTCCGAAGTTGAAAGTAGATGGCACCACTGGCGCCGTGAACTTGTACCCGCCGTGTTTCTCAATCATCTTGGATTCTGTAATTAGATAACAAACAGTGCTTAATCACACAGTGGAGAAAAAAAAAAAAAAAACTTTACTGCACAGCTTATTCTTGTTAGCTATTTATAACCGTTAGTTAGGTTACAAGATGTGCAACTCTCACAGAAGACTAGGTTTGTGGAAGTTGTCCCAAAATAAACTTATTTCCTGTGTTTTCATCACCACTCTGCTGCTCTCAGGTCAGCAGTTAAGACTTACAATGTTGGCTATAGGACGTCCAGACCATACCAGATTCTGGCACAGCTTTGTCTAATGCCTGTCTGTCTGAGCAAGAGTTTCAGGCATATTATGGCTTCATTATTAGCCCAGCCAGACCACAACCACTGCCATGACACTGGCTCATTTACAGGCCATAGACTTTTGGCCACTTTGACTCATAACCAGTCAGAAGCCATACGGGCAGGACTTCCCAGTGTGTTGGCATTTTATTACTGAACTAGGGTTACACACACTTATTTGTCTTTTATGAAGAGGAAATGGCAAATGTATCATCCCATCCTGTTTTTGTACCTATAAAAAGGCACAAGACTGTAGTATATAGTATTTAGTGGATAAAGGCCACAAATGCTGTAGCACCTTTAATTCCAAGTTAATGTATAGATGGAAAGGCATTAGTAATAACATTTTAATGTTGCAACTGAAAAGTAACCCTCAATAAGAAAAAAAAGCAAGAAGTAGTAGCATGTACAAAAAGTGCTTTATTGTCAGACTGACTTGCTGCATCAGGGTATTATTGGAAAACTGAGGTCAGCTGGTGCTCACCATGTGCTGCCCGTCTCTGGTCTGCAAGTGTGCCAATGTCCTGAAGCTGTTTGCCTTGCTCCTCGTCAAGGGCTTGCGTTAGTGCCTGGTACCATGCTGGGTCGCGGGACTGGATGTCTGTGTCACAGTAAATCGAGATTAGTGATTCATGTGCTTTTAGTGAACCGTTTAATTTTGATATTTCAGGAGATTAACACGCATTTTCCGTCGACAGGTCATCGTCTTACTCTGTAGTATGGCTTTGAAGATCTGATACTCGTCCACTAAGTTGTCTTCGTCATCTACAGCTGTAGTGTAGCCTTCAAGTGCCGTCTCCTCAGCATCGTCCTCCTCCCAGTCCTCATCATCTCCGTCCTCTCCCGCCTGCTTCGCCAGCATCTCCAGGTACTCCTGACCCTCCTCATCAATGTCATCTTCGTCACTGCCCAGCTCGGCTAAATTCATTCGGAGAGTTATGGGAACACCGTTCAACATCACACCTCAACTCCCCTTGCGGGTAAATACCCAACATGGCTTACGCATCAATGAACATTTCAAACTTATGCCTTACCGTTTTCGTCATCATCTTCCCCGTCTTCATCATCATCCTCGTCGTCGTTCTCATGCTCTGCTCGGCAGGCGTACGCCCTCTTCAGGCCACTGAACAGGAGGATGGCTGCTGGAAGAAGCTGGCCGGCCACCTGGTTGACAGCCTGAGGCCTGTGCTCGAGATCAATGAGAGCACAAAGTCCAAGAATGCACATCTTCCTGTCGTGGAGGCTGCACGAGCAAAAAAGTTGGAAAGTAGGATTAGTAGGGTTTCAAATAATACCAGCGCTTACATTTCTGACTGTGGCAGTAACTTGCCATATGAAAATGGCGTGAAACTTACCCAAGGAAGCAGTCGACATCTTTGAGCCACTGGGTTATGAAGTGGTTAGTGATTGGCTCAGTGTTGTTGGGGAAGCGGAGATTCTCCAGAGTGTTGAGGAGAAGAGGGGGGCTGTAGTAAAGTGCAGCGATGGCCACCTGCAGGCACATAGTCCTCAGCTCGCTGGTCTTTACCTCCCGCGTCAAACGCTCCAATGCAGCCGCCACAAACAAGGGAACCACCTGCAACAACACCAAGGTCAGACATCCTATTAAAAAAACTACTACAGCAAACCTATATTATGGTTCGATCTGAAAATCCACATGTTTTTTTAATTCCCAGCCAAGCAGGGGTCTGTACATTTTGGAGCTATAGGTGTGAGTGTATACAGTCATCTCTTACTCTGACATGTAAATGTGATTATCTTTGTTCAGACACTGACCTGGTCAATGCCACGGCCTTTGCACTGCAGAATGATCACTTCTAACAGCTTGGCTGCATGGCACTCTGGATCCTCGCCTGGATCACCTGTCAGGACCTGTGTGAAGTGACAGACCAAGGTAAACCTAACAGTGATCACAAATGAATTCCGTTTCTCGCACCGCGTGTTAACCACCGCTCCGCTTTACCTTCTTGCACATGCTATAGATGATCTCCAGGTATTTGGTGTCAGATAGGAGGGTGTCTGTGTCAACTGTGACATAGTTGTGAAGGAGAGGCATCATATCTGAAACGGAAATGAAATGATTAGTCACTCATCAGATAAAAATCTGTATAGGTCACAATTCCCACTCATTGCTCCTATACCAGTGCAATTATCGGGGTTTTCTTCCCCGAGCACACACCTGTGAAGTAGTCAAATCCATCCTGCTGGAAGACTTCGTACACCAGTGGAAGGAGCTGCCACATCTGTGGCGACACCTGCTGGCAGGTCAGGCTGTGAGCCAACGACAGGATCTCCTCATAAAACTCTGAGAAAAAGAGAAGGGCAACACAAGTGAGTCACCCATCAATCGGTCGCCTCTCATGCGGGCAGGCAGACAGAGAGCGCCGACGTGTTACATGCAGGTGGAATGTGGAGGCACAGGAACAACCAGTCCTGCTTACCCAGTACATGTTGCTGCAGCACAGTGCCAATCACCTGCAGACAGATGCCCTCTAGTTGCTGGGTGATCTGAAAGGGCACAGGGGTAAAGGCAATGAGGATTTGAAGAAAAAAAAAGCCAGTGCCATTAACGTTACAGTATATAGTTTCTTTATAACAGCATGTTCCTGATACTAAAAAATGTTACGGTGCAACTTTCAAAAAGGTGCCACCGAGAGTTTATACATTTATACACATCCACCATATTTCTTAAATGGGTCAGACAAAAGCACAAATTAACCAAATGTTAAGAGCATATTCCAACAGAAGATTCAAATATTATAATTGGAAAAAACAAAAAAAAAATGCTTCTGTATATGAAAAAAGGAAGGTTTCATAAAAGGCATAATTTCGGGATACATTTTGTAAAACCAAGACTAATTTAAAAAGTTACAATAATTCCAGTTCTTTGTGGCAAAAAACAGCACATCACCGATCTCTTAAATCTAAACTACTGAACTCCTACGCAATCAAAAGTCCTCAGTGTAACGCAATACTTGTTCAAATCGAATGCCTTTTTGGCTTCAAACATCAGCGGTCCTATGTTTCAGCAGACGTGGTGGCAGCGTGCCCCAGCACTATTTCTAGCGTCTGCCTCAGCCTCTGAGTCATGTCGAACCTGGTGAGAACAGAGCGTGTTCCCAGGAGTTGGTGGGTGGCTTAAGTGTATTGGCAGGAATGTTACAGCAGACCAGAGCTGCTTCTGCAGGGGAAGTGGCACTGAGATGACTGATCAGCCAGGAGTGTGTGCGTGTGTGTGTGTGTGTGTGTGTGTGTATGCACGCGTGTGTGGGCAGCATACTTAGCGGCTATGCTGCTAACCTCTTTGTGGTCCTCCACCACACTTAGTAATGTGTCGATGGTGTTGAGGATGCCCATAGCCGTCACAGCCTTGTCATCTCCGCCCTCCTCATCAGGCCCCGTCTGAATCACCTGGTTGAACGTCATCGCCTGCCAAAGAGTGAAGAGAGAGACGATTACGACTCAGCCTGTGGGTTATTAGCATCACCTGTCACCATTAGGCAAGACGCTTGATGACCCATCTTCGGGAAAAGTAGCAGATAAACCTATTTAATGTGACTGAGGCTTTCTCTTGAGCATTCGCGCGAGGCATCACAGTGAAAAGCCCAATGAGTGCATAATGTTTGCACTCACCAAATGCTGTGTCATCTCCACTGCAATTGGGGTGACCTCCTCGCTGTATTCACAGATCATCTTTTGTATGACGTTGGTGAGGTCATCGTTCTCCGTTTCCCTGACAATGTGCAGGAGCGCCTGCATCACTGGCCGGATGAAGGGGGTGATGTATTCTTTGGCTAAAAGGAGGCAATACATGACTTAGACACTTAAACTACTACTGAAATACACTTGATGAAAGGGGAGAAAACACTTTGTATAGTATAGTGCAGTCAACAAACCACGAGCCGTATGACTTCACTCGCTCACCTTTCTCCTGGTTGCTGATGAGGACCTGCAGAGCGATGGCAGCCTCCACCTTAACTGGCATCTCGTTGTCATTGATTAGACAGAGGCGGGTCAACTCCAGAGCCGTCTGCAGGTTCTGGTCACTTTTGAACTTCACCTCGCAGAAGTAATGCAGGACCCAGCAGGCCTGCGCAAACAAAGAGGTTGAGAAAACGCTGCAGGACGAATTTAAGGACCTTAGCTAAAGTTAGGTCCCAGTGCCATGAGCCCGTGTTAATTCACGGCCACTTCATTCAGTGCTGTTATCGGGCAGATCTGAGGTCTGCCTGCCTGTAAGATTAGCGCTTACTCTGGCTCTCATGTAGCCCAGTTCACTGCGGAACAGGGGGAAGACGTGATTCTGCAGCATGAACTCCATCTGGTCCTTATATATTTTTTTCTGCGTGGAGAAAGAAGCAAAAACTGTCACATTTCAAAACCATGAGCATTTTCAAATTTTAACAAAATCTGTCTATGGCTTGTTTGATACTTTTTGAAGATCAAATAAGTGCAACAGCCTGACAAGCCACAGCTATGTAATAGGATCCCACAGCTAAATCAACTTCTGCACAATCATCTCTTGTACCAGTTAGACCATTATTTACAACTTAGCGCTCATGTGGGAAGTTATGGTAAAAACAGGGGGGGGCACGCAATCAAAATCCTGTTTGCTGCAACACCTGTTTTGCTCAGGGCGAATGGATATGTCTTTTCAAATGTGTGAGGGGAAAGAGGATTAGCGAAAGACACTGCAAGCATGTCAGTCAGAGAGCTGGTTACCTTCAGCAGGATTTCAGCCAAAGAGCCTATCATGTGGAGGGCGCCATCCTTTTTCCTGGGGTCAGAGGCAGGATCGGTGAGAATCTGGTAGCAGAAGCCCATAGTCTTTTGCAGCACCTAAACAGAGCGACAAAACATTACTCTTTAGGCCTCATTAAACAAAGCGTGGGGACAGAAAAAGAATCTTTTATTTTAATAATAGAGAAACCGTTTCTGGAACTGAAAAACACCCCATTTATTTCAGTTCACCTCTTTCCTCTTGTTGCAGGCAGTGAAGAGGAGTGTCTGGGCTGCTGTTGTTGGAGAGATGAAGTCCTCAAATACATCTAAGGGAGGACAGGACAGCAGAAAGGTGAGCAATGCTTAGCTATCGCTGATGCGCGGGGTTCCTTTTAGATTACAGGCACCAGCTTCCTCACCAAACTTCATGCGGATGTACTCATATGGGTCCTCCTGCCACAGTTCCTCGTCACTATCTGTGTAACACATGAGGGGGAAAACCACATCCTGAATGATGCCCTGAAAAACAAAATTAAAGAATGTCAGAAAGTCATACCAACACAGTGGATGTCAGTCACATGACATGAGACCATTTGTTGGAGAAGTGCAACTTCTTCACACTTTCCACTAACTACAGATGCTGAGCTTTAAACTATATTCAGGTTGCAGTAATATAACCGAGTATAAGTGAACCATACCTCTCATCTAGGTCTTGTCATATACAGTACTCGGAAATGTATTGTTACCTGGATGTGTGGTTTGAGGTTTTTCCATGTCAGAGCGTGTGCTATGCCCTGGTTGATGTAGTTGAGTGTCTGTTGGAGTACTCTGGGAGCCACGTATTGCTTTTCCTTGTACTGGTACAAGACTTTTAGCAGCACCTGGTAGACAAACGTACAAAGAAATCGTTTGAATTAGCGCGGGGCGCTCCGCAGACACACAGTTTCAGGTGTGACCGGAGAAGTGCTGCTGACAGCGCGCCTTCCGAGGTTCTTACCTGCTGTGCAGGTACCGCATATTCCTTGAGGAAAAGTTCAGCAAACTCTGCATACTCTTTGGTTGTGTTGCCTGGGCTTCCATACCTGAGTGCAGGGTTCAATTAAGTCAGTGCTTAAGTATAATTGTGCAGCGTACAACAAACAAGGGAAGAATTATTGGATTTTTACCTCTCGAAAAGGCGAGCCAAGATATGAAGGGCCCACTTCTTGCACTTCCACCATGGCAGCTCAGGCCGCTCATCTTCATCTATCTGCATTGTCTCCTGTACAGACCAAGGACAGCGTTGGCACAGTCAGCTTGCGGAAGATTTAATGTGCATACCTCATAAAGCAAATCAATCCATAGGGAGTGATTTGTAGCGCGGTATGAATTCATGTTGTCTCCTTACCGGAGGCACATCTCTATCAACTACTGTCTTTAGGATCTCCATCCATTCTGTCAGGTTCTGTCTGTTGATGAGTTCCAGGGGGAGGTTGTACTGCAGAGATAAATAAGGTCTTTAAAAAAAACACCCACTAAATCTTACTCGAGTTACACCTAATATTCAGCTATGTAAATGAAAAAGGGACATTTTAGATTTAAGAATAAATTACAGACTTCAGTGAGCCAACCAAATTCATTTTCAGTACTAGTCAGGTGTCGTGGATGTTACCTGAAAAAGGGCATAGAGGATTTTGAAGATCTGTTTCTGTATGAGGACAGAGTCACTGGAGTGGTCAGGGAGCAGCTGAATGAAACGTTCCTTCAGCATGGGCATGAAGATGTGCATGGCAGCCACCAGGGGTTGACGCTCTTCTGGTTTCTTATATCTGTTTCACACGTCAGTCACCCAGGCACAACGTTAGCCACACGTCACGCGTAATAAGGCAACACGAAATCAGAACTGAGAAGTGACGTACTCGTAGTTTTTGACAAGCTGGTAAAGGCAGAGCAAAATGCCCAGCCATCCTGCGCTGTTGTCGGACTGCAGGTAGAAGCCAATCTTGTCCACGATGGTCGTCCACTTGCCGGGGTAGTCGTGCTTGATCATGTGGTGGATGCATGTCGTCAGCTGGACCCTGAGAGGATGGAAAAGGGTGGTCTTAGACCGGCTGACTGAACAGTGTACGCAAAGTGGGAAAGGGCGGCCGAGAGAGGACGGCAAAAAGTCCCGAGCTCCCCGCGCTCTACTCGGCCGACACGCTGTGCAGTTACCTGATGCGCTCGGGGGAGTGGATGATGGCCTCCACTATGCTGTCTCGGATGAACTGCCTGTCCTCCTCGGGGATGTTATTGACAGGTGTCTCTGTGGCGGAACCGTCTCCATCACTCCAGTGCTGGGTTATCATGTTCTTTAGGTAAATCACACCTAGACAGGGAAATGCAAGGGTCAGCCCTTTGTGGTACTTTCAGAGCCAAACTTGAAAGACATCATTGTGACATTGTATGAATGCTGATAAATAATCCCTATAAACATACAGCTTTCTGTGAAAGAAATGAATCCAAGAATCTGCAACTGATCTGGGATGTCCGCAGGCTGCTTTACAGGGCCTTTCAAAGTGCATTTACATTTATTATGACTGTGTACAGCACAGTGGTGTGAATTCGGAACCGCCTGCAGCCGAAGATGCAGGAATAAATTGTTCCATCTGTAGTTCAGTAGTTTTGAATGTGGCACCAGGGTGTCAGCTGGGCGCGCATCTACAATGTGGGGCCCCAGTCTGTCCCGAGCTGTGTGGCGCACAGGGAGAGGCATCTGAGGGAGCGGAGGAGCGGAGGGCTGGGAGGCAGACATCAGACTGCTGACACAAATGTCCACGCCGCTGGCGAGGCAATCGTAATCCAGCCTATCACTGCTGACAGAGCATAAACCCCCCCTCCCCTCTGTCTATGACCACATAACTACACTATCCCCCCCAGCACTGAAAAGCCATGCGTCTGTCCTATAAATTCTATGCACTGGCAGGAAAAATGCATCTTGAAAATGTCTAGTTGAATGAAACTACCGCACGCTAAATGAATTACCGAAATATTAAATTAAAAATAACAGGATAAAATACCATCTTCAAGTATGACAACAGCGGGGCTTTACTTGGCTCTGTTCCTACTGGCTGTTGTCCAAGATGACAACAGCGTAGCATTTTCTTTGTGTGTCAACATCGGTAAACTGCAGCTCCAGTCCTAAAGAAGGGCCAGGTGAATAGAGTTTCGTTTGTGATCCCCATCCTGTCTCATTTAACTCCTTTCTATTGAGTTGGCAGCAGAAATCCCAGAAGCAGGATCTGAAAAACTTCGGGCACACTGTACACACTGCCAGTACTGACTCAAGTGCAACTCAAACCCATATTCAATCGTGCTTTCTAGAGACATTTTTCTCTAAAAGTGTCATCAACGCATCTGATCAATCTGTTTACAAAAAAAAAAAAAAAGTGTAATAAATACCTGTCGATGAAATGCGACGATCGTAAGAGATGCAAAGTGGATGTTTCCACAGAAGACAGCATTTTTTTTTTTTCATACTGGGCTTCCTACCAGCATAGAGCCAGACAGGAGCTGAATGAACAACAATCCGCCCAACCTAACTTACTGACTAAGTGCCAACAGAATAAATTAAGACGATGTATCTTTGTGATCGAGCTTAACTTTTAATACTATTCCGACAGCTTGTGTGCAGTCGGGAGAAGCTGCCCCACCTCTGATCTGCTCTAAACGCTGTTAGATATTTTTTCCTACAGCTGGAAAAGTAATTTATTGCACCAAAGCACAGCTCAGTTGCAGCTTAATTTGCTCGTGCAGTTATGAATACTTGGGGAGGTGGACACACAATGATACAGATCTGTGCAGCCACTCTGGTCGATATTTTAACACTGATCACTGATTTTTCCCTTCCATTAACACCTTCCTCAGAAGAGAGGCATTTGACTAAAGCAAAACAGGCTATATTTAACCAACTCTATGGGTGCACTGCACTTTAGCCTCCCTAAAAACACAAGTGTGAATGAAATATCATGGCTTCATTAGCTTTAAAAAAAAAAAAAAAAAACTCTTAAGTGTCCTGTTCAGCTTCAGATCATCATGCAGAACAAAGTGGTAGGTAACACACAACCTAATTTTTTCAGTAACCTCGTGTGGATCATGTTGCTACAAGTGGGGAGACAGTGTGTCATAACATTGCTCTAGCTTCACAAGTAATTAAATGCATATTCTTTTACCAAGATCCAACTTGGGATTTTTTTTAAATTTGAGGATTCAATGTCATTCTCAATATAAGAGTGAGTCATCAAAACAGGAAGACCATTTTCAAGAAATCATCCTGACCGATGACAAAGTTGTTAATGTTACAAGTAAAATAGTGTATTTGTTTGTTGGAAGCTTGGGAGAACAGAATGAAGAATCGTTTGTACATTTCTCCCCAATAACCTGTGTTTTTAATCAGGACACATCCTGCCCCTGTTTGTCTTGAATCTCTCCAACCCCAGTTTTTAAATGCCTGCATCGCCCAACAGTGAGTAGACAAATCTGTTTATGGATGCTAACAACAGATGCTGAATTGCTACATTGAGTGATTCAAAAGAACATTTGAAGTGAACAATTTGCCGATTTTCTGTTCCCCTCTAGTTTACGTCGACTCACCTGCTTGCCTGACAGGCAAATCCAGCTGATCAGACATGGTGACACGCAGCAGAGTGGACACAAAGTTTACCTGGGTGTGACCCTGTAAATCAGAATTAAAAACAGCTGTAAACCAGTTATGTCTCTTTTCATAATAATTTGTATGATGTAGTTTTCATACCATTGAATAAAATCTACTTCTAATTAGGGTTTAAAATCCACTTTTTCTAGTTTTCTTTGTTTTGGTTTTTTTTTTTTGGGGGGGGGGGCAGGGCCCTTGGTATGGGTCAAAGGAGTTGCATTTAGTCTCTTAATTAATCAAGGGTTTTATTTGGGCAAACATGCAATGAACCAATCAGCGTACCACCTCCCAATCCCTTTAAAAGTCAGGTGTGTTGGCGCCTTGGCAGATTATTATAATGTCGTATTTACCAGGTTGTGAAAACGACGGTTTATACGTTAAGTATTGATTTGATCTAGCGTTTTTTCTGTTTTCCGCACTTTGCATGAAGGTAAGTGATTAAAATCAGGAATTCGTTGCATTATTTTTGCGTTAACGTCGATCTTATCCAATTCAGTCTCGGTGATTTCATTCATATCTGACTCAGATCCGCAAGTGAGAATTTGTAGTTTTTAACAACACCGTGTTGCTAACATGGCTCACATGGAAGTCGGCTAGCGTAAAACTCCATTTTAAATTTTTCACGAAGTAGCTCTAAAGTCAGCGACCAGATATTAAATGAGCCATGGTCAGTCAGCAGTGAAATGTTGGCTAATGTCAATGTTATTCAGTCATTTTTTATTGAAGTTATCATTTAAGGGCTTGTCACAGTGACACGTGAGCAGCAGCTATGTAGCTACGGCAGCCCATCCAACAAGTAGCTCCGTTAGCTGGCTGATATTAGCCACACAGCTAAACATCAGTAACCCCTCTGTTTAATACTTTTAAGTACTACATGTCACAAATTTATCCAACTTAATGTGTTGCTCAATACACCAGTCATATTGTTCTGCTGTCGTATCAGCTCTGATATTAGTCAAAACTGTGCCGAATTTGTGTGTGACGAGCTAAAAATTACCTCCTCAGCATGACAAGAAGGGTTAGCTAGTTTAGCATTAGCGACACAGCTGGCTCAAGCTAACGTTGACGTTGGTTACTGGCATCGATTTTAAAAATAAATAAATCTGTTGGAATAGTGTTAAGTGTCTTCACAGTGGTGTCATGGGTATGGGCGCAAAACACGCAACGTTACACAACTCCAGTGGCGGAATTTAGCACCGGATCTGTCACGGCAGCGGTAGCGGTAGCGGAGCCCAGTCTGCGCGATCGCACCATCTTGATGTTGTGAACGGCCCAGGCCCGAGCCGAGACCGCGCCACAACTGCCATCACCATTAACGACTTGTCTCAACTTTTACCTCGTTCAGCTGTCTCTCCGCAGCCTCCCGCAGATTGGGGTCCATCGTCCCCCGAAGGGCCTCAACCAAAGACTCGGGATCCATTGCGAAAAGTCTGTTTGCGGCTCGGATTTTTAATATTTCAGAGGACTCTCAATTCCCAGTCACTGCGCACATGGACGCACGGCTCTCCGGTTACCCGGCGCGAAAGGAAGCAGTGAATGAAGTACCCGGATAGATCAGCGCCAGATTTGTGCAATGCGAACATCCGGCTGCGATCAGGCAATCATGGGAGTTGTAGTTTGCTTGCTTGGCTGGTCGTTTGTTTTTGGTCATGTCAACGTTCAAATCTACATTGAGTTATCAGTTTAAGGGTCAATAGACCGCAGTGTCGTTCGATAGCATCAGTGACTACGTCCTCAAATGACTCACAGTTACATTGCAACCATCAGGGGGAGGATTTATTGCAGGACTGTTGTACTAGAGTTTGTTGGTTTAGATTGTGAATTTCCCCGTTGTGGGATTAATAAAGTTAATCTAATCTAATTCGACTCTATCCCTAAAGTGAAGTCCTTTTCTTAATTTAAATAGGTCCTCATCAACATACATATAGTAAGAAATTACTTAAACACAAGTTATAGCTACATATACTCCAACGATCACCCTCTTTTGCAGAAGTATAATTTATTTTGATTGAGTGGGACATATATGTTGGTGAAATGCATTAAAATTTATCAACTGTAAAAAGTGATTTGAATTATTGAATGAATACCTGTTGTTATTATTGTTTATTCAAAAACGAATAAATGAATCACAAAATAATTTCTAATAAGTTTATCTATAAACTTTCATAATTTTGACGTGTGCCCTTCTTTATTTGCCTGTGTACACATACAGCTTCTGTTATTGTTTTTATTTAATTATATATATATTATAGATATATTATTTTCCTCTCTCGCCTCTACTCTCCTTAATATTTCCTAACCCTCTAATAGTGTGTATGCCATTTCCTGTAGCTATATTTATTATTATTATAAATTACCACTGTAATATAGTCTGTCAGACAGACAAATGGAGCTGAGTGAAAAGTGCAAATTTTCCTAAGAAGCGTAGCATCGTATAAAATGGAATTTCTTTTCATCATGGTGCTAAGCTTGACTCCATGGTTACGGTGTTAACTTTTCAGCAAAAAGCCTACCCTACCGAGAGTGTTCCTGGTGCTAATGCTTTGAAGTTCATCGACAAAGGATGCTACCCTGAGTTGTTAGAAATGCAGGGAGGTATGGTCATATTGCATCAGCATGCCGAGGACTTATAAATTGCTGAAAATGTTGGGGTGATCACGAGATTTCCCACAGTATGGAACAGTCAGGTAGTTGTGGTGGAATAGATAGATACGGGAGATAAATAAAATGACGTTTTTATACTGAGGTTGTAAAAAAAAATATTGCAGAAGTGCAGTGTGACGTGACGCAGGAAAAAATCTGATGTGGTAAGAAGTATGGTGCAAGGTAGCTGACAGGATCCTTGGGATTGGAGGTATTGAGCCATCAGTCCTCTGCGTTGTGAAGGGCTAAAAAAAAAAGTCGGGAATGGAATGAGTGATGCCATCACGTTACTACACCAATGCAGGGCAGCACTACAGTAAACAGTGCTCAGTTTACCGGAAAGAAGAAGACCGTGTTCTCTGGCGTCGCTGCTGGGGGCGCTGTAGTGTTACGGCGCACCATGTGAAGGTGAAAGGTCAATCTGCGTTAACGCGTCAGCAGCATAGACTGGTCATCAGGCTGCTGTCACCGACACCGGTGTCACTTCAACCGCCGTCTGCTGCTGCTACATACGGTTGTACCCCAGTTAACGACGTTATCCAAGAAAATGGCCAAAAAGCGGAGGGAAAGACGAGAGGCCGACGGTTTCTCCTCGGCTCAGGAGGAGGTGAAGGCGAATGCCGGCGACTCACAAGTAGTGAAAGGTAGGTTCAGGCTCTGGTGGCTATCTGTTAGCCCATTAATTGTTAACCGGAATCGAGGGCACAGCGTAGGAAAGCGGAGCGAACCCGTCTATATAGATTCAGCGGTACAGTGACTTGGCAGCGTTATTTGTGCTTCGAGGTCAGTGTTCGTTGCGTTGTCGGAGCTAATGTTAGCCGCAGGCTGCCGGCGAGCTAAAACGAGCCGCCTACTACTGAGGGGTAGGGTGATAGCTAGCGTGATAACGTCACAGCTAATAACGAGAAACATAACGCTGTCGTTTTGAAGTCGTTTAAAAATATGCGTCAATCCCAGCGAGTGAGTGTTAGAAATGATTAAATTGCCCTGATTACTAAAACGAGAGCAAAGTCTCAACGTTTCGAATGGTTTTAACAGCTGGATATTAAACTCATAATATCACGTAACAAACGTGACTGTACTTGGTGCTGAGAAATGACCTATTTAATTGTTATAGTATTACTCATATAAAGTGGGATGAAAGTAGTAACATGAGAAGTACTCATGCATGTATGATTACCTCGAAACTGTACAATACTTGAGGAAATGTAATTAATATCATACCCCCTGCCAATGACATGCCTGGCAAAAATGACCAAGGGCAAACAAGGATGACATGGAATAGAAATATCCCTTTAACTACTTGCAACACACCCATCTAGCTGACCTTGAGATACAACCACGAACCCAAAAACAAAACTTTTTTCTTTAAAATGGGCACATAACAAACTGACAATTGACTTGATTTTATTATAAAAGTCACTTTTGCTTTGATTTGACAGGATTAGCTCAATCAGCAATGTCATTGGCTCGTGAATAAATGTGAGTGCTGGAATCACAAATATCTGTGTAGGAACATTCAGCCCAAATTCCTTTGCTGATATGGATAGATAGATGTTGCAGTTGTCCCTTCCCGTGAAGTGTTGCGTGCTAAAACGGCAGACAGTCTCAGCGGCAGCAACAGTCTGTCTCTTTGGGGAGACTGTTCCCTGCAGGGGCTTAAACAAGTGATGCAAAACCCATAAGCAAGTTACACAAGGCTCCTTTTTTATGCAGCTAGTTTGTCTGTTATTTAATTTTAATTTTATCCTCCTTCCAAACAGAGGTTCAAGGTAGTGCAGGAGGCTCAGCACGCATGTCTCTCCTGATTCTGGTGTCTATCTTCGCCTGCTCAGCCTCAGTCATGTACCTTGTCTACAGGAACTTCCCAGAGCTTCCAGAGTAAGTTGCTTCTTGTACTGTCAAACTTGGTTAAATCCAAGGGGTGAGACTTATTTTGTATTCACAATTAGTAACCCTAATTTGTATTTCAAGAAAAACTAAAAAATTTTTTTAGAGTTCATAATAATAGCCATAATAAATTTAGTGCTGCCATTTCCCAGTAGTGTCATGGTGTCACATTCATTCATAGCGGCGAGGCCAGAAAAGTGAGTGGTAATGATAGACCCACAAGATTAAACTTCATTTTATAAAGTGGTGAGTTAAAAATGTGACTGTGTCAAGGGAAATAAGTGATTTTTACGATTTTTTTTGACAAACTGCTCTGACTTGGCTTCACTAAGAGTTTGAGAAAGCTGTTTACCAAAGCATAATCATTTTTAGTTTTTGACCTCATTTGAGCTCCTGCACTGTGGAGCTCTCTGATGAGTATAAGTGAATCATTGAAGTAAATCTTAAAGTTAACAGGTCACCAAGCAAAGCGATGCAGGCACTGGTGCGCGGTTAAAGAATGAATGAGTTTTCCCAAGCCTGAGTTGTGTGTCACAACCTCTCTCTCTGCGCCTGTTTCACGTTGGTTATGCTTCTGAAAGTCTCTCCTTTTAATTTGACTGACAGCGAGAGTTTTAAAAGTAATTCTGAATGAGAACTAACTGACAGAATAACAAGTAACATGATTTTACAAAATAAAGAAGAGGATTAAACCAAGTCGAGAGCAGAACAACATTTTTTACTTGTTTGACCGATAAAAATAAAGCATCATCCACCTTCTAAACCTATTAAAAGCCATATTATTCTGAGCAGTGTCAAATGCAGCACAAAGCATTTATCAAACTCTCTGCTTAGTATAGTATACACCATGGAAATTATAATTGTACTGTGGCAAGAATAAACAGAAAATGTTTGTGTGAAATGTGTACGACTGAAGATTCAAATTTTTCTTTTTCTTTAGTGACGAAATGGAGAAAATCAAGATCCCTAAAGACATGGATGATGCCAAAGCTCTGGGAACCGTGTTGTCCAAATACAAAGACACCTACTACACCCAAGTGTTGGTGGCCTACTTTGCAACATATGTTTTGTATCCTTGGAGAAAACATATGCAGCTTTGGGAAACTTTGGGGATAAAAAATCTTGGAAAAACACATCTTTAATTCCTCTCAACAGTGTTCTGAGAACACACCAGCATGTTGCAGTTGTGATGTGTAAAAACAATCCAATTAAATTAATTTGCTGTTGACTAGGGCCAACAACTTCTGTGAGCACTTTTGCAGACTGCCAGGCCCAAAACAGGACACTGATGCAGACGTTTGGATGTCTGCTATGATCTGCCAGTGTCTTTAATGTAATATCATCCTTTAAATGGTGTACACAGATAAGTCTGTAGGCTGACTCGTGTCTGGATGTTCTCAACAGCGCATTTAAAAATTGGGAAGAAAGATCGTAACTCAGATCATGGCTCGTCATTGTGTTTAAAAAGATTGTGATATAATTTAAGAAGATAAACGACTACTACTAGAGATAGACCAGCAGAGCACTTAGAGGAATATGCTTTGATCCATTCATTATTGTTAATTTATTTGATTAAGCCCGCACATGCCTTTTGTGATCATTGTATGTTTTTGTGGAGCCTTTTACCTTGACGACAACCTTTTATCAGCCTCCAGACATTTGCAATCCCCGGATCGATCTTCCTCAGCATCCTATCTGGATACCTTTACCCTTTCCCCCTGGCTCTTTTCTTAGTCTGCTTGGTGAGTGACGACAATATGAAACATGTGATTGAAAACAAATGTTCCTTCGTCCCTATGTCGTTTAATGTTAAAAGCGTGAGAGTGAGTGCAGAAGAAGTAGAAGTTCTCCTTCTTTGATTGTGACAGACACATGATGTACTGTAGTTGCTGGGACAATGAGGAAAGGCAGGGTTGAAGTGAAAGAACACCAAGGTGTTTTTTTTTTTTGTAATTCCAGCTTTGAGATTGTGGTTGTCGCTTCCTTTTTCGTATGCTTCAGTTGTGTGTCATCATGTGTTTTTTTTCACTGTTGACAGTGCTCCGGCCTGGGTGCTTCCTTTTGCTATATGCTGTCGTATCTGGTGGGCAGACCCATGGTCTATAAATATCTCACAGAGAGAGCTCAGAAGTGGTCCCAGCAGGTGAGAGCTTTTTTTTTTTACCAAAAAAGAACAACTGGTATTGCAAAATGTTATGTTGCTGTACAAACCGATCTCTGTAAACTTCCCACATGCAATGTTTTCGCTTTGGAATATTTCTTGAAAATGTTCTGCTCATTATTTTCCGCTGGCAGGTTGACAAACACAGAGATCATTTAATCAATTACATCATCTTCCTGAGGATAACCCCCTTTCTTCCCAACTGGTTCATCAACATCACCTCACCTGTCATCAACGTGCCTCTGGGGGTTTTCTTCATCGGCACCTTTCTCGGTAAGACGGTCTGTCCCTGCTGCTGGGTGTTTAGCTTCATCTTAATTTGTTGTTCGCTGGCTCACCTGCATTCAACCTGGCTGATCCGCAGGAGTGGCCCCTCCGTCCTTCGTCGCCATCAACGCGGGTACTACGCTGTACAAACTGACCACAGCCGGTGAGGCCGTGTCCTGGAACTCCCTGGCCGTGCTTGGCGTTCTCGCTGTGCTCTCCATCTTGCCCGTCTGCTTCCAGAAAAAGCTGCAGCAGAAACTGGAGTAGAACACTGTAAACACCACAGAACCTCATCCGCTGGCTGATCCCAACGCCCGCCCCCCCCCACCTGGCTCAGGAACACACAGTTGTCGCTTAAGTTGCTGATGGGGCTGGTGTGGTGCACAAGAAGTGCTTGTTGACCTCAGAGCGCATGCAGTGGTGGGTTGTTCCTGATATTAAGTTAAGTATGAACTGGCCACTGCTTGCACACGTTTTTTTTGTTTTCTGTGAATTACGTTGTTTGTGGCACATCTTGTAAATAAGATAAATTGCTTCTTCTTGTTTTTGTTTATATGAAATCACTGCTCTTTACGATGTGATTCTTGCCAGACAATTGAAGGTGCTACTTGTGGGATTTTGAAGTAAAACACATTATTCGGATACTTGGGGTGTTTTTTTTAAAAGGAAATGCAGGTGCCAGTTGTTTCATATGGCCTGGTCCTCATGGGGAATACCCTGCTTCTCTTTTCACGCTAGAAACAATGTCATCACTACCTTGCTCAGGCCATCGCAAACTTTTTATTTGACTTTGGCGGTAACATATCAATTACTTCATCCTATTTGTAGCACCTTTTAAGTTCCGCTCGCCTTTTTGATATTTATTTTAACATGCTTGTGTCTAATTTCAGCATCATTTAGTGTACCACCACAGCAATAATTGTCACACTACTGTTGAAAGTGGATGTTTGCTTTGGACACCTGGTGCTTGCCTTGGCAAATGTATGCAATGTAAGTCAAAGGTGAAACTACGGGGAGGAAAAACTGGCCGATCTTAGTAAGTAAGTGATACTTTTATTGATGTGTGGATGGCTGGATCTGCCTCACAACGCCCTCATTGCCACCCGAACTGCAGAGCGCCAGTCACAAAACTTTGCCCAAGAACTGATCACGGATATTTCAACACAATTGATTTGTGTGTGGAAAGATGCACACAATCTAGAAAAGCTGATGAAAAGCCCAACCAGAATATGTTGGTCTTTCAGTTAAAAAAAAACAAAAAAAAACAGGGTTAGGTGAGCTCTCAGGATTTGCATATCATGATAACACTTGTGGGACTGTACCCAGATTATGTTTAAATTATCTCCACCCCATGATATCCTTTGCTATGCCAGTAAACAAATGGAGATGACTGTGCCGTGGATGATGTGACAGCGTCCTCAGTAAGACTGCCAACGGACTGAGGTATCCAAGCCTTACCTTGCTTTTACTGCTTCCATTCCTCATGAAGGAGGAACGCATTATGATGCCTGATTTATGTCCATTATCATTCTTTAAATTGTTTCAAATGGCTAATTTTGTTCTGTGCTCTAAAACCTTACTGATTTTTTTTTTTTCATTTACAAGTTGTTAGTGTTTTCTCTCTCTTTTGTTGGCCTGTAAACCATGGTAACTTATTGCTGCTGCTTAAAAAAAACTTTCTGGGCAGTCACCAGAAATGTTGATGCAGTGAATGTACATGGAGGTAACAAATCTTATGTGACACTTTTTATTTAATCTCTTAAAATTGCACATGTCTATAGATAGTTGGTTTGATGCATTTTAAGATTTCTTATTTGTTTGTTTTTTATTTGTAACGTCTTAATACTCAACAGATTCACTGTGTACTACTGTAAGATTATTAACATCTCAAACCCAGATTTGAAATGACAGCATGGACATGTGGAGGCACTAGTGTAGCATTAACTGCCCTCACACCTTCTTCAGCTGGAATGAATGCTCCATCAAAGATTGCTGGGTTGTTTTCATGGTTCTTAATAGTTTATGTGAGAGAGCTGCATTTATACGCCTGGGGTTCATTGTAGTCTTGTAAAGTGGACCTTTTCGTAAGATGCTTACATCAATGAGTAAATGTTATGAACTGGCCCTAAAAATGTTTTTCGTCATATTTAAATAGTAATTAGATGAAGAAATTCTTAGTCCTCTGTCATACTGAATCCAGCAAAAAATGGGAAAAAATTGTTTTTTATTTGCTAAAATATTTAAACCTAAACCTGTGCCAGACATACTCAAATTAGATATGTTATTGATGGTTTTTGTCCCGTTGCCCTATCAGAGATGTCGTAAGGTAATCCATGTGTAACTCTCTGTTAACATTTCTAGAGGCAGTATTATTTTGTACTGAGCAGTAATGTATTGCAGTATGAAGTGTTTACAGATTGCACATTTTGTGTCCTCTAATCAAATTTATGTTTTTTGTATATTTATTGAATCATTAAAATTATCTTTACAGAATATGATCACGCTCTGAGATTTTTTTTGGAAAGAGCACATTTAATGACACTGCAGCAAAGACCATCAGGAAACAATAATGATTACAGTATTGACTGACAGAAGAATACACAGTTTTTCAAACTTGGGGACGCCCTCCAATTATGTATTAGGTTCATGGTTAGACCGGGTTCTCTTTTGCTCTCTTTTTTTGCTCTTTAGGATCACAGAATATGCAGCAAATGATGACGCATATAAAAAAAAAACATTTGACATTAGCCAGACTGCTTAGTTCACAGTAACATACTTGTTCATCAACCACAAATGTTATTAACTCTGCACTTATCAAGTTTCACACAACAAAAGAGAGGGTTTAGTGCCACCAGGTGGTGACATTGTAATACACTTGCTAAGAAGAGGTCTGTTTGGATAACGTGACAGTCACCCATTTACCATTTACACCTATATGCTGTAGTGTGCCCTGCAGTGTGAATGCTCATTAAATATGTTCAACAGGAAACGTTGAATTTATTTCTAAGGTAAATATAAACCCCCCAAAAAGTTTTTTTTTTATCTGGACATTAACATACCAGCTGCGCTGTGGCAGTAAAGCATGTCTTAAAACAGAGAACAAATTATGATTATTTTCCAGAAATAAATAATCACAAGAAAGGAATACAAATAATGTTTCTGATTCACAAGTACCATAGCTAAATTTTGCTGATGAATATAAAAAAACCTGCCGGATTCGTGTACCAACAGCATCAGTCTGGTATGACACTATGAATTTAAGGCCAGATGATTACAGCTGTGGCGCTGCTGATGGACCACAATGCACTTCGAACGCAAGGCTCTGATTTCTATGGACGTGTGAAGCCAGAAATCATTTGTGGAAACGAGAAGCTGCAGAAATTTCTTTCAAAATAAGACAGTGATTGGGCCCAATTTCCAGAACATTACTCTGCTGAGTACCGCGCAAAACAGTGTACAAGTGTTCAAAGAAGATTTGTCGCTGCTGATACCAAGTGGGATCACACCAAATACTTGTTTAATTATTTTTTCAGTTTACTGCACATTGTGTTGTGTGTGTTTTTGTATTACAAATCCTATCAAAGGCAAGAGAAAATTCATGTTGCACAAAAACTTTACAAAGGACGTTATTATGACGTTATTATGATGACAACTGTGTGGCTTTACGGCGTTGGTGTTTCATTGTGAAGGAGCCCGGCCGGACGTATCTTTCCTGTTGCCGTTAGCTTTTAGCAGGACTGGTTAGCTCAGTATCGGTAGTGATTTTCGAGCTTCGCAGTGCCGTAGCATCCGCGATGGCAGAGAGAAACCCTTCTCCCAGCTCATTTAATATGCTCCCTGTTGAAGGGATAAGGGTACCACCGGACCAGTCTCAAAATGACCACCGGCTTCAGCTCCGGTTCCTGCCGGTTCGCAGATTATTTTGTGATCTGCGGACTCGACACCGAAAGCGGGCTGGAACCCGACGAACTGTCCGGTAAGAACGTTAGCCATCGGAGTAAATGTCGGACTGATGCTGTAGCAAATAAGGAAGGAAGGGAGGATCTCATAACACGGGGTTAACGCTATTATTTAGCTTTAACAGCATCTTAACGTGCCTGTCGTTTATATTTGCGGTGTAACGCATTATGCAAGCTATTTAAGATTATAACACAACAGTAGGCCTAGCCCATCTTCTCTGAGCCTGTTTGTTTGTAATGCTCGATGAGAGGCGAGGAGATTATTGGCTCGCTGGCTCTTTAAACCACGGGTATGTTTTTTTCATTTAAATATTTAATTTAATTTACTAAAATAAAGGCACAATCCCCTCCATGGTTTTTACTCGCTTTATATCAATCTGATTTAATAATTGCCACTGCGCAGTAAATATAACAACACTTGTTTTATTAATTCAGGCATTGTGGTGTGGATTGATTTTTACAACAATCCCGTCGATGCAACGTTATTACAACTGAAAATGTTGTCATGATGGCTGTCACCGGGTCTTTCAAAGGAGATCAGCTGTCAAGGGTTAACACTGTCAGTTGCCCCAGGGTAGAAAACAGAAAAAAAATATATGTACGTTGCCACCTACCCTCCTGTCGACCCCTGACATCCTCAGCACCAGGATCCACATTGTGCATGTAACCATCCTCTTCAAGTAAACTCCTCAGAGGGCACACCCTTTTCTTCACAAACCATTATTTAGATATCATCTTAAACTGGGTGCAGTAGGTGATGACACACCTGGATCCTGTTTGTTTCTGGGACTGCGACCCTTTCCTGTCTCAATTTGCCTGCAAGAGCATGCGTTTGCATTGAAACGGAGAGGATGTGCAAATATGACTGCATGTGAAACCGAGGCCCCAAGGGTCCCTGGATAGTCTGGGTCCTGACTGAGCATGAGTTGTGGGAAATTACGGCATGACGACAGTGTCATTTTCTCTCTCAGGCCACATTTCTGGTCAGCAAATGTTTCAAATGTATGAGTAATGCATTACAATATATATAATGCAATGTATTATAAAATTCCAGTTTGTTTTCCAAATAATAACCACATGCCCCCCCCCAAAAAAAAGTTAAAGAAAAACTTTTTAAAAAATCCAATAATCAACCTAAAGCTTAACCATCATATACCTCACCAAATTATCCCTTTTTAATATTTATGGCCATTGTTGGAAACGGTGCAGTTTCAATAGGATTTCTGTATGATTTTATTGTGTTTGTATATGTGTGATAACTTTTTTTATTTGTTAGGTATTTATTTCAGTGACTGTAAAAAACTGTCATTCATAAGGTATCCATAACCAGTAAGATGTTTTCTCTGTTTGTAAAGAATTAGACATTCTAGGTTTGTGTGGCTAGCAGAGTTTACCCTAAGGGTGCCTCCACCCTGGAAAAAATGATAATTATTAATACTCATGAGGCTTTGTAACCTTTGGGAGTCATGGCAGACTCAAGATATCCGAGGAAGGGGGAGTTGCATTTGCTGAATAATAATGTTTAGACTTTTGACGATGAAGATTAGTCTCATTTGGAGCCTAAGCACATTTCTGGCAGCAACATTTCCTTCACAAATGATGTCAGGGTTTTGCACAGCACCATCTCTACTAATGAGACGTCCCGAGGGAAACCCTGAATGCCAAAGGGAGCAAGCAGGTCTATAAAGACATGGGAATCATGAAATGGCTTCAACTTAAATGATGTATTTAACAGAGCATTTACATTGAAACGTTTTATGATAAGCATTAACAGGGAGAAGAAATGTCTCACTTGAGTCTCTAAAGGTCAGACTCCGGCTGACGGTCGTCAGTAAATCTACTAATGTGCAGCAGCTTTGAGCCTGTTGTTAGTAACTGTATTAAGGTGTATAAGCTCTTGTTGACCTGGTTACTGCACTACACTCTTCTGACTTCCAATTTCCAATTTGTCAGATGTTTTTTTTTTTGGTTTACTAATTTTATTATTTTGAAACCAAACCACAGTGATTAATAGGGATCGACTTCACACCCATAACTGTGTGATTTATTGTGACTCAGCAGGTAGTGAGAGGCTTGTTGTATTTGTGGTTGAGAGAAAGGTCTTTCCTCCTTTATGCAACAACATAACCAAAAAGTGCCTTTTGTTTTCAAAGACTCAGACCCCCGCACTTCCCTTTTTCTTTTTTTTTAAAACTTCCTTTAATTCATGTTCCTGCTTACAAGACGAGGTCAGGTTTACTCAAGATTTATGAGATGAACAGAAGTGCAAGAACATGCATTATTCTGTCTTGAATCCAGCACCGCCACGAGTAGAGCACAGGTACAGTTTATCCCAGTGGTTGAATCTGAAAAAAAAATGCAGATGTTCTTTCGTCTCTGGTTTGGTCTTCCATTGACACCAAGCTTGTGTTTTCCATTCCTGAAAGTAAAGCTTTTCTGAAACACGTGGGCGAATTGATAGAACAGTGTCAGCTCTGCATTGGTGTGAACAGAAACAGGAAAAAAAACCCACTTGTGAATAATTGTCACTCTCGTTACGTGTACCATTGTGTAGCAGCAGTATAAAAAGGCAAAATCTTATTGTGTAGCTGATTAGACCTCACTTAGCTCAGAGGCTGAAATTTTCAGCTGTGTGAGCACTATGTTTGTTTTTGACACGTTTCTTAATGTACAGTAATGCCCCATTGATTGGCTTACCCTCTCACCTTCAAAATAACCTTAATACTACAGGAGATATATTTTACTTTTCTAAAATCACCTTTCAAATTTGATTGAGTTGCACTTTTTCTTTTACTGCAAGGTCAGCGATTAGGTTACCTTTAAGTCTTTCTGACTAGATTAAGGTGCAGCCGATTGAAACGTTACAAAGCAGAACAAAGTGGGGCTCTGTGGTCAAAGATCACTGATGTTCTACTTACTGCACGTCGAAGGTGTTTACTGTAGAAAGAGGATAGGGGCCTGCCCTTATCAACTGTTTCAGTTTTGAGTTGAAGAGAGGAAATGGTTTGGAAATTCCATTGTTTCAGGTTACATAGAATATGATTATGTCAGCTAAACACCTGTGAAGTATATCTTAAAGTTTGCAGTTCTGCATTGTACTTCATCAATTTAAACAACATTGAGGTGAGTTAAACTTAAACAATGTTTAAGTTGTTTTAGTCAAGCAAAAATGCCCAATCTTGATTGGATCCAGCTTCTCAGTTGTTCAAACATGCTGCTTTTCTTTGTCATGTAAGAGAGCAAATAGTTGGACTGTTGGTTGGACCGAACAAGACATCTGGAGATGAGACCTTGCACCTCGGAACAAATGTATTAAGCGATAAAGCCTTACATATATATATATTTAATCCTTCATTGCATCGCCATGTTCTCACTGTATTCTGACTTTTAATGACCAAGACAACATATTAATTGAATAAGCAAGAAATGAATCAGCTGATGAATCAATAGTAAAAGTAATCCTTTGTAAATACTATGTAGTGATCTGAAAACACAGTTTTGGGCGTCAAAGAAAAAATAAAAACTTTGTAGAGAGGTTGGTTGGTTGTGTAGTAGTTGCATCATACCCCCCTTTAAAACCTCAAATTGACATTTTGTGTAAATAAAATAAGTTAAAGGTCAGTAGGTGAAGTAAAGGTAAATAAATGAAATGAAAGAGTGAAGAGGCAGTACAACCTATAAGTAACTCACCTAAAAATGATCACTGAATAGATTAACTTGGCTGTTATAAACGCAAAGAAACGTTTTTAAGGATTTAAGTTAGCTGGCCTCAAATTTGCTTCCGAAACAATGAATAAAATGAGCCACATCAAACTCTGGTGATTTAACAGAGGCATTTTTAACACGAAGCGGTGGAGAGTCACGTACAGTGAAACACAAAGAGAAGACCAAAACTTCCTCGAAGCACAGCGAGGACCTGATTAGCATATGTATGACCCTCCAGCCTCACAGGCCGCACTGGAAACGCTAGGAGCTGAGGGACACGAGTACACTCGTACACAGGCCCCGCTTATTCAAATGCTAAATATCCTTTTGAATTTCCCAGGCAGCCTCTCTCCCCCAACCCCACTCGGCAAACAAATGAGGATCAATGGCTCAACGTGCAAGCGGGCACAATGTGCTTCTTTGCTTTATCAGAACAAAAATCTCAAATCTGTTCATTTTTGGATGAATTTAGCTGATTTTCTTATTTTGTATTTGCTGCTGACTGGCTTCTTCTCCATGGCAACATCAGCCAAGGCTTTGAGTATTGTAGTTGTATTAGTATTCATATCCGTCCACCGTGCCAGATATAGACAGAACATGATTTAATATAAATAAAGTTGAAATGATTAAAACTGCTGGTCATAATATAAGCCTGTAGGATCGTTGCGTTGTTGATCGGAGTCGCGCGTTTGCATGCCCAGAAACATTTAATGAGTTATAAAACTGCCTGCAGTGTAGTTATCACTGAATCCCTGACTGTTCGGCTGCTAAAGACTTGACTTTGCGATGGTCCCGGTTTCACTTTGGTCTTGAAAAGGTGAATGTTTACATTCTTTCCTGGCGGGGCAGAGTGATCAAACCTGCACAATCTTGTCTAAGACACCGGGTAGCTATTTTCTGTGAGTTAACAGATGTGGCGTGAGCTGACTTTTCAGGCTGTCTGGTAAAACTCCTGTTTGTATTAGTTATGTCGGTATTAAATTTAGTGATGTTGAGGTCAGATGAGTCCGTTAGCATCAATCAATAAAAGGAATTTTCCTCTTTGACATTTAACGAACCCAACGCTACAAAAACAGGATGCTGGAATTTTTGCCTGTAAACGTCGTTAACCACTGATTTGGATGATGAGTCACAGATATTATCATGTGCCGGTTGTCAGTAAACTGAAGTGGAGCTGCAGCTAACACATTTTTGATAATTTTCTGGATTAAACGACGACATTTTTGGCATATGAAATGTCAAAACTTTGTGTCGCAATTTCCTTGAACTCAAGGCGGTGCCATCAAAATGTTCATTCAGTCCGACCATCAGTTCAAAACCCTCAAGTTTGTTATCACGCAAGACGAAGTAAATCTTCGTGTTTGAGAAGCATCAACCAGCACATTTGTCTTTTTTTTTTTTGCTTGAAAAAATGACTTAAGAGATCAAATGACGAAAATGGCTGGAGCAGTTAATTGCCTCGTCCTTCCAGCTCTGAAATGAAGCGCTAACTCACAAGTCTGCGAAACATTTTGTGAAATTTAATCCTTTTTTTATTGAGAAAACCCCACAATGTGTCTACTGGGAGTATAAGCTGTGAGTGAGCGATCGTGTTCTGTCCGCGCCGGGTCCTCCGGGTGAATAAGTGGCGATGCTCTTTCTGCTGAGCGGCTTTGACGTGTTAGCCGAGGCTCCCCCACACTCTGCTGCGGGCAGCCGAGCGGCTTATGACCGAGGTACGCCCCCGCAGGAGGGCTTCCCTGTTCGGTCGCAAGGATGAAAGGAAATGGCAGGGCGCCGGTCCACGCTCTCGTGACGTCACAGCCCCGATTCGCTGGAAAATATTTTGGGATCAAAGGAAGTGTTGAGTCGGCTCCCCAGGTGCGGGCAGTTAGCTTGTAATTAGCACTAATCACCAAAGACGCTGGTTGAAAGAAACACCTGTTTAGTCTCTGGAGAAAAAAAAACAACTAAACGGTACAATCTCACCATAAGTCTTTAAAAGTCGATGTGATGTGCACGAGGGACAACATGAAATATAATCTTACTAGAGTTAAAAGCAAAATGCATGATCTCTGCTGTTATTTAAACAAGAATTATCTCAGCACTCATTATCCTGAATGATAAATAATGGTTCTAGATTATCTTCCAATCCCTCTTTTGCTCCTTTTTATTTCACTAGTTTGACTTTAATTCTGGGTAAGATTGTCCTGTACACACCACAGATAAGGCCAATGTATGCAGCCAAGTAATAGTGAGTGAAAAGCAACGTCAGATATTCTGTCATGGAGTAACATGCATCTGTGTTTTCTTCAAGACATAACCAAAGCAGCTATTCCAATCTAGGGACACCTCAGAGAAAAAAGTCTTATCATTTTGTCAATGAATATTGAGTCAGGTTTTGTGTCAAGCTTGCTTTATTTTACACGTCTGAGAGGAATACTTGCACTCAAAGTTTTCAGCTACGTGTTGCCACCAACTTGCTCCACATCCAGGCGCTTCCAGATGTTTGTTGTATTACTGTAACGCATCACTGCCTTTGGTCAAACACAGTTTGCGAACAGCTTCAGTCACGTCATTGCACTCAGCGTCTGTTTTCACTTTGTGCCTTGGAATTTTGACCTACATGTTCAGGCCAATGATCAGTGGAAGTGAGTTTGTTTTTGCAGCTATGCATCTTAAGCATTTTTTTTTAATATCCCCGTCGGACAAAGTCAAACTAAGTGGGTACTGAATCGTATTGTCAACCCGAGTAAAGACAGAGCTTTCATTCTTCATTCTCGAAATTACAGCTTGGATTCTCCGTAAACGTTTTGCAAGATCAAACATAAATGTCAAACAAATTTAGACAGAATTTACTTAATCTTGGGTGAAGCGAGTTGAGCGAGTCACCCCGTCCACACTCTCTGAATGCGTCACCACTGAGTCATGGCATAAATACAATGAAAATGGATTTACCCTAGCTACATGGTCCACAGAAAGGCCCAGTAAGAAAAGTCCGGGTTTCACATCTCACAAGGCCACATGAGCCTGAGGGCAGCTTTGGTTTGAAGCTGACATGGCGGAACCAGAAAAGGCTCGACGTGTGTCACATGGCACACATTGAGCTTTTACATGTTGCATGAACGTGTGTTTCTGCCTGCGGGACTGTGTTATTGGTGCTTGGCGAATGTCGTGCATGAAGAGGACAGCGAAAAGCACTGCATGTCATTTTCTTTAAATGTAAGACTCAATAAATCGAACGCAGCTCCGATCGCTGCAGTCAGACATACATGACTGTCAGCTGATGGGTACGCGTATAAGATTTTCAGTAAGAGATTGTCTGTCGCACTCTGCATTCATCCCTACTGAGGAAATAAACCTTTAAAAAACAGGTCAAAAATACGCAGTGATTTCTTAAAACAGCTGGGCACTTTTGCTCAAAAGGGAATAGAGAGCATTTTTTTGTTGTATTTACAGCATTATGATGTCGTTTGCAGTCAAAATAAATGACAGTGGCCATGGTTATATCAGGGTTTGGCAAGACAGACAATACTTGATAGCAAGATGAATAAATTGTAGATTTTATTTGGTAAATTTGACCTCTTATATTGGACCTCGTAAACATTACAGCAGTCAAATGGCAGTGTGTGAGCAGTATCACTGCAATTAGTGTTAGCATGCTGACATTAAGCATTTAGCTTGAAGCGCTGCACACCCTCACAGAGCTGCTAGCATGACATTAAACTGGTTTGGTCAACACACCGGATGCTGCAGTGCGTTTGTGTTGAGAATACGACCTGCATCAGGGCCGTATGGATTTTGTGCGATCCCCAGAAGAAGAAGAAGAAGGAAGGAGGAGGAAACTACGACACAGAAACACCGCATCCCCTGTATCACACCTCCCCCCCCACCCCCACCCCAGTAGCTGACAGAGACTGGGTAATGTCCTGTGTCTGTGTTTGCAGCTTGTTCTGAGAGCAGAGCTGCTGGGGCGTGTCTGCACAAACTGAGAAGTGATGCGCTGCCCCTCCAGAACCAGGCTTTTAATTATATTTTTGTTTTATTTGTTGTGTAGCTTTATGCCAGTATATAGAGGCTACTAAATTCAGAGATGGGGCCAGAGGAAAATTGGCGGGGGCAAATGAAGGTAACCCTCCCACCACACACACTCCTCCCCCTCCTAATCTGAGCTCAGCTTTAACCCTTCGGCGTTTAACCTGGCACACTTTTATTTGTGTCCCCCTCCCGCCCTATTTTGTTACTTCAAATTCTGAGTTTTCACAGTTATTTTTTCTGCACAGGTGTGGGGACCTGCCCTTTCTGTTTTGCGCACTCTTGAGTTCTCTCCCCTTGATTTTTCTCTTGTCCCCTCCTCCCTCTCCCGCACATCCTTCGGCAGTAGCGGAACAATGAGCTGATGTTTGACAATCGCTGCTTCTGTTTTCTCACACACACAAGTCCAGTGCTGCCTGCGCTGGCATTGCTTGGTCAATGTTTACTCTCCCCCCTACACTCTGAATGATTTTTTTCAGCGCTGCCTTGGTGTGTGCATCACTTCTGCTTTACTCTGGGTTCAAATCAACGCAGTTTGTCCTTTTCATGATTGATTTTTTTTCCCCGTGTCCCTCTGTATTGCCAATAAAGCTGTCAGGAAGCATTGAGATTCATAAAGTTTGGTTGATTTTTTTTTTCTTCTGATAAACTATCTATTTTGAATTTTTGATGCTGCCTGCTTGAATTTTTTTTGTTGTGTTTACTTTCTAGAGCAGGAGGTAGATGACAGCTTTATATGACGCAATACAATCTTCCTCTCAAAACAAATAGGTTGACTTGCTCTTTCCTCTGGAGTTATGCCTTGCACTTTAAACCTGCTTCTGATCAAGCTGCTCTTGTGCTCCACCATTTTCCTCTGGACACCTCTGATAACTGTTGATCTCCTTGTTTGTTTTTGCCCTCTCTCTCTCTCTCTCTCCCCCTGTGCGTGTTTGACTTTCAGGTGAGAATTTTGAGCAGAGTCCACTGCGGAGAACCTTTAAATCCAAAGTTCTGGCGCATTATCCAGACAATGTCGAGTGGAATCCGTTTGACCAGGATGCAGTCGGCATGGTACGGTCTCAGTACAGTTCTAACATATCAGCCTCATCCTTGAGAGTGGTGTTGATGTTGTCGCCATTGTCAGAAAAAAAGTTAACAACGTCCTTCAAAATTGTGTAAAACTGAATCAGGTTCTGATGCAGTCGTTTGTCCCTCTCAATCGTCTTTCCGTCTGTCCCCTCGCAGCTCTGCATGCCAAAGGGTCTGTCATTCAGGACGCAGGTTGACTCTCGGGAGCCTCAGTTCCACTCCTTTATCATTACCAGAGAGGACGGCTCCCGCACCTACGGCTTTGCCCTCACCTTCTTCGAGGAGGTGACCAGTAAGCAGATCTGCAGTGCCATGCAGACTCTTTACCACATGCACAACGCGGAGCAGTACGACATCTTGCACACCCCCACCTCGCCGCAAGGACCCGAGGACCAGCGGCGCCAGCACTCCCAGCCTCGCCCCGTGCTCCACGCTGCGCCCGCCATCTCCCGCCTGCAGCGCTTCAACTCGTACGACATCAGCCGCGACACGCTGTACGTGTCCAAGTGCATCTGCCTGATAACACCCATGGCCTTCGCTCAGGCCTGCAGGACGGTGTTGCAGCAGCTTCACCAGGCCGTCACCTCACCTCAGCCCCCACCCCTTCCGTTGGAGAGCTACATCTTCAACATCCTGTATGAGGTGCCGCTGCCGCCCTCTGGGCGCTCACTCAAGTTCTCGGGCGTCTATGGGCCTGTTGTGTGCCAGAGGCCGAGCACATCTGAGCTGCCGCTCTTTGACTTTGCCATCAGCGAAATGTTTAACCTCCTGGGGGTGGAGAACGTTCTCCAGCTGTTCACCTGTGCCCTGCTCGAGATGCAGATACTACTCTACTCACAGCGTAAGTAGCTAGTCTGCTACTGTTACACTCAATGTTTTCACCCCCCCCCTACATCCGGTCCCTTTAGGATGCATTGATTACAAGTATCCATGCACATTGCTCAAATTACAACCATTTTACAAAAAGTGAATAATGAAATACTCATGTTTACATAGTAATCCTGTGTATTATACAACATTAGCAATAAACAGTATACATGTTTTCTAAATAGCTGGAGGTGTGGCATTGCAAGAAAAAAGAAGCAATGCATTATCTTTAACAGCTGCTTTTAAAGGAATTGGGAGGTCATGTGATCCTGTTAGAAGAGGCAGTCACAAGACACATCAGGGTGATGACATAAGACTAGATACTGTCAGGGGACCTGGTTATTTCCTCCTGGTGCACGTTCACTGTGTAGCACACAGAAAGAAAGAGAGAGCTAGAGACAGAAGCTCCTTTCTCTCCTCCACACAGCTGACCAGTGGGAGGTTTCCAAAGCTGTTCAATCAAGCAGTATGAGCTCCTGTACTTCTATACTCCTCAAGCATTGGGAGGGTCAGAAAAAGTAGTATCCTTTGGGAAAAGTGGTCAAGTCTTTTGCTTTCCTGGTTGGTCCTTGAATATCTTGAGTTTCCTACTTATTTCACCAGGCTTTAATAGCAGCGCCATAACTCAGTGTCGTCTTCAGATTTATTTCTACATTTCCTTGTCAAGACATATTTGATCACTATCACGTTCATGGTGTGTTTCACCGCTGGAGAACAGGGTTGCATCTTGTGTCATTGCTGCACTTTCACTCCATAATCCAGCTGGATGGATCCAGTTTCACACATTTTGGGGCTTTAAAACGTCTGGATGGTTGTTGGACAGGAACAAAAAAAAAAATAAAACAACCTCAGGATACAACACGTTTGATATGCATGGCAGAACTATTATCCAGCAAGATTACATAACCTGTTGTGGGTTTCCATTTAAGTGATACACAGTGAGTACCAGCCTGTGTAAATGTTAGTCCCCCACACCCATTACAGCCAGCTCCCACTGCCAGGACTCATACATAAGTGGTCTTTTCACGTGACTGTTGCTATGTAAGCTCGTCTCGTGTGCACATTTGAAGCACTGGGCTAAACAGGCCACTTTTATAAGCTGTTTTTTTGCGATTGATCCTTTCAACAAAAACACATTAAAGACTTGACAATCAATGCTTTAATTTCATAGGAGATTTAAAAGAAAAATGCTGAGGGCTCGACCTCCGGTTGTAGCTGTAAATAGAATATTTTTTTTAGAAAAGGTGGCGTTCCCCATTGTGCGCTACTGTGTGTGTGTGTGTGTGTGTGTGTGTGTGTACGCAAGGAGGAATAAGAAAATCATTAGAGGTGCAGTGTGTGTCTGGTGTGGTGATTGGATCCATTACAATGGCAAGAGATGGCAAATGGTTTACAAAACGCAAGGGGCCGGGGGGGGGGGCTCTTAAGGGGAAAGCGGTGGTGTTGCCAGGCAACCCAGGGACAGGGAGGATAGCTGTGATGCAGGATGATTATTATTGGTTGGAGGTGACATCATGCCTTTTTTTTTTCCTCCCCATGAGGCTCATCACTGCAGAACGTGTGAAGGATGTGGTGTGGCAATCCTCCACTGAGCAGAAATGAGAAAGTGCTAGGAAGAGAGGCACAGACACACTCTGAGCAGAGGGATGCTCTGCAAACAAGCCGGCGACTGTGCTCTGTGCTGAAAATAGCACTGTAAACTCTTGATTCTTGATTTTTAAAAAATAAGATTTCATCACCTGAAATTAGGTTTAAAAACACACATTTGAAGCTGGGCTTCTGTCAACACAGTGTTTGTGTGGTTGCGGCCTTTGTCTGACTGTTGGTTGGACAAATATTAGAAATCTGAAGATGTCATCTTGGGCTCTGGGGTATTGCAGTTAATTGCCATTTGAAGGAGCAACCTACTCATTGATTAATCGAGGAAAGTCATCAGATTAATCTGCAATTGAAATAATCATCGCTTGCAGCCCTGGTTGTGTTGGACATTCGCGGAGAGATAAGTCACAGTTGCTCCGACCACATATCTGCAGGAAGTGCAAAGTATATTGCTCTTCAGCTTTTCCAATCACCTCTGACCGAATAAAAATGTTGACAGATCAGTTAAGAAGCCTCCATTACTGCCATAGTAAAAAAAAAAAAAAAAAAAGACGCCGTTGAAATGAGCACAGGATGCATTTTGTCAAACAAGTTGTTTGATCAGAATAGTGCTGAGATCTGCAGCAGTTTCACTTCTGTGTGCTTGGCGCCTATTTTGAGCCCGCTGCGCCGAGCACGGTTGCTCTCGGTTTGTGAACGGAAAAGTTCAAGCATCACTTCAAGCCCGAGCTGCAGCCACTTCTCAGTGCGGACATTTATGAAATGTTCATGGCATGCGTCTGTGTGTATTTAAGCGGCGGTGCTTGACGCTGCGACTTGACGTGAAGTAGTTTCTTGTTATGGTGACCTAGTTTGAGGGCAGACGCGAGCTGTTAGTATTCTTGTCCCCATCCTGGGAGAGGAAGCCTGCTGAGGGGTGGGGGGGGTGAGAGTCTCTTGTGTGGACCAGCGCACATGACCAAATGAAGGAATGGCATTTACTTTGGCACCATAAGGGGAGAGGTAGAGCCGCTGCTGAATGCACAGGAGGTGTCAGCAGGATAGAGCAGGAATGCAGATGGGGAGGACTGGACGCGTATTTGCATGTGCACCAGTTGACTCAAGTGCGAAACCCCGAACACGAAGGAGTGTTGCTGTGTGAAGTCATAAAAGAGGAATTTCAACGTGCGCCGCAGGACCAGCTGACTGTCGCTGTGTTCGCAGTTCGCAGACTGGATCCTCTTAAGGACGCAGGCCGCAAAGGTCCTTTCGGAGGACCGCCTTATCAAAAGAAGTGGTCGGGCCTCGCAGAGACCAGCCCGATGGTGCCGTCAAGGCAAACACCCATTTAAAAAATGTGGAATTTTATCAGCACCTGCGTCCTCAAAATGCAAAATCGTCTCCAAAATAGGACTAGTTTATGAATGTTCACGGGATCCACTCCCCTAAGATTTGGATGCAGCTCAGATAATTACTTTAAGGTCGCTCGCTGATCCAGCGCCATCCTACATTTACAGAATGCAGACTGACAAAGGTAACCAGAGAAAAGATTTAAGTGTTTCCTTTTGTCGTGTTAGTCCACTTTGTCTCCACAGGGTCTGTGGCAGGAAACTGCTAGTGTGCTGCTCTCGGTGGCTTTAGACTGTCAGCCATGGTTGTTCTCACCAGCCAATGATATTGCAACGGGTGGTTTCTATCAGCTGGGTGACTTCATACATCGGAAGATGCTCTCAGCTTGCAAACAAAGCCAATGCAAATATTTTGGACAGACCTGCGTGGTAACATTCCGCTTACTCCAAACATAGCAGGAAGCAGGCTGAGTGATCGTGCGATGTGAGGCAGTGGATTGATTTGAGACTTGGAGAGCAACCTGTTGCTGTTGCAATAACAGACAGTCATGTTGCACAACTCCTGTGTCATATGCGGTTGCTGGTCTTGGAGGAATAAACAGCGTTTATCAGGCAGTGTAGCTCAACTATTTGGGGAATATCGCACGGGAACAGAGTTGTGAAACCAGTTTTTGTTTGAATTTTTAACTGAAAATACTGAAAGTCCCCTTCTCTCGTCCAGTAAATGTCGAAAAAAAATCACTGATGTCATAGAACTGGCATTTGCTTTCACTGGTTTTGAAACCACTAATCAGGAAAAAAAAATGTTGGAACACAATCACCAAGGCTTTCAACTAATGAATCCTGAAATATGCAGTCTACTCTTTTATAAACTGCTCGAACATGGTCTAGGTCTTTGCGCCACAACCTTTCACCTTTTGTGTGTGTGTGTGTGTGTAAAACAGATTACCAGAGGCTGATGACGGTGGCAGAGAGCATCACGGCCTTAATGTTCCCCTTCCAATGGCAGCACGTGTACGTGCCCATTCTGCCCGCCTCCCTCCTCCACTTCCTGGATGCTCCTGTGCCCTATCTGATGGGCCTCCACTCCAACGGTCAGGATGACCGCACCAAGCTGGAGCTGCCGCAGGAGGTACAAACACAATGTAGCATCCCTTTTTTTTTTTTTACACAGAGGTGTATCAAGGAGGATGCATTATCAGACATGTCAGGTAAATCATGAGGTTAAGGTGTCAGATCTAAAGGGATATAAAAATAGGCCTAAGACTGTAAGACTGAAATTAAGACTTGGTCATGTAGGACTAGGGGCAGCTATAATTGTGTCATGCCTGTTTTTGTGCATTACTTGTTTTGTTTTTGATGCGCAATCATCTTATCCTTTCTCCTCTTGCAGGCTAACTTGTGTTTTGTTGACATCGATAACCACTTCATCGAACTGCCAGAGGAGCTGCCCCAGTTTCCCAACAAGCTAGAGTTCATCCAGGAGATCTCAGAGGTGCTCATGTCCTTTGGCGTGTCTCCAGAGGGACACATTCATTCCAGCGATAGCCAGGCCAAGTACCGGGGCTTCCGATCTGTCGATATGGCCTCTGACAAGCGCAATGGAAACCTAGCCTCGCCCCTCAACTCCTACCTGCTGAGGGAGAATGAGACTATCGCCAGGCTGCAGGCTCTGGTCAAGAGGACAGGTGTCAGCCTGGATAAGGTGAGAGATTATGTAAATTCATGAATTAAGATTGGGCTGCAGAAATGATACTGCCCAAATACTGCCCCCAGTTATTAAACACCCTCTCACTTCATGCCACTAGATTGTGACTTAGTTTTTTTTCTGTGACGTGTACACACAGTGGTGGCCTGCTCCGTGTGTCTGTCCGGCTTACCCACTGACATGCTAAAAAAAAAAAAAAGCTTGTGTTTTAGTTTTCTCTGGGCCATAAATCAAACTAGATGCCCTTGACTTCCTTTCACATAACCCTTTCACTAGGGGCCTGCGATAATAATAAAAAGTTAATGCTAATTTCTCTGGGGTTTTTTTTCCCCTTTTGTCTGGCCTGTCTTTATTTTTTCCTGCTTGTTTGGGCATTGATGAATGCACATCAGTTGGAGGTGAGAGAGGACGCCAGCAGCAACAAGGATGTGCGGGCTCAGTGCGATGAGGAGGAGCTAAAGATGCACCAGCTCAACATCCATGTGCGCGAGGTCTTCGCCAACCGATTCACCCAGATGTTCGCAGACTATGAGGTGTTTGTCATCCAGCCGAGCCAGGACAAAGAGTCCTGGTTCACCAATCGAGACCAGATGCAGAACTTCGACAAGGTAAATGGCGATAGATCATTTCTTGATGATATAGTTATTTTTCCATAAGTTATGGCAATTTATTCCACCCGTTTAAATTTGTATGTGCACAGGCCTCCTTCCTGTCCGACCAGCCGGAGCCCTACTTGCCCTTCCTGTCGCGTTTCCTCGAGACGCAGATGTTTGCCTCCTTCATCGATAGTAAGATCCTCTGTCATGACGATGAGGAGAAGGAGCACACATTGAGGGTGTTTGACGCCCGCGTGGATAAGATTCGCATGCTGAACGTCCGCACGCCCACACTTCGCACGTCAATGTACCAGAAATGCACAAACATCGAGGAATCGGGTAAGGATATGAGATCAGTCCTGGAAATCTATGAAAGCTTTGAAGTTTTACAACAATAAAGCACCAGCAAATCACCAAATATCTGTATACCTCAGCTCTCTGAACCCACGTTTGTCGAAACCACTGATGAGGAAAGCCCATCAGCAAAACCCACTTAAAAAACAAATGAGTGTCACCATAAATTATTTGAAGGTGCGAACTTCTTCACAGACTTGGGAGATTTTCTCTCTTTACTTAACTGACTGATAATTGCTGTCTTGTTTGCAGACAACCTGCTAAAAAAGCGATATGAAAAAGCAGATTTTGTCACTCCTGGACCTCATGCCATTGGGCTCGGGAACAGCGAGACTCACCTTCGTAATTTTTGCTCTCGTTACCTAAAACCATCCCTGAGTGGCTACTCTCTGAATGTGTGTGCAGTGCATTATATTAGGTACACTCACAGAGGGGAGATGTGCTCCTATTTGTATATATTTAGTTGAACTCAGGACCCACTTGAACAGTGTTTTATGCAAAAATGTGCTTAATTTACTTATCACTTAAAATGCAGGATTCCTCTGTGAGAGCCTTTATGCACTGCATACGTGTCAGTTTTTACTAAGATTGCGAACAATTAAGTGCACTGTAACTCATCTTTAAGGATGAACTGATAACTACCAGCATGCAGGTGAACTGGTGATAATGGATTCTTTTCACTGAAATAAATCTTGGGTTCTGTGAATCACAGCTTCAGACAGTCGGCCTGTACTCTTTCACTTTTTCATACATGTACACGCACTGGGAGTCATGTATTTAAAGTCTATGATAATTCTCTAAACCCATCCATGCGTGGGTGTGTTGCATAATCAGGCATCAGCAAAACACTGTCTAAAGTGGCATTCATGGATGACTCTGACCTGCTTCCTTTGAAGAAAAAGAACATCTGGGCCTTTATTCTCTCACTTCTTTTGGTTCTGTGGGTGTTTTTTTTTTCTATTTTAACTTGTTCTCTTTCTTCTGTTGTCAATCAGTTAATAAATGAGAAATTCAAGGTTGTTAGTCATAGTTTTATCCTGGTTTCGCAACACAGTTGGCTACAGAAAAATATGAGAAAAAAGAGAAAATTAATGGGTTTCTGACAATGGGATATTTCAGTCAGTTATTTATTTATTTTACATTATCTTCATGTAAATGGCAAGGATGATTCTTATTATGGTTGTTGGGTGGTTCTTTGACACAAGAGCAAGATATAAACTCAGTAAGATCTTAAGGCAGAATTTGGCTCCTAAGAATTATCCCTCATTTTTTCCCTTTTCAAACCTATATGTGTGTTAATGTTGTTGTTAATAATTACATTCTGTAATCTCCATACCAACTCCTGCACCACCTTCCACGTCTCGTCCACAGAGAAAGCCATTGAGATGAGAGTGTCCAAGATCGACCACACTGCCCTCCACCCCCACCTGCTGGACATGAAGATCGGTCAGGGACGCTATGAGCAAGGCTTCTTCCCCCGACTGCAGTCTGATGTGCTCTCCACTGGGCCCACCAGCAACAAGTGAACATTTCACATCATTGTCACATCAGAATTACTGTGATATGTTTTGATTTAAAGTAAATGTCTTGACTCTGATCTTGTCTGATTAGAGGTTTGTTGTCTTGTGTTGCAGATGGACCAAGAGGAGCGCTCCCGCCCAGTGGAGGAGGAGGGATCGACAGAAGCAGCACGCTGAGCACCTTTATTTAGACAATGACCAGAGAGAGGTGAGAGGTCCCCAGTGTTTTCTTTTCTCAGCTCATATTCAGACACATTGACTGCCTGAGCTTTGTTGTCTCTGTTCATTTTGCATGATGTGCTCTCTGTTTCCTTTATTTGGACTTTGCTCTCTTCCCCCCCTCCCCTCACACTTTTGGTCACTGTCTCTTTTTGTCTTTCTCCGCCTCTCTCGCACTCCTGTTCGCTCACTCTCAGCATGTAGAGTGTTTGTTTCCGGAGCTGCAGCTCCTGCTGTTTCTTGACTACTACTGGCTCTCACAGTCCTTCAAGCCCTGTCTAAAGTCGGTGACGGTGGATGTGGTATGTGTTGGTAGCCCACAGACCCACATGACCTGTCCACCCATGTGGTCTTTACCCCCCTACGCTTCCTTCACTGCCAGCTGCTGAGCTTTATCTGTTAATTTGTGTTTGGGGTTGTGAGAGGTGTAAACTCATAAACATGAAATGATTCATATGAAAATTGATTAAAAGTGCAATTTGTTGTCTATGTATAGTTGCATAGTTTGAGGCTTTGCTTGATAAACATTATTGTCCTTTACTTCTATTAAACAAATTTGAATCATTTCATTTTCATGAGTGTCACCCCTCATATGGGGGTTTTGGTTCAACACGTAAAGACTCAAGTCTGTCATAATGATCACAGCCTAGTGTGTACTGGAGGAAATGTAATAGCAGTCTTGAATCTACAAAGTGAGCACTGGCTAGACCCTGGAATCATTTTTCATGACTGAAGGATCATCAGACAGTCTCGATTACTTTTTATTGTAGAACAAACTGTGATGAAACACCCATAGTCAGTCAGTTCTGGTATCTACTCTGGAGCTAGACTCTGCGATTAGGCAATATGTTTGTAATAAATGTTGTAGTTACCTTCACCAGTGACATGAGCCATAAAATTTGCTTCGTGGTATCTCTGACTGTTTCTTGATTTACTCTCTGACCGCACCCTCTCTGTTTATCAGAAGTACATCCAGGAAGCCAGAAACCTGGGCACAACCATCAGACAGCCCAAACTGTCCAACCTGTCGCCTTCTGTCATCGCTCAGACCAACTGGAAGTTTGTGGAAGGATTGCTGAAGGAGTGCAGGAACAAGGTTTGACTATTATTGAGTACTAGCTGATGACTTTTCTTTCTAGTGGCTGGCCTCTGCTGTGCCACATTTGTTGTAGCTGATAAAAGCACAATACAATTTCTGCAAAGATAGTAACTTTAAGATTTTTTTATGCAAAGTAGACTGCTGCAGTGGAATAAGATAAAACAGAGAAAGACTATCTTTTATCTGAGTTTCTTAGGTTTACATTTTATTTTCAATTATTTATTTTCAAGTGGAAGCAATTCATTTTAAAAAGCACAATTTTTTGGTGTCAGCCCTTGCATGACAGTTACTCTGTCTTGGCAAAGAAAGGGAACTATTTCTTGGTTAAGAATTAAATTTCATCCTCTCAGTGTTTATTTAACGACAGGATGCAGATGGTGAGGATTGTTTCACAGAAAAGTAAAACACAGAAAACACAGCATGTCCAAATTATGACTCTGTGTTTACCCAGATTAGGTTTCCGTTCTGTAAATTATGTTTCCTACTGCATGAAAATGAATATCAGAACATGGTGAGCAAACGGAGCACAAAATGCGTATCTGCATTCGTTTCTCTGCAGACCAAGCGCATGCTGGTAGAGAAGATGGGTCGGGAGGCGGTGGAGCTGGGTCACGGCGAGGTCAGCATCACCGGCGTCGAGGAGAACACTCTCATCGCGAGCCTCTGCGACCTGCTGGAGAGGATCTGGAGCCACGGGCTGCAGGTCAAACAGGTCAGGAGAAACCGATCTCTGCAGCATCCAGGCACCTGATTGATCCTCCAAGGCTGGTAGACGTAAAGGGCTCTCAGAATGAAAAGAAGGACACTGAGGTATGTTTTCTCTTTCAGGGTAAATCTGCCTTGTGGTCCCACCTTCTGCACTACCAGGAGAGCAAAGAGAAGAAGAATGCTACCCCCGGTGGTTTGGGACCTCCAGGTAAAGGCTGAATTCAGCTCAATTCATGAACAAAATCAATTAACAAATTAGTGACTTTTATTGCAGTTACATTAGAAATTGCTTAATGTCTTTTTTTTTTTTCCCCCACACCAGGTTTCATTCATGACACTGAGAGACGCAAATCTGATGGTGGTGGATCAGCCATGCCACCTCTTAAAGTCTCCCTGATCCAGGACATGAGGTGAGGACGACAGGGGATTGTTTGGATGCGGACTAATGTACATCTCAATTAAGGAATGAAGGATGATGTCACTTTATTTCGCCCACTGTACCAATAGATGTTCAGTAAAAATCTGTCAGCTGTTGGTTAATATCAGAGGAAGGCAAGTTAGACTAATACTGCCCCCCTGTGGTCGACTGTTACGGTGTGACTGAAAATGAGGGGAAGAGGGGACATGCAACAGAAGTCCTCGTCCAATTGTAAACTGGGGCTGCACAACCACCGTCACAGATCCCAAGGCCAATGTGGTGCACCAGTTTTCTCATTTTATTTCAGTCTCTTGTGTTCATATTCGTAAAACTCTAAGCCTTTCAGTTAGAGCTCCAGCGGTACACTCGAGGCTGTGTGTGTGTGTGAGAGATGGCAGCCATCACTGTCGTCATGTTATGTGCCATACCAGCCAGAGTCGAGAAGTCGAGGCTTCTGTTGCGGCGCACGCTGAGTCTGCGTAACAGCACATTACTTCCAGCCTAATTACCAGACCCCCCGCCATTCTGAGAAGAGGGAGGGGTCAACTCGGGGCACAGCTCTGCTCCAGCGACAGAGAGACCCTCCTCCACACTCATGTAAAGGGCTGACGTAGTGATTGTAAACAGAGGCATCCACCACCCTCCCTTAATGAGCTTTAATAATTGATGATACTGTCTTTAATAGGCAATAAATATTTTTACAAAAATTAGGGGTTTTTATTGCAAGTTCTCGAATTTAAAAGCATGTTATGGATCATATGCACGTGTGTCACCCAGTGTTTTAGAGGTAAGAGTGATGTGTAATGGACCAGCAATGGTCCATATAGCTGATGTTTTCCTCTGTTGCCACGGAGATAACGAGCAGAAGAAACTGGGTTAGGTGGTGCGAGTGAGTGTGGAGGGTGGAGACAGGGAGGGGGTTGGAAGTTGGTGGAGGAGGAGACATGAGGAGCTCTTAGCAGACATGCTTATGGCACAGGTGGAGTGGAAGGGAATGCGTCTGGACATCAGAGGCATGATAGTGGCTCGGAGCGATGGCACGGGACCCACTCAGAGCCGAGACATAAATCTGTCTGTGTCTGTAGTGATTCAGGCAAAATGATGCTAGAGAGAGACATCCATCTTTTTACCTCAAATTGATTAAAAAAATACTTTGTGGCAACATAGTATAAATATATATCTTCATGTCAGAGTTGAAAATAACATTCATAATGTTGAAATTATTATTATTTCACTACTCATTTAATCTTGATCTTAGTGGTTGTGCACAGTTGGACATTACTTGTTACAAGTAGGAAGGCTGTTGTTGTGTTACTATGTTTGCACTCTGCTAGGAATAATGATTTGTGACTGATTTGTTTTTTTTTCCTCAAAAAACTCACCTAGAAAAACCCACGGTCTGTGAATGCACAAATATTGTTCATTTCTAAAGCTTTAATACCTGAAAATAAGATGTCTCCTGCTCCTACTGCTGAAAATGATATTTTCGGTGCACTGGAGATTTCAAGATTTCACGTCACACTTGTTGAAGAATGGACTTTGATGATCTGCAACATTTGATTTAGTAAAATGTACTTTTGTATGCACACATGTGAAACTCAGACTTGAGTGCACAGAAAGTGTTAAACGCAGCACGAACACCCTCCTGCGCTGTTACGGACGATAATCAAACCACATTTTGGATTCTGGCCAGTTCGTGCATTGCCTCAGAAGAATCCTTTTAATTTTCACAATACAAAATGGGAACAAATCATATATCGGCTCCAAACCTCCTCAACCCCTCGATCTGTCTGTTTTTCAGGCACATTCAGAACATCAGTGAGATCAAGACGGACGTGGGCAAGGCCAGAGCCTGGGTCCGCCTCTCTATGGAGAAGAAGCTGCTTTCCAGGCACCTGAAGCAGCTGCTTTCAGACCACGAGCTTACAAAGTGAGCAAAACAACACACTTAAACTAACACTTTAAAGATCTTTGAGTGTCTTTACCTACCTCTCTTGTTTTCTTATCCTGTCTCTCTTTCTGTGTTTGTGGAGGAATGTCTGTGTCATATGAAATAAAGATGACGTGTGAGCTGCCCATTCATAATTAATTAACTTTCTTGAAATTGTAAGGCATCATACTGCAGTCCACCGCAGCATAAATAATTCACAGCCTTCTTCATAATTGATATCTGAGTAGTGAACTGGGTCAGAGGGGTTTCTGTCTGCCTTTGTGGCCTTACGCTGTCAATTGTTCTACTTAATATCAAACCATACACACTTTGTTATCCATTGTCCCCCAAATTAATATATCATCTGGCACGCTACTGACAGTACTGGAGAATTAAAATGCTTTAAAAAAATACTGGGAACTATTTGATTTTGTGGGTATAAGCATTAAAGTAATTTTTTTACACTATTCTCCAAAAAATCTTCTTTTCAGAAAACTGTACAAGCGCTACGCCTTCCTCCGCTGCGATGATGAGAAGGAGCAGTTTCTTTACCACCTCCTGTCCTTCAATGCTGTGGACTACTTCTGTTTCACCAATGTCTTTACAACCATCAGTGAGTGCTATTTAGATGCCAGACAGTTTGACATAATCTGTAAAATACACGATGTTTTCATGTTAAATGTCTCCTCTCTGTCTCCCAGTGATCCCGTACCATGTGGTGGTTGTTCCCAGTAAGAAGTTGGGCGGCTCTATGTTCACCGCCAACCCTTGGGTGTGTGTTTCTGGCGAGCTGGCAGAGACCGGTGTCCTGCAGGTCCCCAGAAATACTCTGGAGATCACTTTTGAGGTTGGTGTTAACGCTCCGATAAAGGGGCAATTCAGCTTTGTTATAACTTTGCTGTCATTTTTTCACTCATCATTTCTGTTGACAATGTTTTCAAAAAGTAAGTGCTGCGATCAAGCCAACCCATTATCTAAATCATTTGATCATCATTTTAGGGCAAAATTGAAAGGAGAGAAATATCAGAATACCTCAGTGCAGTTTCACGGGGTGTGTGGAGACTGAAGTTGTTAGGGTGTCAAAATTCAAGATTTGCTTCATAGCCATTATCTCCTGTCAGTAGCTCATGTAGTCCTCAGGCTGAGGGGGAGGTTCCAAAAAGCACAACATGTAGCAGTCGTACTGCATCTCTCTTTCTGCCAGCCCAGGCCAACGGTACCTCACTTCTAACATTTAATCCTTTTCACTGACTGATGTTTCGAAACTCCCAACTGGTAGCTGTCCTACCACATGTGTGCTGGACACCATTCCCACCAATCTTACCCAACCTCCAAACATCTCCTTCTCAGAGGGGTGCCCCAAGGCTCAGTAAAGGGGCCCCTTCTGCTGGTACCATGGCAGCATGAATACTTGAACTCAGACAAACGTCTTGTGTTTTGAATTGAGTTTTTGGTTTAGGTTTGTCTGGCACCAACATGCCTCTCTCTCTCTCTCACAGTGCCAAAACCTGGGCAAACTCACCACTGTACAGATGGGTCACGACAACACGGGGCTCTACGCAAAGTGGCTTGTGGAGTGTGTTATGGTCCGCAATGAAATCACAGGGCACACTTACAAGTAAGCAAACTTTTTTAGGATAACTTACCTAATATAATTTTGACCAGATAGTTTTCAAAAGGTCATCTCGCTGTGTTTGTCGGACAGGTTTCCGTGCGGCCGGTGGTTGGGGAAGGGCGTGGATGACGGCAGTCTGGAGAGGATCCTGGTGGGAGAGCTGATGACTCCCAGCACAGAGAATGATGAAAGGATGTGCCGCACACCCCCAATGCAGCAGTCCCCAGGGATGATGCGGAGGTTTGTCACCATCTCGCCAAACAGCAAACCAAGTAAGTTATTCAGATGCATAGACATCAGTCATCCATGCCAACTCCTAAATAGCAGTGGTGTGTAGACAGTGTTTTAATCTATCTGAGAGGAAACATCTCTCCCCTCTGGATTTTCATTTTTTCTCCTCAGTTTGAGGTTCAACAGTTATCTTAAAAGTCCAGCAGTGTTCTTCACTTGTTGTGTTCACTAATGCTTGAAGACTTGTCAATATATTTTCTGAGGGGAAAAAAATTCAAATGCATGAATGAGAAAATACAATTAGGGGATAAAACCTTGACAGGTTTTTTTTTCCCCGTCCAAGAGTTTGCTTGTATTGTCCCACAGCATCTTTGTTTGCCTTTTTCTTTTTACCCAGAGTTAAACACAGGTCAGATCCAGGAGGGAGTGGGAGAGGCCATCAATGGGATTGTGAAGCACTTCCACAAGCCGGAGAAGGAGGTGAGAGGCAGCAATCCAGACAGGCCCCAACATGTAGTTCTATTATTCATCACATGTGAAGAACAGCAGCTTTCTGCTCCGGTGGTCCCCGAGCCCCTCAGTAACCGTGGGCTGCATGGGATTATAATTCACATTGTTAAAAATTATTAAAGGAAACTGGTTTTTCTGACCCACAATTATAAGTGTTACTTTTTTTCTGTTGTAGAGGCACTAATATAAAATACCAACACTGATAATTATTGCTTATTTAAGCAGGTGGATTGAGAATTGGAATTCAAAGGAGATGCCTATTGAAGATTTTTAAAGCACATTGTAACTTAACTGTTGATTAAAGGTTTCAACAGTCATTCATTGTGTATTTAAGGTACAAAGGATTTTTCCTACAGGGAAACTCCCTTCACTCTTGCTTCACATCTTTATAGTGGTGACAGAACAATGGCTGCTAAAAATAAAAATCATCCCTGAAATTGAAATCCACCTTGTATTCTGTTGTGTCTTTTATGTTTGTAGTGTATGTCATTTCATGCACCCACGATGGTCTGCTCCACCCCTCTCTCTTATATGTTTTACCCTCATGCTGAATTCTGCAAACTCTTTTCTTTCACAGATGTCAGAAAATGAACGCTCAGTCAACAGTTTAATGATTTCTTGAAGCTTTCAGCACAAATCTAAACACAGTCCCATCTCGTCATGATACTTGACAGTTGCTGTTGGCTCTTGAGAGGAATCTGTGTGACATCTGGGTCGAATGCACTCACAGTACTGCACCTTCAGACTTTAGCCCTCTTTTCCTACAAGATAGATTTGGCAGTTGATTCGGTATTTTAATGGAATAGTTGGAACTGAGAAGCTGTTAGCAATTTTATTTGCACAATGATCCATTATATTCTCATTTGTAAGGAAACAACAATCTGTGGTTTCTCTAACTACATGTATTTTCTTGTTATTTGCTCTCCACAGAGAGGCAGTCTGACCCTCCTTCTCTGTGGGGAATACGGCCTCGTTTGGGCTCTGGAGCAAGTTTTCCAACACGGGTTCAAATCACCCCGACTCTTTAAGAATGTCTTCATCTGGGACTTCTTAGGTAAAGACTTCATATTATTGCTCTCCAAGCCCTTAAAGGGGTAGTCCACCCAAAATCAAAATGATTTTGCAAGATAAAATTTTTCTGGTGTGTCTTTGAAACACAAAACACTGAGGTTACATACTCCTGTAAACACATTTGCAAACTGCTGAAGAATCGATTGTTGGCTGATTTGTATTTTATGTAATTATATTCTACTGTACCAGAAAAGGCACAAGTGTACTTTGAAAGTGCGGAGCAACGGGAGGTGACCCCAGATGAAAACTGGCAAACCAGAGTGCGCCACTTCTGCCGCTTCATGCGCGCCATCAACAACACATCCAGAAACATCGGCAAGGATGGGAAGTTCCAGATGCTTGTCTGTCTGGGTGCAAGGTAGGCAGGCAGCACTCGCTAACCCCATTAGTCATAGTTAGATGTAGTGAACATCACTAACATTTGTTGAGGATGATGGGGAAGTTTGGTGTTCACAGTTGATGGCGTGAAACTCGTGACAGAAATCAACCCTCCCTGTTGAAATGTCCTTGGATAAAACAGTTGTGGATTAACTGCTCTGTATGTGACACCTGAACCTGACCTACAAGGAGTCCAGGGAAAATGATCTGTCCGTGGAGGAGTCTTTAAGTATCAGATGTTTTAATGATTACTTTTAGTTCTTCCTCTTGCAGAAGGACATAAATGCCTTTGACTGCATAATGATCAAGTCATCTATGCCTTGATGTAAAGATATTTTTTAGACTGCTCTATCCACCATAGTATTGCTGAGAAAGAGATACTTAACCAAAGTGTAATGTAGTCTGTCTTTGGGACAAATTTGGACACTGTTATGTTTGTAAATTATAATTTACTGGAAAAATGCAGCAGTTTCATTCTTTAGTTTTAGGGTGCGAGTTGACTTCACATCTGTCTGTTCTCCGCTTCTTCTAGGGACCATTTGCTCCATCACTGGATCGCTCTGCTGGCTGACTGTCCAATCACCGCTCAGATGTACGAGGACACTGCACTGATGAAGGACCGCTCATTGGTGAACTCTCTGATCAGAGTACTACAGACTCTGCAGGAGTTCAACATCACCCTGGAGGCTTCGCTTGTCAAAGGTGTAGGTATCTAAACCAAACCAACCAACTTCCCACCAGTTGTACCTGACCAGGAAGATCACTGGGGACCACTAAAACAGAATAACAGACCTTTTATATGCAGAACCAGACTTGAACAAAGGACATTTTCTAGCTTATATTAAAGCTACTGTTACATTTGCCATATATTAAGTGCAATGAGCCTTTCAAGATATGTTTTTATTTTTATCCTCAATGATGTTGCCATTAGATGTTAAAAATATGTTTTCTATTATGAACCATGATTTTCACATTATTGATGACGATGATCTACTTGTGCTATAATGTTTTATTGAAAGCTCAATATTTTCATTGTTATCGTGAACTGCTGACAATGGCTATATTTAAGGGAAAGCGAGGATCAAAAACTGTTAATATATTTTCAGAGAAAAACAGTATTATTTTGTTAAATCAGTCAAGTTGCTTGCTCTGTTGTCAACTCAGATTCCAATGTCATAATGCAGAGCTTAAAGCAAATGATGTAGAAGTATGCTTTATAAGTATGTGTATGACAGAGAGGTTTGTAGAGTGGAAGATGATTCACCTACATAGGAATAAAAAGGCTGTTACATTTGGGTCTTTCCCTGAGAAATGTACAAGTATGCAAATCTTTTACATGGAATACCTTCAGAGAAAATGATCCTTCTTGCATGATACCAAGACTGTGTGGCATAAGCCTGTATCCATTGATGGACAGTGATATTCATTTGGATTAAGGAAAACACCCCAAGTCTTTGGTTTGTGTTCCAGACACAAATCCTCCAAGAGATGCTTGACCCGGCTTTCTGTGCAAAACTGATCACAAGGACAGCCTTCATACAAATACCTCCAGCCAGCCCTTTCCCACACCATCACCCCAGCCCTTACACTACATCTGCTCTCTTCTCTGAATAAAGACAGTGTGATGATCTGTGTAGACTGCTCGTGATGAAGGATGATCTCCTGCTTCCCATGTGAGGAGCAAAAATGACTGCTCTTTTCCCTTTCCAGATATTGTCATCATGGTTTCTTGCTATGCAATATCCACAAGAGTAAAATTCAGCCCCGACAAACTCCATATTGTGGCGTCTTGAGGTATTGCTGGGCCCTCCTCCGTTACTTACATCGAACTTTACTGTGCAGAATAAGAGATTTGATATGTGAAGGACTTCTTTTCTGTGCCAACTATGTCTGGAATGACTTTGTTGTACTCTTCAGTGTACGACCCACATATGAGCATCTTGGGAGATATATATTTTTGTTTTCCAATACCGTTGTACATTAATTGACATAGCTGTGTAATGTAGTGTTTACTAAGTGAGCAACAGTGTACAGTGTAAAAAAATATATTAAGAATAAAGCATCTGCAATGCATTAACAATGGTTTTTATTATATTACAGTTAACCAGGTGTTTATTAATACATTTGTAGTATGAATATGTTTTCTCCGCTGAGAAAAAAAAGGTTGTTTACTTCAACGATTCACTGCTTTCAGCTTCCTAAATGTAGTAATGAGTATTTTCCTGGTTTCCTTTTTCTCCACTGTCAGTAAACTGCAAAACTGGAATCTTGGTAAGACAAACTAGTAACTTTAAGTAAACTTTAGGTCTGGGAAGTTGTGATCAAGATCTTCTTGCCGTTAATTAAATTATAATGACAATAATGTTGGTTGAAGCCCTGACTCAAATGTAAAGTGGTCATGTCCACCTTTGTCTCAGCTTTGTATTTATTCATTATAATCGTTCTTAACCAGCAGACCAGCGACTGATATTTGTCGTTACTGGATGTGCTTTCTCAGCTGAGAAAATGTAAACAAACTTGTTCGCGCCATAACAGAGGGCTGTTTTTTCTTAAAGCCAAGGGCCAGGTGGTTTATGGGATTTTGAGTTAAATGGGAAGCTGTTAACCACTAGCGGCACACAGCTCCCCGCTCGTTCACTACATTTCCCATCATTCAGGACTACGAAGAATACGCGAGGACCGCAACGATTGGTTGAATACCGGTTCAAACTCAACGGCTGCACTCCTTATATGGTCATTGTGCGCTCGTCCTTTTCATTACGGCTTTTTATGCTAATGAAATTCTAATCACCAGCTGTATGCAGCAGTAGTAAGAGCATGCGCACTGCGTGACAAGAATACGGCGAAGATTCAAAGTTTTTGTTCAGTAAGTGTGCTCTTACTTCTCTTGTACACAAATAACATTTATGATATTCTGATGGTTTGTTATGTGTGAAAAGACTCGCCGCGATGTGTTGTAGTCGTAGCTTGACGTTTGCGTTTCCAGTTGTAGCGAGTGAAATGTACAAAGAGTTAACGACTCGACAATGGGATAACGTGGAAGTGAACGAGAGCGTGGCGTGGTGGAGGTAGCAGAGTCGGCTAGCTAGCATGCTAAGAGCTAACAACAATGAACCGCATTTGGCGCTATAGTCGGCAAAAGTTTGAATTCGAAAGGAAAGCCTCGTGCATCGATTTTTATATTTTCTTGAAATACTGACAACTCGCATGTTGTACCACGTCGATAGTCGCGTGTTATTGAGACACTCGTGTTACGCATAATTCAACGAGTAGCCCGGTAGCTTTTTGTTGTACTTCAGAAAGCGCCGCTGCCCGCTTTTTGTTTCGAGTTTTCGCCACAGACAAACCCCCGCTAAACATAATCAAACATCAAGTATTTTTACCGCTTTCGTACTCCCAATTTTCCAAGATGTTCAATGTAGTGACCATAGTTTCGAAAAAGTAACATTACGACAGTGAACGATGGTAAAACGCTGCGTGGTGGGTGTAACGTTTCTGTGATTCACCTCGCGTTAAACGGACGGCGTGTGTGAAAGTTTGGGAGCCAGCGTCAAAGACAACTTGGCTGTTCCTACTTAATTTTTTCTTTGACGACACAAAAGACATCATCAGAGTGTGAAAATAATGCTATAATATCAGTCTACTGCCTGTTTCTTTGGTGTTTCTGCGACTTGGCTTTAAAATAATTGCGGCACGTGGACGCTGTTGCTTTAGTCGAATTGAGTTATACCTTTTCAGTTGTTTGTGTTCTGTGGATGCATTACGCTCACACCTAAGCGGTATTTTTCATGTAGGATATGTTTAAATTATGGGTTAAGTATGCCTCGCTCATATCTGTCTGTGTGCGCGTGTAGGGACCGCCCCCTTCTCGGTAGTAGAAAGCGCAACTGTCTGCAGACATCCGCGGTGCTTATGACAGAGACTGGGGCGACATTTACCGATTTTTGTTTTACGTTTTCAGTTTTGGGCTATAACACTGACCAAGAAGCACACGATGTTTGGCTTTCACAAGTCAAAGATCTACCGGAGTAACGACGGCTGCTGCATCTGCAAGACCAAGTCCTCCAGTTCACGCTTCACAGACAGCAGTCGATATGAAGAGACGTTCAGGCTCTGTTTTGGGTAAAAGCTCTCTTTCATTCATAATGTGCATTTGTTTGGGTGTCAGTTACTCTGTGCACGTTGAGTGATTGTGTGTGTTTATTCACTTGTTAAGACTGTCAGAGGATCGTGTTGGAGACATCTGCAACGCCTGTGTGTTACTGGTGAAGAGATGGAAGAAGCTGCCTCATGGCTCCAAGAAGAACTGGAACCACGTATGTGATTACAGTAGAGAGAATCATATTTGTCTGCTTTTCGTGACTTTTATGGCTTTAAGCTCACTTGATGTTTCTCCTGATGCAGGTGGTGGATGCCAGAGCTGGGCCAGGCTTCAAGGTGGCAAAACCCAAGAAGATCAAGAACAGTGATGGGAAGAAGAAGAGCAAGCTAAAGAAGCTTCACAAGTTAAAGAGACAAAGTAAGTTGATTTAAAATATTAACTAGTACCCCACAGCCAGACAGGAAATGGTTGTTTTTATCGTAAAATATTTCACTCAGTCAGATGCATGTAATTTCACGCTGTCTCAGCCTTGTGTTTTGGTATGGTTTTCTTTTTTCACAGTCTAAAGTTAGAAGCTGATTTAAAAATTTGTGTTTAGCAGCATCTTGTGGCTCTTTGTGTTAGGGCATGCTCTGCATAACTGCAGAGTATTGGAATTTGCTTTGGGGCTGAAACATTCAGTTTTCAGAAAATTAATTGGCAGCTATTTTAATGATTGACTAATTTAAAAATACTTTCATGCTACTTTGATTTTAATAAAAGCATAAATGTAAGTGAATTTCACCAATAAATCATTGTTGAATCGTTATCGGGATGTAGTCAACAATAGTCAGCGGTTTGCCAAACAAATCTGATGACAGTTTTTAAGTGTTTCTTTTTTGTTGTTTCCAAGCAGACTCTGATGCCCACAGCACAACCTCCAGTGTGTCTCCTGCCCAGTCTCCCAGTTACAGCAACCAGTCAGATGACGGCTCAGACATTGAGTCCAAACAAAGACGCTCAACTCCGTCTATCTTCTCTTTCTTGGATCGTTCCTACTGGAAAAGGCAAGCTACTGCTTAGACTGAGAGAACAAATTCATGAAACTGTTTTGTCTCTTTTTTTTTAAAAAAAACAAACAAATAATAACTTAAGAGGTTATCTTGTTTTTGTCTTTTTAGGCAAAAAGTATGCTGTGGGATCGTCTACAAGGGGCGGTTTGGAGAGGTGATTATTGATCCTCGACTTTTCAAGCCCTGCTGCAGTTCCAAAAAACAGAAGACACTGGCATCCACACAAGTGGCCACACACCTTCCAGACACACTCCCTCCACAGCTCCCAGAAGACGTGAAAGAAACCTGGTGATTGCTTCTGTGTAATCCCCCTGTAGGGTTATCCATGGCACCCACCTGGATTTGTCTCCAGTGGTAGACCTCCCATTCCCACTCTCCCGTTAGATCAGTTAGTTAGATATTTCTTTGTTACGTAATATTCCTTTTTATATGGGTATTTTTTAAACTTTTGTATAGAGTTCATTTTCTTTCTTTTTTTTTTAAAAAAAGCAAAAAGTAAAAAAAAAACTTCTAATGGGCATTAGTGTTATTTATAGGATGAGGAGACAAATTTTGTTGAGGCTCCATTTTTGATCCTAAATTGTTTTCGGTTATTTTGTATTATGTGATCATAAATGTTTTGTCACTTTTTCATACATATCAAGACTGTTTTTTTCATAATTTTTTCAAATTTGTGTTCATATGAAAGACACCAGCTATTTCTAATACCAGCTTTTTTTGTGTGTGCATTGAAGTGGCTCTTCAACAAGTTGCTGCAATGTTTTGTCCTTCCTGTTTTGCTCCATATGTGCAAATGCGTGTGAGTCTGTAGGATTTCTAGTACACAGAGGGTTGTTGGTGACACCAGGGATCATTAGTACAACTATCCTTCATGAAATGAGCTTTTAATGTGTGTATAAATAAGAACAAATAATCTCTCTGACATTTTCACAGCTTAAGCATGCCATGAGTTTGAAACACTCCATTGTAATTTGTTCAGCGGTTTGTGCACATTGACTCAGATAGATGTGGTTAGACCATGCATGCAGTACATTCCTCTGCCTTTCTGGAATGACAGAAGCGGTGTATTTATTTCTTTTGTACAGCCTCCAATGAAATGACAATGCATGTTATAAAACAAATGATTTTAAAATGGATTTTGTAAATATAGCGTTTTGGCTCTTGGTACATCCAAACCTTTTTAAATGACAGGAATGGCAAACCACTACTGTTTAAAAAAAAAAGTGTGTCAAAGGTGCTGAAAACAACTTTTACGCTAATTCAGTCAAGTTTTTAATCACATTTTCACATCTAATTTTCTCAGGCACATTTCTGTAAAGGCATGCAAAGCTCTGTAGTTCATGCTTTGTGCAGAAATACAGAAAGATACACTGCAGGGAACGTTAGACACTTAACTGATGCATCAGTGCACTGTGATATTCCTTTTAATATTCCCTATTCATTCACTAAGCGCATGCAATGGTCCAAAACTGAACATAGAGGAAATGCATGGTCTGTTGTTTTATGGCTACTCAACATTTTTTCAAGAAAATTATGTTAGAGAAAAAATGTTTGTGATTATCATTGCTGTGATTTATTCAGAAGCAATTGTCAAAGTTCAAACTATGCAGACATTATGAATGTGAGAAGTGCGCATGGGTTTTCTATCACTTGCTATTTTTGTGTAAAGTGCTGGACCCTTATTCAACCAAATTGGCTTGTAAAAAGCAATAACTTTACATTTTCCTAATCACAATTCATAATTGTCTCAATTTATTTCTTATGGCATGTTATACTGCTCAGATTGCACAGTTTTAGCCATGGTTTGCTTACTGTCTCAAATTGATACTGCAGTGACAACGGTAGTTTTTGTTGTTGTTGTTTTTTACATTATTATAACCAGTCTCAGACTTCATGAATTGACAGGCAATGCTCTGTAAAGTTGCTTAATATATAAACTTTTTCTGCGGCAGGGTAGTTAAATGCTGAACATGTTCTTTTATTCTTATTAAAAGGAGAAATGCTGCTTCCTTTTAACCTGGAAAATAAGCTTGTTTTTGTTCTTATGGAGTTGCCATAGTGATTTTTGAGAGGTGCATTTTGGGATGTGAGATGTGCCTTAATGAATTACCTGACTTTTTCATTATGATTCTCATATAATTTATATTTATTTATTACAAAACTTTTTTTTTTACTGGAAATTTGAGACAACTGGTGTAGAGCCTTTCAGAAAGTCTGTTTTTGTTTTTTAATTTTGTGCACTTCTTTTGGACATGCAATGTAGATTTTTTTTCCAATGCTTTTTTTGTATACTGTACCACAAAGTAGAGGTGTATTGTAATAAAAGGAAAATGAAAAAAGTTTGCTTGTGATATTTATCTGCACCGACAGGTGGTGGGCAAGAGCTACATAGTTTTAATCAACGAGAATATGCACATTGAACAGTGGTAGAGTTCGCGTGTCACTGCTTCATGGGATTATAGGTTTTGAACCAATTTGTGACCCTGACAGAAACTCAGTGATACCGTGAACGTGCAACGCCGATACATTTTGCCAACTAAAAATACATCCCAGAACCGTCACAGTATTTACAATCAAAACCAAAATCGAAGCAAACACTGATGTCACCGTTGTTGTATCTACAGGGTCTTAACTGTTATCAATATGCCTCCTGGCACATTACGATAAAATAAATCAGAAAATGTGTCAGTTCACGTAGCATAGGTTTAAACCCCGGTTACTGATTAAAATGCATGAAAACCTAAATATTCCGGTGAAACAGAACTGACACCTACGGAAGAATTGAAAGGACGTGACGGACCCTGAAAGTATGTCTTTATTATCACTACTACTGAGAAGGCTTTCAGCTCTTCCACCTTTACTTTAATTAGAAGCTGTTATGCCGCATTCGTGCATTGTCGATTTGGGAGTGTTCACTCTAAATTAGCCAACTTTGTTGCGTTACTGTTTGTAGCAGTTCGTTACCAAGTGAAACTAGACACAAACAAAAAAGTGGATGGCTCCTATAAAATAAGATAAATGGATAGCAGAATGGATTATATTTGATTTTAGATAACAGTGCTGGTACAATTGTATCCTATTTCTCGCTTGGTTGGTCATAATTTCGTTTTTTTTTTAGTGAATGAACGCAGCAATAAAACGGATAAACGTGTGTTGCCTGGCAACCACGTTGTTTGCTAATGGTACTGTTTTAGGGCCAGCTAGTCAGCTAGTTGGTCACTAACAGCTACGTACGAAAAGCACTTATCTTGTGTGGTTGTATTATGGGTATAATGTCATTTTATCATATGAGGTCGTCATGGCCGACTTCAAAAGAGACATTTTAAAAGAATTGAATCGCTTCGGGCTTAACAAAGGATTTCCAGTCATAGCTTTCAAAATAAAAGCCTCTTCAAGCGCACAGATTTGTAATAGTTTACGCATAGACATGATACTTCCGGTTTTGCACCGGCTATCTGACTGACTTGACGCAGCTCGTTTTTTCACTCTCACGTGTACGCGCACGCACGCCCCCATTCTCGCGCTATCACACACACACACACACACACACACACACACACACACACACTCCTTTCTCTTTTCAAAAGCCCCTTGTGAGGCAGATTGACAGGCTAGAATGAAAATGAGGCGGACGCTCGGTCACGACTTCAGTGCGTACGCGTCCTTTTGAGAAGACCTCTAAACTTGGATCATATCACCATGGGAGCTATTTGGGCAGCACGGGACTTTTGTTTGTTTTTGCTCCTGTTAAATAGTCGCCAAAGCGCAGCGCTTCCAGAGATTCGAGGTGGGACTGTAGTGTGTATGTGCATGCGTGTGTGTGTCTGTGTCGTGTTTTCCAGTCGTGGAGAGTGCTACTTTACGCACGCTTTGAGGAGTGCGCCCTTGTTGTTCCTCCAGTGGTGACTTCTTAAATTTCTTTTGGTTTTTCACCGTGTAGCTTTGAAAAAATTGGAATTTATATGCTCCTTCTATACATGCGTTTTTTTAAAAAAAACAAGCTTGTATGTATGTATTAAGTCTCATGTTAGGTTTCACAGTATTTTCTTCAAATTGTCTGCTGTAGCCTACAATTATTAGTAGTGGGGAAGTTTTGTGTTTTTGTTTTGGTGTTTGTCAGTTCAATCAAAGGTTTTTCTTTTTTCAAACTGTCAAAAAACATGACAAACCTAAAAGTGCACATATAATGAATGTCATACCATTTGCTTTATTAGACTATTTGAATGTATTTTGGTGATCATGACCTTTAAGGCCAGTATGGATTTCAGCAGATCCATGTTCAGAGGGAAGTGATGGCTGTCACATTGATGCTATTTGTCAGACTACCCAGGGCTCATACAAGTGCACGTGTAAAGCAGGCTTTAAAGGAGATGGAAAACACTGCGAAGGTAATGTGACTCCTTTATGTTGAGTTGTTTGACTAACATGCATATCTGTTACCAAACCCTCTGAGTTTTCAAAGTGGGATGACAGAGCTTCTGTGTTTAGGCACATATTGTATCTAATATGGTATCTGTAAGGATTATTTGTCTGTAATATTAATTCCCTTTTTACCATATGGCAACAGTTTTTAATCTAAATGGCATATTTTCTAAATTACTATTGGGGCTTTCAGTTTGTGATAACTGCACCCAGTTATTCTTCCGATTGATTGAGCCGAAGGTCGTGTGCTGGTCAAAGACTAAAACACAAACTTTTGATCAGTATGTGAACATTAATTTTTTTACTTCTCAGACACTGATGAGTGTGAATTGGAGTACAATGGTGGCTGTGTGCACGAGTGCAACAATATACCAGGAAATTATCGTTGCACTTGTTATGATGGATTCAATTTGGCACACGATGGACATAACTGCATAGGTAAGACTAATTTAACAACCTTTTGTGATAGACAGAGAGCCTGAATCACAGCTGTGATGGCAAAGATTTCATGATTGTGTGGGCAGGATGTGAAGTTTCTCACACTCACTCAGACTTCTTTTCTTCAGCCCTCTTTGGTAAACTTTTAAAATGCAGATTAGAACAAACAGTTTTGGTTTTGTTCATGGAGCAATTTAAAGCCATTTTAAGTTTCATAAATATTTATGGATAAAATCTGATTCGAAAAAAAAAAAACATTTGTAATGTGTGTGTACACACTGGACAAAACAAATGTACTCAAAGCTCTTTTCTTAAAACTCCAGTGGACACAACCAATATTTTTCCAGAGTTTTGTAAACATTGTACAATTAATGCAGCCAATCCACTGTCTTGTAGATGTGGATGAATGCAAGTTCAACAATGGTGGGTGCCAACACACTTGTGTCAACACCATGGGCAGCTACGAGTGCCGCTGCAAAGAGGGCTTCTTCCTCAGTGACAACCAGCACACATGCATCCACCGCTCTGTGGGTGAGTGTACATCATGCACATTCAACAGCTTGACAACTTGGACGTACAGCACCTGAAGTGCAACTCATAGTTACTGAGGATATTCTGTGGTGCCCCCACAAATTAAAAAAATCTGGAGGAAGAGAACATTTTTAACCTGCCTAATTCATTTACTAAAGAGGTTCTTACATTTGTATTATTCGTGTTTGTGGATGCTTGTATGTGCTAATTGTATTAAGCTGTGAAAAGGGCAGAGAATTATCCATCAAATTCTCCAATATTCGCATACAAATCTGAGATTGACGGCACAATGAGTGGGTGACAGGTTCAAGCTGGCTCCCGTCACTGAGCTTTTATCCTCAGCAACAACATGCTGTGGGAAAAGGATCTCTGAGTCCCAGAGAACAAAATAAGTTAATAACTGCAACACTCTGGCCTATGTGGTCTGTGTCACAGATTTGCCTGAAGTCTCTTTGTTTTGTCTTTTTGATTGAAGTCAACTTAAATGCTAGAACTTTCCACTCCATCGGTTCTTGACAACCCTTTTAAATCCCGTGGACCTATCCACTCAGCTGTGACCCATCTATATAAATGGTGCTTCATAATCTCATTTTTCAGCTTGAAGCATCGTTGAGTGTGTTGCAGATGTGAGCAGAGCTTTGTTTTCAGAGAATAAACTTCCAAACAACTTTTTCACTGTTTACACATTTCTCTTTCTCTCTCTAGAGGTGCTAAAAATAACACAGTGGTTGATGTTTCTGAATTGTGTAAGGCGTGAGAACAATCGGTGTCTTTGAGGATGCCAGACTAATCTCTCTCTATGTGTGCCTTTGTGTGTAGCCGGTCAGTCACTGTAGGAGAGTTTCATTGTGTACCTCTCTCCCTCGTTCTATCCCAGAGGGCCTCAACTGTATGAATAAGGAGCACGGCTGCGCGCACATCTGCAAAGAGACACCCAAAGGAGGTGTGGCCTGTGAGTGTCGTCCAGGGTTCGAGCTGGCCAGGAACCAGAGAGGCTGTATCTGTACGTGCTAGACAGCACGGGGCTAACTTCACACTACACACCTACCTAGACACGCATGCAGCTGTCTTCAAATGTCGCACTGATAATTTGGCTCACGCTTGCCTGTTGTTGAACCTGCAGTAACCTGTAACCATGGCAACGGAGGCTGCCAGCACACCTGCGAGGACACAGAGAACGGTCCCATATGCAGGTGTCACATCAGGTACACCCTGCAGCCTGACAAGAGGTCCTGCGTAGGTAAGAGCGCTGTTTCAACACTCAGTTGATGCTTAACACGGCGGATGTTAAATGATGTCGGATATCACGGTTCCATTTTAGAACTGCCCTTTAAAGGCGTATCTTAAGCCTCTGATGGGTTAAGCCATTTATTAGCGATTTAATTCAACTGACCTGCCAGTCTCTCAGTCTTTTCATACACACACTTTGCAGCCACACATTGTTCAACCTTACACAACATCATTGTCAGTTGTAAAGAGGTCCAAAAGCTTCCAAAGATGCCAAATATTTCTGACAAAACATCAAGAAAATTTCAGTGTGATGTTATCACACAACCATGAAAAACATGGTGCCTTAGTTGAGCGTAGAAGCGGTAGCTCTTAACTTAAGGTCAACTTAGTCACATTTTCTAAACAAGATGAGATGCGGTTGAATGTTATGGAGAAAGTTGGTGAGTGGACCATACACCCGTGTCAGCTGGTTGGTTTTTACAATAAATATAAACAGAAAGGGGGTGACAAAGGCATGAATCATGTTTCGGGTTCTTGTTTCTGAAATGGTTTCGAATTGTAATTTCTAAATCGAATATAACAAAACTAGACCTCAGCACAGGGAGTGCACATTCCAGGAGCAGCTTACGCTATGTCCCACTTTGTTTCTTTAGTAATGCAGAGGCTATCTAGATGAATGAAAAAACACAGTCACTGGAAACATCTCTCCCTGTCAGTTCTCCTTGTTAGGCAGTAGGGATTTTTCCACAAAGAGGTTATGAATGATAAGGATCAGCCGTCAGATATTGGGTAATATCTCTCCCTCCAGCAGCAGTGTGTGTGAGGTCCAGGCATATCAGTGCGACGTTGTCTCCAGATTTACTGATCTGCTGTGTTATCTGACGCACGCCAAGGCACCACAAGTTGAATGTCTCAAGTGTAAACATGCATCTGGTTACTGGAAAGGTGACCGACACAAACTCCCCAAGCTGAAGTCTGCAGGAGAGTCACGGTGCTTGTGTTGTTTGGTGAGTGAAATGTTTTTGTGTACCAGCTTCCACTTGGTTAATGATTCATTCTGTGTGTCACAGAACAAGATGAAGCCACCACGGAGTCCTCAGACCACAACGCCACCTCCTTTACTGAGGTGGACAAGCGGGTCAAACGAAGACTGCTAATGGGTAATAATTAAACCTTCGACATTCAGGGGCTAACAGCTTGAATTTCTCTTTTTATGTGACAACGGGTTGAGCTGCCAGGAACTACTCAGGGGTGTTAAACAGGAAGGAGAGGAGTAACGTCTAGTAAACTGATGCATTCCTCAGTCTTTTTGAGCAAACTGTGAAATGACTACGCACTCGCTTACTCGCCCCCAGTTTCTACCCTGAAAGATATGCAGTTGTGACAGTGTGGTACATTTCACATTTTCCTTCCATTTGGGAAGGGCAGCGTGTGAATCTTTTCTTGTGTAGTTAGTATTTATCAGTCGTGTGATTCTGGGTCACTTGATACGTGTAAAACATTATATCTTTGGCAGTAAGTACATTGCCAGCACGGCAGCTCTGGGAGTCTTGTCCTGTTATAAATAATAAATGTTATCAGGGTTAGCCTGGTAGACATGTATATAACTTGTATATGGGTGTACTCTACTGTTTACTATATTAAATCATGCCTTAGCATCTCATTTGTCTGTTCCCATCAGGATTTATAAAAAAAGAGCAATCAAGGTTTTAAACATCAATCAATCAAAGGTCTGTTTACTAAGGATTGACACTGAGGGATAATGATCACGTGCATTCACGCTGGGTGTTGTCATTTCAGAAACCTGCGCAGTGAACAATGGGGGGTGTGACTGCACCTGTAAAGACACATCCACGGGCGTGCGCTGCAGCTGCCCCATTGGCTTCACACTGCAGCCGGACGGAAAAACATGCAAAGGTCAGACTGTCAGTTCGCACACCGTCCTCCACAGAGAGGAGCGCAACACTCATTGTGCTGTCATTCAGCTCAGTGCATAAGTGTAGGAAGTCTTGCTAAAGTGTTGTCAGGATATCGCCTGTTTCCCACAGATATTGATGAGTGTGAGCTTCACAACGGCGGTTGCGATCACTTCTGCAGGAACACCATCGGCAGTTTTGAGTGCAACTGCAGAAAAGGCTTCAAGTTGCTGTCGGATGAACGTTCTTGTCAAGGTAGAACTGACTTCTGACTCCTCCAGTGTGTTTTCCTCAAACTCAAAGACTGGGACAAAATTTAGCAGCAAATATGTTCCCCAAGATAAGACAGAATGGGACATAGTGACATCCATTGCTCCTGTGTTCATCCTTACTTATGATTCCTTTACTTTTCAAGGTCTAGTCCAATCTTTTTTTTTTTGCCAAATAAATTTTATACAAATTGATTTTTAAAATTGTCTTTGTTTTGTGATTGATCAAATTATACATATGTTTGTTTTAATGTTATGTTAAACCAACAAAAATATAGAAATCAAAAGAGAAATCATTTTAGCTTATTGCTGGAATTTGTCTATTTTTGTGTTATGTAATAAACAAAAAAACTTGACTGTAGTAATGGAGCTTTTTTTTCGTTTTTGGGTTATGGTCAGAGTTTATGCCTTGAATGAACCTGATGCAACTAAAGTTACATTAACAGAATCTCAATTTTCTTTTTTACCTGTAATTACTACCAAAAGTCGGTGGTGTTTTAGCTGCTGTAGCACCCCGTACATGTCACATTTTCACTGAGTGGGAAAATTCAGGATCAAATGCTGATGTGTGTGTGTGTGTGTGTGTGTGTGTTGGCGGGAAATCCCTCCTAATGAAGATTGCGACTGACTCCCCTGCTATTATGTCATCTGTCTGATTTTGATTACAGATATAGATGAGTGTTTTTTTGAGCGGACATGTGATCACACGTGTGTGAACTCCCCCGGTGGTTTTCAGTGTCTGTGCAACAAAGGCTACACCATGTATGGACTGGCCCACTGCGGCGGTGAGTCTGAGTTAGGTGGAGGGCGCTACACATAACAACTTGAGCGTAACGCACAAGTGCTAAGAAGTGTAAAAATGTGAGCACTCACTGATATGTTGGAAAAATGGACCCTGTAATTATAATAATGATGTTCCCTCCCCCCCTCAGATGTAAATGAATGCAGTGTGAACAATGGCGGTTGTGAGCAGGGTTGTGAGAACACCATGGGTGGATATGACTGCTTTTGCCATCCTGGCTATAAGCTACACTGGAACAAAAAGGACTGCATTGGTAAGCTGGTATCTCTTCCTATATGACAGGCTCATCTGCCAAGTGCTGTTGCCCTGTCTCTTTGGGAATGATATCATGAAAGAGTGTACAACTTCTCACATTTTGGACTTAAACCTGGGGGACAAAAACAGGAGATACTTTGAACTCTGTTCTCTTCTTTTTCTTTGATTCTCTGTCACTTGGTTTTGCTGTGCTTGAGTAAAACAACCAAAATGGTAACGATGCTGTTATCAGTGCTGTCAGGAGGTCGGACTTCTTGTGCCTCGTCTTCATGTGCCTCTTCCTCCCCGTTAAAATCAAAAGTGTTCGTCTTTACCTTGGAGTATTGTTGTGGTTTCTATCTAGAGGCTGAGGGTTCACCACCTGCAAACCCCCCCTCTAAACCCACCTTGAACTGTAGTAAGCAGGAAGGAGGAGACCACTGCTTCCTGACATGCCAGTCCCAAGTTCATATCAGCAGCGGTGAGTTGCTTGAGCCAGATCTCAATATAGCTTTATTTATCTGTGCCATAACATACTGTGTGATTAGAACCCGTTCAGACTGAAATTCCAGAAGACACATGCTGCACAGGAAAAGCTTCCTCTTACCATAATCGCATGTTGACTTTTCAAGGTTTGCAAGGTTTTCTTCTCATGAACCAAATGTGACCTGCAGAACTGAACAGAACAGTACAAACATACCACAGGAGTTGCTGTCAGTTTTGTTATGCTCCTGCATATGTTCCTGGTCTTATGATTTATCAAACAGATAAAAAGCATCACTGTTATGCTCCCACATTGCCTCATTTTATCAGAACTGCAGTGAAGTTGGTCTCAGCCTTGTAGTGTTTGCAGTCAAACAGAGGCATACAAGTTTTCTTGACATTACAAAACCCAAACAGCCTGGTATGGAACAGGTCGGGTATCCCCAGATGGAGCTGATGTTTTGGAAAAGTGATGCAATTAGCCAATGAGGCAAGCTGTTCTACTGTAGATCTAGTGGTGAGAATTGTCGTCAGCATCAGTCTGCAAAGCGACAATTCGTGTTCCTACATGCTTCCTGTTTGCTCTCTGACTCGGCTTTTGTGGCCCTAACTTCTCAGGGATGGAGGATTCCTACACGGTGACCTGTGGAATGCCTCTGCCCTGCTTGGCTGACGCACAAAAGAACAACAGTGGCTTGAATTGCATAGGCGAGTACAAAACATTACAGATTTACATCTATCTTTCCACTCTGCCACACAAAACTGTAACTCAGGAACAGCGTGGGCTTTCCTTGTAGTCACTTCATATGTTTTCAAAATGACAAGATTTTCTTCTCCTCTGTCCTGCAGGTCGAGAAATGGCTGTTGTTCCACGCATTAAGACCACAGCTACTTTTAAGTCTGGTACTGCGAAGTGCAATTTAAAACGCAGTCAGGAGAAACTCAAGGAGAGCTTGAACTCAGCACACTCAGGTACAGAGGTTGCCACAAAACAAGCCTGACAATGCCTCAAAACACAAGAAAGATTACAGATATGCAAGGATTAAAGTTACAGCTTCTTCATGTTACTGGTTAAAAACCATTTTGGGTTTACCAAAAACTGCCAGCATCTAAAGCCACAATCTTTAGAAGATAAAGCAGACCTGAAGGCTCCTTCAAAGTAAACAAAAAAAGCAAAACAAAGGCAAATGTGAAAGTAATTTGTGGGGAAAGTGATGTGGTTTTGAGTGTCTTGAATGTCTCAGTGCAGCACTTTGACTGGCAGTGACAGGGGAGGATGTAATTAGCCATAGCATGCCTTTCAGTTAGGTCTGACCCAGCCATCAATCAAATGGGGTTCCAACTGTAAGATTATTTTGTTTCTGCAAAGGGTCTTTTGCATCCTTCACAGTCACTAAAAGGGAACATATTTGTTTCAAATAAAGGAAATGATCACAGAGTCATCCCATCCTTCCTTCAGCTTCCCAGTCCACATACACAAAAAAGTTGTAAACTAACTGCATCAAAGGACTTGAATTTCTTTAACAATTGTGCATTTGTGTGCGTTGTATGTGTGTGTGTCTGCTGGCTGTGGATGTGGTCGTGGGGGTTGGTTGTCTCCCGTGTCCACAGATAGCAGGTTCCTCTTCACTGAAAATGTCCAGTTCAGCTATGTGAGCCTGCGCTGCACCTCATCCGGACAGCGAATGCGCAACCGCCATGGCAGGAAGGCTGGAGAGGAGGACGGCTCCTCGATCACAGCTGAGTTTGAGCTGGATGTGAACCTAGAGGAGGTAACAGGTTGGTTGGTCTCTCTCTGCGCTTCCTGCCTGCCTGCCTGTGACCTTTGCTTCCTGTTCTCCACCTCTTCCTTTCACTGCTGTCTGTTCGTCACAAAACATACCAAACTGTTAAAGTATCTCCTGTTTTGACATGGCTGTGGTGGTGGTGGTGGTGGGCTTTAGGTTTTGGGGCACAGGGTGAAAGTGTTTTTGGGGGAAATTTCTGGCCAACAGTGTTGTTTCCTTGACTTGGAATGTTTTTATGTGAATGCCGAGGTAAGCATGTGGTCATCCAGGCATGAGTTCATAGTTTACTACAGGTCTGTGAGATGAAATGTTGCACGGGAAACAGTCGTGGTATCAAGTGCTTCTCTCAGCAGAGAGCTGTGACCTGAACTGCGTGCGCCGACGCTCAGAAAAGAGGCTCAGGAAAACCATCAGGACCCTGAGGAAGTCCATCAACCGGGAACAGTTCCACCTCCACTTTGCCGGGTCTGACTATGAGCTGTCCAAAAATCCAGACCAGCCAGCGGAACTGGCTGGACACTGTGTGGGAGGCCAGGTGCTGATGGGCAGGAAATGTGGTGAGTTTGGGGGTTTTTTTGTGTTTACTTCATCATTCGATTCACCAAGTTTAAGTTGCACCATTGAGTCAGACACTTGTTTTGTAGACATGGATGGTTTTCATTGCTCTCAAGAACACAGATCCACCCACTTGTGTTTCACCTAACAAGACAGCAGTGGCTGTGAGTGCACACAGTAGACTCAGTTACAACTATAAGTAATTGAAATGGTCCATGCCAGTGTGATATATTTAGACAAGCTGGTTTAATGATTGGATTTGGAGCAGGTGCTGGCCAGATGAGCGCCATATTTGGTTTGCAGACATGCTGTAATGAGCTCGTTGGAGGGGAGAGCGAGCTCAAATGGAAGAACAGAGAGACTGTTGTTGGTCCTCTGAGCTGTGAGATCTTCCAGCATCTCCCTCGGATAAGAGTGTAACATGAGGTGCTGAGGGCAGGTCTCCTGGTAGCTGTTGCCTCTCTGTTGGGTTTTATATCCAGCTCGTGATGGAGAAAATGTTCATTAAATACGAACGCACACTGTCAGCGTTCGAGAGCTGAAGGCTGGCATGTGTTTTCTCTGGCTGTTGGGCCCATGCGCCCCTAGCTTAGGGCCTCACAGTAAGTTTGCTGCCTGCTGCATGCACTCTTAATATCAGTGAGAGGAAACTGGCGCCTTTCTTCTGTTGAGATGTCTAAATATTTATTCAAATGGTGCACGCTTTCTGTTCAATATGTGCACGTCTGCCACTGATGTTCAAGATGTCTGAGCCTGACGCAGACCTAGATCTTTAATAAATTTCACACCAATCTTTAAGTGTGTTTAAGTTTTTTGTTTCCCCCCCATTTGAACAACAAAGAATGATGGAAGTGTTATTGTCCTTTTAACTGGAAACCAAAGCTTGTCTGAAACCATCTGTCTTACTAAATATAATATTTGCTGAAAGAAAATAGGCACTTTCACATTACACACATCTCCCATTTTGGGAGGGGTGTCTCTATGTTAACATCAACAGCAACATTAATGTTAAGCTGTGCTGACACGATTTTAACCTAAACTGCCCTGATGCATTATTTCTATCTTGCAGTAACATAGGTCTTAAGTGTCTTGATTCCTTAACTCCCCCCGCTACACTTTCAGGTCAACATTAAGCAGTCTATTGGCCATGGCAGGGGTGTAGACATGTAATTTGGGAGAGGAGGCTGGGGGGCGTGGGGGTTTGGGGGGGGGGCTGAAAGGCATTCTTCTTAACCTCCAGCTTTTTAAAGGAGCTATATTTTTCCCCTCCTCCCCCACCTCCCACTCTGGCTTAGCTCGGAGCGCAGCTCAGTCCTTTTCAGTTTGCCCACTCCATTGAAAACCCCATTTGGGGCTTGTTCTCACTGCCTCAGAGGGACGATAACACGGCCTCCTGTGCATTCGGAGAAAATATGCTTTCACCTTTGTGCACGTCTTGCCTTTTGATTCTGTGATGTGTTTAGTTCAATCAGTTTTTATTCCAGGACATTGTCTCTGTTTAAATAAATTGTATATATTTGATGACATAGTTTATTAATTATATCAATATTTTTATCATTCCATTCTTTATTTATACAGTTAATCTCTTTGCTCAACACTGTCATGTGACTTCCTCACAGTACCTATTCATTAGAAAAGTAAAACAAGAACAAGCAGCAGCAGTAGAGATCCACATCCAGAGGTGCCGTGAATGGCGCTTGTCCACGCGTTTATGTCTGTTTGACCGTTGTAGTCAACTTGTTTGCATGTTTGTTTTAACATTGAAGATGTTTAGGAAGTGCTGTTGATTCAAGCTGGCAGTTTGAGCATTTTGTCCCCCCCCCTTCCCCCCCAACTGGGGCCACTTTGCATGACCCCCAGCCACTAAACTGCTAAAGAGAATTGACTTCAGCCACACCATGGGAATCAATTAGCATCAGCTGTTTGGGCCTCCGCTTGATGGGCGCAAGCAGCGATTGGGCCAAGCAGAATGGGGGGATTCAGAAACCTGACCCCTTTTATTGGGTTCAGCCTCTAACCACTGTGATACCGTAGTGTTTTCCTATGTCATCAAGTAGGCAAAGACTGGGGACTTGAATAGAGGTGAAAGGTCTTTTAAACCTCTTTGGGGCCATCAATTCGAGGACTCTATAGAACCGTTCTTTGCATTTGAAAGGCTTCAAGGTTTTTTTCTCTTTCACCCTCACTTTCTCTCTCTTCTCTCACTGCTTCCCTCTGTCAAATAAAAGCTGTTAGAGGACAATGCAATGATGGCTCCTCGTGGTCTTTCAGAATAAACAATAGGCTTCAAAAAATGAACTGCTCTTGAGAGAATTACATTTTCTTGCTTTAGAGGAGAAATCGAACAATTTGCCGAGACACATATAATGGATCCATGTTAAATCTTTTGTGTGTTTAGCTTTTGGAGATAGTTCTTTCTCTACTTACAGACAGCTTAAAGGCAACAACCGAGGCATGTTTTGTGCTAGAAGCCAAGAATGTAATTGATTTATTCTTGCGAGGGATCGGCCTCAGTTTTCAAGTCAAGTTCTTAAGACCATCAGACAGACACAGTAATTCCCAAATTAATTACAGGCATTACTCTGAATGGGAGGAACCAAAGCAAAACAGCGCTTTAGTCCCTTTAATCAAGCCTTTGCACTTTGGCGAGATAAAAGGGAAATAATCTCTTTGATTTTCTTCTATGTTTGCTTTTAAAAGAGGTGAGGGTGCTTATGGTGGTATTAAAAGTTCCTCCCCTACGCACAGCTATGTTGCATCAAGTATTAGGATGTGTCAGATGTAAGGCACAAAGGCAGCTGTGGAGAGGGCTGCTGCTCTTTTGTCTCAGTGATTTTGTATGGCTGCGTTGGGATGGTTTGCAAAAGCATTTGCACGAGTGTTTTCTACACATATGTCCCTACGCATTTGTTTACAGGAGTGGGTGGGTGATTCACATGGCTTTGTTTAACAGTGTTACTATAATTAACCACTAAAAGTGTCATTGAAATTAAAAATCTCTGATAAAAGAGTCCTGACCAAGACGGGCCGCAGCACAATTAACAGGTTTACAGACATCCATGTAGCAATTTACAATGAAAATAAAGAATTAATTGAATCATAAAATATCCACAGTATTCATCAAATATTCATCGTAAGTCTTCAATGTCAGGGGTGAGACAGGGGACATCATGAATCTGTCTGTTTTTTTCCAAATTCAGTACAGGCTTTAGGCAAAGATAGCAGGAATAAGTCCTGGGAGCAGAGACAGTAACTTCCCATACTTTTTAAGCGATAACTTTGCTATCAGTGACTAAAAGACTGCATTTAAAATGAGAGATGAGCAGAACTCAGTTTTAGTGTCAGGCCTTTCCCTGTTTATCGTTAACAAGGTTAGTTTTGTGTCTAAACGTTAACAGTATTTTATCTTTCTCTGCTTATTTTAGAACTTTTGAGTTCAGTAACTACATTTATTCAATTCAGGCATAATCTAAAGCCAGTGTGGAAGATCTAGATAAATGTCCTCCCTGGTTCACATGACTGATATTTTTTTAATGTTGACATAAAGTATGGTTATATTAATAAACAACTGTGCTATTATTTACAACTAGGTGTCTGTTGAAAGTTGTGGTCCTCGTTACACGTGCTTAACTTTTAAACAAATTATGTATGTGCTTAATAATTCCTCAGGAAGCAAGGTGTGTCTGTTACGCTTCTGTTTATGAGTGGTTATCCATCAGAGGTTATCTCACCGACACCTATTGAGTGCGCTCTTTAAAGTGGTTGTAACATTTAAAGCTCCACTAAAACGGAACAGTTTTCTTTCTCAAGCACAATGTTCAGCTTGCAGCACCCCCGTTTGCTTATGATAAACCGCATCAAGCCAGTGATGGTTGTGATGTTCATCAACAGTAAAGCTCTCAAAACTGTCAACCAGTAGATAATTTGATGGAACGAGGTTTAGCTTGAATAGCTGACTGGCTGCTCTTCATATTGTTTATCCATTTCAAGTATGTACATGGTCCTATTTGATTACACTTAAGAGGCAGCTGATGAAGTCTGGGTTACTTGACTGTAATGGCCTTGTCATGCAATTGAGCTGCTGTATTTATAGTGTAAACTTACAGTGCAGTTAGGATCATTTGATTATGCATAATTGTAGGGTATGCCGCTATAATTGTAGATTCACGTCTGCATTTATTGCAGTCCATCTCCTCTCTGATGTGTTTTCATAGTCACGTGCCACCTGACATGGCTCTGTCAGCTAAACTAATGTAAATTGCAAGTTCACACACATCAGTCTGTTTTGACGTCTTCAGTATTTGTTTTAGTTTCCGAGGAGAGTCTGATTTTTCACCATCTCCCGCAAAATTCAATTTGTGTCAACCTGATTCCATATCACAGTATCATTTTTGAGAGGATAACGGATGTGTTTGAGCATTCATAAACATGACTCGCTGAAGCACTAAGACAAAACTATCATCACTGAGATAAGACAGACAGCTACAAGCTCGACACTTCCTTGAAAGATATTGCAGGTCTAAATAAAAATTTGCTCTGTGGAGTCAGCACTGCACCTGCCTGGTGTATGTGTGTGAGTCTGGCTGAAAAATAAAAATATTAAGTACTATTCCTTAATCTAAATTGATGTCGTTCCCCTGTTGTTTGTTAGTGAGCTGCAGTGTTGGGACTTACTATGATGGCGGTGAGGGAAGGTGCGTGCTGTGTCCACCTGGGACGTACCAGGATGAAGAGGGACAGATGTCTTGTGAGGTCTGTCCTGGACCTGAAGGAAGAGAAGTTTCCAAGGTGGTCGGAGCCCGGAAACATGTCAGAGTGTGGAGGTGAGTGTTCAGTAGACAAAAGCAACTATCCTGTTGTGGTCATGTACAAAAACAGGAACACATGAACAATATTGTCATTATTATTACTGTATAAACAAACTGGTTTGTCTTCATCTATATGATAAATGCTGTACCTCAGGTCACTTTAAACATTTAAAGTGAGCTTGATTAAAAGTATAGACTACCCACTAATATTTTAATCAAGACACTGCTGTTAGATATTTAGTCCTCTTCTCAAAACCTGCAGAAAAAATGTCAAACTATTCCTTTAATGATCATAGAAATGTTTTCTATTATAGTTTTCATTCCAGAAAAGAAAACCAGAAATTTGGCTTTTAGTATTTCCTCCTGTTGCGCATGACAATTGTGTAAATTGCACAGAAAATACATAAATTACTTAAGCCAAAGGGAAACATAAAACATCTGGAATGATTTTTTTTAAAGCAGGAAAAGCAATAAAGGCACAGAATGTAAATAACCACTTTGTGAATATGAGCCACACAGGAAGCGATGGTGCCTTGATACAGATCTCTCCCTGGCAGATGTTCTGCTTTGTGTGAAGCCAAAGGAGCTTGAGCTTTAGATTTTAAAGATGTATTTGAATTTAAAAGGTGAACTCGGCTGAGTAAAAAGCTGAAGGAGCCACCATGTTTTGGTCTCCTCCTGCACTGTTATCGTCATCACTTGGGGCTGAATCCCTGATCACATCTCCTCTGACAGACTAAACAAGGAGAGCTATCAGCAGACTCCCACTGGCACCTAGTTTGTATTAGTCACCCAGGAGATACTGTGTGAGAGGCAGTGTGCTTTGAGATGGCATTATTCCATTAACATTTGCTTAGGCTTTACCACAGGCTCTTATCTTACTGGGGGTTGGGGGGGATTTTCTTTTCACATACACCACATTAAAGAAAAATCTTAAATTAGTTAATCGAAGTTGTGCTGTTCTGAATGTTTACTGCCAATTTTTATGAGAGACATAAAAAATGGCTGTGTCTTAAGGTTCACACTCCAAATTTTTGTGTCTTCAGGTCAGTGTTCCCCTGGTCATTACTCTCATGACGGCTTCATCCCCTGCCTGCACTGTCCATTGGGAACATATCAGCCAGAGGTTGGCCGCACCTCCTGCTTCCCTTGTGGAGGGAACCTGGTCACCAAACGCAGCGGTGCTTTCACCTTTCAGGAGTGTGAGACCAAAGGTGTGAAAGTCAGTCGTGTGTTTTAGTGTTGTTGCAGGGTAAAAACCTAATAACTCTGGTTTAGTTTAGTATAGTTTCTCATGTTTTAACATAAATGGAAGGATTAGATGGTTCTTTTGGAGCTGAGTAAGTTTATGAAAACCTGTCAGACTTACTAGATAAAGTGAAACATCTGTGCGGGTTGTTTTTTTCTACTCTTTTTTTCACTTGACATCACAATAGTATCATGTGGTCGCTGAGTCTGTGGAGCGCCATTTGGTGTTCTCTGCTGCCCTCTGCAGCTCTTGCATTGTCTGTGCATTACAGTTCATCCAGTTAATCTAAAATCACTTTTAAAAATCACTTAATTGATGCATGCCTTTAACTAAGCAGCAAGCATTATATCAACTAACAGCCCGCTGCCGTTGTCTTTGGCTCCTGCAGTCCAGTGTTCTCCAGGACATTATTACAACACCAGCACACATCGCTGCATCCGGTGTCCAATGGGCACGTATCAGGGGGAGTTTGGCCAGAACTACTGTGTGGCCTGCCCTGGAAACACCACCACCGACTTTGATGGCTCAACTAACATCATGCAATGCAAAAGTATGTACGCCATAATGCCTCTGAAACACGCATATGTATAAAATGAAATATAGCCACAATTGGGGATTAATTTCCAGATAATCCACTTTGCTGTATCAACAACAACAAAAAAACTAAACTTATATGACACATCTATGTCCCTTTACAGACCGACAGTGTGGAGGAGAGCTAGGAGACTTTACTGGCTACATTGAGTCCCCCAACTACCCGGGCAACTACCCAGCCAATGTTGAATGCACTTGGACCATCAACCCACCACCTAAACGCAGGATCCTTATTGTTGTCCCAGAAATCTACCTGCCTATTGAGGATGAGTGCGGCGACTACTTAGTAATGAGAAAAAGCTGTGAGTTTTATGTTTAAGAACTTCATTTTTTAGGAGGGGTGGGGGTGGGTTACAACAGTCACATTACAGCTTTAAAGTTGTAAGCTAAATAATAGAATACTTCACAGCGCTGTCCAACTCTGTGACGACCTATGAGACTTGTCAGACGTACGAGCGCCCCATCGCTTTCACCTCCCGCTCCAAGAGGCTTTGGATACAGTTCAGATCCAACGAGGGAAACAGTGGGAAAGGCTTCCAGGTCCCATATGTGACATACGATGGTAAAGAGAATATGACAATGTCATCATCAACGTGATGTTTCAGACTCACAGATTACACAAATTTGATCAGTTTTGTGACACTAAAGAGTTGTTTATGGACTGTATTTTTTTCAGAGGACTACCAAGAATTAATAGAAGACATAGTCAGAGATGGAAGATTATATGCTTCAGAGAATCATCAGGAAATTCTCAAGGTATCTATATTTCACACCTATTCAATATAAAGGTTTAACAAAGAGCAGGTGTGTTTTTTGTGTTGTGTATTCCTATGTTGGTCTACAGTTAGCTAGGAATGTTGTAATTTGTAATGAAGACAGTCAGAGAAATGTGAAGAAATGTAAAATCTGCAAGACGTGGTTGAGTATCATAATATTCATATGAAATTTGGCTCCATTCTTGTATTATCCCTGTCATTTCTGCATTCATAGTAAAGAGAACATGTTGGAGGAAATGTAAAACAAAAATCTAAATCTAGCTTTAAAATTTTATAGCTTGTCAGTCGTATCACTTGGATGGTGTAGCTGTAAATCATGTATTTGAATCCAGTGAGCATGTAGTGCCCTCTTTTGGAGATATGAAGAAATATAGGCTACTGCTGTGCTGGCTCTGTGTGTCTCATCTTTTATTGCCCTCCATTAATGCAATGCATTTTCTTTCAGGACAAGAAGCTCATGAAGGCACTGTTTGACGTGCTGGCTCACCCGCAGAACTTCTTCAACTACACAGCCCAAGAATCAAGAGAAATGTTCCCTAAATCCTTCATCCGCTTCCTGCGTTCCAAAGTCCTGAGATTTCTTCGCCCCTAAAAAGAGTTTCCCACTGGGGTTAGATTAGTTTAGATACTGGTCAGTAATCCAGCATCTGTTTTTCCACTGACCCTTTTAAGAGTATTCTGTAGTTGTCTGTTTTCACATGGAGTGACACAAGAGTGGACCACACGCTTGGTAAAACTGATCCCGAGAGGGGAAGGTGACATGTCAAGCAAGTGAACTTTTAACTGGAGTTTTAAGACAGAGAAAAATGTTTGTGTAGATCTATGAACAGCATAGATCTATATGGCCATCAAGGGGAAGGAATGAGGATCTCTGGAAATTTGGAAAGGTGGGTTTATTAGCAACAGAAGAATTGTAACGACCTTATATCCTCCTTTAGATTTTAAAGTCACCATCTCAGGATTTAAATCCAATCTGCAAGTCTGTGTATTTGAATATTGCTAAATACTGTACATGCCAACATTATGAGACTTTTGCTAATAGCATTGTGATTTAAAAAACAAAACAAATATGGTAGCAAAACAGATATATGCTGAAAGTCAGTGATACTGTATCTAGTTTTAACATAGGCTACTTTCACAGGTAGAGGTGAGTTGTTGACAGAAATACTGCTTAATGTCAGAAACGAATATAGCACAAATGTTTTCTTGGGAAAATTAGCCCTACTTATGTAGTAGTGGCACCACAAAAGCAATTATTCTGATGAATCTTTTGTATATGATGTAAAAAGTTTTAGGTGAAATGCTAAAGTAATGCTACATACATTTTGACAGTATAGCATCACTGCAGTTGCTGGTGGCCCATGTATTTAATATTCCAGGGTGTCTGGATACATGCTACTGAAAAGCCTTTTTCACTTTCCAAAAAAAAAAAAACACAGTGGCTTTAATGTATTCACGAGACGTCAGCTGCTTCAGCAAAATGACAGCAGTGTGCATCAGTACATTTTGTATTATGAACTAGCAACCAAAGACAACCACTCACTTCACAGATACTCTGGGAGTGATGTGATTTAACAAACTGAACGATGCAAGGTCAGGCTCCAAACAAGCAAACAAACAAAATCCTGTAAAATAGAATTGAGCTATTCACCTTTCTTAGATGATACATGTATGTATATTTTTTATGGGTTTGTACATCTAATGTGTTGTAAATAAAGATAGGAAACATTTATTTTGTGTTATTCTTTCTTTCATTCTGTCTCATTTTAAATTGTTCTCGAGTAAATGTAAAATGGTAGTTGAGTAAATGTACTTAGTTACTTTCGGACACTTCTTATCTCGTCTATTACTCTCCTTATCCACTATATTACGCAGGCGGTTCTCTTGGTGTCCGCGCACGACAGTTAGGTCATCCGACTGTTTACAATCATGTACAACCAATGGGTGCGTTCGTTTTAAACCTCATGCTTTCTCTCGGTCACCAACAAGGGCGGAGTGTAGCTCGGTTTATACAGGTCTTCCCAGAGTTCATTAAAACTGACTCATTAAACGCAACACCATAGATTCGAATACGAAAAAAGATGTAACGTTATCCACCAATCAAACCTGTCATTCCGTCTTCTCACGGAACCGACCGCCATCTCCGGAAGCTACAAGTCAGCTGCCAGGAAGCTGAGGGTTTATTCCCGAATTAGCTGAATGGCTAACGTTGACAGTTGTTAGGGCTTACTTCACACTGCTGGGGTTGTTGAACGGCTTTTCTTTAGAGCGCTGGTAATCTGGGACAGACTGTGAAGATGAGGACTGTTCTTCTTGTGGAGGCTTTCTCTTTGGTTTGTTTTGCGCTGTTATGCCAAGTGACAGCTAAGGTAAGTTTAATGTTAGCTCTGCTAGCTAGCGTCGCTCAGAGAGAAAATGGTGTTGGTAAACTGAGATCTCTTTTCTTCAAATCTCACTAAAACAGGAACCAAGTCTCCGGTCTTAACAGCTAAGTGTAAAAATAAGTTATGTTTTACTAACGGTTGATAGTCGGTATTTGGGAATGTCCGACCAGACTAAACGCCGCAGGTGTTGCCAGGGTCTCAAATTGTGAGTTTTTATCTTAACGGGTTTCCGCAATGAGTAAACATTAAACTTACATCTTATCCCATCATAGCATTCCTTTTATTGAAGGGCTGTTGCATAAGATTGTGTTCATTTTAACGTCGTGTACCCAATGACCTGGCAACTGTGTGTACACAGTGTAGGGGTAGCTACTCTAACTTTCGCTAACATTATCTACAACCAGTCAATATCAAAATTACACCAATAAAAATGTTTTTTTTCTATTGGTTCAATGTGACATGACTCAAAAAGGTGACGTGGATTTGATAGATATGCACAAGACCAAACATATGGCAAGTGTTGTGTGTGAGTGTTACCAGTTAAATGTGGTTGCGTGTTGAGAGGAAGAAGAAGAAGAAAAACAAAAGGAATAGACAACAAAAAAAAAAACAAAAGAAGAATATATGATCTGACATATGATTCGTCTGTTGCAGAATTCTGAAGATATTCGCTGTAAATGCATCTGCCCACCATACAGAGAAACCAAGGGACGAATCTACAAGAAAAATGTTTCTCTCAAAGACTGGTATGACAACACTGTCACTACACATCTCTGAATGAAATCAACGGCTCATCCTCTGCTTACTACTGGCTTGTTAATATTGTTTTCTTGTTTTATTTAGTAACTGTCTCCATGTAGTTAACCCCATGCCAGTGGATGGAAAAGATGTGGAGGCGTACTGTTTACGCTGTGAGTGTAAATATGAAGAGAGGAGCTCAGGAACCATTAAGGTGAGCTGAAGCTTGTGCATGGAGTGGGTAGTTGATTTCTTCTATTTGTCTAAATACCAATTTAAACCCCAAAGATTTTTAATTTACAACGATGAGCAACTGGAGAAAATCAGCCAGCCTTCTCGATTGTCGCTCAACTAAGTGATTAGCTGACTACTTGTCACTTAATTCTCTGTGTTTTCTGTCTTTGTGTCGTATACATTTCAAAGGAAGCCAAACTAATTGACACTCACTGTATATCTTTAGTTCACCATCATAATGTACCTCTCCATTTTGGGCCTGCTGCTGCTCTACATGGTCTACCTGACTCTTCTGGAGCCCATGTTGAAGAGGCGTCTGTTTGGACACTCACAGCTTATCCAAAGTGACGATGATGTCGGGGTATGTGGTCCTCATAGTATTACAGCACTGGAACAGAGAAAGTACTATTTGTTGTTCAGTGTTATGGTGACAACAAGTTACTCTGTCTCAGTGTGAGAGTTTGATGCGTGTGAAAATAACCTCGCTTTGCACGAAAAGTCACGTGGGATTCACCCTTTAGTTTATGGAGGTTGCTTTTATGGAGTGTCACAGGAGCCAGTCCATTCTGGACAGATGCCTCAAGTATTATCGTGAGGTGAGATCCACTTGAAACACAGGGAGAGATGTATAGATTTAAAAAATTGCTTCCTCAATCCATATCAGACTTTTATATTTTATGGCAGGGCTCTCTGGAAAATCCATTAATAACCACAGCCACAGGCAAGACACTGCAGCAGAGAAGCTCTCAAACAAGTACATGGTGCAGGCAGCTCTAAACATTTTCTATTCACAAAACACTGTTTACATGCATAGGCTGCTGTGTCAGTTTCCATTGTCAAAAAGCAGTCTGTTTATATAATTTGACCAAGCGCTAAAGACTTCTCACACTGCCGCCCCATGGGTCCAAAATGTTTAATATCACAAGATTTTTCAGAAAATATTAAATGAATATGCATTTTAGATGTGCTGGTACCCGTCCATATGTGGCTGGGAATAGGAAAGGAAAGTAATTACTGACCAACCTCGAGGAAACTGGGCTTTCAGAGTAATACTGCACCGCATGCAAATACTCTCTTGATTTCTTGCCACAACCTCAACCTTAATTTTCCATTCCTAATTATTTAATGTATAAAGAAAAGCACCATTAAAGAGTAGCAAACCAATTTAGTATTCTTCAGTATGACACAGTATTTAGTTATGTTTAGATATTAAATAGAGGGAAACATCAACTGCCTTTTGCTTGAGGGCGTAGTGTGTACTGCAGCTGCCTCGCTCAGCGCTCTGTGTTTTCACTGGCAGAGTTCTGGCAAGAGGAAGTGTTACATGAGAGATGTTGTTTTCAAAAATCTTTTGCTGTATAAAAATGGGACTGCACAGAAGTCAGAAGCAGAGGTTTTATGATCAGCATGATAGTGTCGAGGTAAATAAGTTGTTATTTGTAACTTTGTTCTGTGTTTATGGTGCAAGGACAAAACAAAACACAACACAAGAGAATATTGTCAAAAAAAAATGTCAAAGCTTTGATTTTGAGTTACTTTTTGTAGCACAGCTTCTTGCTCCTGTACTATAACTCAGACCAAAACGGGGGATGAAACCGGATGTACAACTGCTACATCAATTACAGAGGAAATGGTGGGCTTGTAATGTTTAGTCAGTCTTTGATACTGAGAGGCTGCCCAACTGATAATTCTCACACATGAACAAACTGCCAAAAAAAATTAGTCCACTTTTCCACCAGTGACCCTCCCAGGCCTTTAGTATTCTAAAGCTAAAACAATTTTCTTAACATGGGTTTTCTCAGATAACTAACTTTGGCAACTTTATTTATAAAAACAAGTTACAAAGCACTTAACAAAAAAATATAAAACCAAGGTAGCTCAAAGATGGAAGTGAAGTGAAAAGCAACTGAATGAAATAAAAATGGAGCAAATGGACCTAAAAGTATTACTGCAGCAAAGGCACAGAGTAAGTTTGATAAGGAAGAAGAATGAATGGAAGAAGAAGATGATATCTGTGGTTCTGCTGCATCATTAAACTGTCTGTCGTGTTATCTGCGTGCCGTGCTAAACCACTCTTAAAGTAGATCATTAAACCCACTCTAAAACACCCACCCATGTAGAACTGCGACACTGGAGTCAGTGTTGTATAAATTGACCTGTTGATCCTTGTATGGTGTCTGACCTTTTCAGCTCATCAGATTTTTTTTTTCTCTCTTTCTGTGTTTTCAGGATCAGCAGCCTTTTGCCAATGCTCACAACGTTCTGTCCCGTTCACACTCTCGACCCAACATGCTGAACAAAGTGGAACACGCTCAGCAGCGATGGAGGAGGCAGGTCCAGGAACAGCGGAAGTCTGTGTTCGATCGCCATGTTGTTCTCAGTTAAACTGGCCCGTGAGCGAGAGTTACTGGTGGGTCGAAAAAAAACAACAAAAACAAACAAACAAAAAAAAACCACTGTGACGGAGCCCATAATTTATATCACCACCTTCTTTTTCATTTGTGGTTTGTATCTCATCAAGTGTGATTCTTCTGAGGTGAACATGGTGAAGAAGTCCCTGGCAGATGTATGATGAAAGCTGGGAACACTTATTTAGTCTGCAGGCAGCTCAAGAGATCTCGGTGAATTCAGCTTTTTTGCACAATCTTGAATGAACAGTCTTAAACAGCATTTCCGAAAGCAGAATTTACTCTCTGCCTGCCGTCTAGCTTGAGAGAGTGCCAAGTCACCAGAGAGTTCACAATGAAAAATTTTGATGGTCGGGAATCATCATCCAGAAGTTGACTGGTGCCACTTTATCATGGCTGGATAACTGGTCCCCTGGTTGCAGTACGAAAATTTTAGCATGTAGCTGGTGGGTATTTTCCACCCAAAAACTAATGGAACTTTGAACTACTGCTCTCACCTCATGAGAAAAGGATCTAGTGTAAAATAGAAATCCTCCAGCCTTCTTTGAAAATGCATGTTTTGTAATAAATCTTTTATAAATGTGTTTTCAATCCTTAATTCCTACCGTCATGCTTAATGTCTCATAACCGGTGTGAAATCCATCGTTTCTTTAAATTTAACATTTGGAAGTAGTCTAACTGAACCTTGTCGCAGAAATCGATGCAATTTCTTGGTGATGTCATAGTAATGGTAGCTGTGCTATTGATCCTCATTTGTTGAAGACCCTACTGAAATCAGTGCCCTCTTCGAATGCTCTTTTTTTGTCACTTCTTAGTGCTTGGTCTAACACCAGTTCCATAATCACAGTCCCTGTTGTGTAACAGGCAGCACTGGCGTGGCAGAGTGGTGTTTTCCTGACCACAAAGAAGTTTATTTTGTGAATAGTTGGGCTGTGTACATGAACAGAGTGGATACAGAACCACGGTTGAGAGACCTTTGAAAGTGTTCTTAACTATTGTATATGTGATACCTTTAACTTTGAAATAAATTTATGTAATATTTGAGATTCTTGCATTTGCGCTGTCTCAGTAAGGGCTCGCCAGTTTGTGCTCCTTTCGGTGCAATTAAAGCGACAGTAGATATATTTTGATGAAGTTATGTCGATGTTTCTCCCAACTGCTACGAGGAGCAATGTTCAGATAACAGTTAAGAGCAGTGGCATGGCCGATACTCTCTCCATCGATGCAAACCGGGCCAGATTAGCCTGCGGGGCATCCCAGGAATAAAATAGATATTGATCTGTATGTCTGTATTGTCTCAGGGTCTCTCTATGCTGATGATCATTCAAATTACAGTGGTTTAAGGATTGTACCCCATAAAAGCAACTTTCGGCCTTCATTAACTTCTGGGGTCACCGGACATTTGTTTCAGCCTTGGATGCACACATTAAATCCTGTTTGCTGATTTCTGCTCAGTGTTGCCAAACGTTTTCTGATTCACAAGAAAGTGATGCTGGAAAAAATAGAAAAAAAAACTCAGTTGGGATTCAGCTTTGTCAGTGCATATAGTTCTATATATACTGTATACTGTATATAAACTCCACAGGCATCTACTGGTAAAAGTGACTTAAATAACTCCAGCTACTGTAGCCGTGGCATGCTGCTAATTTTTCAGCCCACTCAGACAGAAATTCTCCAGTTAGCTTTTATGAACTCAGAAACATCTGGAAACCACTGGGAGACGGCCAGTTAAAGGCGTCATTAAAACCTGTTGAACAAAACGGCGACGACATTAATTAGCAGGCTGTCTGCGACTATTTGATAAGCCCCAAACGATCATCATCTTTTCATTTCACTGAGGGATTTCCATACAGCTGCGTCACCATTTCCTGTGCAGTCCTCTTTTCTTTGCTTTCCCCCCTCTTTCTCATTGCATGCAGCAGTTACACGGAGGAGACTATTTTTCCGCAGGAGGAAAAAAAAAAAGGGAAATCAGTTTTCAGTTTGCACAGACAGAGAGCGACACAGGCTCTGCTCAAGAATGGATCATTGACCAAACACTGCAACAGCAAAGAAAGACAGGTAGGCTTTTTTTGGATTCAGCTCATTAAAAGTGCAATAGATGAAATTGTAACGAGTTTGTTGTTTAAAACAAAACAAAACAAAACAAAAAAAAAAAACTTTTAAGCAACTTTAAGTATTTGGAGCATCTTTACGTAGTTGTGTTCATGAGAAAAGAAAAAATGCCCCTTTGTGCCTCATAGTCTGCTGTGTTGTGAGTATTGACATGACAGAGCTTTCACTTATTCACAGACGCTGACTTTGATCGATGCTGGTAAACGGTTTAATCCACTGTTTGGCGATTAGGTGGGAAAGTAGTTCTTTTCAGCTGCAGTGCTGCATCTGTGCAAGTTGGCCTACAGGGGGCGCCTCAGACTGTGAATCTGATCTGTCCTAAAGAAACAATTGGAAATCTCTCTGCAGCTCTTCAGGCGGTTGATCATGCGCTCACCTGTGTTTACTTTTCCATTCATGTCAAAACAAGTTTCAGTTCAGTTATTTTTTATGCGTTTTGTAAGTGAGACACTTTGCCAACTCTCTCTCTCTCACATACACACAAACACACACACACACACACACAGTCTCGTGCACACAACTCCAGTGTGTGTGAAACATTACACCACCGCACTACATTTGCCTCCAAGGTTTCTGAGCCAGTAGTCAGACTGATATTGTGTCTGCTGTTTGGGGAAAAAAAGCTAAAATGCAACAAGATAAACGAATGTCCTTGTGTTAAACTTTGCTTCTCGCTGCTGCAGTGCAACATGCTGTGAAACTGTAGCTGCAGCTTTCAAAGTGAAACAGTGTTGCTTGACTGAACATTTAAACTTTTAAATCATTGCAGTTAAAATCATTCTGTGATTAATGAGAGAATGGGTCATTATACTGTCACTTTCTTAACCTTTTTGGTGACTGGTAATGGTGCATATTGTTACAAAGGAAATTACAGATCTATCCTTGCAAACCTATATGCATAATGCAGTCAGTGTTATATAAGTGTCATTTTCTGTCTTAAGTAATGGTGAAAGAATGGAGGGATGGAGTTGATGGTTTTCTCCATGGCACACTGAGTGCAAAATGGCATTTGTGTGAAAAAAAACCCCAACGCTGTGGAGACGCCTCAGTCTGACTCAGCTAATTCTGGAGTTTATGAGCTGCCTCAGGTCTGTTTCTGAAACCTAATATGGTGTTTATTACCTAAATACATTTTCTGTTCAAAAGGAAGCAGATGATTGTCCAGTGACTTTTTTTCTATTCTCTTCTCAAATGGATTCAGTGTTTCTGCATATTCCCTTCCTGAGATGAATCTGTGGAGTGAAGGTGGTAAAAGCCCCACAGAGCTGCGGAATAATCCCCTTGAATGTCTGAGGATTTGGGATTCTAAGTGGATCCTAAACAAACACACATAAGGGTTAGGTGATTTTATATGAGATAATAAACATTCAGTCCCTCGTGACTGTGGCTTTAGCAGGTGAATAATCATGAGAATGCAAAAGAAAGAAACGATTTCTGGCACCAGAGCTCTGCAGTCAGTCCTGAAACTTTTAAAATAATGTATACTGAGTTTTGTCACACTGGCATGGCTGTAAGAATTTCACGAATGTATGTCATTATACACTTGGAGCTGACATGTGAGAAGAGGATGTGGCTTTTAATGAGAAATCCAGATGGCTTAGCGATCAATGGAACAATGAATTCCACAAGTTTTGGCTTAGGTTATGTTCTGGTGAAACATCCCCACAAAAAAAGAGGTCAGTGCCTCTGTCCTTTGTCAATGAGGACCTGCAGTGTTTTCAGGAAGGACGGTCTTTACGAGACCTTGTAGGGTTTTGAGTTGGTCTCTGAGAAAAGCTGCACAGTGGCAGAGTTTGTAGGCTTCCTGCCGACTCGACGTTACGAACTGTGATAACGGATGTCTGGGTTTTGTGACTTCCTCTGTTCCCTGAGTCTGTGGGATGATAAGACGCCGCAAGAGACTTATGGATGGGTAGTGATTTAACATTTGGTGTAAAGATGTCACTTGTGGATGCACAGACGTATTGATGATGAATGCAGAAACAAATTTGATGGGCTTGTTTGATATGGGGGGAAGCTCTTTTTGATCTTTCCAGTAAAATCTGTTGTTAACATAAGAGTCTGGTGCTGAGTGTGGCGGTTTGTTTGGCAACTTTGACCTTGGAAAGTGCAGCTGACAAAGCCACTTGAGGTTATCTTACTTGCTTGATCGCAGTGCAGAGAAGTTTTGTTTTTGTTGAACTGTGGCGTTTTTGATCAGCTGGTACATTCGGCAGCGACTAACAGATTTCTATAAAACAGGCTCATTATTTTCTTCTGTTCATGCCTTACTTTTGTCTTTTATTGTGAAACGCAGTGACATATAACCTGGAGGGTTGCAGCACAAATAAAGTTAACTCATATACTTACTTTTTAATTTATAGATGAATATCTATGAATGGGCACTGCTGAGCTCTCGGCCACCGAGAAGCATACTGTAGAAGTTTGGAATTTGCGTGGCTTTCTCGTCTCGTTGTTGTCTGGTATAATCTGTTCAGAGATGTTTGTGTCCAAAATGAACATGCATAGTGCACGGCCTGAGATAGTTTACATAAGCTGACTTTACAAAGACGCTCTTTATTTTTCAGTGTGTGCTCCAGAACCACAGCACAGAGATAGTTAAGTGGTTTAATTTGGTTGGAGTTAGATCAAATCTGGGGGGAGGAGTTGTGAATATTTACATCTCTGTGGTAACTGAGCAATGACATTTAAGGCCAAAAAAGCCTCAAACACTCAGAAATGTGCAGCAGTGGACTGAAACTCACATTTCCTTAATTGTTGTACTTAAAGAGTAACGCCGCACTGTTTGACACAGTACGGCCAGTGTCACTGATTCACTCATTTTGCCAGATTTGTTGCACCTCTAATCACTCTGGACTATACCTGTGCATTACAGTTACACCACTGAGAGTCAGTGAAAACAAAATGTGCAGTTAGTCTCAGTTACTCTTTAAGTCACATTGTTTTGATGTGTTTGTGCTTTACCTGAATATTATCATTTTATGTTACTCATGTACTTTACTACATGCATACATTTATCTGTAGAGCCATTTACTGCATAAAAAAACAAAATATCTGATCAGTATCTTTTATTATGGAGAGACATTTAACCCTCTCAACCAAAATGACTTAAACAATATTCTTATCAAAGTAACTGCTGATTGATTTCCCTTTCGACCGACTATTCGCTAAATCGGCAAAAAATCACCTAAATGTTGCAACTGGAAAAGGTGGAGCTGATTTTTTTTTTTTAGTAGTTTATGTTCCGCTGTGTAGTTTGATCTATAATAACAAATCCAAGTTTATTTGTTTATTGCGTTTTGTATAAGTAAACTAAATCTGCTGTGCGATGAAAGTAGCAATGCAGTACAACATTTCCCTCTGAAATGCAGTGAAGGAGGAGGAGGAGAAGAAGAAGAAGAAGAAGAAGAAGAAGAAGGAGTATTTGTACTTGAGTAAAGGTTCTTAGTTACATTCCGTCAATGCCGCTGCTTGGTCACACAGTGATGTCTGACAAATGAAAGGCATCTTTGTGTGGGTGAAATGTATTCCCATTGACCAGAGGAGGATTTCAGCATGACAATGTGTCGCAATGCTGGCAACATGGATTCATCCTCCGGCTCGTGAATATTCATCCTCTCTCCTCAGCCCACCGTGACAATAAACAAGGGGAGAGAGGCTGAATGCCTTGGCTGAGAAGGGTGAGGGTAGTGGTGGGGGGCAAATCTCGAGAAAACTTGAGGGGGGCAAACAACCCGTTTCCATGGCAACAAGTCCTGCCTTCCACTCTGCAGCCGACAGTGAAAGGGGAGGCAGGAGAGATTTTTTTTCTTCTTCTTCTCTCTCTTTTTTTTGTTGGCGGTTTGGGTTGGAAAGACATGAGACGGGGCTTATTGAGGAGGGCAGGTATCCGGCAAAACCGGCCAAAGTTTTTCAAGGCGTAGACGAAAGTGGATTTGGTGCGTCGCAAAGGGATTATAAACTCAAAATGTCAGCGACCATGGATGTGAGGAGCAACTCGGAGGTAAAAAAGAAAAGCCGCCTGCTTTTTTGAACCGTTTACTGACGAGCTACGGCAGGAAGGGCAAACTTTTTTTTTTTTTAGCGGTGTGCAAAACAGCGAAAACAAGGGTCCGAAACAAAACTCCCAAAAAGCGGTGAAAAAGGTGTTGTAAATAAAAAAAAAGAGGCGCAAGGTGCGTTTAAATGTAGTCCTAATCTCCATGTGACCATATTTGGTCATCGACATGTTAACCGATGAAGTGCAGTAAAGCAGGCTAAAACACCGTGCGTGTGTGTGTGTGTGTTTATGTGTGTTGTAGCTGACCCTCTGAATGGAGAAAAATGTCCCAGCGGATCCAGGCTCTGTGGATTGTAATTAGACCAAGTTATTATCGCTTAGACATCCAAAAAGTCAAACCAGCAGATAAGTAGAAACAGAGCAGGACTGTAGGTCAGACCACTAAACTCAGCACTGTGTGCTTTTCCTGTTGAAGTTTGGACTTTGGGAGACTTTTTTTTTTGTCTTGGGTGATAAATTCCACATGAAACATGATGTGTGGCTCTGTGCATGGTACACATGCAGTTGTATTTGCTGGAAAGGCCATGTTTTGTATGTGGCATAAAGTACAAACATGCATATGTTCTAATACCACACTGCAACTGCAAAGTCCTGCATAGAAAAAACATCACTTGGAAAGTGACACCTTCCTAATGATCGTTTTTGTCCAACCAACAGTCCAAACTGGAAAACCGGCAAATAGGCCTTTTTACGTGAGAAATGACTTCATCCATTAAAAAAATAGTTGATGACTAATCATTCTGGCTCTGTCTGTGTATCTTGTTTGATGCTATAGTTGAATCAGTAACACAGTTGTCTTTTGCCATGTTGCCAGATCTTGGCCCATATGCACATTTAAGAATTCTGAACACATCCGATCACAAAAGTAAATAAATCATTCACACCTTCAGAGCAGCGCTGGTGAAAGCATGCTCTCACTGAGTGCTTTGTAGGAAGCTTTTGTCTATCATGAATGTTTATAAGTTCTTAACAGATTACATCTTAAGTCCTTATGATCTTATCCTATTCAGTATAATGCAAAGCCTATGGCGGTGACTGGTTTTCTTTAGCTGTCTTTTTGCCCCTATAACTATTGTGCAGATCAAACAATGACCCGGTCCTCTCAACTGCATGGGACTGTCAAAATAAAGCTTTTGAGGAAGGGCAGAAGTAAGCCCAGCCTATCAACCAGCCGCTTTTAAGGGGACTGTTGTTCACTCAACATCCCAGTAAAAGTTCTTTTTTTGTCTTTCCTGGTGCTATACTGAGGATTGCTGATAATGGCACATGGCTGAGAGTCTCTGAAACTGTTGGCAACAGATGTGCTCTGAGGGAGCAGTTCTGTTCAGCATCTTGCTAAAAGGAACCTCAGCCACAGGTCTTTTTAGATTTGAGGGACTACTTATATAGCTGTGTTGTTCCGATCACAAGACACGTTCTCCCTTAACTTTAACCCCAAAAGATAACAACCGCAAAGAGAATGCTTTCTTTGATACCAAGAAAAAAAAATCTGCTTCCACCTTTCGTTGCCTCTCGTGGAAGCAATTGAGCTGATGTTCAGGGGCATATGCGTGTGTGCTGGAACTTTAAAATAATGAGATATTTTGTTCAGTAGTTAATGGTTTTCAGTCCTTACCGGATATTGTACCAGCACCTGGCTGTAGTCTGTGGCAGTACTATAAGCATGTTTCAGTTGACTTGAAGTTTAACATTACTATTGCTTATAAATTCTCACACCTGATTCCACACCTGTCCCTCAGTTTCGGAGAAGCACTCTTCAGTGAGCAGGCAGAATACAGAATAATACAGACTGGTTATAAGGTTCTTTTGACTGCTATTATAACAACTCATCACCTTGGCTAGCTGCAAGTGGCGTCTGCTTACTAGTATTTCTTTAGGTATACTGAAAGCTTTTTTTTTTTAGTGTGAAGTATCCCATTTAATGCCAAATAAATCCAGTCTACCAGCTTAAAAATGTTCTTCTGGTGGAGTAAATGAGCAAATACACTGGTGATATACAGCTAATCTTTGTTTTTGTTGACTTTGTTAAGTGTCAGCTTTAGGACCGAGGCAAACAAGAACACATCTTCTCTACTTCTTATGTCCTTGGAAAAGACTTTTGGGTCAGAGGTCAGCTCTGTGACACAAATTCTAGCCTCCCTGCTGCAGCTCAGATGGATGTAAGCCTGTTTTCCACATGCCTGCTTCTGCAGCTGTGCATGCTCATATCTAGGTTACACAGAAGGGTTTTTCCTCTTTTCCACACAGAGAAAATATGCCATGATTACTCCGTTTAAAAAAAAGAGCTGAAATGGTCTAAAAAAAAGGAGATAAAAAAACAGATTCCAAAAACTGGTTCCACCTGGTCAGTTGAGCCACATATTGGCAGCATGGCATCCATGTGGTAGAGTATGGGCTTAATTATACAGGTATGGCTCTGCGCAACTGCCAGAAGCATCAGCCTTGGTGGTTTTCTTTTACGTTTAGACTCACAGAAGCTGTCAGAGCCTTAAATCCCCCTTCACAGAGCCAGAGTATAAACAAAATATGCACATATATCCAGAAAATACTCCAGTCTTTTTGTTTCAGATGGGAACTTTCGCTGTTCCACCCTGTTTGGCCTGCATCGCATGGTTGTGTACGCTGTATGTACATCACATGCACACATGCACAGTTCATATTTGTGTTGTGAACGTTTTTATGTGGACTGTGTTATCCTGGGTACCAAGAGGAGTATCAAGAGCTGGTCTCCTGTCTAACCAGGGTATTTATGCAACTCGATTCCCACAAAGCTCTACTGACATGATCTGACTCAACGAACTCAAGTCTCTTTTTGTCCTTTGGGGGCAAAACTGGCCTTTCTGCAGATATTGAAACAATGGCGCGGATCAGTGTGTGGGCCCATGCACTCACGTCTGCCAGTGGGTTGTGACGTGTGGAAAGAATTGAGAATTTGCAGAGAGTTTCACTCCTTCCTTTCCCCATTGCTTCTTGGCCGCCTGCAAACTCTGCGGTGGATTTAACATCCTTGAAGTCAGGTTGCTGATCAGCAGAAATGGAAGACCAGGTCAGCCAGGAAAGCTGAGCATATCAAGAGAGGCAAGAGAAGACAGTATTAGCCTCTGTTTATTGAATCTGTTGTGTCTGCTACTGCATGTTTCTGAATTAATAAACTAATAAACTAAGCCCAGTCACGGGTCAGCGTGTTTGTCCATCATGATGTCACAAAATAGTTACATAAACTCTTGCTTTGCTCCCACAGACTGAGCGTCAAGTGCCAGGTGCTGAGAGATTGCATATTTCTGCGTAGTCTTGAATGAGAAAGAGGCTCTTGGCATCGGGTCCAGGTGTTTCTGCCCCTCTCCTGTGTTTTCTTTCACCCTCTGAAAACATTCTCTAATATTTTAAATGCAGCCGCAGTCTGATGGATAGGGCAAATATTAGTACATTCCTGCATGTAGTGGAGAGAACTGTATCAGATGATCTGTCAAATGTGACAGGCCCAAGGACGTGTGGACTCTATTTGAAAGATATTTTACCTAATGGAGCCTCTCCCTTTCAGACACACACACACACACACACACACACACACACAGAGTTGATAAAAGACTTACTTTTTAACCACATCGTTCTCAGGGATGTATTGAGCACAAAGGGCCCTTTTATTCCAGCCCAAATAGTCTAATGGAGACAGTGTAGTAGTGTAGTCCCATTTTAATGAATATGCTCTTGTTGCTGAGGAAAATATGCGTCATTGTATCTCATGTAATCAATTAATACTTCTGGAAAGGAACATGGCAAAACCAGGAAAAACCCTGATATGGCTTAGCAAGGTCTTAAAATGACAGCCTGGCTTTTTGAGATTTGTCTGTAAGTCAGAGCCCAACATGGGCAGACTCGTGGATGCCTTTTTCATCTCACTGTGTTGCGTTTGAAGAACTGGCAGTAACTTCTAGAAGTGTAGGGATTATTATTATCCTGTCAAGATATGATGACATTCACCAAGAGGCCACCAGTGTGTGTGTGGGCTTACATAGAAGACAATGGGTGCTGGGGTTCTGACATGAACCAGTGCGTGTTGCCCTTTGCTTTGCATTTGCTCATGTTTGTCATGACCTGGAGATGTTTTCAATACAGGCCATCAACAATGAGATCAAAAAACTTTAACAATGCAGTATTTAATTGTGTTTATATCCTATAACATAGATACTTAAATGATCTAAATGTAAGTTTTTGCTGTTACATAGCCAACGTTAGCATTAACAGCAGTTTATTTACCACTCTAGCAGAAACTTTGCAAGTTCAGCATCAAACTTCACTCCTTTGCTCACCAAGGGCTGTCTCCGGCAGTGGAAATCAATGCAAATGCATTGTTACTGTTTTGCCTCTATCTTCTATAAATTCTTTGCTTTTGCTGAAGTGAGCATGCTAACTAGCCAGCCTCGGCCTGTCTCATCGCTTTCCAGTAGCGGGTAATTGCAGTTTCCAATCTGCCCTGGGGGAGTAGTGCTGCTCAGAGGGCCGCTGAGCTTTTTAATGTCTTAGCTTAGTGTTAAGGTTTCCCAGCCCAGCCTCACTGTTTTTATTCAGTCCCCCAGTTTAATCAGTGTTGTTTCCAGCTGCAACGTTCAGCGGTATGCTATCGTCAGGAGTCAGACACAGATAGCAACTACTGTAGCTTGTTCAATCTGTTGGAGCATTAGCATCTAAAGAGCCAGATGTTTCCCTGAGGGCTAAAGTGAGAGTGAATATTTGACTTATAAACGGCAACAAAATGCTGCTGTTGCTCTGTATCTATATAAACTTTACTAAGATCTACTTAGGGATTTGTGCAAGCTTTCTCCACACACTAATTTCTTGAATAAAACTTGCTCCAAACCAAAGTGTGCCCTTACACATGCATGTCTTTCAATGTGTTGTGTGATTCTGTAAAAGACCAAACATTTAACCACCAGTCAATTAACTGCATCATCGCTGTTGAAGGAATACCTCCCATCAGCATCAAGTTGTTGACTTGTCACTGTCGACTATTAGCTTGCGACATCCCAAGAGAAAATTTGTCATGAATCTGGTTGAATGCACTTTAAAGGTACCCTGGAGCTTTCTTAGAGGTGGTTGTTTACAGCCTGTGATTTTGTGTAGGGAGATAGTATCAGACCTCAGGAAGTCATTTGGCTAACGCCTTGGTGTTTACATTGTTAAGTCCATCTCGGGCCTCAGTGACCCACTTCTGTGATTAAGGCGTAGCCAGTCCAGAAAATGAAAACGCTGATTTTATTCAAAGAAACAGAGTTCTCCACTTAATATATCTAAAGTCTTAAAGCGCTGGCTTCATTTAAAATGTTAGGTTTATTTTGGTAAAGTTGTATGCTTACTGCGAGGTGTTACAAACTGAAATGACAGAAGCACCGTGTTTTCAGTCAGAGAGAGTCAGCGAATATTGAATGTTACTCCCAAAAACAAAAAGTATTTTTTCAGCAGGTCTTCACCAGATATGATATTTTACACGACTGCCTGTGTGACAGGTAGAATATTTTCACTTGGTTTAATTTAGAGCAATAGGTATGATTGTGTTTCTCACATTGTGTGCATTTTTTCTGCTCTACAGAATTATTTAGGGTGTTATGGATGAATTATGGATGAATGAACACAGGATCCTCGCTTCCCTGTCCTATTTTGTGTCTGAATACCCTTTGCGTATAATGTTTTTCATTTTCCTCTGCAACAGAATTTTGAAATTGAATTTGAAAGCAGGGCAAGGCAGCATCATTCTATGTCTTTCATGAAATAATGGAGTATGCCTGGTCCTCTTAGCGTAGTCCACAGTTACAGGAAATAGCTGACAGCAGGAATGCTCCTTCTCTCTCCTCATCCGTCTCTATAGGACTCAGCTCCACGACTGGTTGGCTGGCTTCTTCATACAACAACTTCCTGTAAACAAGTCATGCTGCCAAGCACCATCCCATCCTCCACCTCTGATCTCTAGGGATCTCTGTTTGACCTCTTTATACACCAGAACAATTGCTTTGAGCTTTCTTGAAAGGGTCAATGCTGCGTTTCAGAAAGTGATTTTCAGGGGCAATGGACTTCAGTTTGAAGGGAGGGTTTAACTAAGTGATGGTCTAATTTGAGATTGGGTCCAGGAAATGTTTGTTGTTAGGGCGATGTCTTAACAGTTTTTCTGCTGTTTTGACTTTTCATGGTGTTAAATAGAGGATGTTAAAGAAGCTGATCCACGGCGTCAACAACATTCATCTGGCAAAACCTTGGCAATTAAAGTTGATAGTAGAGCTGGCATATCATCCCATATCAGGATAACATAGATATATCAAAATAGGCTGATGAGAAAAAAAAGTCTGTGTCAAGAAATGACAAAAAATTTCTGTACGATTGCGGTAATTCAAAGACATTGTCTTCATGACACCGCGGAACACCAACAAGTTCATCTTTCAAAAAAGTTTGAACTTTCAGCCTTAAAAAAATCAATATCAGTCATATAATATACAAATTATAAACAGGAATGAGTGACTAAATGTGTCATGTTGTGATTAGTTTGAACTGGCTTTGCACACACACGCACATAGTCAGTAAATTGTGTTTTCAGCCATCTGACGGTAGCAGGTCTGCAGCCTCTAAATTATACTCAAGTTCCATACCAGGCGAAAGATGATCCATTGTGGTTACCTTGATTAAAACAGGCACAAGAAGTACTCGGTAGAATCCAAATAACTACACAAACCTCTGTGCCTCCGCATACATCAAACTTCTCAGTTATGTATTCTCTTGGTTTATGTGCTAAGAACCACCAGAAGGGTAACAGCCACATGAATAATGGCTGTCTATCAAAGTTTTATTTCTGGCTATGATACAAATGTGGATCAGGACTTTGTTTAAATATTTTGTGTTTAGCTGTTTCCATTCCAGTAATGCAGTTCGGTGTTGTTTGATGTGAAGAATAGACGTGTTTTAAGTGGCAGAAAAACTTTTCTGAAGCACCAGAGTTTCTCTGGCACGTCACCGTCGACATGTTGTGTTAGTTATGCCATTTACTTCTCATTTGTTGAAAGCTGTCTGCAGCGTTTACACTGGATATTCAACATGGCAGATGTGGTGAAGCAGGGCACTCTGTACAATTTTTTTATTATTAACTTGCCGTATGAAAAGTTGTCAAGTGCAACAGTTGCACTTTGCACTCTCATGTTAACATATGTTTGGGAAAAGTAGATGTTAAATTGAAAGTGTTGAACGAATGATTAAGCTATTCAAATGTTTTTACATCCCTGTGTTTGTCCATCAGGTGAGTGGGCGGTTTGCAGACAAACATGACTGCCAACAAGAGTTCGAAGGCTGTGCCTCGTGCAGGAGGGGGTAAAACTCCCCGGGACATCCCTGACAGGTCAGTGACATCTGGGACAGGGGGCTGGGTTGGTTAATGTGCACCTCCAGTGATCTGACATGGTTTCAGACTATCCATCTGAAGTGCTGTACTTACAGTACTTTGCATCAGTGATCAGTCTGTAGTAGTTTTCCTTTTTTTTCCACTCGTGGAAAAGAACGACATTGTCAATCGTGATAGGACTTCCAAACCTCTTGCAAGTAGAATCTTGTATCCTGGACGAGGGCCCCATCCTATTCTGAGCCATGAGTGGTGAGCTCAAGCTTGTGTTTGCATGTCGAGAGCTTACAGTGTCCTACTGGGAGAGAAAAAACAAACTTTAGGAATGATATGTGATATCTCGACTATTCATTCTCACAGTTTATCATTGTGTCCATTTTTTAACAAGCTGGACATTTTTGGGGGGGCAGAAAGTCATTATGAGCATTGTGCTGTATATAGCTGTGTATTTAGTCTGTTTTGACACAATCACATTGTGACAGTCTGAAGCTTATTTTTGAGCAAGATGCATGTTACAAATTGTGCCCATGTTGGTGTTTTCCTATATACGGTACAATTAAGTTGTTTGACTGACAGTTCATTCATGAGGGTAAACACAGACAGGAAAGTATTTCTTACAACAAAGAATATAAAGTAACCTGTGACAGCTGGCTTATGTAATTGCTTGTGGTGTAAATTAGGCCTGCTGAAAGTGGTAACTCACCCAAGTGTTATTCATAATGTTAATATTGTGATCTCAATGTACGGCATTCATTTTTTGCTTAAAATGCGCATTGACCACAGAGCTGTCAAATATACACCATTCCCTGGTTAAAAAAAAATGTGATTTTGAAATGAAAGAAAAACACCAATTGCAGTAGCACAAAGTTATCTCACTCTGCTGGCTGGGTTCCTCCAGCATGAAGCAATGATTCTTTGCAGCTCCATGTTTTAGAGGAATTGTGCTTAGTAGTGCCGCACATCTCTTTCCCTGAAACCATGAGATAAACCAGGGATCGGTTTCAAGGACAAATTACACCCGCGCTAAACTGTGTCGCCTCAAGAGACAAACAAACTTTGGACATGTTAAAGTCTTTCTCTGTGATATTCTGTGAGGGGATAATTAAAAATTTACCAAATGCAGGATTTTCTTGACAAAAAAGACCTTGTAGATAATGAAGTTTACATACGATATGTTGAACCAGTAGAAGTGCTGCTCCTGAGTAGTCTGCTCTCTCCATCTTGGTCAGTAAAAGGAAGTGGCTTGTGGTTAGCGTGCCCTGGAAGCCTGAGTGAAAGCCAGAGGCCAGGTTGTGACTGGCATTGAGCTCATTGTACAGTACTGTATGTGTGGCCGGCCCAGCTGAAGCTGACTAAACTAGACTTATTTTCATAGGCATGATACAGACACTAGAAACCCCTAAAAGTCCCCAAGCCCTAAATAGACAAAAGTTCTGCACATATTTTCTTTTTGTGTCTAATCGAGACTTCTTTGTTGTGCTGTCAGTGTTTTACAGAAGTGTTTTACAGCATAAGGACTAATTCTTGCCAAATTAGGCTGTAATATTCTGAAATCCGCTCATTCTTCTATGGTTGATTTTACTTTTGCAGTTGGTTAAATCTGCAGCTTTGTAAACAGATCAGGTTTAAGTACATTGTGATGATGGGATTAAAGGTGTACAAACCAAAGCAAGCAAACAACAAAACATATGGTAGAAACAAAGACACACACACACACACACACAAACATAGATCTCTTGATAGCCATCATAGACATCTGAACATAGACAGAGCACAGCAGGAATCTTTCCATTAATATTGTCACACTATTGCTTCTTTACTGTCACGTTGGTGGAATCATGGTCGAGCATGAAAACACAGCGCTGATTCTTGAATGTTTCCATTGTGAAACGAGAAAACATGTAAAACCCCTGTGACCAACAAACCAAAGAGCAGAAATTTGAATTGTCATGATAAACTCGATAAACTGTACTGTTACTGGCACTGGAATTGCATTACTTATTGTTTGGTCTGGTTGCTACTAAAACATTCCCACTGATATTGAATTCAGAGGTGCTGTTCCCCCTCTGGCTTCTGGCGTTACTCCTTGGCAGAAGTTTAGTAAGGATTTTCACCGGGGAACCAGTAAGATTTTAATTTGCCAATTTCTAATAACTCCCCTATGAATCACTGCATCGTGTCAAATTTTGGACCGGTGATTAATATCAGCGTGCTCAAAAAATACTCTCCTCAGGAAAACATATGGTCTGTTTGACTTATGCTCGCAAGGGTTTTAAATATGCCAATGTGGAAAGTAACAGGCACTCAAATTCTGTGGCTAGGTGCAAATATGAGGTTAGTTGTTACTTTACTCCACCTTTCAGAGCAAAATGTTGTACTTTTTGCTCCACTGCATTAACCCGAAAGATGTGGTTACTCTATAGATTAAACTTATACATAAGAAAATATGAAATACAATACAGAGACCCTCACAAAATGAGTTGTTAGTAGATCCACCGATTAGACATTTCCCCTCTAAACCTCTAACACAGTTTCATTTCAGTAACTGTTTAAATTCACACAAAAAAATAAAATCAAAGGTTAGAGAAAAACCTCAAAATTGAAAACAAGTATGTTAGATTGCTTAGTTGCTTTTTTTCTTTCACCTTTCGCATTAGTCATCTAAGTTTTATCTTGTGACCCTTTGGAAAGGGCCTGAACCAGAGTTTGAACACCACTAGACTAAATTCCTTTACTCTGAGTGAAGTAGTTAAATAAGCCTCACTGTATTCAGCTGCAACAGTAAAATGCTACTTATGCATTAAAATTAACGATCAAATAATGCAATATCTATATATCAGTCTCAGGGGCCAACTGCTTGATCGGTTGCAGGACTTTTACTTGTAAAGTAGTATTCTTACATTGTTGTATAAATAATAATGTTACAATATCTGTAATATAATCTTGTACCATGTTGGTAAAGATTTTGAATAATCCTTCTACTGAAACTTTCAGTAAATACACCAATCAGCCGCAGCATTAAAACCTTTGACTGGTTTTAAAGTTGTGGCTGATCGGTGTATTTATTTAATTTACAAACATATATATATATGAGTTCATACATTAATGAGCAATGGAGGTGTTCAAAGCATTGTGTGTTTAAAAATCTATTAATTGGACTTCAGAGTACTGCAGGCTCACAGTGAAACTCTCCAGACGTGACTCATCGTCTTGAATTTCTTTAAGGAAACTAAGATAGATCCATCGTGCCTGCAGCTTCCTGGTTGCTAGCTGTTGTAAAAGTTTCCCCACCCTGGAGCAGGAGGAATGAAATCAGGGAAGGGCAGCTAGGTGTGAGGCGAGATCTGTCCAAACCTGCATTGTTGGATCACAGTCCGCAGCCCTCGGCTTCCTCCAGTAACGCTTGTTATTCCAACCGTGGTGGTGACATCAGATCTCCAAATGCTTCACTTTCGCAAGAGTTAGTCAGCTTCCCAGTCATGACTAGGTTCCTGAAAGACTATGAGTGGTAAGGTGTCAGGGAACTAGAGGGAAAATTTCTCTTGCTCTGTTGTAATTTTAAAGGAGGTGAGCACCGTGAGAAAGTGTGTTTATGGGAGGTGAATGATGGTACAGTTAGCAGTGAGAGTGTGACTGCTGTAGCACCCAGTATCACCCAGAGAGGAGGAGTGAGACGTTTACAGGTAAGACTGCTGTAATAAATCTTGCTTTCTGTGTGAGGTCCACTGTGATTCTCCTCAAGTTATTTTGATTATGTGGAAAAATCCACTGTGGCGTTTTAATGTAGTCTGTATTTCCTTTGGCCTTTATTTTAATCTCGTGCTGCCAAAGACAGAATACTTTCCTGTGGTTAGTCTGGATAAGTGGCTCAGGTTTTCATTCTACCTTTGATCTTCCAAATGAATTCAAAACTTTCGGCTGATTCTTTACAGCTTTCTGCCATCTGTTACACATTGGGTTTCTGATACTTTTCATGCTGCAGGTTTAAGTGAAGTTGTTGGCAGCTGTTAAGATTCACCTCTTCTATTAATAGCCAGATATGTTGTTTTTTTCCTTTGAAATAAATTTGAATGTTTACAGTGTTCATTTACACCTTTCTTTGTCCTGTGTCAGGTGCAGGTCTACATCGCCGTGTCCTGTCCTCTCTGCCAGCCAGGGGCCGAGCCAGCAGCCCCACCTAAACGACAGTGACAGCTCTGGGAGGCAGAGCAGGTACGTCCGCACTGACGGCAGGTTCCTGGTACGCTCAGGCTTTAGCAGCAAGACGGCCAGCCTGTGCAGTGGTGCATCACTCGCGTACGACACTGACTCCAGAGGCCGTCTCACCAAGTCAAGGAGCATCAGCTGCCTGGACAACAGGCTCTCCATCTATAAGCCCCCAGCTCAAACGAGGTCCTGTCAAGAAAGTCAGGGCGTCCATGAGCAGAAAGAAAAACAAGGGGATCTCTCTGCGGGAGATGGACTCAACGGTAGGCCACTGAGCTGGAGCACACTCTCACTGGGACCTTCCTCTAACCAAAGCCACAAGCGCACCCTCTCTCTTACCCGTTCAGTAGCAGGTGTTCCCCCCACCACAATCCGCAAAAAGATCTCAGAATGGGAGTGCAGAAGGGTGGCTCTGCCTAGGATGAGCTTGTGTCTGGACAAAAGAGGAGGAGAGCGTGTAGGGGGCAGCGAGGGCTGCCCGAGCCTGCTCTCTTCGCCCTGCAGCGAGAAGACTTTTGACTTTAAGGGGGTTCGCAGGATGAGCACAGCATTCTCTGAATGCTCCTACACAGAGGAAGAAGAAGGAGTTTCAGACAGAGATGGTCTAGGTCGCTTCCAGAAAAGGATAGGCAAGACGGAGTCCTCAGGAGCATTTGTACGTTCCCTGTCTGCTCGGAAGGAAACGTCGGCAGTACTCAACAGGATACAAAAGATAGAGCAAGCCCTGAAGGAGAATCCCAGCCCACCCCCTCCACGTTACCTGAGTAACTGCTATGCTCCAGACAAGATAAGACAAAAGTCTTTTGTCATCGGTGACGACTTGGACAGTACATGCACCAGTAAGCGTAGCAGCATTTGCTCAGTGGCCACTGAGCCAGATGCTGTTCTGGTGTCTGATAAGCTCTCTAAACTCAGACAAAGGTTTAGTGTGAGCTCAGCCAGGTCTGAGAGCCCAGAACCACCTAGTCAACAGACCCCTGTTGGCACACCAGTCAACCCCTTACCCAAACCCAAACGCACTTTTGAGTACGACGCCAAACGGGACCAGAAGGGCGCATCGCCAGCCAATGGACTACCTCCAAACAGAGCTTCAGAGTCTCCTCCGCCTCTGCCCTCCACCCCTGCACCCAGCATGACGCGGACAGCAAAGACAGAGGGAAACGCCCCCATGAGAATCCAGGACAGGTGAGAATATGTTGCCGTTGCCTTTTGTCTTTCCTTTAACCAAGATGAAAACACACATCATCTTTAAATGGCAACTCAACGATAGTGAGCTGTGTCACTTTGTTTCCCAGACAGGAAAACATTTGTTTCATTTCTCTTGGCATTGGGTGACCTGTGGGACACACTGATCCGATTGAATGGCTCATGTATCGGCCACTGATTTATATAAAATATAAAAGTTTCTTTGTACATGTTATTATGAAATTGATCATTCATTCGTGACATCCCTTCAGCAAAGGCAGACCACCAAATCAGTATTTAGTATGACAGCAATCTTTGACCTCATGTTACCTTACATAAAAATGACTCCTTTGAAATGGTAACGGATCAGTACTCGGAGCCGACGTACTGGAAACTGCATCAGTCTTTTGAGGTATTTTGAAGGTGTTTTCTTTGTTGGTGTTGTAGTTTATCAAGATACTGATTGCCAGGTCAGGGTGTTGGTGCAGTTTCTTCATTAGTTCTCCCAAGTTTCCTTTTAATTACGTTGTGAACTGAAGGTCAGCATTGAAGCAGTCGTGTTTCCCAAAAGACCATTGACGAATAATCATATTTTTCACTTTGGGTAGAGAGCATCATGGGTTAACATGAGGTGAATGGCTATTGGATACCAATCATGCTGAAAATAACTGATTTATTGTATAGACCATTTTAAATGGAAGATCGCTTCTTTCAAGAAATTTATGGTGGTTCATAAACGGATTTGACAAATTTAAATACACACAAATCTATAGTATTTTTGTACTCAATAAGAAGTTATTTCATACTTGTACCTGTAACTGACCACAGTCTACATTCCCCAACTCTAAACTTGCCCAAGTAAATATCCTGTAAATTCAATACTGGATTATTGTGATCTTTTGTTGCCTACATATTAGCTGAATCTTGGGGACTATAGTCTATTGTTTTGGTTTTTTTTATTCTCAACTCATAGCATAGAATCCTCAGTGTTTTTTGTGTGAGGGTGGGGCCTCTCCAGATTTTCCCTATGTGAAATGGGGATGAAATCCCTAAACACTTTGCCCTCGGACTCTGTGTTTAACATTCCTGTGGCTCTAGCAATTTCAGACCAAGCTTAAAAGCCACAAGCTGTCGATGGCGCGACACGACTGTAGATCCCTACACTGATGTAGCTCAGCTAAATTCCTCTTCAGTGCCCTCACATGTGATGTGTGCCTTACACTGTACAAAGAACACAAAAATAGTAAGCTATCTGCATGTTTACTTGCGACTTATCAGGAATTTCCTTGTTGTTGCAGCACATTTTGATGTCTGTGTGCCTACTTTTTTGTTAGGTAGTTTAGTTAAGTCTTTTTAGTTTAGTATTTTTTTAGGGATAAGACAATGTTTTGGACATGTGTTTATAACCACTAGAGGTATATTAACCACCTGTTGAGCCTTTCCCTGTTTCCAGTTGGCAAGTGGAGAATGTTACAAGTAAAACTGGATTGTTTTTTAAAAGCAGCTGGACTTTTCCTGTCTGCCCTCTTTGACATTTACTCTTACTGGTAATGTTGTGTATGCAGCGGTGTAATGTCTTGCCCCATCTTGGTCTGTTTTGACTCTGTCTGTGTCTCTCCAGGGAGTCATGTGAGTCGGAGGATGCTGCGAGCCGGCCATCTTCATATCCGTCCTCGCCCACGGAGAATGGCACACTGACCACAGACCCACGGAGTCGACCTGGTTCCAAAAGCACTTTAGAGGAGAATGCCTATGAGGACATAGTAGGTAAGCACATTTGTTTCACTGGCTTAGAGATTGTTCATTTTACCCACTGGTCTTTCCCTGTTCAGGGTCACTCTTAGATACAGTTTAGAGCTGAAAAAAGCCAATTGATCAATCAATTGATGCAAAGAAAATTAATCTGTAACTTTTTGAAATTCAATTCATCATATTTTGTAAAGAAGCAAAATTACAACAAACAAATCTGGTTTCAACATGTGGAATGTGAATATTTTTCAGTTTTCTAATTATCTTCTGTGATAGTAAACTGAATATCTCTGGGTTTTAGACTGCTGATCAGACAAAACAAGATATCTGAAAATATCCACCCGGGCTTTGGGAAATTGTGGTTTAGCATTTTTAGCAAGGAAAAAGAAAATATGTGTTGGTTTCTGTTCAGAACTGTCCATGAAGAGTAGCTACAGACACCATACTGTTATTGTGACTGCAGCAGTGGCCTTGGATGGTAGTCAGATGTTTTAGTGAAAATGATAGCCCATGTGCATCGTGACTTAATCAGATTGTGAGGACAACTACTCCTTCTGCATCTGCCTCTCGCAGAGCTGTGGGGTGCAGAGAAAGTCTTAATTGTGGGAGCAGTCACTGAAGATGAAGCCAGGGTATACGATTAATCAATGAAGTGGTTGTATAGGTTGTACTTCACTGCAGTCTTGACATATACTCATAGAGGTTGAGCTCTGATATTGTAATCAATAAAAAACACAACTGACTAAACCTACGGCACATAAGGTCTTATATTTTAGTTATTTATATAGATATAAAGTTCGATTGTCAAGCATTGTCTACTCACATCTCAGTCCTCTCAGTGATGTGTGTCGCTGTAAACAGCATCGAACCAGCGCTGCTCTGAGATAATGTATGTATGAAATGCTGGACATGTTGAGGAGCCAAATTCCTTTCCACTAGCTAATGACCCCTGGCCTTCTGCCCAGTCCAGTTGCCAGCTCCTCCGGTGCAGACTTAATGTGGTGGAAATGTGTGTCAGTGTGAGTATAGTCTCATGATGAAGCTTGGATTTCAGATGCAGTAAAAAAGTTTTCACGCTCAGAAATATTTCTCATGATAAATGCTCAGTGTTGACCAAATAAGGGCTGTGTCATGTTTTTTTATATGCAAGTATCATATTACAAGTAGCCATGTTGTTTTTGAATCAGTGATCATTGTGCTCATAAGCATTCCTCTAAGATGAGGATGTGCAGTCGTCTCCCATAGAGAGTGTCAGGGCATGACTGATTTTTCATGTGAAACCAAACAAAGCCCCAATTGTTCATCCAGCACTGTGAGCATGGAATTTGCAGTTTGGAGACGCACTTTCGCCAATCTCTTGTTTGTTCCTGACAAAGACATTGTCTCTGAGCGAGTTTGAACGAAAAAGCTTTCAAGCTGAAGTCCTAACGGAGGAGGCTGGTTGTTTCCAGCACTGCACAGTGATTTACAGGTCAGATGATCCCATTTGAGAGGCAGCCACAGGAGTATGTTTTTGGTCCCTCTTCTACCCTTATTTTAACAAGTGGCTCATACAGAGAACCCCACGTATTGTCTGAGCTTCAGGAGGAGGAGGCTTCCGGAGCCTTCTTGGGAGGAAATTTCACTTACATCATCTTAGTTTTCTGGCACCTGCACTTCATGTCAGATGTTGTTTACCTTAAGGGTGCAGGTCATTTGTAACCTGTGCTACAGTGTTACTACAGTTCCATGAGAAATTGTGATATTAGGCGACTGTTGTTATTGTATTTAACTGGTGCAGCTGATAGATGGAGTGCTGATGAGTGATCTGTTTACAGACTGATGAATCACACACTGCGCACCGCCGATGCTATGATTCAGCTGTCTCCATTGTGAACTCATAGTACGTTACTTATTTATACCGTCATGGTCAGCTCAGGCAAAGTCTGCCCTGCTCTCTTGTGAATAAATCTGGGAGAGACGGGTATAGATGTAAGTTACACTTACACAGTTTGGACCTGTGAGTTTTTACTTTTATATATGCCAGTAGTACAATGCATTCTTCCACGTAATTCTCTCACAAGCAGACTGTCTTCATGACTGACGCACCGTATGGTTTGTGGTGCTGCCAGATGTTTTTTTTTTCCTTTTACAAAACTGCGACCTGTGGTTTTGTTTTTCATCCCTTGCGAATTTCTGTTGAGACGGTGAAGGGGGGAGCGGTGCCACGATACTGTAGCTTGTCCACTTTACGGGGTAAGCTGATACCAACGCTGGTCGGATGGTTTGCTCTGTATCTCGCCCTACCCAGGGAGTCCATTGTGTACACAGAAATGTACAATCACAGTATGCAGCCGAGGTGTGTCCCCTCCCTGCTGTTTGTCTGGGGGGTGTGTTAGAGAGAGATCTGGATGTTTGTAATCAGAGGAGTAGATTAGTACCCTCTAGTACATAGGCAGCTATATAGGCATATCATTTTCCCAACAGGCTGTCATTACAGTATTGCTTCAGTTTAATGGGGTAGTGCCAGAACGTGGGGTCAGACTAAGCCCTCTTTCCCTGCTCCTCAGTTTTAATTAGGCACGGAAAATCACCCCAGCAAGCTAATTCACTGTGTGACACGACATAACGCTCCGAAGCTCCCTGGCAGCGTTATGTCGGCTGCGTATGCGTGCATGGGTGTGTGCGTTTTACGTTAGGCAGGTTCAATAATTAACCTAAAAATGGATAACGGAAACAAAGCTCTGCCTGTAGATTAATCTTTGGTGTTTTTTTTTAAAAACACTCACTCACTGTTTGAGAAGCAGAGTTCATCGGGTTTTCCACTAATGCACTCAGGAGGAAGCAGCCCAGCTACCAAATAGATGTTTGTTCTTTCCCCTCTCTGCTGACAGATAATGCTGGTTTTCTTTCTTTTAAACGTTCCCCTCATGCATTTCGACGCCATCTGGCTCTGTTTTTGTTCTTCACCGTGGTTGCTTCACTTTCTCACAACCTTTTTCAGACCCTGCCAAAAAGCTATTCTCAGAGCACATGTCTGAAAAGACATGGACTGTGGTGTTACACAAGTTTTCTCTTTATTGAAGTTGGCCATGTGCCAGGTGACATCAGCGAGAGCAGCACAGTCCTCTGTAATGTTCCCTTTCTTTCCTTTTATGCTATCATTTAAGTACAGCAGTAACTAAGCCCACGCTTACTGTAACTTGCTGACGTGTGTGTGGCATTTTTAAATGAATGAAAATGAACTGAACGTTGAGACCCTCGTCTGAGAATGAAGTGGTTTTTAAATCTCGTTGCTTTTCCTCTATTTCCTCAAAATGTTACCATTTTCCATACTCTGTGTATTGTATAAATACTGTATATACGTCACTGGTTCATAAAAAAAAGAAAAATATGTCTTGCAAATGTTATTCTAATTGTACATTCAGACACGAAAAGTAACTTCACGTTACTGGAACTGTTTTATTGCCAGAATCGAAGTCTTAAGAAGATGGCCCTCCTCTCCATCCCTCACAGCAGACAGTTTGCATGCCTGGACAGTGACTCATCAGCACTGTTGTGTCCAGACGTTTCAGCTGGGCCCACTGGGGCCTGCGGGGCCCAGTGCCAACAGTAACTGTTTTGAAAAAACACTTCACTTTAGCCAGCTAGGAGCGACCTTTGACTTACCTTTCATGACTCATCTCTTTGCAGACTGGCCATAGGGAGGCCCTCCAATGCCCCCGACACCCTTCACTGCCCTCTTTTTACCTTTTTTGACCCCAGGACCTCGTCTGTCTTCTGCTGAAAAACAGCCTCTGTCCATGAACAGTTGCTAGCTTTTGCTGTTGACATTGGCGTTGAGCTACGCTTAACATGTATTTCATCTCCACAGAGAAGGAGAACCCATATGAGGATGTTGACCTGAAGCGGAAGAGTTTGGGTCGGAAGTCTTGTCTGTTGGAGAGCAGCAGGTCTTGGACCACCATGGACAGGAAGCTGAACTCTCCACCTCAGGTAAGTCATAAGCAGCAGCACTGATGTTTTTTCCTGCAACAAACAAAACAGGTGTGTTTTCTTGTGGTAATGTGAGTCCCATCACTAGGTGCCAGTGCTGAACCCTGGATAAGAGCCTTTAAGAAATCTCACACCTTGTTTTTGGCCACATGGAAACAGTTTGATGTGTCTTGACCAAAAGCATAAAGGTCCATCTCCACATAAAAGAAACTACACGAAAGAAAGGGAAGATGACTACTGGTGGTTACAAGCGTGGTTTCAAAACTCACAAGCATTCCTGGAGCAATGCCTTTGTCAGTAGGAGTAGAACATAAAATCGCAACTAGTTTATCTGTTTACAGTGCAGCCAAACAAACCTGTGTTGTTCTAATATAGTTTTAAACAGTAATTGTTTTTTTTTATCATGCCAAGAGTAACTGTAATATGATTTTATTGTTGCACTGGGTACAGTAAAGTTGCTTTGCTGAGGGCTTAGAGGTGTGCAGTCTGTTGCTCATACAGCTGTAGTTCCCATTAGCACTAATTTATTATCACTGTGTTAGAGGGTGAACAGGCGGATATCAATGAGGTGAAATTAAGAGCCGTTACATTGAATTACATGCTTTTACATACATTTCCTGTAAATCCCCCCTGCTCTGGAAATTTGAATCCAGCACAGGAATGGTGGAGTTTCTTCAAAAATTGTCTATGAGTTCATGAAAATGTTAACGACTCGAACTACAAAATATCTTGAATCAACTCAACCCTGAATGAAATGTACCAACCCTTCCATGTTCTTTTTTTTCTCTTACTAGTTGCCTTCCAAACCCAGTAGCCAGTCCCTTCGCCTCTCCGGTCCGAGCGACAGGAAGAGCCACCGTATGTCACAACTGTCCACTCGCTACAGCCAGGATGAAATGCTGCTTCTCCCTCAGCTGGGTGTATCATCCTCACCTTGTGGCCTGCTGGATGATACCCTCTGTAGCACCAGTGACACCCTTAGCTCACAAAGGCACTGGAGGATCCCCAAGGTACACACTGCTAGATCCTACTCAAACACCTACACTAAGTTCTTGCAGAGCTCTGGCTGGGTTCCCTTGTCCTTTCCTGCTTCACAGACCAGCTCAGTTTTCTGAGTCAGAGTCAGAGCTGCTCCGGATCACTGGTAATTCCTCAGTTTGGAAAAGATGTTTTACTTAATTACTGCATGGGTCTCGGTCCTTGTGGTGTCTTTTCTCAAGAACTCTCCTCAAAGCCTTTTTTTCTTTTTTTTTATTTTTCAGCAATCCTTAAAGCACATGTACAGTATTTTGCACTGTTGCTTTTGGCCAGGTATACCCCATACTTCCTCTATACTTAGGATCAAAAGAAACAAAACTTCAGATTCCCAAGCAGAGAATTTCCTCTTCCCTCTGTTTGCAGCTGGTCCAGAGGATCAACTCCATTTACTCCACTAAACGTGGGAAGAAGAGGCTGAAGAAGCTGTCCATGTCCAATATTGAGACTGCATCTCTGAGAGGTAAGGGCTCTGTGTATCCCCTCAATACACTGGTCAGTTAAGTGAGTAAATATTTGTGTCTTACCAACACATACAGATCTCTCTCTGTGCCCTTCTCATGACGTAAACACGTTTGTGAAACTGCCCTTCGACTCATAGAAAACCCTCTTTGTTTGTCTCATGTCTGCCTCCAGATGACAACAGTGAGAGTGAGAGCGACTCTGACGACAGGTTCAAAGGTGAGTGACCACAGTGTTCCTTTGCAGGGGTGAGGCGCTACACTTCTGTGAGCTCTGAACTTTCTCTCAGAGCTGTTTTTTTCCTCTCAGTGCTTGTGCAACAACTTCCCAGTTTTGGATTTCACAGTGACCCCAGCTTGACCGGACAGACCGCAGAATTATAATTTGCCTTACGCACGGATTATCAGTAGACCACACAACATCTATCACACGTCATTGACGGGAAAGAACCCTGCTAAGATTTAGTGATGTTTTCTCTCTGTTTTGGACACAACTTTTAGTGGCGTCAGTCAAAATTAAATACACCAGTTCATTGTACATTATACTGTCTGTAAATGTTATCGGCTTTTGTGTATTTAGTAAATTTTGTGCGTTAATGATCCCTTTCCTCCGCAGCTCACACCCAGAGGCTGTTGAAACTGCAGTCCATCCTTCGACGGGCCCCTAGCTACCGCACACTGGAGCTGCAGCTCATTGAGTGGCAGGAGAGAGAGCTCTTTGAGTATTTTGTGGTTGTTTCGCTAAAAAAGAAACCCGGCAAAAACACCTGTTCCCCAGAGGTCACCTACCAGTTCCCCAAGGTAAAAGCAGGAAAGTCATGACTGAATCCTGCTGCTACTCCCCTCACCTTTTACACCTGACATAACAAGAATCGTTGTTCGTTCAAATGTTGTAAGCTCGGGAATTAGAAATCACAAATACTTCCCAGCTATGTCATGGCTGGCTAACGCTTGTGATTGGACAGAGACACATTGCTATCAATGTTGAATGATTTTTACAGCAGGAAGTGGTTCTAATCTGGAACTAATCTGTTCAAGTGACTCTGGAGGGTGGATAAAGTTACCGACATGCATAAATAAACTTATGCATATGGCTAACAGCAAGACTTACACACCTTATCTCATCAGTGTCAACAGCCCAGATTTTTGACATAGTTGATGTAGTCTGGACAGTTTGTTGTGATGATGGTAGAGATTAACTGTTGATTCTCAGTTTGCACAAGTAAATGTAATCCAGCTAAATCATATTTAGACAGTCTGGCAGATGTAAATGTTAATGCCATGGATGAAGCATGTCAGAACAAGAGATGATTATGTACTGGAGGCTTTCCAGAGTTTCCTCACTGTGAGCTTTTAGTCAGGGATTACTGCAGAAGCGTGCATGCTGGAAATGACGATGACTGATTACGTAGGACAGTGACGATGCCCATTTTTAATAAAAATAAAGATTAAGGTATCTGTGAAATGTTTGCAATTGATTGTGCAGGTCGTATACAATTTAAAGATGGACGGGCAAGTAAGATTTATAATACAGAGTCCAGGGAGTTTTGGGAACCTGATTATAGCTGAAAATAATGAGAATGTGTGGCAGTGAGGTGTTTTTAGTTGTTTAGTAGTCCAGTGGGAGAAGTACATTACATCTCTGCCAGTGAGGGGAAACACTCATATTGTTGTTGAGTTAATGTGGACTGGAACAGGTAAATGTTGAATCATGAATGGGGCAAATTATAATTTAGTCATTATCTGGTCAAAATGAAATCCATCAGTATTTTTAAAAAATAGAGGACAGAGTTATCTGAAGGAGAATAAGCTGACTGAAAGTCCTCATCTTTCTTCTTCCTCTCCTCTCACAGCTAGAGAGGCCCACCAAGCAGATGAGGGAGGCAGAACAGAGGCTGAAAGCCATTCCTCAATTCTGTTTCCCAGATGCTAAGGACTGGAGTCCTGTGTTGGAGTACAGCAGGTATCACCAAAAATCCTCCACGTAAACTGTCAAATTCATCATAACTAACTGGTCTATGAAAGAGGCACTCCAGAAATGCAACACTGTACTTTCAGAGTGGGAGAGCTCTTGAGAGGCTGATTTAAAAAATTCAATAGACAAATCAAAGCACTAGAGGCCAGGATATGTTTACTTTTAGCCCTTGGAATGAATAGGGGAAAAAACCGCCTGTTAAATGGCCACATCTTTCAAACTTCACATCCTCAGCTGTAGCACAAGCTTTCTGTTAAAAACATAAAAAAAAAATCTAAAACTGAAATTCAGAACATGCGGATAATGTCATTAAGGTCCTTAATGATATTCATGTGTTGAAATTGGTGGAGTTCCCCTTTGAATTTTTGTTGTTACAACATGCAGCTGTGTCTAAATGTGTAAAAGGAGGTTTAGAGGGAACATAAATTTTCTGTCATGGATTACAGAAATAACTACTGTTGGAATTGAATATTTAGTCTGTGTTACGAATAATACAATAATAAAACATTCAGTGCTCTGTGTCTTTTCTCATACTGTCTGTGCATGTGGAGTTGTCTACATGTATATGTGCCATTGCGTTGTTTCTCACGCTCATACATTTGTGTTTTGCCACAGCGAGACCTTCTCCTTCATGTTGACCGGAGAGGACGGCAGCAGGAGGTTTGGTTACTGCAGGCGCCTGCTGGTGAGCCACTGTTTAACTCTGTCCTCTGCCCCCTGTTCACACCCTGCTGAGCCCTGTTTGTTGTGACAAAGCTTTTAATGTGAGCACGTGACGCTGCATGACTATCTGCCGTGGCAGCAGGAAAGAGATCCTATAAATAAAAAAGGAGGAAAAACTGTACAAAAGACTAAACTTGGAGTAAAAAACTTTTATGGTTTAAAAATGGGGTGCTTTTGGTTAAGAAAAAGACACACAAAAAAATCCCACTCATTACCATAGCAGCTGATTAGCACAAAGGTCCAGGGACTTCTCGTCCTTTTGTTGTTGTTCATGTTAGCCCAGGAAATACCTATGGCTAGCGGTAGTAACAGAAACATCTGGAATAACAAACATTCAAACCACATTACTAACAGTGATTTTAGTTGCTACAGAACTGCATTAAACTGGTGTAGTTTTACACATGTGTAATCTGTCCTTTTTGTTTTGTATGTATTTTTCATTTGATGCAATTGCAGATTTATCCCAGAGAGAAATGACCACATACTATATAAATAGAGCTGATGTTGCAAGTATTCAGTAATTGTCACAATGTCATCATAAATAAATAATAAAAAGTCATCATAAATTACCTTCAATTTAAAAGAAGTGTCTCAGGAGAGGCGAGACAAAGAGAATCCATGAAACATGAAGACTTTGTCATTGTGGAGCATTTCCTCTTCATAATGAGGCCTGGAGAGGGCTGTGATGTCTTGTGTTGATTTTCCCATTTAGCTTGCGGGTAGCGAGCATGACTGTGTGGGATTCTGTGAATATGGTGGCGATTTGGTTTGCTCTTCGGTATTTCTGAGTATATTTACTCAGTATTACGGTTTGCATGTTCTCTGAGGTTTTACTAGGAATATCTTTCACGTACAGTATGTGCATTTCAACTCTGTGGCCAGGCGATTAAGTTTTTTAACTGCTCTCATGCTTGGTCTACTCTGTTAATCAGAGATTCACCTTGATAGATGCAGGTTTTGATGAAGGTAGAGGAGGAGGTGAGCTGCTCTCCTCTAGTAACTCTGTTTCCTCCCTGCAGTCTGTCCAGCAGTTGGCAGTAACCGAGCATTCCTGAGGACTTGAATCAAGCTCCACATAGTTGATTTAATCGTCCATTTGGAAAAGCGGAGGAGAAACAAGAGGAGAAAATTGTATACCTAATATGGACAAGTGGATTGGCGGTTCTTGAGTGCCTGTGTTCGTTTGTGCCTGTGCGCCTTGTGTCTGGAAACACATAATGGTGTATGAGTGTACAGAGAAAAAGGTAGATATGATCAGCAGGAGCTGATAAACCACCTGTGTTTAGGAAGTCGGTATCCACATGAAAGACTTTCACCTCACAGACTAGATTTACGACTTCAGCTACAGTTTTTCAACTTATCTCGTCACTGAGACAACTTATCATGTGATATTATTGTTATGGTGTTTTTATATTTGTTTATAAATAAATTAAATTTAAAGTAATATTCAGTCTGTGAAAAAAGATGTGTGGTGGCTTTTTAAAGCCTGAAAAATAACCTTAACAATCATGATCAGGGTTGTCTTGGCTTGGACTTGCAGACTCCAATTTGTTAGCAGAAAGCCTGTTTTACAATAAACTGGGAGTGTGGTATATGAAATATGCAAACATTTGTCATACAGGAAGACTCTACGGAAATGTGCTGTTGAGTTACAAATTTAGAGAATGTTATTGCTACTTAGAAAATGCACACTGCTGATTTCGGGATTGACTTTTATTTTGGTCTCTGCTGCTTCAATTTTGACATTAAAAAAAAACCTGTTTTGTCTGTTGTGACTACCTCTGACTCTGTGGAAGTACAGTGCTGTATTAACGGACTCCCCCTTTAAATGCACTTACTGTCAGTTTACAGAACATCTGTAAATCTCTGTGAACATCAGTGAGTCTCTGTTGATTTGTCTTACAGCCGACTGGGAAAGGACCTCGCCTTCCAGAGGTGTATTGTGTCATCAGCAGACTGGGCTGTTTTGACTTGTTCTCCACCGTGAGTTCAGCCTTCTCTCCCTCTAGCCACACATGCAAGTGCACACACACACACACACACACACACACACACACACACTCACATTCTCACAGGCAGCTACAGCTAGCTAGCTATGTGTGGTGTTAACTCATCTCACAGCTGAAGTAAATGATGTTTTAAGCAGCCCCTCTGCTGAATGCCTGTTCTTGGGAAAACCTTATTTCAGTGTTTTTTCATTTTCTTATTTCCAGAGTAAATGTTTCCTATAGTTTTGTCACAGTAACGTTAACATGAAGCAGATCAGTCACTCTGTTTGGTTTTTTTCAGCCTTATCTGATCATGTTAATAATTCAAACTGAGCAAATCCAGACTGCGGGAACAAAGTGGCTGCTATGTGACAGTATAAAAATAATATGGGAGACTTCAAAGCATAGTATATACTGTGTGTGCTGTATTCAGTCTTTAATGGGGGACTTGTGAGGCCCTTTGAGACTGCAGGCGAGTTGTGGTCCAAGGTTTGGCAAAATATGAAAAACCTTAAAACAAAAATGTGTGTTTAGTAGTTGAGTTAAAGCAGAATAACTGTGTCATATAGATGGAGTAATTGTACTGTGCAGCTGCAGGTGCGCTATCCATTGTTTTTTTAACAAATTAATTAGCATTCGGCCTTGTTTTCCATTATGTGACATATTTTAGGACGAGGCAAGAGTGGAAGAGAATGCCTCAGATGTCGCCATCTTGACAACAGTGCAGCAAAAAACCTGAGATCAAAACAAAAGGAATGTATTTTAAAAGTGCTTTGATGGTGAATGGCAATGGACGGCAGTGTTTGAGTGCAGTGGTAGTCGTGTGTGAGAGACAGACAAACAGAGGGATAAAGAGAGCAAGAGAGGTGATATCATATGACCTTGAATGCGAATGATTCTCCAATCAGTTCTCCAGACAGGAGACAGCTTGGACCAAAACAGGCAGACAAGCACACTGGGTGGAATTTTCCAATCACGCAGGCATGGAAAGAAATTCATTTGCTATTTGTCAAAACAGAAAATGAATCCTGAGTTCCAGACAATTGCTAGTCCTCAAATATAGAAAAATATGTTTCCATTAACTGCCACCATGGTCAGTGACCTTGATGACTGTGCACTTTTTTGTCTATTTTTTTGCCATTCATTCAACATAGATAAAACCCTTTCATATCTACAGCTCTCCATTGAGACTTGTGCTGTGTTGCAGTTAAAGCTGGTTGAAGTATGTAAAAGAAACTGTCCCTCCCTGGTTCAGATCCTGGATGAGGTGGAGAGACGGAGAGGCATCTCAGCAGCCCTGGTCTATCCTTTCATGAGGAGTCTGATGGAGTCGCCCTTCCCTGCACCAGGGAAGATCATCAAAGTAAAGACCTTTCTGCCTGGTGCAGGAAATGAGGTCAGAACCACTAATTGTAATTATGCCTAAATAATTAGCCCAAACACTTCTCACATAAATTTGTGAAGAAGAAAATCTCTTAAATAAGATGCTCAAACTGCAATGACTTAAATTTCATATTTTTTGTGGTCATTCAGGTCATCGAGCTGAGGCGGCCCACAGATTCCAGACTGGAGCATGTGGACTTTGACAGTCTGTTCACATGCCTCAGCGTACGGCAGGTGATACGAGTCTTTGCCTCACTGCTGCTGGAGCGTAGAGTCATCTTTGTGGCGGAGAAGCTCAGGTGAGGCCCCACAATGACTCTTTTCCTTCTGCATCAGACCAACATCTCCAAAACATCATATAAATGAAAGAAAGCCATGTTGTTTGTCCCCTTTTCCACATATTGGATTTCTGTCATAACTCAAGATTTGGTCTGTGGCTCTTACTATGTTTGAGCCTTTGTACGTATTTTATAGTAACAAAGCCTAATCAAACAATCAGTTACATTGTCATACATTTCCACCGCGATGATTTTATCAACATATGATACAATGGAATAGATCACTTCCTACATGCTCAGGTGTTTCTGGAAAAAAAAAATTCACATTGTCTGTGGACCAAAGGAGCCTCATTCATTTCAATTTGCTGAGCCATGTGTTATCTGTAATCAAGATACACTGTATCTCTCAAAAAAAGAAAGGTTTGCACAAAATGCCTGCTTAAAAGTCAGCCTGCATCCCTCAGCTTGTCCATTTATACTACTCCTGGCTGACGATGGTGCAATTGCAACATTTGATCTTTATATTCATCCATGCAACAGTAGCATCTTGTTGTGTTGCTTGCTGTGGCTTTGGTGCGTGGAATGTGTGAGGATTGTTATATCTGGATGAGTGTCAGAGAGTCAGGGGACAGGCCGGTCTGTCAGCTGACAGTTTTGATTCCAAGAATTAAAGTGGGTTGTGCCGATGAGAGTCACTACCAGAGGGGAATTGGGTGGGTGTGATAAGATGCAAAGAGCCTCTTAGGACTCAGTGTCCCAGTCTGTCCTCTTGTTACAGAAAAGACAGGCATAATTCTAGCGTATTGGACGCAAGGGTGGAGTGGGAGGAGATTTGAGTAGAGGAGTAATCTCTCCATGTATCAGAGCCCAGTTTAAACAAACATCAGTGGGGGCAGTGACTGTGAGGGGAAGGAATGCACTTCCTGTGTGCGCGACTCTGCCCTCTGTGATCCGTGGCTCAACTGTCACCGTTGACTTATGGTGCCACGTTAACTCCCCATGTATGAGTGGCACTCTCTGTGTCCCTGGAGAGAAATCAGCCTGAGCTGCTCATTACCAAAGGTGATAACATCAAGGAGTCATTGGTTTGGAATCACAAATCCACTCACCATACAATATTATCACGATATTTGATCCCAAAACAGACAAATATGCAATTTTATGATACATCCTAATATCTGTAAACATGAAGAGATAAACATACATTTGAAGGGGTGCAGTCATCACTTAAAAAACATGTTTCAATCACTTAGTACACCACTTAGTCCAGTATGCAATGACAAAGTACATTCTCATTGATCCCAGAGGATGAATCTTTCTGTCACCGGTTATCCCTCTGGATTTTTCTCAATCGCAAATGAGATTGTTCTATGTGGTTATGAGTGAAATGTCTCAATAAGTCCTGGATGGATTGTCATGAAATGTCATACAGACATTCATGCTCCCCTCAGGATGACTTTTAATCACTTTGGGGATCTCTCTTACTTTTCATTCAGTGCCATTTTCAGGTCAGAATTTCACCCCATCCGTTTTATATCTAGAGCTGGTTAGCATGCTAATGTGCAAGATGATAAATATGGTAAACATTATACTTGCAGAACATTAACATTGTCAAAGATTAAATTAGTGTGAAGCAGAACATAATTTAAAATGTCTGCAATGAAAGAAGGGAAGATAAAGTGAATTTTTAAAGTTACAGAAAACTAATATAACTACAAAGAAAGAAAATGATGTCAGTAGCCTTGACTGATGCCTCTTACTGTATGATGTGTACAAACCTTTTGTGTGTGTATGTGTGAGTGTGTGTGGCATGTATATAGATTTGAATGTCTAAGCATGTGGAGCTCCTGTGTTTTGGTTTCTTTTGAAAACAGTGACAGGGGCCTCCCTGCAGCATTAATGACTCATATGATATAAGGGCAGGTCCCTCTGGGGCTGTGGTACATAATCCGTTCCTAAAATGCCTCACCAGCAGGACATGATGTATGTTTCTTTGCCTTAAAATGTATATCCATTACATGCAGGCACCAAGAGGAAACGCCATGTTAGGCAATAGTCCTCAGGGTCTTCTTTCACTTGTTTCTTTGGCATGTTGCATTCACTTAACTCTTAATATTACACTGAAACCTTTGTTGTTTTTCTTACAGAGGGGTTGTTGCTTGGGCATGAAAATCTGCAGAGTCAGTTTCTTTGAAATGATCAGACACCATCTAATGCCTGTAATAACAAGCTGGATGCCTAATCAGATAAATTCATCATCACCTACTATATGTTACTCTGTAACTGCTTAACTCCACTGGTCTGCATGTGCTGAGTGACTTTTATCGGTGTTACAGACTTAAGGAAACAGCCTCTGTCCATCCTCAGGCTAGAGTTGAGGATAGATACAAAACCTCATGTGCATGTCTGGATTCAACGTTTGGCATGGCAGTAAAATACTTATACAGTAAACGTGCTACTGCAAATTGAAACTAAGTAAAGTAGTTGATCGCTGAGGTTCCTCGTTACAGTAAGTGGGTGCCTCGCATGTTGATTGAAGTAGCGAAGAAGAAGTAAAAAAGATATAATGAAAGATGAGAAGTCTGTTGAAGGGAGAAAGGTAAGAGTGGAAAGAGAGGAGACAGTAGAAGGAAACTAAACAGTGGCTTCTGAAAGCATTTTTTTCATAGACACGGTAAATTAATCAAGCTCACTTTTCCTTGGCATGGCAGGCTGCTCGAGCTTCACTCTCTGGTGTGCTCTTAATACAAACTTAAAACTGGTTATTATAAAAAACGTGATAGAAATTAGAATGTATGTTGAGTAGCCGCTCTGATGTCCTGTGTTGTTTTTGCAATCATCCAGCGTCTGAAAGTGAGTTGGAGGCAGAGCAGACACACATTTTGCAGCTGTGGTATTACGATCAGCGGTGACTGTAATCCTCTGACAGGTAGAATTATTGCCACTGCTGCTGGCATTTTTGTAATCAACAAGTATGGTAGCATACTTGCTTCCTTTAGTCCTTGGGTAGTCTCAAACAGTTTTTGGTAACATGCTCTGTAGAGCTGGCGTGAAACCAAAACCGCTTTTAACAACTTAACCGGTTTTTCCATGTGGTGTTTGGCTGGGAGGTAGAATGAAATCGACTCACTCTAAACATGTGAACTGTTTCTGTTTTTCACAGAGCCGAAAAAGCCTCGGCCATTACTCAGAGCCTCACCAGCTGATTTTCGCATCAGCTCCGTTCTCGTGAATGCTTACACCCACGTGTAGTCGCTCGCATACACAGACACCTGCACACATTAATTTGCTCTCTCGACAGCCCTGACGTTATTGCGAGTTTAATAAGAGCATGGATAGAGTTTCTCGTCAGGAGGCCATTTCTCATTGTAAAATGGCTTCTGCTGTTGCCTTCTGTGGAGCCTGAGAGCCGGGGCCGAGAGCCGGTGGCTGGAGATGCTTATAGACAGGAAGTAAGGAAAACCCGTTTGGGGAATAAGGGAACAGAGAAGGTTCTCCAAGCAGATAAAAGTACACCACGTGAAGCTTGTCATAGAAATCCTATATGTCTATATGTATTCTGCTGCCTCTGTATATGATTGCTTGGTCTTAATTTGAGCTTGGGACGAGCTTTAACGGTAAAGGGCGGTTTTTACGGAGCTTTGCAGCACAGCTGGTGTCTGACAGCTGGAGTCCACCCGAGTCCTCTTTGTCCTCTGTCTGTGGAATCTGTCTCAGCCATGCCAAGACTGGTAGACACAGTGCAATGCGTTAGAATTGTGAAGCATGTGGCACTGCAGGCTTTTGTCTCTTGCCCTCTCTCTTCCTCAAACACTGTGAAGTTTTCCCTCCTCCTCCTCTGGGCTTCGCAGACTAAGCCTCTCGATCCCATGCTTCCTGGAGTATCTGCCAGTTCAGCCTCACACACACACACACACACACACTCTCAACCAGGCCTGGCAGACCTACAAGAGCTAATATGTCAGGATTAAGTCCAAAACCTCAACACATAGCAGCTCTGCTCAGACCCCACCTCTGCAGAACTGGTTCTTCTCACTTTTCCCGGAGAGTGGAACCATACATTTATATGACTTTTGTTTATATGTAATCAAATTGAAACTAATCAAACAGATTTTAGTTTATGCTTCTGTGCCGTCATTTGCAAGTGAAATTGCTCGGACTAAACATTTTAAGGAAGGTTCTGTCTCACAAATGTCAAATCGCTCTGATCTGGTAAATTCTTATTTTTCAGAAACCAATCCACACATAACTTGTTGTTTTGGGCTTCAGGAAGGATCAGACAAAATCGCCTGTGTTCTAATTGGCTAAAAGGCACGAAACTCAGATTACAACAGAGGCCGATGGGAATGTCATTTGTTCTGGAGCTTATCTGGTCATAAACCAAAGTATTAAACTAAATTTTTATAGCAAATCATCAGAGTTGCTAATATATTTCAGTCTGGACCAAAAAGGATGGATGGAAAACCACCATACAACATAATCGAATCTGATAGAGTCACTTGCAATTGCTGTGCTTAATATTACATATACATGAAAATTCAGAATAGAAAACGGTTTATCTAAAATGTCTGTATACTGGTGTTGTTCAATTTAAAATCTATCATTCAGGATGTTTTATTTTCTACTTGCTTATGTATTAGTTTCACCTAATAACATCAACATTGTCTTTTTTTTACTGCCATAAGTATGCTCTGAGGGGTCTGAAGTATTGTTTCATAAATTAGAATGTCCCTTTCTCTTTCCAGAGGTTGAGTGGCAACCTCTGGTAGTGCAGCATGTTTTCATTGCAAGTTCATCTACTCCCAGGAGTGGATGGTTGGGGAATGAGTGTAATTGATCCTTTAGGTATCAGTGGTGTGCAGGGCTGCATGTAGCCTGTGGCGAAGGTTTTTCTGAGATCTGTGCCCCATCACTCCCTGTTGGAACTCGCCAAACCCAGGAGAGAGGATCTGGTAGGAATTATCAAGCCCTCCTCAGGCAAATGGAAATCAGACCGGCCAAAGCAAAGCTGCAAGTGCTTCATGTTGTGAGTGAACTGGAAAAGACCTGAAAGAGACTGAATGCTGTGGTTGTTGAAGCCTTTGGGTTTTCGCTGCTGTAACTCTATTTTACCCTGTCAAGAAAACACATTTGAATCTTGGCAATTTGACTCATGGGGAGTCAAGATGAAACGGCCTGTGGCAAACATGTAGCCTGAAAGAATATTGTGGAAAAGTTTGTGGGAGTTTGTCATTTACCTCAGCACATTGATTATGGTCCGGATCTCAGCTCTCTCTGCATGTTGCTCCAAAATTCAGTCAGTAAAGTTTCTGTGGGCTGAAACGCAGTGTGAATGAGGTCACATAAAAGGGAGTAACTTCTGTTTACTTGGACTTTCTGTCCAATGTTGATGACAACGACCATGGAAAACATTCCTCATTAAAAGTGTATATATCTCAAGTGGGGTGCGTTTGCATACCATGTTTGATCCCTGCTCTTGTTCTTGATCCATACTGATTTAGTGCTCCTGTGTGTGTGTGTGTGTGATTGGACCCACAGTTTATTTTCACTCTCTTTGTGTACATGGACCGGACAGTATGTAGAGGACAGAGGGGAGGAGGGTCAGCCACTGTCAACAAGCGACGGATCGTGAGAAAGACAGGCTGCTATTTGTGATCTTGATGTTATACCGCAGCTGTCGAAGTCAAACCGAATTGGTTCTTTTTGGTATTGCGTCAACAAGCCTCCAGCTTAACTATAGCAACATGTCAGAGTCACGCCACCCCTGTAGACAGAGCAGAGTAATGTCACAACAATGCATTTAATTGGGCTCACCCTTCATCACTGCCGTCTGTAGTAGATGGGGTTAAAGTCTGAGTGGGAGAAGTGCGGCAGGTAAAAGCGTTAATTTGCCCAGAGGTTGTTGAGCTTGTCAGAGTGTAAGAACTTGTCTGCTGGATCCTGCTGTCGCTCAGACGAGGTACAAGAAGAACAAAGTGTCAAAGCCAGGGGCATGTAGCTGTGTTGTCACGCCTCACATAAAAATAACTCATTCAGGGAGAAGAGGATCAAATATTCATTTCACTTTGGGAAACAGCGTAGAAATGGAAAGAGTTTGTGCTCTTGTGGTTCAATATGCATTACATTTTTCTACTTTGACAGGAGTTCATGATGGTAGGCAGTGTTTTTAGGAAAATGTTTTACCATTCAGCCCACCTTCCTCCCTCTCAGCCTTTGACAATAAAGTTTTTCACTATCTACTGAAACATCTGCTCTGTTCTGACCGTATTTGGTTTAATCTGGTGTGACCGCTGCAGGGCGTTGTTTTGTGAGTGTGAAGGTGATTGATGGCGTGTTTTTTTTCCTCTAATAATTAGTACCCTGTCCAGCTGCATGCATGCAGTGGTGGCGCTGCTCTACCCCTTCTCCTGGCAACACACCTTCATCCCTGTGCTGCCAGGGTCCATGCTGGATATCGTCTGTTGTCCCACTCCCTTCCTGGTGGGGCTGCTGTCCAGCTCATTACCCAAACTTAAAGAGTTGCCTGTAGAAGAGGTGAGTACATCATCTCCCGGATTTGCTCTGACTGTGTGTCTCTGAGCGCAGTTTCTTTTCCACACAATGAATTTTCTGTTTCAGACTGCAGTCAGCATTCTTAATTTAAATGTCCCTGATTGTTCTGCCTTTGTCTCTTTGTTCTTGGAATAGTAAATATTACTGTCTTGGCTGATAAATTACATCAATATAGATTCAGGGTGACTCCATTATGATTTGACTGGGACTGTTTGACCTGTTCTGTCTTTAGTCTTATAGTTGGGAAACAGCCGGGTGACTTTCACCTAAAAGAAAGGATGCAAAATTGAGATCAGATTTCTATGAAGTACCCTTTGGACCAGAACAACTTAAAGCTTCATTAATAGTTTTTTGACCAGTAGGGCGCAGTGGAATGGGCTTTAAACATTATTAGCTTATGAAATCGCTAATAATTAAGCATTCTAGTTTTGGAGCATTCTCCTTAATTATGTGCCTGGTTTGCTCATGGAAATTATATCAGATTTTTTTTGTATCTCAGCATGTTTATGTATAGTACCTTTCAGACTGAGAGATGATGTGTGTGAAAAGACCCTCTCAGTCACAGTTAATGCTGACTTGTTAATGGGCTGTCAACAACATCTGCTCTATGTTTAACATACCCCCATTGTTGCTGACAGATGCATGAAAACATTTCATAAAAATCCTCTATGACAAAATGTGGTCTCTGAGTTGTTTGCAATTGATGAAGGTGATGATTCTTCATTTTACACCAATTGTTTATTGTGGAGAAAATGGAGTTTCCTTGCAGGTGAAATGAGCAGCTCCACATGTAGGAGATAAGATGTTTTTTCCATTTGTTCTGAAGAATGACATGCTCCTCTTTCTTTTTCTCAGGCTTTAATGGTCGACCTTGGAACTGACCGATTCATCCGACAGGTGAGTCTACGAGCTTATGAATCAAAGGAAAAAATGACCATAAAGCAAGACTACAATCACTTGTTTTAAAAACATCATTGGTCATCCTTGTGACCCATGGCTTTATGATGCCAATCATGTTGCATTTCATCTCTCTATCCAATCAGGGCAGGAAAAAGCCATTCAAAAATAAAAACAGAAATTATTATTCTAAAAAATTGTAATGAAGCCACAAGAAGAAAAAAATGTCTGCTAGTAAGGTATAGTGTATTAGTTTCATTTTGTGTACTTTTTTTAGATTGAAATGTTTACCAGTGACAGATAGTATATGTTACACAGCAGCAATATCTGTCTGACGTTTTCTGACTAACAAAAGTTTGCCATCATAAGTTGCTGGTCATACCTGGCCAGGTAAGGCTGAAGCAGCCAAAGAGTCTGTTAGGCTGAGTGAGGCCGAGTTTTATTGCTTATGAATTCAACTTTCCAGTTGTAAGAGGAAGACTGTGTTTTTTCATCACTCAAAAGTTACACGGTCGTCCTTTAAACAGGGTTGTAAAACATGTGGTTCCTTTGGTAAGTGAGCCTTTGAAACTTACTCTACACACACTTGTTTATCACTGGTGACTGCAGTGTTTTTGATTGTTTTTAGATGGACGACGAGGCCTCGCTGTTGCCGCGGAAACTTCAAGCGGCTCTTGAGCAAGCGCTGGAGCAGAGGAATGACATCATCAATCCGGACTCTGACAGCGAGTCAGACGAAGGTGAATCAGCGACAAATCACCTATACAGACCAAGACAGATGTTTTTTTTCCCTTTTTAATTAGAGGCACGTTTATAGCAGGACATGTTCAGTCAATGTCTCTGTGAAACTCACTGAGAAATGACGTATTCTGTACAGACTTCCCATGACTGTGAATCACAAAGGCTCACTTTAGAGGTGATACAGGGTTTCTGATGATGAAAGGTATGAGTTTGGCTGACTAATGCTAAAATACTTACATGTCTTCTACTCATGGTTCATTATTCAGATTAACATTAGGGTAAAACAACTCTGATGTAACAACTAGTTGGACAATTATGAAAACAAGACAAAAATCGAACAATCAAAGATGAAAGCTGTTTCAGCCTTCAATTTACTGTTCTTCATGGTTGGATCATGTAGGTTCATATCATGGTACACAAATGTCTTCCCATATGGTCTAGCGGTTAGGATTCCTGGTTTTCACCCAGGCGGCCCGGGTTCGACTCCCGGTATGGGAACGTATCTTTTCAGTGTTTATCTGCAGGTGATCAATAATATCTTTTCCTTATGAAGTAAAAATAATAATTCAAAGCACACGAATATCACACAACCGCTGTCTTCCTTCCGCATTCCAAAATAAAACAGCTAACACTGCCTGTGGCCGTGTGACATCTGCTGCATGTCAGTCACAAAGTGACTACCAGCCAAAGCAAGGCATTTGTTGCAACCACCAGTCTGTTAGATGAGGGAAGATAAAGCTCGACTATGCACAGTTACCGCTGTGCACAACAATTACGCTTCTTCCCTTCTAAACTATAGACGGCATGCCAGGCCTCCGGGCTGGACATGATAGCCAGTGTTTACTGTACAAAACGATTAATATGACAGGGGAATAATAAACACCAAGACTCACTGTAATTCATCAAAGCAGTGTAGGAAATGAGTAAAAACTCCAGTCATGCTGGAATTTTTTAATGACCTTAAGGACTGTGACGGGTACAGTTTACAGTTCTGGTTGTGCCTTGAGGATTTCAGGGTTTTTTTGTTCTTTTTGCTTTGTGTCTTGGTGTTTTTTTAGAGGCAGATTAGTTTTTCAGTCCCTTCAGCTTCAACTCAGCCTTTTTTTAATCAAAAATTTAGAGCTGTAATGTTCAGGGTTCAAGTCTTCCCATGGAGCTTTATACCACTGTGAGTTTGCTCAGATTTTCCAATAGCTTCAGTCTATTTCTCTACTATTGGCAAACTATTGGCAAAACCAATGTAAGAGGAATCAAAGTAATGAAGAGGCAACCACATTATTATTATTATTTCTTATTTTGTGGTTATTTTTATTTGAGTTGATCTGACCGAGATTTATGGGATATATCACCGAATGTCCACGCAGTTAACAAAAGCTGTGGGTAAATTTATGTCACAGTGAGCAAGCAGCCAAACCAAGTTTTTCTGTAATATCACTTGGAGTGAACATTCCAAAAAAAAAGAGTGATATGTCTGTTTTATCATTTTATTTCAAGTACTGATGTAAGTTGTGAATAACGGAACTAAGGACTGTGTTTAATCTCCTCTTGCCTGTGTCCCCAGAATATAACTCCCTGAACAGCCTGGTGTCAGAGGCATTTATCCGCTTCTTTCTGGAGACCATCGGCCATTACTCCCTTTTTATCACTCAGAATGAGCGTGGGGAACGCATTTTCCAAAGGGAATCTTTCCGCAAGTCTGTGGCATCTAAAAGCGTCCGCCGTTTCCTCGGTGTCTTCATGGAGTCTCAGATGTTTGCAGGGTTCATTCAGGATCGAGAGCTGAGGAAGACGCGTGCTAAAGGTAGAATGTCGCTGCATGTTTCCATGAACGTCCTATTCTTTCCAAAAAGTTTTTGCAACATTTGTACTCTTCATATATTTCCACTCCTGGAATCTTTACCCCTTGTTGTGCAGCAGAACATACTGTGCTAATGCTGACCTCTAGTGGCTGAGCGTTTACACCACCATGTTTTCTCACCACTTCACTGTTCCTCCAGGTCTGTTTGAGCAGAGAGTGGATCAGTATCTGGAGGAGCTACCAGACACAGAGCAGAGTGGAGTTAACAAGTTCCTCAAAGGCCTTGGTGAGTTTATACAAGGCTGGTCTCACATTCCTGGAATTTGAAACATTTTTAACCAGTTTTAAAATGGAGCTGCATGACGCCCTTAAAGAGAAAGTAGAAATATTTTTCTACAACTTTGTTGAACATTCTTTCACGACAAGATTAGATCACTTGCTACACTAACATGTTACTGTCATCTTGCTGCACACCGATTTTAACTCATAAGTATCTGACAAAATAGAAATCATGAAGGCAGCTAAAATAAGTCTATCCATTCTAATGGCAATGTCAAAAATGTGTTTTTCATGTTTTTAATTCATTTGGATGTTTGACCTTCACCATGCAGAATGATGTATGTAGAGTTTGACAGTTGAATTCTGTTTGCACATTCATCTGCTGCGGGGGGGGGGTTCTCTGTGGTCACTTGAAAATTCAGTTCAACGCTACATACGAACATGATTTTGTAATAAAAACAGAGCAAGTTTTGAAGCCACTTGTGGTCCATTGTGCAACTTTTACAGATGTTATGTGGAAACCTGATTCCTCCAGTGCACATATACAGAGAAGTGACTTTTCTGTGAAGCAGGAGACATCTCCTGACCAGTAGTTAAAAAGTTGAAATGAAAAATGTTTGTATGTTTATAGACCTTTTTTCAATGAGAAGGAGCAGATGTATTTTAAAGTAGTTTGCCTAGGTATTTATCATCATAATAGAACCAAATTATTATTTAAAGTAGGATACAGTATTTTTATGTCTTTGGTTGGGGATATTTAAAATTTGATCAGAAAACAACACGCTTGAGAATGTATTTAGCATCAGGTTACATTAGATTTAACCTCATTTAATGTGAGCCTTACTTCATCTCCATACACTCTATCATAACCTGAGTTAAATCTATCCTCTGAGATGCATTTTACATGATTTAATTGACTTGTTTTAACTCTTTACAGGAAATAAAATGAAGTTTCTCCACAAAAAGAACTGAGAGGAAACTCCCGCTCCTGTTTTCGGTCATACAACAGACTGAAGACCCGTGTCTCAAGATGGTTATCATCTTTGTAATCTTGTCAACATTTTTTAAAAATGTAAACATGTACATATTATTTCACTGTAAACTGGCTGTGATACTCTTCAGTGTATGTTTATAATATCTTATGAGATAGCGATAGCAGGACGGTACACAACAGAGCAGTAGAGTAACCACTGATGTCCAAATGTGCTTGTGAAGTGTGCTATCAAAATGTGTGAGTGTATGTGAATTGATATGAGCATAGATGTACAGTTCATATGTATTCATTTTGCATTATTTCACGAGTGTTGTCCTCTGTTTAAGGAGTGTAAAAACCTATTCAAAAACTGTACATGCACCAAGACAATGAAGAAAATGATTGTAACTCTTCATAGAGCCTTGTGCAGTCTTTTCTTAAAAATGGTAGTTACAATTCTTCAAATACCTGAGTGTTATGTTTACTAATAACAAACACATTAACTATTTTTGTTAAGAAGTCAGCCTGTGACTTCGACAATCATAAATTCATTCATCTTTTTACACCAAGATATCAAAAAGAAAGTGAATTTGACTCTTTTCCTCATATCTAACCAAAAAGCTTGTTAATCAGTAACAATATGTGGGGATTAACAGATCAGAAGTAGTCCACTTTGTAGTACTTTGCTTTGTTACCCTAACCCCTAAAGACAAGGCCCAAATCAGCCATCATCACACTTGGAAACAGAAACATGCAATTTACATTTTGCCAGATGAAATAAAATCACCTCTTTTTACATGTTTCATCTCAATGACAGCTTCCCCCACAGCTATGTGTTAGAAGAAGCTGATGAGATCCCAAAAGGCACACAGTTAGTCCAGCACCAGCCACCACATGCTGCTGGTAACCTAATTACGTCTGTGCACATTAGTCTGGTGGCTGTCACTGCCATGCTGTTATTAGGTCTCCTAACTGAGAGGCTCACCGTTGATTCCAGCTGCCATATTACTTATCCTCTGCTTGAATCCTTTATAGCAATTAAGGATGTTGTAAAGTAAATGTGTTGTGTGTAAGAAGTATTCAGACCCTTTACTCAAATGAAAGTTGTGAGAATGCACCATAATAATAATCCATTATGTAAAATTCTGCTTGCAAAATTTATTTTAAGGTACAAAGGTATCATCAGTAAAATTTCAAATAAGCGTTTTTTAAAAAGTCATTATCCAGAATGTAGTCTTTCAGACTTGATATATTAAAACCGAACTAGTTTTAATAATGCTTTGAGAAACGTCACTGCACGAGAACATCTCGCGATTAACTACGGGACTTTGAGTCTCCAAAATTTTGTCCGGGCCGAAGAGCGACATCCGATGGGGGAGGATCGCCACTCACGGAGATGCACGGGTCCAGGTAAAAAAAAAAAAAAAAAAAAAAAAGGAAAAAAAAGAAAAGAAAAAAGGAAACTGTCTTTGGACAGATGCATACTGATGCACACCTGACATGATTGACAGGCGGACAGAAGTTGACTTGGACGTCAGGTAGTCTCGTTTTCACCGGACTGAAAACAGCATATCCTCACACACGCTCTCACTGATGTTTACCTGACAGGATGGTTTTTGCATGATCCGCAATTAATCTGTACACAAACGCAGTTTCGGCATGCACCAAACAGTCCGTGTGCCGACTCCGGGGTCTGCGGGCTGTCCTGTTGTGTTGTGGATTGCACCGTGATGCCATGATAGGGGCGTAATCTCCTGCGCACTTTCTAAAAAATAGTAGCGGGCTCAGTGATGCGCTGTAAGTGAGGCTGCCGATGCAGAGACAGGCTTGTGGCTGCGTTGGCAAGTAGTACGCTGCAGTTTGACTGGCATGCCTTTTATTAATGACGTGCTGTCACACTGACACATTCATGAACAGATGGAACTGGTAAACAAACGGGAGGGAGGCAATAACTACAATCCCTTCAGTTTAATACAGTAAACAAGAAAACTTGACTCCACTGGTCAATTCATACTTGTAATTTCATTCAAATAAAGGATTTATTGTTCAACGTTTATATTTATAGCGTATCTAAAATATCATCATATTTACCTTGGTAAAGATGAACCTTTTTGTTTGTTTTATATTTATTGAAATTTCTGGAAGAAGCTTTCCTTCTGTACATCAAGGCTCTTTTGTGATTTTTTTTTGATTTTGGGTCATCTAAATAAAACTGATTTGACGAAGATAAAAATTAGAAGATAATAAATTATGACTGTGCTATAGGGCAGTAATAAGTTCAGAAATACCTGCCCAAACTCTATAGTGCAGCTCCAACCACTGATAAATTGAATTTTAATTTCTTTCTCCTCCATTAGCTAATGTTGTTGAATTTGTGTCATTCTTGTTTTTTAAGAATTTATTTTATTTTATAAACAGATGGCAAGTTAAGATGTTCCTGTTGATGGATCTCTTTGGAGAACAGAGCATACCTTATTTAAGGAGAAAAATAGTAAAATGGCATAATAACTTGAGAGTGGTTGAGGATAATCATGCTCGCTGTCATCTGATCACCTGAGCATTAACAGATGTTGAACACGGTGCTTTCAGGCAAGAGATCACTGAACAGGTTTCTATTATTGTGATATCTCTTGAGATGGCGCGCGTATCTGGTGCCAGCTTCACTTAGCGGGGCAGTGAAGCTGGCAGGAGGTTTCAGATAAATGCTGTGGAGGTGCAGCGAAAGCAAGTGTGCAGTTTGAAGATGTTACAGAGCTGAGTGAACAAGAGGCAGAGTGTACTACAACTGGTTAATTGTGCTTCAAATTGGGTCTTTGAGTGCACAATGGGGAACGGGATTGCTCTGAGCTCCCCACTGAAGCACCGAAGGATGAGAAAGTTGTCAGATTTGTAGGTCAGGCTGCAGGGGTTGTTGTTAGGCAGACTAGCTCACCATTCCAGATATCACATAGGTTTGATCCTGTGCTATGTTTGATGGCGAGTGTGTGCTTTAAGTTCTGACCAGTTTCAACAGCACCTTGTTCCCTCATTCCACTTTTCAACTTTCATATCCTCATGCAACTTTTTTTTTTGCAGATAAAGTATTTTGACATGATCCATTCTGAGTCATTTCTTCTTTGTCTCCAGTTAGCTCAGTTTTTTACTTACTTTCCCAGTGCTTTTCATTTTTCTGATACACTGTGTTAAAATCTTAATTGATTTCACAGTGTTACAGGGAATTGCAGGAGTATCCTAGTCCCATCTGGAGCTCATCAGTGCCTGACCCGGATTCGGTGTGCTACGTTAGCCGCGTAGTTCCACTGGGATCTGTCCGCTTCTCGTGACAAAGGGAAGAAGGCCACAGCCAACCCATCCTAGCCCAGCCAAACACAACCAGAGCCTAACATCACCTATTCCTGCCTCACAAAGACCGAAAAGTTGCTTACATTACAGTTTCTTCCTCTTCCCTCATTGTAGGTCACTTGACCTTCCCTCTTCCATTTTGCAGAGAGCTTCCGGGGATATTTTGTCCTACAAAAAAATAATTATCTTATCTCCCTAATTCCCAATTATTATGCACAGGCTTATTTAAGAAAAAGGATTAGGTTTTCTCTCTTTTTTTGTTGGCTGCACCAGCGAGCCGGGGATGAATTTGAACGTGACACTCCTCTCCTCTGCTGCAGTGAGGGGTCCTACACATGGATGAACTGGGGGAGGAGGGAGCACGGTGAGGCTGTCATGTAAGCCATCTCCTCCGGGGCCACCTCTCAGTGAGCACTGCTTCCTGCCTTAGGTAGAAGCCTTAGTGTTTCTGCTGCTGAGGCATCAGACTGCTTGCTCTTATCTCCTCTCCCTACCACTGAGAAGGCAGCAGCTCCACTGTCAAGGCACTGAAATGGAGAAGGTAAAGTGTTTCTCTCACTATTGTTTCCTGTCTTGATCTTTCTTCTTTTTCCGACAAAGCTTTCTTAATTCATCGGGAGTTTGTTTTTTCTTTTTCGGCAGTTCCACAGTTTAAACTGTTGATGCTGGGATTGAACTGCTGTAGGGTGATTTCATGCCTTTCTGCATAGGGCTGCCACATTTTCTGTTTGTGTTAATCCCTTTCCTACCTCAAAAGATATGTTAGATATAAGGAATATCCCTGCCATTCCTTTGGGAAAGGCAGAGGGTTTTAAGAACTGGAATGGGTCCCAAGATGCTGTTCATTGTTCTGAAATTGTTAGGAAGGGTCAACTGCATAGCTGTACTGTGCATGATCTTACTGGATTTCAATAGACAACTTTTGTGCTGTTATCTGCTCATATCTGAGATAAAACCAGATGTAAACACAACTAAATGAAGCAACTAAGAGGAGTTTTTAATTTTTTTTTTTTTAATAATAAAATTGTTAAAATCATTACTTTGACAGATTTGATGTCTTTTCTTTTTAACATTTGCATACATTGTATTTGTTTAATGGTTAAAAAAATCTAATCAGTGTTTTATGGTTAGCAAATAATGCTACAGCATAGGTTTAGTTTTTATCTTATCCTCATCTCCTCACCTCATCTTTTTATCATATAGCCCTGTGTGTGTGTGTGTGTGTGTGTGTGTGTGTGTGTGTGTGTTCACTATACATTTTAAACAAAAGAGATTTTTCTTTTTGGGACTTTTTCAGATCTGTTCAGAGTGCCCAGAACCAACACTTGCACAGAGCCTGTGTACACTCTGCAACAAGTGGTTGTGTTACCAATGCACAGATATGCATCAGCATCAGAGAGCCCCTGCTGCTCCCCAGTACACAGACTTGCACCAACAGCCGAGGCCTAGTGCCACCCAATATCATGATCTGCACCAGAGAAGTTCCAGTTCCCTGCCACCAACTGGACAAGGTAAGATATTTAAGTATTTTAAGACTATGTTAGAGCTTTATGCCAGATCAGTATGACAGATTATTATTGGGGCTACACAGTCTTATCTCTCTCTGTCATTTGAAGACTTGTTTGAGCTTCTTTGTTTTCCTTTCTTTGCTCTTTTTGTTTATCATGTCTCAGCAGGAACCATTATAATGAATAATTCATGTCAGTGTTGATGTGGTATATTAGTCTCTTGAGTTTCCTGTGATGCATTACACCTTTCTTTAACACATGGCCCAGATTCTGAAGCGCTCACACCATTTCAATTTTGCTAATATTAGCATGTTGCTATTTAAAGACCCGAAAGTATGCCTGGCAGGTTCATTGCCAGCTGCTTTTTGCAGGTCCGCTTTGTACATCAAAATGAGCAGATTCTAGACACCTTTATTGTGACGAAGGAGTAAAAATGTTTTGCTTGTGTACTTGCGGGGAAGGGCTGCATGACTGCGCCAACAGACAGGATGTGGTCAGTCAGATCAAGCTTATGTGAACAGGGCAATTCTCAGCTCTCCACCACGGAGATGTATGATGGTGTGCAGACAGGAAGGGGGCTGGCTGAGGCAGCGAGCAGAGAGCAGTAGGGCTGCATTCATTAGCCTTATCCAGCTATTGTTAGATAGATGATCAATGGGCCAGCAGTTTTTACAGTGGCCTATTTAGAAAAATGTGAGAGATGTTTTTGAGAATGTGTATTATGTAGGTGTGGCTGTTGGTGCACCAAAAACCAACTGGACATCACTGAAAGTTTCTCTAATCTCACATGCCACTATAGTTTACCACAAACCTCGGCTTACTATGAAAAATTATCAATTAGACTTTGGTCTCTGGCCCTGTTTCAAAAAATAATCCAAGAACAATGTATGGCCGATTATACAAGTGAAACCTTAAAAATATGGTGTCTCATCTCTCAGTCTGTCAGTCTAACGGTGTCATAACTCCGGGAAAATCTTATGCCCAAATTAATTTCAAGGGTCCTATGATCAAAAAATGTCAGTTTGTTTCAATTTAGGCAAACTGCACCCACAACTGGAATAGTTTGATATTTTTGCAAATAGGACTGTTCCCTTGCCAGTGTTAGGTGAGATGATTAAACCCACATACATGTATCTGTATGTAAAGCTGGCAGAAAGTTAGCTAGTTAGCTTAGCATAAAAACTGGAAGCAGGGGGAAACGGCTCGCCTGACTCTGTTGGTAGCAAGTTAACAAAATCAATCAAATTAAAATTAAATTAGTTTGTTGCTGACCTGATCAATTGCTAATTGTCATGTTTGGCAGACTACATTGCAGTAGTTTGTTCTCTCCAAATACCTTTTCAGCATTTATTTCAGTGCTGTATGGATTGCTTTTCGTGTTGCTAATGCCCCCCCCTCCATCTGTCTTTTAGGCCCAGGGTCGTATCCTTGTTCCCTCCTAATGTGCCACTCTCACAGACAGGAGCACTTGGAGCTGTTTTGTGAGTCATGTGACCTTCTGTGCTGTAGCAGCTGTCACCTGTCCTCCCACAAAAACCACAGGTCAGTCCTCAGATACAAAGCACAAGGACACTGCAGAGATCAGCTAACCACAGGTTAAAAACTTCCTCTGAGCAGTAACATTCTAACTGCCTTGTCACTTTTATCACCTGTATCTGCATACACTACCCTTGGCCTGCCTTATACCCATTAAGTATTCATACGCTTTTGTTTTCTGTGATGTTACAATACAGTAGCTGCCTCTAAGGTCACCAGCATAACGCTGCATCCCTGGGGGAAACAAATTTAATTCTGGTGTTCTTCGTGCCCAAAGAATAAATTAGTGAATTCTTTCTGGTGCTGTGATCTCTCATGCGTTCAGGGTGGTGCAAATCGGGAAGGCCCTACAGGATCAGCAGTGGCTGTTTGAGAGTCTGATGTTACAGGTGGAAGAGAGGAGGTCTGCAGTGGAGAATAATGCTAAAGAGATAGAGGGCAGGTTGGTTTCGACTCAACCAGTTGTCGTAATCATAGTGCCTGTCTTAGTTACTTTTGCCACAAGTGGTAAAAAATTTAACAGCGTGAAGTATAGCTAATGCATAAAGGAATGTCTTCTTCTGCATCTGGGATATTTCTGCCAGGACTGAGCCATTTATTTTCTCTTTTATGGCTTTGTAGAATTCATGGAGTGAAGATTGCACACAGGAAGGCAGAGAACCAGATTAAAATGGCAAAGATGATTATGATGAACGAGCTTAACAAACGAGCCAACCTATTAATAGAGCAACTGGAGGTAATTGCTTTCTCTTTCTTTATTCCCTTCTTATCATCCAGCCAGCCATGTGTGTACATGCAAAGAATCTGCAACTGCTGCGATGTAATCAGTACAGAAAGCAGGCAAATAAAAGCCCATAATAATATGTCAAAGCTGCTTAAGCCAACATCACAGGAACTACGTCTGTCAGAAAAAGTGTCATTGATTTAGTCCACGGTCCAGCCATGATGCTCTCTGTGTGCCAGTAATTGCACATAACCACATGTATCTTTGTGGGTGTCTTCATAGAAAATCTCAGAGGATTTTCAGCAACGTCTGGAGGACCAGCTGCAGGGGGCAATAGAGATATGTGGACAGCTGGACCACGTTCAGAAGTTCATCACCTGGGCTAAGACCCACCATTGCAGAGGCCCTGTGCTCTTCAGCAGGGCTGTGGTATGCTGAAGGGACCGTCAACAGATGTCCACTGTCTTTTTATAACACACATAGTCCTATGAGGAATTAGTAATTAATTATTATGAGGGAGTAGAAGAAGTTAAAACCCTCCCACATTTATATTTAAAGTGGAGCACCACCGATTATGCACATCAAGGTCAGGAATTACTACTGAGCTAGTGAAAACGCTTTCCTCTGTGTTCCTAGAGTAGCCTTTTTACAGAAAGCGGGTTAGGGTTTCTGAGTGTGGAGTTTTGATGATGTAAGCATTTACTAGGCAAGGAGAGTTTAAAAAAAGACAAAGTGCCTGATTGAAGGTGTGGGATCCAGGGTTTTTGGAGCTTGAACCGTACAAGGGACAAAAAAAACCCTGATATCTCGGGCCTCTTCCCATCCATTTTTATTATTATCCTGTAAGTTTGTCTCTGGTACAGCACTGCACAAGTGCAATTGTAAACTGCTTATAGAGTGTTTTACCTAAACCAAAATCTACTGATGCAGCAAAAATAGCCATTAGTATGTTTGTGTTATTTACCTTTGTGTTATTGGCAGCTCTGGCTTTAAAGAACAAAAAACAAAAGTACAAATTATTGTCCCAAACTATTATCTACAGGTGTCTACAGTTTTATGAAAATCAATGAAGCCAGTGTGAGAAAAATGAATGCTATTTTTCAAAACAATATATAAAGTGTATATTTCCCTCCAGCTTTCACTCCAGATGCAGCAACTGCTAGAGCCATCACCCCACTCAGACTCTTGGACTCCTGTGAAGATCAAATTCAACTGGGATGCGAGCTACTGGATGAAGCAGATTTCCTCTTTAGGTAAAATAAATGCTACTGAAGCAAAAAATGTAAATGAACATGAAAATTGTTCCCAATAAAAATGTTAATGTATTACAATGAAAATTAAATGTTCATGTATTTTTTTCTCAAATATACGGTTTGCTCCCAAAACAAACAAACCATTGTCACGTTCATTTGTTTTATTATTACAATTATAATTTTTGTGCATGTTACTTTTGAACAAAGCTCTTACGGTGCGTGCTTTGTTCTGCAGGCCAGCTGACTGTTGAAGAGGGAAACTGCACTTATCCTCAGGGTTTGGCCTGCTCCAGTATTATGAGGCCACAGCCCATAACACGCTTGGCGCTGCCCTCTATGTTTCATAGAGGACGAGAGCCAGGCTGCGGGTACCAGGCCTGCTGTGAGCCCCAGATGTGCTGTCTGCATGGCCTTCCATCCCAGCCAGATCTGCCAAATCTGGACAAAAGCCAGGTGGAGGCAACACTATGTAACTCCAGTTGTGTTCAGCCTGCTCTTATTTCTGGATCCCTGCACCAAAGCCAGCAGCTCCAGAGGTGCTGGGACACAGAGAACTCCTTGCACTATCCTTCCCCTATTTCACCCGTCCCGATCATAGCACCCATCCAGTTCAACTACAGTCAAGGGTCTACATCCCAGCCACAAGCTTCTGATTCCCAACCCAACTCTCAGTCTAAATCTTATCTTTCTTGTCACCAACACCAGAGAGAGGTCCTTGCAGACGGCCAGGATCAGCTAAGTGGAGACTTTAGCAGGCCAGGCCAGTGTCAGGGGAAGCTGTCGATTGGCACAGCTCTGGAGCAGGAGCTCAGCCACAAAGCTGTGGACAGAGATTTGATGACTGAAGAGAGCTGGGAGGACAGATGCAGAGTGGAGGCGACTTGTGACCATACAGCAGTGGTTGAAAGAAGAGAGCTACTGGATGAGGAACTGCAGCAGGACAGCAGTGAGCCAAGTCCTGGCCAGCAGCAGCAGCAGCAGCGTCACGTTCCTCCTGCAGAGCTGAGAAAAGAGCAGCAGAGGACGAGAGCTGCACTGACACTCAGAGACCACAGGGATGGCAGGGTGAGACATTAAGTTTACAGTAGAACCTGACTGATACAGTTCTTTTCTAGCATAACACTACATTAAAAAGCAAAGGTTCCTCTAATTCAAATGTTCAACATTTTTGCATAAAGATTAGGTGAAATAAAACTTAATTCAATGGGATTTAAATCAGTATAATCAGTAATTTAAATTAACAGATTAAATGTTCTTTCTCCACCTTGGAAATTCAGTTGGAGTTGAAAAGAAATCTCACCAGAAGGTCCAATCTTCTTAAACAGAGGGAATGTAAATATTTTGATTTCCTTTTTTCTCATCCCTTTAAGGACTTCTACTCCGTGTTGGTTGAAAGGTTGAGATTGAAAGTTCATTTTGGCCATCTAGTGATCTCAACACAAAGATCACTGAGTGAATATTGTGGAGTTCTTAGTAATATCAAAAGATAAAGATAAAGATAAAGATAAAGATATAAATATTGTATATTCTCACTTAAAAAATAACTTGTCACACTGTTATATGAACAAAAGATAGAAAAAATAAGTTTACTACTAGATAATAAAATGAGCTATTTTAACCAGGGAAGTTAATACTAATTTCATACAAACTTCTTTAAGCTAAATTTATAGCCTATTAAATGATAAACTCTATGAGCACATTCATTTTGATGCAGGCAAACTGAAGGATGCATTGCAATATATATAAGAGCACATTTTTCTTGACCCATTAAATATAAGGGACAGCATTGTATACAAATGAACATAAGAATTCTGCAAACATTGACAACAACATCAGTATTGTTCTGGCAGATATACAACTGCAGCTATAAAATTATTCTGGTTTAAATCATAATGCATTAAATTGTCATATTTGTTTTTGATCAGCATCTAACTTGACATCAAAATAGGATATTTGTTGGAATGTTTGCATAGACTCAACCGTGCTTTTAACCCAACACTCAGCTCATGACGTGGTAAACTGTGCAGTGCTGTTAAACACTTACACTCAAAAACCACAATGTATCGGTCAGAGTCATGTCTGTTTCCTGTATAGCACAGAAGTTCAAACACTTGCTCAGAGAATCAGACAGAACAAACAGTCAAAGGCAGTCAGCCTAATTCAAAAATCATATCATGAAGTGACACTTAAGTCAAATTAAAAGTAGGTAGGAAAATTTTCAAAATGTTGAAACTCAAGGGACTGTCAAACTGAAGGGAGTATTCAGTTTTAATTAATATCCATAAACAACAACTAAATGGAATCTAGAAGAAACACTGTTTACTTTAATGCCAGCCTGGAAACATGGGTGCAAGGGAAACCTACTCCTGCTTTTATGAAAAAAGAATGATGGGAAAAGGAGCTGTCCTGACAATTAAAGCTGAGCTGTTAATAGCAATGAATCTTAAATCCACTGTTCATCATAGTTACACTTGATGGCAGAGGGTTGAGCAGCTGCATAATCATCTCTAAAAATTACAGGCACAATTTCAAGTCACAGCATCTTGCAAGCGACACACAACCACTTGGGTGCAGTCATTTATGTGCTTAACCTGTCATTAATGAGTCACTAAGGGAATAGTGGGAGTTTGAGTCAATCTCTGGTTTTGCACTTTGAGATAACACCCCCCCAGAGGGAAGGATTATGTTCTGTTTTCCTTCACAGTCTGAATTCTGCATGTCTCACCCAAGGGGCATGGATCAGGTAAGCATTTTAATTGCATGATACTTAGGAGCATGTGCTCAGTGTCAGCCTGGCTTGATGCCTCATGATAAAAAAAGAGAAAAGAGAAATGTGTCAAAAAAGAACTGGTGTTAAATGATTTGCCAGCCCCCTGCACCCCCATCTTATATTAGCAGCCAAGGTATTTAAAGGAGCTTTTCAGTTTGCATTGAACTTGTTAAATTCTAATATAAGAGATTAGGAGAGAGTGATTTGCAGTTCTGGCTTAATAAAACGGCTGTTGTAACCACTCTTTCATTCTCTGTACAATAAGGGTAACATATGCAGCTGTGTGGGCCATTCTCCATGTGTGTTGAGTCCCAGAATAAGCTCTGAGTGATGTTTTTGTGCATTTTGTGTGTGCTGTGTGTGTGTGTGTGTGTGTGTGTGTGTGTGCCTTTGCAACACTCAAGGTTCCACCACATATACACCCCACTCCTTTCTCTCTTCTGTTGTCAATAGATTGAACAGGTGCATTTGTGCATGGGATACATTTTGAATACCCTGCTCAGATTTGTTGGGTTTGTGTTTCTGACAGAGATCTTCATCCCTGGAGGTGTCGGTGACAGCCCACAACTACGTATCTGATGTGCAGAGCAGCAGGCCGAGCCCAAGTTCAGTGTGCATGAGGAGGAAGAGGCGCTCCCAGAGCATCCCAGCAGAAATCGCAGCACCATCCACCAGCCCTTTCTCTGAAAGGCATACCAGATGCACTCACAACCCAGAGTTAGGAGCTACAAATAAGGTAACAATCTATCAGAATAGGATGATGTGGAGGAACTTAGGTTCATATGAGTTCTGGCATAACAGAGAAACAGGAATATAAATAATGATACTGTTTCTCAATGCCTCGGTTTTAACTCTGTCAGAAATGTTTGCCCAAGCAGCTTTTTTTCACATGGTGCTTGTTTTATTCTCAGTGTGTCAATATGGATCCCAGACAGAGGAGGGCTTCAGATGGGGTGGTTTGTGTTCTGAAGGAAACTTTGTCTGACATGGCCCTACCCAGAGGCCACCATTCTCCTTTACTGTCCTATAAGGCAGAGCCAGGTGCTGGAAATACTAATACTTTATTTGTTGTAGCCTCAAAAAAATCCAAAGTTCCAAATCCAAAGGTTGTTAATATGTGCTCATCATCTTCCTGTTTTTTAGAACATTATGGAAATAAAGAGATTGATTATGTAGCCAAGGAGAAATATGGGGCATTAAGAAATGGCCACAAAAGGTGCGTAAGTCAAAGTGCGTCAAGTGAAACATCTGTTCATGTACAAGTCATGAAAATATATTTTTCATCACTCACTCTCTGCTTCCTCCAAATTAACAGAGATGTTCAGAATGACTCAGTACGACCCAGGGTTCCAGTGGTTTGCTTAGAGCGTCTCAAAATACTCGTCTCTCAGCTCCCCCCACATGGACGACGGCAGAGTGACCCTTTACCTGCCAGCACGACAGAGAGGAGCGAAACTCTCCCACAGCAGAAAACCTGGCATCATGCAATGTCTCAAGTATGTCATATTACCTCTGCCAAGGAGGTAATATTCTTGGTTCAGTCTGTTAATTTCAGAGTCAAATTGCCATAAATGAATGAAGATTTGAAAAAAGAAGAATCACGATTAGTGAGCAGTCCACACTATCTCAATGATCTCAAGAAAATATTACACAATGATTCAGATCTAGATCCAGGTACTCTTCCGGTCAATGCTTATCAGAAACAGCTGCCCTTTCATGTGGTGTGCCCCAGCGTTTTGTCTTAGGCCCTTTATTATTCACTTTATATCTGCTGCCATTAGGTCACATTATTATCACTTTCAGAGGTATCACCAGTTACTGTCACCTTATACTGATGATATTCAACTTTATGTTTCTTTTACAGTGGAATCCACCCACAAATTAATGTCCTAGCATGACTTTTTGATGGCCATTAAAGACTACATGTCAAACAAGTTTTTTACAGTTAAACACAAAAAACGAGGTCCTCAGAGCATTGGTTCTCTTTCCCATGTCGTGCATTTGAACTTTTGAACATTTGAACCATGAAAACATGGGTGTTATTTTTGATCAGGTCTGTGCATGCATTTTGACATTTCAACATATAAAATCACTAAATTGTGCATGTTTTAATCAATGAAGGGACATTGCAAAGCTCAGATCTGTGGTGTCTCAACCTGAGCTGGAGATGATTCATGCCTTTGTTTCATCCCGTCTTAACTAATGTAATGCCATCTTTACTTGTCTTGGCTTGGACTAGTCTTTGGTACAAAAAGCAGCTGCTGGGCTATTAATCAGGTCAAGCAAGAGTTCACGTTATGTTGCGTTAATTCTGTATTCTTTACATTGGCTCCCCATCTGGTTTAGAATTCATTTTAAAGTTCTTGTAATCGCTTACAGAGCCCCACATCATCAGGCACCTGTGTATGACCCCCTCCATCCATATATACTCAGGAGGTTATTAAGGACTGCTGACTAGGGCCTTTTGGTTGTCTCACACTCTCACCTGAAAAAAAGGCAATCACAATTTCACATTGACAATAATTCACATTAATGGCTCCAACACTTTGGAACTCTCTCTCTATATATATTGCCTATACAGGCCTCTGTAGATGTTTTTAAAAAAAACAAGTGAAGTCTCATCAATGTCTTTGATGAAACTTAAACAGTTTTTTTAGTGTCCGATTCTCTTTTTCCTTTTTGTATTTTTTGGTCTTTAAGTTTATTGCTGTTCTTGCATGTGCATTTTTGATTGTAAGATTAATTTCCCTTTGTTTTAATGTTTTATGTTATTAGCATCTTCTTGTATTCTGTGAAGCACTTTTTCAAAGGCGCTATGTTAAATAAATATTATTATTTATATTAATGAAAGTCAGAAAGATAATAATTCTACTTTATGTTTATTATTGAGGTCATACTGGGTGGTGTTGTTGCACTGGAATGCATTATACTGAAAGTAGTCTGTAACATTCTGGCAATATTATAGTATTTCAAACAAATTGTCAGAATATAATATATAATTGTGTCCCAAAAATGCTAAAAAAAAATTTAAAAAATTAATTTGTTAAAAATGCCAAGAATATCAAAGAATAATGTTTTATATGCATTCCACGGGGTTCATACTTTAGAATGTCATGGAAATGCAAAAAAACGCCATATTATATTATGTCTAAAAAGGCAAAAAATGTCCAAAGAAAAGTTTTTTGCTAAAAATGCCTCAAAACATCAGGGAATACTGTTTTATAAACACCCCATAGGTGTTAAAACTTCCAAAAAAGGTTTTTTTGTATCTCAGACAAATACAAAAAAGCGCCATACTATACTTTGTCGAAAAAAGACAAAAAATGTCCAAAAAAAAGTTTTGCTAAAAATACCTCAGAACATCAGGGAAAAGTGTTTTATAAACATCCCATAGCATAAAAGGTCGTTAAAACTTCCAAAAAAGGTTTTTTTTGTATCTCAGACAAATACAAAAAAGTGCCATACTATACTATGTCGAAAAAAGATCAAAAATGTCAAAAAAATGTTTTGCTAAAAATGCATCAGAACATCAGGGAATACTGTTTTATAAACATTCCATAGCATAAAAGGTGTTATAACTTAAAAAAAAAATTTTTTTTTTTTTTGTATCTCAGAAAAATGCAAAAAAAACCCCACCGAATATACTATGGTGAAAAAGACAAAAAAGGTGTTAAAACTTTTAAAAAATCCTCTTCAGTTTGCAGTGGTCATTTAGCCTCAGGAAGGAGTTCATAGTGTTTAAATTACTTCTTGGAAGGCAGTTTTGACGATGTACATTCTAGAAATGTTATCAATTTTTCTGCCTTGAAGATGTTGCAGTGTTTCCTATGTTGGGAAGATAGCTGCTAGTAATTATTTTCTTCAATTTATATTTAAAGATTTGAAGATTTTGGTTAATATGTTATTAAGAAATTATGTTTAATTCAGGAGCAAATGTGACAAATATATTTATTAAAATATGATTAAAGCTTCCTTTCTTCTCCTCCACTCCCTCACCTGTAAACATAGGGGATCGGTGGAGGCTCTGAGACTAGGAGGACCACCTGCTCACTCATAGTGCCACCAAATTCAGCAAGGCAAACTCAGTCTATTGCACAGTCAACCAACAGTGAGTTTAACAGCCAAGGGAGACCGAAGTCCTTTAAAGCATCCACCCTGCCCTCCACAGACCATAAGTATGTGCCACAGAGCTACTCTGCACTGGATCTCGACTCTGACTCTGATCCTCAGTCAGTCTCAGAAGAAGGAGTTGTTTTTCAGGCTGATCCAGACCCACAGCTGGACTCAGATGCATCACCAGATTCTGACCCGTCTTCATCTGAAGCTGAACTTGAATGTTTGGTTAAGGAGAAATCAGTGGCTGCAGAGGAGCTACAGCTCTGTAGTGAAAATGATATTGGGGATTCAGAGCCAAGTCATGAGTATGAAGCAGACCCGGAATCAGATGCGGACGTGGGATCAGAGGATGACCATGGGCTTGATAATGATGCAGATTCAGGTGATGCCGAAACAGAGTCTGACATTCAGCCTGAGTATGATCCCAGGTTTCGGGCTGAGACTGATTCCAACGTTGTGTCTGATCAGCCTTCAGACTCTCATGGCTCTGTGGAGTCAGAGCTTGATGCTGAATCAGAACCTGAACTGACAACTGATGACCCACAGCCACTTCGCTCTGACGTGGAAGAGGAGTCCCACAATGGCCCTATTCAGAGGCCACTGCTGATTGCAAACCCTGTACCTCAAAGGGGGGCAGAGGAAGTCAAGTCCAAACAGGACAGTGAAGAGATAGAGAGTGAAGACTTCTGTGCTGTGTGTCTGATTGGAGGGGATCTGCTTTGCTGTGACCGTTGTCCGAAGGTCTTTCATCTGTCATGCCATATCCCATCTCTGCTAAGCTTCCCGTCGTAAGATTCTTATACTATAACTTGAAATTAAAACATTTGACATTATTCTCTCACTCCCCCCATCAAACTGTTTATTTAGCACTGTCATTGTTATCCTGATGCTGTTCCCCTGTTCAGGGGTGACTGGGTGTGCAGCCTTTGCAGAGATGCTGTGCAGCTGGAGGTCAAATACAATTATGAGAATGAGAGAACATCTGGAGAACACGAATTGGCACATGGAATGCCTGCATGTGACCAGAGAGTAAGTTATTTCATTAGCTGCATTAATAATAATAATGATGATGACTAGCGTTTTTGCACTTGGTTTGATTGATTTTCAGTTTTCCAGTGTTCTTTCATGTCTGTCTTTCATGTCTGGTTGACTATAGAAATGTGAGCGTCTGACTCTTCAAATCCTGAGTAACATGCTGAGTGCTCCCTTTCACGAGCCTGTCAGTCCACTTGTGAGTGATCACACATTTCTTACAGTCCAGTCAGTGCAGGCCCTCATTTTCAATCTCATTTATTTTTCACTTACAGGAACACAGTAGTATCGCAGTTCTTTATGTTTCAGCATACATGAACACACTTTGGCTTCTACTATATTACATATATTATTGTTTCCTGTGGGTTTAATTTAATAAAAAACAATAATATTTAAACTAGTATTCTTCTTATTTTCTGCTGCAGATTCACAACATTTGCACTGTTGATCAAATGAAAAGATTAAAACTGTCAGCAGTAGTGTGTGCGTGTGTGTTACATAGTATATGTTATCATAGGAAAGAACTAAGATTGCCTGATTTAGATTTAGATTCTGTTCCAAGCAAGTACCATGTACATAGGTGAAGATTTGTCACAGTGATGCGTAATGTAATCTATAGAACATTCATTTGTTGGAATTTGAAGGGGAAAGTACTTTGCTGTAATTAAGTTGGAATGAGGAATAAAGTGGCTGGGTGGGTAGTATGAAGGTCTTAAACGTCTGTGCTTTTTCATGCAGGCTCGCCATTACTACCAAATCATCAAGAGGCCAATGGACCTGTCTGTAATCAGAGCCAAACTCAATAAGAGGAATGCTCAACATTATAACTCACCAGATCAGTTTGTCGCTGATGTCTGTCTCATGTTCCGCAACTGTGCAAAATTCAATTATGTAAGTTGAAAACCAATATTTCATATGTGTGTACTTGATGTTCGGTTTGTCTTGTAGTTCTAATTATTATCATTACTTCAATTAATCAAAGTTTAATTTATAAATACAATCATCATAAGTCAGTAGTCCACTACCATTCATCTGAATGTAATTGCTCCTTCTCACTCTGGCCACAGCCTGACTCTGAGGTGGCCCATGCTGGCCGCAGCCTTGAGGCGTTCTTCACTTCCAAGCTGAAAGAAGTTTTCCCAGGCAGAGTTTTCCCTGCAGCTGAGGCTGACTCAGACAGTGATGAGTATGATGAGGCCTACAGAACTGCAGAGAGTGGTTTCCCCTGGCCAGAAAGAAGGGAGCAATGCCATAGGAAGAGGAAAAGGAGACATTCTCTCAAGTCGAGGAGACATCAACTCTAAGTGAAGCGAATAGAATTAGGCCCTCGACACAAATATGATAATTATACTGTTTTTATTTAACAAGCAACTTGTGCGGCTGTAGCAGTGTTTCCATTCTGCCAAACATATTGAAACAATACTTCATATATTTCAGCAATTTTTATCACCACAGACTTCAACTGATAAGATTAGCAGAGAGCCTAAAAAACACAAAAAATAGGTGACATACTTTAAACTTCACCCTCGGAACCATATCTCTTTGGAGAAATTCAAACTAAGTTTCAGTTGCTTCTGCTGAAAACAGGTTATAGTAGTGAGATGATGCTGTCATTGTCACTGTATTATATATTTTTTGGATATTGGTGATGTGCCCCTTATGCACTAGCACAATTGCTTCCTGTTTTTACAATTAGACCTCCTAAAGTCACATACCTTATGTTACTGTATATGCTATGGATGTATGTATGGATATATTGCACAAAGCTGTGGCTGTAGTTAGCTGTTCATTAATCCCACTTATCATTAAGTGGTACTTTTTGTCAGTGAACATGGCCATTATACACAGCACTTTGAACTTTTGATTGTAAATTCTGTATTTACCATGTTTATAAATGTTCAACGTATTTATATGTGTGTAATTGGACAGAACTTTATTTTACTATATTTCACTTCACTTATTAATGAAAGGCAATTATTTAGGTTTGATTATTGATGTAATTGATGTAAATGTAATTTCAGTAGCTTTTTTTGAAAAGCAGCGATGAATCCTAAGACGTTGTCTCTTTGACCTGATAAAGATTGTGAGTAATTGAGGGCACAATAACCGATGATGGATGTATTTCCACGTTTGTTAAAGGATTCAATATTGAGATAAAACAATCCAAGAAAATTTTTACTTTGCATTTAATCATTAATTCACTTTGTATATATGTTATGTTCTGTTCCACCTGTGTTTAAGATAGAAAAACCTCAGGCTGAATAAGGGTGTAAGAGTATGTTGATATCATTCAGTATGGATTATTTTGAAAATGTGAAGGTTGAAAGAGTTCTGTAAGGCAACTGGACTTGAGATTTTTCAAGAAAACATTTTGCCTCTCATCCAAGAGGCTTCTTCAGTTCTAAAAGGATCACCTGGGCAAGTATTGATCTTAACGGCCCACTCAGTGGGAGTTACCTGTGGCACTGTTGTTTTTTCCCAAACCACTTTCTATACCCACAGTGTATAAATTCCAGCATTCCCCACCATCAGTTTCAGAAATGAAGAAGCCTCTTGGATGAGAGGCAAAATGTTTTATTGAAAAATCTCAAGTAACAGAACTCTTTGAACTTTGACAATGACCTGGATGACTGAGAATCTACATAGATACGTTTGAAAATGTGCTAGCTTTGTGGAGCCCTACTACTGAGTGGATAAATGTTATTTTATAATATGCTGTGTTGTAGCACATTTCCTGTCTGTAAACATTCTTTACTTGCTTCCTGCTGCTTAAGATAGACTTAAATTGACTTTCACTGTAATTAAGGCAAAAATTGTTATTCTGTATCTTTGTTGATGATTCCCAAGACTAGTAAATATATAGTGTACCTGTATGTAATGTTACTTCCTTTTAAATCAGCAGATGTAATAATATTTTCTATTGTATGAGGGAAGGCTGATAAACATTTCATGAGAGCAATCTGGTAATTTTTTTCTGTTTTTACAGTAACAGTCAACAGTAAATTCAAATATAACATCAATAAAATGCATTGAAGAGAAAAACATTTTAATTACTTTCCATATGCCATTATTATTTATTATAGATCACAGGAGGTGCACAAATGTGTTTTTTCAGCAAAGCTGTATCATCTACCTCAGTGGGTTACTTTAAATAATTATCTACTATATGAAACCCACACTCAGTATATCCTGCACCCTTTTATAGTTGCCTTATATGTATAGTTTGAACTCTTCAGCTTCTCCTTCTTAGTAAACATACACATCATTTATTTAAAATAAAATTCATACAATGTTCTTTTTTCACCTTTATTTACTTTGGGAGGTCATGTATCTCCAGTAGTTCGGATGTATTTCATTTTCTTGCAGATCATTTCTTCTACATAAATTTCAACATTTAGATGTATTACAATTTAGATGTTTGGTGGACCATGAATAAAATATGACTATTGGCTCACAAAGAACATATCTTCTGAGGTCCATCCATTTTCTACTTTAATTTAAACGTGTCTCTCTAATTAAACTCAATGATGAAAATGATGGACATATCCCATGCTAAAATCCTTCTCTGATTTAGATTGATAATGAACCTGGCATGCTTGTGTTGGAGGAAATAAAATAGGTTTGGACCTCTGGAGTGGTGAGAAACAATAGAGACCATACTGAACTTGTGCAGCTGAGAGTTTACACAGATTTCATAGCAAACTGTACAACACAGGCCAGAAGTGGCATGCATAAAGACTTTTTAGTTACTGGAAATTAAACCAAAAATGTAGAACATAGCTTAAAAAGTTAACATAAGCAACTTCTTTATATTGATATTTGTTTTAGATCTAGTCGTATAATAGAATGAGGAATGTGTGTACTGTATCTAGAGAACACATACAGAGGTACAGGTGGTAATATGCGTGCTCTTTAAGTCAAGGGGGGGGGGTGTCTTGCTATGTTTTATTCCCAAATAAGGTTTGTGACCTTTCAGTTAGCAGACTTGGAGTAAAATATTACATGATAATAATGAGACACTTCTTTGACCTTTGGTGAGGAATGAAAAGGGCAGACAGGAAAGCACTTACGGTACTGACAGAAAAATGCAAGCTGACCAGTGAAGCAGTCAAAGTAAAATCAAAGTTTAGAATCTCTTTACAGCCACGAGGGGAAGCTGAATTTTGTGCTTCACTGAAGTCAGCTAACATTGTACATCTTTAACATGTGCTGGAATTATACAGTCTGCTGTTTAGATTCTGTAACAGCGGTTTCATTTGCTTCCAGGAATCCTAACATCCTGACTGTCTTCTAAATTCAGCACTCACATGTCTTCCCATTGCATACCTATACCATATGATGTAAACATGTCTCTGCTGGAGAGCGAGGGTGCTGGTAAAAAAAAAAAAAAAAAGAGCACAACAGACAATGTTTTTGCGTTAAAGACTGACCTGATGTACTTTACTGTTTTGTTAACCTTTCTTTTTGTTCTATATTTGGTTGAAGAGAGTACATTGTGGATTACACAAAAATGTGACATATTTGTTATATGGGTCTGTTTTATATCTGATATGCAGCCCATTATAGAATAAATAATTAAAGTCTATGTCAAAGCAAAAGCACTGCTTATACCAGGGCAGGATATTCATAGAATTATGTAGCTCCAAATCACCACAGTCAAGAGGAAAGATGGAAATAAAGAGTTTTGACTTGTAACTAACACCTTTGGTTTCCAATGAAAGAAGTGATTTTGACATGATTGTGTCTCTTGAGACTAATGGAGGCAATTTAGCTGAGAGAATTTAGATGACATACCAGTCAGTCCTGTTTCATCAATGGAGGTGCTGGGCTGGGCTGAACAAGCACCACTCCACCAGTGTTAAGATTTTTTTTGTTGGTCGAAATTTTTATTCTGCAAAAGCGTAATCTTTCTTTTTCAGCATATGGACACACTTTTGACTAAGTCTCTGAGCAATTTTCATAGAATACAGTAGTTATGTGTATGTCTCAACAACACTTTCTTACTCTCATATTCAAAGTCAAGATCTTCTGGTGAGATTCTTGACTAAATGTTTTAGTTTGTTTGTCAGTTTTATTGGACAAGATTTCAGTGCCAGTATATATATAGTGTGTACTCAGTCGACCAATAATCATGTTGTATCATAGGGAGATAGTATGTCATGTATGGCTTTCGTGAGTTTTCAACATTGTTTCTGCTGCCATCACACTAATTACATTATATCGTATCTATATCTATATGGAGTTTTCAAAGTTCATAATTCTGAACATACACTTTTTGCTAACTTATTAATGCTTATGTTATATGTGTTAAATTCAATTTGAAAAAGGGTCTGAATCAGTGACGAATGTGTTTTTTACCATCACTCAGTGTTTATCTTAGAGGGTGGATGAGAGTAATAGAATTACAGTTTGCAGAAGAGTATAACATTCAAACCTTTTCACTTCTGGCCCAAAGTAATTAGCTTGTTTGCCCCCCTCTGAGCAATCATGCAGCACAGTAATTATAGCAATCATTGTTCCATGGTTTGACTAATCCGGCACCGTGCTGTGCTCATTGCTTCTCTGTAAAAAAAAAAGCATTATGCATTTTTTTACATGTTCAACTCTTCACTTTTATTAATGTTCAGCAGTTAACATTTAATAACATGTCTTACTTTTTATTTTAAAATATTTATGTGGTTGTTTGCAAATTCTTTATAGCACTTTTGTTTACCACCCAAGTTTTTACTTTTACTGGCTGCAAAACTCCACATTCTCACAAAACAAAGACTCTGCTGCATACTGTGCCACATCTAATTTACAGTCTCTTTTGGCATCCTTCTTGTTTATTTTGGAAAATATTTACCATGTTTTTCAAGAAGTATCCTATTGGAGATGAAGTATCCTATGATTCACTTGTCATGGTTCCTGAAGTCACAGCAGTTGACATGCAACGTACTGAATTTGATGTCCACATCAACCTTTGCAATGTCAGAGTGGAATCAGCAGATATATCCTGGAGGTGTTTAAGAACTGGGCAGATGGATTGATGGTGGTGTACGACACTGATGACCGAACGTTCTTCCTTCATGCCAAGAAAATCCTGTGGTAGCTCAGAGATCCCCAACAGGAAAGCTGCAAGGGGTGAGTGACCGTGGTCTGCTGGGAAAGAAGCAGAGAAGATGAATTTCCTTTAATGAATTAATGAGTATCCATACCTGAGATGAATGCATGTAAAGGCCTATCAGGATGAGGATCTGTCTCATATGCTATGAGTTAAGGATTAGATTTCAACACCCTCTATTGAGTGGAGCATTAGTACAGTATCCCAGTATGAAGTACAGTTTCACTTTGAGTGAACGAGTTAAGGAAAACCATATGAAAGACACTGCACTACCTTAACTTTCTGTCCCTCACTGAAACTGACAAAAGTTCTCTGACTTCCTGGGCTTTAATAGTTCCCCCTTTGATTTCAAGTGGAGATCAACAATAAACAAATACTTACTGCTTCCCAGAATTGATACTGTTGAAATGTCCTGGACATAACATAGAAATGATTACAACAATCTAACAAGAAAAGAAAATATTATGAAACTGGACTGCCTTGAGCACCCACCTTTACCAACTGCTTCACTGGTTGTTGTGTAACCCTGCTGCACTCAGACCGGTGGACATCCCAGTCTTCTGGTGGGGAACGAGCAGGATCTGTACAATGGAGGAGGGCCAGTCCTTGGCTCAGGAGGAAATCTTCCATTTCCAGGAGGTGTCTGCAGCAGAGGATGACTCGGAGATATCCAACCTTTTCACTAAGCTGATTTGTTGTGTAATGGAGATCCTTAAGCACCATGCAGACCGCAGACATTACAATGGCTCCAAGTCCATGGCCAAACTCATCAATAATGTCTTTGGTAAAAGGGGGAAGTCTGTCTGATGGAGAAAATCAGTGGTTATTGATTATAATGTATACAACTAAGCAAACTCTTTATCTGGATACTCCAGGCATTTTGTAATGTTAAACAAATGCAGTATATGGACATATTCTCCTGAGCATTTAAATAATACAAGTTTCACTTTTGTCATGGCCTTATTTGCCAGGCTGCAACCTCATTTAGTGCAAAGGCAATTTGATACGTCACTATAAAACCAATCAAATTTACTACATTCTCTGACGGGAAAACAATGGGCACTATAAATGTCAGTGATTTCACCGCTGTTTTCTGTGTTGTTGTCATAGAGATGGCATATTATATTTCTCTGTTATAATTGTGATAAACTCAGTATAAACTTTAGATATAATGCTGATGGTACGATACATATTACAGCTGTATTCACGTGGTAGGGTTATAAAATATTATACAATTAACTTTTAACTCTGCTCAATAACACATTGTAAACTCATTTAAATAAATCCATTAAAGCTATGCTGTAACTTTGGCCAAACAGCAAACAACATTATTTTGTAACACTGTATCATAAACATTCTCACAAATAAATTACTATTTAAATTAATAATAAATAAATAATGAAATCATTTGGCAGTTAGTAGCTAAAGTGCGGTATGCAACAATATTATTATTATTATTTCTTAATGTAGAGGAAATGGGGAATTTTCAGGAGAACTACTGCAAAGTGATGGTTAGTCTCTAAAATATGGTTTGTTAGGGTGCAGTTAAATGACATAGGTTACCCATATTGAAGTTCAGGCTGCACAAGTAATATTTAATGTTAAAGATTTACAGAGGAAAAACATTGCACGAAAATATCTTTTAATGGAGTATTTTTAGTGTGTTATCAGTAGTAAGTAAGTAGTAAGTATAGGATCTGAATACCTCCTCCACCACTGAGTTTGCTCTACTATCTGCTGCAACCATAGGAACAGACTATTTGCACGTGACACTTAACCTTAACCTTACCCTTATTAAATGTCATTTAGCTTTCTCAATAATTATTTTAAATTCCACATTTCTGTCTATTTAATATAAGTGAATGAGTCAACACTACTAAATTAGGCAATACTCTCTAATGACAACTCCATCCGCTAGATGGAGACAAAAGACCAAGCAAAAAACAGGTGAGCGCTGGCCATCTCCTGTTTCCCTTTTAGATCATAGGAGAGCTTATGGTTACTGTGCAAGAAATTCAGTCAAAGTCCTGTCGTGGTCAGGTTTATCCCCAGGTAAATTCTTTTACAACAGGTCGACACCAGTCAGCCAACAGAGGCGCTGCGGGCCCCTGAACGTCGTGAAGCCCCGTCTGTCCGTCCATTCATTGGAAGTTTTGTCCCTCTTCGCTTTCCCTACTCACTCGCCGAAAAAGTTTTTGCGTCTAGTCACAATATGCTGAATGGTAAACGATCTGCACTAAAAGGTGAGAAACTTTTCTTGAACTTTTTTAACAGCTGCTGTCCCTTTATGGCCAAGGTACGTACACATATGTGTCGTTTAAGACGGTTTTAAAATAAAAATTACCCGTCATAACAAACGTTTCTTGCTGTACGTTTCGTTGCCATGACAACGCGTGCAACGGCGAACGCTGTTGTACTCCAAATTAATGTCCGTCTATAGGTTTTCTTCGTTATTTTATGTGTTTAATGGCACATCAACTTTTTGTTAACGTTATAAAATGGCCAGATGGAGTAATGGTCTTCAGTCATTTGTCTCTGTCTTATATTAGCCTATTTGAATGCTGTTGTTGTTTTTAAAGACGGTATTGACATTATTTGCTATCTTATGTGGTTCGGATAATTCATGGACTGTTAATGTTCAGTTATGGAGTTATATGAGAAAATTAAGGGATGTCAAGTTAACCAAAAGATAACTAACCGTGAAAATATCAGGAACAGACCACGAAAATACCTTAACAGCTCAATCTCTTATAACATCAATGCATCAAGCAAACCCTAATCAGTGAGTCATTTAAAACTGTTGCCATTTTCGGTCGTTTAAAAATATGTCTTGGTCATAATGGTTGGGTTATCCCGGAGCTTTTGTTCCCATGTAGCTACAAAATCAGCTCGGTATTTGGGACAATGAATGATTTATAACTGCAGGTGCAGACATCTGTGTGTTCTGATATGAAATGTGCTGACTTCTTCTTGTCATTGAAATGAATTCGATTTGTTCTTGTTTCTGCTATGGCCTACATTTTTATAGATGTTTGCCCTCCTAGCTTCCCAAAGCTGAGCCCAGCAAGGGCAGAGATTAGCTTTAACCGGGATTAAACCAATGAGAAAATTTGAATTTGTTGGCCCTTATCTCCCAGCAACATGTGGAGTGCTCTGAGCAAATAGCAGAATTTGATCTTTTGCCTCCTTTTGGCAAAGCATGTTTTCTTGCCAATAGACACTTATCAAACATGACCATTGAGGACGGGAGGGATTCTTGGAGGGGCCTTTAAAATTATTTGTTTATAGGGACACTACATGCATTACTTGCTTTCTCAGTGTAGGGATAGGAATTTAAGGCGCCTCGTTTTTGTCAGTCCTATAGACTATCAACTGGGTTGTTTTTTTTGTAGAGTTGTAAGAAAACAGCATGTAATATTTTATCTGTTCTAATTGCAAAGTTTCTGATTTTCTGTGTCGCTCAGATGTCAGAGATTTCTATTGTTCATCTTGTGTTACGGCTGGTTGGTTGAGGTGTTAGGGTTACACAATGGCAGCTTTAATAAGAAACCACAACTGGAAACTTAACCTTTCATATTGCCGACAGACACATGGTATGCTACCTTAAACAGTTCCATTAACTCTATCTATGTAATTTTGGCCGAAGAGCAAACGATTTTGTATATTCTGAGAACATTGTATCAAAAACTTTCTCTCAAATAAATCATTTTGCAATTTGCAATTATAGGGACACTACCTGCATTACTTGTTTCCTGTATGAATAGCAACTTATCACACCTCCCTTTCTGTCGGTGCTGTAGACCTTCAACTGTCAGCTGTTTTCCACAGCTCTGTAGTGTGTTGTATGCTTTAATGACTTAATTACATTTAGACCACAAGCTTTGATAATCTCTGCATAATATTAGGGTTCACCCCATAACTTAGTGAAGTAGATGGGCTCTATATTTGCATTCTAAACATGCAATTTCTTGCCTCATCAGGTAATGTAATTCCATGCTTCATTAGGACTGTGAAGTTTATCATTTGTCATCAAAGCCAAGCTGTCAATAAATGATTAAGTTTCACATGAGGAAAATGTAATATTTGGGCTCAAGCAAAAGGGATTGAGGAGTACATTTTAATTGCAGTTAGTAAGATTTTGTTTCTATTTGATTTGCAGGCTATATTTTTGGAGCTGCTAGTTACAGCTCGAGGCACTATCATTAGAAAGCCACTTAAGCTTAATTTATTTTACTATTTATGCCAATACAGAAAGTAAATTTCTACAGTGTAATAATTCAAATGCGTAATATCTCGATGGTCTGGTTGAAAGTGAAAAGTGGTACCAGTTTTGACACTGTGGTTTCAACAGCTTGTAATATTTCATTGTGGGATACACGACTGTTGATTTTTGGTATGCTGCAGTTGCTCTACTGGCAAATACAATTTATAAACAGCTTTAGGGCTGCAAATAACTATTATTTCCATCATTGATTAATCTGTCAGTTATTATGCCTCCACACTGATGACAGCCGTGGCTGCAAGGCATTATGTTTTCAGGCTGTCCGTTTGTCCATGTGTCCCACTCTTGTGAACGCAATATCCCAGGTATGTCTTGGACGAATTTCTTCAAATTTGGCACAAACATTCACATGGGCTCAAGGATGAATGGATAGGAATTTGGTGGTCAAAGGTTAAGGTTTTTGGCCAAAACTAGTTATGGCAACATTTCAACTGCCTAATTGGATAAAATGATGAAGTGATGACATTTGATAAAGCTTGTATCCACTGCTTCCTACTTGCAGGTGCACTTCAAATCTGGTAGATCAGCGGCAGTGACATATGCCAATAAAAAAAATGTTGTTGCGACATTGTCAGAATTTTGTTTGTCCTGTTTAACAGTTTATGTTGTAGGGTGTGGAGAATATTTCACTGTCTAGGGTTTAGTAAGAGTCTTAAGGGTTTGGGAAAGAGTAAATATACATTACCTTGAGTAAATGAAAGACAAGCAGCTTTAAGGGAAGAAAAGTTACACAGGATCAGAGTCATCCATTGTATGTCCATGCTTTGTTTTTACCAAAGTGACATTGATTGTGTGTGCTTAGTTCTTTGACAGTATCCAACATGCTCACAGTCATTAGGTACTATGTATATTTATTCTCTCAGTAGTGTAAACAGAATCAGAAATTGCTGTTGAATGATGGAGAAATGAGGCAAGTATGGACTTGACTTGTGATGAACTGGTGGCTCTTATTACTTCCTGCTGAAACTGGATATGGGGCAAAGTCATTGTAAAGGGTGGACCACAGCCCATGTCTCCCTGGAGTTGGGGTGTGTACTGATGTTTGCTCATCTTTCAACATGTCTGTGTCTGAGCAAAGACCATTTTGCTTTGGCATTGGTCATTTGTGCTGTCAACTACAATTCTCTCATTATTTGAACTAGTTAATAGGTATAGAATTATTCTTTGGTCATTTCTCAATCAATGTACAGATGAAGAAAAAAGACATTCACTCAGAATTAGGTAATTCTTTGATTCTGACCTACTCAAGTCAATAAAAAGAGATAAGGAAAGCGAATGAGCAGTCTTGACTCGGTCTTTCAATGAGGTATTCAACTTTCACTTGATATCCAGGTCCCTGGACTTTTAGCCTTAATGGAGGACTGCTAGGTGCATAGGTAGTACATGGGGCACAACTCTTACCTACCATGGCTGAGAGATTTAAATCCCGGCTGTATTTCCAGCAATTTGGTCATGCTGCAAACACTACTAGTCATGTTTTCAAGATGAAAGCCACCAAAGGGTTGTGTCCTTGTTGCTGCATCAGCACCTCTGGACTGGACCATTCTCTTGGTTTGTTACTAGTGGATACAAATAATTAATTGCTTTTGTCAGTGGCATTTGCACTTCACACAGTTTTTGAATTTGGCAGTAGAGACAGCAGAGCTGTCTTTATCTGTATTGATCAGTGTTTCAATACAGTGATTCTTGGGTGCATCCGTGCCCAAGACTGATCATTTCAGGTCAATATTCCCCCTCAAGCCTTTCGAGTCCTCAGTTTGGGTTTGTGTTCGGGTGCAACTTCAGAGTAAAAGTTTTCTGTTACCAAGACAAAAAACAGAAACAAGTTAGTAATTTTTGTGTTTTGACCTGTAGAAACACAGGTCTAGAGACTGCAGACAGACATCCCCAGACTTAAAGCAATCCAAGACCTGTGTCTGTTAGTGACCTTTTTAAGGTTAGGTTCTCACCCTGATCCGACCCTGATATCCCATTTCCTTTGCACCAGGGATCTGGGGCTAAGGACCAGGCACCTCACTCTTGGAAAACACAGGAGGTGTACGGGATCCTCCTCCTTCAGTTCCTTTAATTCCCCAGTGATACACTTGTCACATGTCTCTGTCTACCACAAATGAGCTGTGATTGAAGTGATTGGAATTTCCAGAGGCTGTCACAATCGTTTTGATTAGAAAATAGACAGGAGATAATGGGAGAGACAGGCCTGTTATGAGAGTCCTGTCAGGGCTAAAATAATGCAGCAGAGTGAAGAGGTTAAAGACACCGCTTCCTTGTTAATAATTAATTGCTGTGCGTGTGGTGGATCCACTTCATCGCTCTCAGTCATCACTTGATAATTGCTTTACATTTAATTTGGCTTTAGAGACTGTTTTTCAAACTGGGTAAATTGTGCTTAAAGTTAATATGAGCTCAGACAGAGAGAGCAGTTTGGTCATAAACCACTGATAATAAAGTGACAAGTTATGGAGACGAAGTGAAGTACACGTGGCGATTCTGTACGCTACTTCTTTAAGTGTAGACTTGTTGATTCAACCTACCTGTGAAATAGATTTAAATGAAAACTAATTTGTTGATTCCTTATTTTTTGAAATGAGCACTGGTGGTTGTTTGCATTCGACAATATTTTTGTTTTTGTAGTAGTTACATTATATTTTCCATCACTGACAAACTGGAAAAATGTTGTTCATTTAGTATAGTTAATAAAATGGCAGAAAAGAAATTGTCATTGTGATGATAATAGACAGCTGATAATCAATCATATTAGTTGTTTAAGGGTTATGGCCTTTGGGTTTTTGACTTGTGGTCAGCCAAAAGTTGCTGTGGTGATGGTGTAGGGCCACCTAGTGAATTGCCAGAAATCTAGTACCGGTTTGGCTCTAAGTATCAGACATGACGGGTCGTGAAAGAATGAGAAAACATACAGTGGAGCAGCCAATTGTCTTGGTCGACCATGAAACATTTGTTCAGTAAGTTATTTGTCGAGGTTGGGCATGGGCTTTTAACTGATTGTTCTATCAAAAAACAACCATCAGTCAGACAAATGCAGTTGCATGAATGGACAGCCCTTTATCTTGTGGCTTGATGAGGAATTTCAGAGCAATAATGACCACCCTCTCCTTCCATCTCTAGATGACAGAAGCAGATGTTAGTGAATTAGACATGGACATGGTGTCCCCCCGGATCAGCAGGGACACATTGGAGAGGGATGTGCCTGTGATACGCCTTGAGCATGATGCTGAACTCAGGGTATGGAGTAGCTTCTCCACATGATTCCACCTCGGTCCTGTGTTGTGCTATGGGGCCACCAGTGAAGGAGTTACTCAGACTCACTGGTGACCTCTATAGTACACTCAATCTGCACCAGAAGAGGTTTAAACTTCACTTTGCTGCTGTGTACCCCCCTTCATTGGGGAATTTGACTGCTGCCTTTGCCAAATTCGAAGCAGCCAGTGCTCAGCCTTGCATGCACGCAGATAATGATCAAGTTAATTAGACCTGAGATTGAAGGAACTGCAGCAGCAACTTAATCATTTGTAACTTGATTAGAAATACTATATTCTGCAGCTCCAGGGACCACAAAACTATCACTTTTTTCAGGCGGCTTGAAATTAGGATGTACTTCAGATTTCAGGTCTTGAGCTAAGACATAATGTTTTTTGTAAACCAAAACAGCGAAATGATTCCGAAGTCCTGAACACAAGCTCAAGGGAAATCCTCTGCTGTCTCCAACTGACAGGAGCAGGTGTAGATTATGAATGTACTAATGTTTCCTTTCTTTCCTATCCCCATAGGAAATTTATGAATTTGGAAGAAAATTGGGTCAAGGTAGCTTTGGAGTTGTTTATGAAGCCACCCACATTGAGTCACAGACAAACTGGGCTATCAAGGAGGTTTGCAGACCAGCGGTAAGTACATTTGGCATCCCTGTGGGAGGTTTAATTAAAATAAATAAATAAATAAAAATAAGTTGCACTAATAAGAGAGAGAGAAAGTTTATTGTTTGGAGAGAAACAAATGGCCATAACCACCCTTAAACTCCCATCCGCTGACCTTCTGTCACTTCAGGCAGGAAGTTCGAAAGTCAAGATGCTGGGGCATGAAATAAACATTCTCAAACAAGTGAACCATGCCCACATAATCCACCTGAAGGAGGTCTACAACACGCCTCGGGTGAGCATTGCTGTCCTTTCAGTCAGAAGCTCAAAGTAAGCCTAATCAAGAGAATGGATCAACGAGGGATGCATGCAACATATATACCACCTATCACCCTGTGTCTCGGCTTAAATATTGCTGTTTCTAAGCATGTTCTGTGCTTGTCTCTAGATGATGTATTTGGTTACTGAGCTGTGCGCTGGAGGTGAGCTGAAGCAGCTGCTGCAGCGGAAAAAGTTCTTCACAGAGGACGAGACAAGGCATGTCATCTGTACCTTAGCCGACGCTGTTGTCTACCTTCACAAAAGAGGTAATGTTACATTCTGATAGTATTAAAACCATCTTATCACCACCTTACAATCGAGTTTTGCTGCTGCTGTGATGCAGATGTTTACATGTGGTGTGTTCAGACCTTACTCTAATTACATTCCAGTGTGGAACAAGTAGCAATGGATTATGTTTTAGCCTAGGGTATTTTTGATTTTTAAATTAACTACACAGGTGGGATTACAAAAAGTGTGCCCCACTCAAGTTATTATAGGGCCACAGTTACACTCAGACTGTGTTGCCCTCAGTGATTATTTCCATTATAGCTTTCAGTCATTATAGAAGAGGGATAAAAATGCAATAAGATAACACTGCCAGGAAAAAAACCCATACTAAACATTTTAATTAAATCTACATGTTTTATTTGGAAATGCCTCCTTCCCTTTTAATGGGGAAATCTGTGGTTAGAGGTAATTCAGGACACTGGCAATAAGGCATCATTACATATGGCTAATGACTAATTTACAACAAGCTTGGGAGCATTACTGATTAACAGGTGTGTTTTCACACGAACAGGCCCCTGTGCTAGTTTTTTGCTGATACTAATGAGAAGGAACTTTTTGTTAGGGAGCCAGACCTCTTTTCGTCAAATGACCAATCATGAAAGTCCCTCAGCTTAAACTTGCTCAGGTTCTTCTATCAAATTTTTGCATTTTATTCTCAGCCTCAATTGCTGTTTGTTCATTGTTAATCGTAGCTGTACTTTGGCAGTGCTTTAAGTTTTAAAGGGATCATTTCGGTTATTTGAAGTGGGGTTGTATGAGATACTGATGTACATCTAGTTTATTAGCATCAGTAGAGGGTTAGGGTTAGGGTTAGGGTTAACCCTAACCCTAACCCTACATTCTCACGTTTGAGAAGCAGAGAGGAGTAGCAACATTGAGCCACCTACTGCTGTGCATGGGGTGAACTATCCCTTAAGTGCTAACACGTTAACATTGTAACACTATACATTTCTGCATGTAGATGTAACTTTAAACACGGTAGATCCAACTGTTTTATTAAATAAGAAGATTTATTGGCAAGTTACCAGAGGGATCATTACTGAAAAATAATGCACCAGAAATTATGTAATATTTGGTAGTTAGGATGTGATATTCTATTAAATACAAAAAGCACGTTCAGTATTTTAAAAATGCTAATTATTCTTGACAGTATGTATCATTATTAAATAAAGACATTTATAAATATGAAATTGAGAGTTCAGCTGCAGCATCAAACAAAAAAAAAAAGTCAGGTGTTTGTTTTAGGCACACCAGCTGGGCTAACTTACCTTTCACACACCATCAACACCGTTGTGTAATATAATTGGTTGCTTCAGCCAGTGCAGTGAACAGGGCTGCCCAGGGCAAATTGTATTTTTCCACCTGCCTTCTCTCACTCCAACAAGTTTCCTCCTAGCCCACTGTAAGAAAGGTAAACAGAACAGATGTTACTGTGTGTGAAACATCATTTATTTTGGTGACTTACAAGAAATGTCTTTATTCCAAGCCAATTTAGGATGCCATATATGCAATATTTTGTGTCAGGCGACTTTTCAAAACATGGGCATGTTCTGCTGGGCGAGTCTGTGGAGCTGCTTTGTTAAGTCAGTCTTCATCACGCACCTGTGGGGTCATTTGTCCTTTACTCTTCTGATCTTAACTATTTAGGCATTGCAGCACCTGAAAACCAACTCAGTGCCTTAGTCAAGGCAAAGGCACTGAAATGGCTTAGTGAAACCTATGTTAAAAATGAATTGAAACCCATGACATGTGTGTTAAAAGGTTTTCTCCTCACATCTTACAGACATAGTGCACCGGGACTTGAAACTTGAAAACATTCTGGTGAAAAATACTGCTGATGAGGATGATAATGACAGGATTAATATCAAGGTAAGATGGTGGCTGAGACTTTTAAGGATTCCATCACTGCTTTTCACCCGTTCTCTGTTCGCCCTATTGGAAGCCTCAGATGGCCACTTTTTTACATGTATCTCCTCTATATTTAGCAGAGGCTTTAAATACCACCTCATTATAACAGATTCCCTCAGATCTTCCTTTATAGTACACCTTTACAAAGAGGGACTCAGCTGTGTCTTTAACCAAATTACCAGCTGAGCACAGCATGTGTTATGCATTGACAGACCAACCAGACAAAGCAGATACCTGGTATGTGAGCTAAAACAAGGCGAGGCCACATCATAAAGTCCTCTGTTTTTCCTCTTTGTCTCACACACACATGCACAAACACCCACGTACTGTACATGTTGTAAGACAGTGTTGCCATGGCACAGCATAAATTATTTCCCTTTTGCAGTACCCGGTCCTCTCTTCTGGGTGTTTTTGTTTTTGCAATAACGTGATACCCTTTGCAGCAGCTATGTAGCTATTTATGTAAATCGCCAAGGATCATTGTTTGTTGTTTTCCTGACAAAAGTGCCTGAAACAAAGAATTTAATTTAGGTTCTGTCAGTACATCTAATTCATGTTTATTTGTATCACCTTTTTTCTTAAGTGCTTTTCTCTACCCAGGTGACAGATTTTGGATTATCGGTGCAGACAGGTGGTGTAGGGATTGAGAACATAATGACGGAGGCCTGTGGGACCCTTATCTATATGGGTATGACACCTGTATCTCCTATCATGCTAGAAGGCCACACAGATGACCACAGGAATTGAGCTCTAAGTGTGAATGAGTGATGAACCAGCATGTCTTGCTGTCTGCCACATTATCTTTTTCATTCAACCACAAGAGATTTAAAATCAACCATATAGGTTTTAAGTCTGCAGGCAGGAGGTAGGAGTGTAATTCTGTGTTTTTTACTGTGGAATGTATCAGGTTTGTTTCATATCTATGCATATTTTAATGTATTTAGTATTTTTACATTATCTATGTATAAATTTGATTATCTTTAGAATTTTGAGTGGTGTTATAGAGCAATGTTTTTGAGTGGGTCCCTGCTTTGTTTGTACCTTGTGCTCTACTTGCATGCACACATTAGTGCCAAGTGTATCGTGCAGAAATACAAATGTAAGGGCACGCAAGCAACAATATAACATCACTTGTTTTAATGTGATGCCACTGACGCGATGTAGCGAAGCATTCGGCACCTTTGTGAGACCTCAACGATACACACAATGTGTGTGGTGAGAACCACTGAATCATAACCTTTTTACTTTTTAACATGGAATTACATGCACTTCCCACAGTATATGATACAGTAACCCAGCTGCAAAAACATTTTTCAGATGTTTGTTAAACCCCCATTGTTCCGGCTCGCAGCCTTCATCTTCTCCCCCTCCACTTTCATGTGTACATTGCTACCTTTAATGGCTCATTTCTACCACCAACTGCGGACATGCATTACTTACCTGTGTATCACCTCACTCCTGCGCTAGATTTGTGTGTGTCTGTGTGTGTGTGTGTATCTTTGTGAATGTGCTGATAAAAACTATAGAAACATTGCTCAGCAGGACCAATAGTGGTAAAAAAAAATCCCCAAACAAACTAGTTCAAAGCAGCAGTTTTAAGGCACCAAATTTCCATATCGCAGATAAAGAAAACCATACATTTTTGTATCCATGTGAATTTCAGCACCTGAAGTGATGAGCGGTCGTGGTTACAGCCAGTGGTGTGATGTCTGGAGCATAGGAATCGTTATGTATATGTTGTAAGTACACACACACACACACACAGGCACACATGCGCACATATACATACTGTGAATACATGTGTCTGAGCTGTGTGCTCCTGTAGGTTGTGCGGGGAGCCTCCGTTTGTGTCAAAAACAAAGGCAAGCCTACTTGAGGAGATTATGAACAAAAAAGTCACATTTACTCAACCTATCTGGGCCTCAGTCAGTGATGCAGGTGACTCTCGCATTCTTAAATAAATGTAATCTTGCAAAAAAAAAGGAGATTTTGTTTGTGATATGGATGTTGCATACATGTAGTTTAACTGTTCAGACTGTCACTAACAAAATCACCAAATTGTTTGAGTCTGTCTCAACAGCAAAAAATCTGTTGACTTGCCTCCTGAAGGTCGACCCTGCCTACCGCATGTCTGCTAACCAGCTGCTAGAAAACCCATGGATTACAGTAAGGCACTGATTCTTCCGGCTGCACTCAAAGTTTACCAAATGAGTCACACGAGGAGCTCTTATGGGGTGCTCTGTTCAACAGGGGAACTCTAATGTGCCTGCTATACCGTCCAATGTGCTGGATATGATGCGTAACCACCTTGAGGAGGAAGAGAGTAAGGCGATGATGAAGATCTGGAAATGTAGTATGAAGCACTTATATTGTTGCTATGCTTAGTTGCAGGTTAATGGATTTAGACAGCTGATTTTTTCAAACTGCTGAACTGTTAAAAAAATATGTTTGAGATGTCCTGATATATAATCCCAACAGATACCAACCAACCAAAAAAAACCATTTTCTTTCAACAGGAATGGCTGTGCAGTACACAGTACTTCTGAATATACAAACATTACCAAGTATGATCACATTAGTTAAATCTCGACAGCAACATATCTAAATATAGCAAATATAAGGCATTTGGGCATAATACACTGGAGTGTACTGAGGAGCAGAGAGAGGAGAGATGGAGGAAGGGAACGATAAAGAGCCACATGAGGTTATTTGATGATGATGTTATTTAAAATTGTCCACAATAGGAACACAGACTCCGGGGGACTTGTCCCTCACATCATCTGAGGACACCCCGGACCTACCCCCTGTCCCCAGGGTGGCTTCGACAGAAACAGCTAGTAACTATAGGAGCCCTGCTAAGCTCAGGCCTTGGCGAGACGGCAGCTTCTGCACACCCTGCACAACATCTACCAAGCCGGTACTGTTTGTTTGTTATGCAAAGCTCTGCAATATTGTGACCTCACCTGTCCGTGTGTCTTCTTTTTCTTCTTTGTGTTATGTTGTTATGTTGTAATGTCGTTGACATTTCTGCCCATTGTTCATAATGGTTAGCATCTTGTTTTCGTCACCAACTCACTCATAGACACATAGACAAGCAACATAAGTGGTTCCAGCTAAACCATACTGCTGTAATCATGTCACCTACATCATATTTGAAAAAAAAAAACCCAAAAAAGACGTGACGATTCATCATTCATGTCATTATCTAAGTGGAAATTATGATTGTGGATCTCATTTTGTTCAAGAAAAGGGTTAAAAACAAAAGTAAAGCACCAATCTAAATGTTCGGCCTTATCTATCAGGTATAATCATGGAATCCAGGTACAACTCTCTCATGTTTCCCTTTGGTTTACTCTTTTATCTTGAAATAAAGAATAGAGACAGGGGTGGCCGCCTCCAGCAAGAAAAGCGCAAAAATGGCTGTGAAACCCCAGGAAAGCCTCAACCCACCAGCACACAGGTTTGTTAAGCCTTCTATTGGCTTTTCACCTGAACTTTAATGTATATGTTATATTTCCAGTGGTGCTTGAAGTATCCTGATGCTTTTAATTTTACAGGTTTTGAATTAAACATTTTCAAGTTACAAATGTCTGCAACATTTTGGATTTCGAAACACAAACTTTAGCAACCTTCTGCTGCTTTTTATATTCGATCACCACTAGATGGTGCCAGATTTACCAATTACAGAAGATGACATAAAGGTATAGCCATGCAGATATATATATAAATATATATTGAAATAATTTGATGAATATGAATCTTATCCCTGCAGCCTTATGTTGGTGTGAAACCCACCACACAGCTGAGTGCAAAGCAGCGCAGGCCTCAGGACAAGAAAAACCTCGGTGCAGGACAGAAACCAGCCTCTGACCTAAGTAAAGCATATGACCAGAGACCTTCTACCTGCAGTAAAAGTAGAACTGGGCCCCGCAAACCACCAGCCTGCTCTAAGACCCATTAATACCCATTCAGAGTAATACTTTAAAAACTAGCAATAGTATCATTAGGAGTGAGGGGAGAACACACGAGTGGGCAAGAGAGCATGGATCAAAGAGAGAAACAGGACATTAGTGGTGGACATTATTTAATATAAACCTTATTTAATGTTATTCTGGTTATTTTATGTCATTCTGTGATTTAGTGTGAGTGTTGTGAATGCAACTTATGTGAATTGTTGCAACCTTTGTGCTGATGATGAGAAATAAGTGGTAATAGCAGTGTCAAACAAAAGGCCCTCAAATGTCAGGTGTTAAAATAGTACACTGGACCACGACAGCTGAGTGTCCAGCCTCAACACTGCCTCGTGCCAAAGGAAAGGTTCCTGGTCTATGGTATTCTCACGGGCAAAGCAGAACTACTGCAAAAATACTCACTGTTACACAGCCAACTGTTTGAGAATGTCAAGCAGCCCAAATAACAGACCCACACTTTTTTTATAGTGACTAGCAAACACAGAGTTTGCATGAGTTTGTCATATATCACTGGTGACATCTGATTGTAGGGTTTTATAACAAAGCAGTGGTCTCGAGTTATTCGCATAAAGCTAGGAACCCAGGAGATTTGACCAAGGCACAGCTCATTCTTTAATAAAACTTATTTAGTTACTACAAGCAGTATGTTGTCTCATGATGTCATTAATGGCATCTCCTTATTTATACACACAGTGAATATCATTTTCCATATAGAAAGTAATAGTCACTTGAAAACTTTTACATTTTTAAAAAGTGACTGTTAATTTATTACAAAAAATGGGGAAAATGAATTGTTGGCCAGGGGTCAACAGAAATGCATTTATATAATTAGAGAATGTTTTAAACATTGAGACATATTTGTTAAAAAAAAAAAAAAATTAATCCCCACCAAATTGTGCCTGTGAATATGTGATTACAACTTAAAGCTATCTTGAAATCAGTAATTCTTTTGCCGGAAATGTAGAGATGTGCCAAATATCACAACGCACAGAGATGATAAGATTACAAAATATTTTCCATTGTTTTTCATTACATGCTAATTTACAGAGAATACTCATAACGAGTACAGGAGATGGAGCTAGCTATCATTTCACAACACCAAAGTCAGCAATAGGGATTTTCTTTTTTCTGCTCTGACCTCTCAATTGCAAAAACGCCCTATATGCAGTGACTGCATCCACTCAGTGTCAAAACAGAAAGACTGTCACACAGGCTGGTTACGCTCCATCTGAATGCAGAGGATTGGGACTGAGGGCAGCCACGGGTCTAATCTCGTTTGGAGGCCATTGAAAGCAGTAGGAGCTACTTTGAGGGCACTGCCATTCAAACACAGGTTTTTCCGCTGTAGAGAGAATAATCCCCAGCATAGATACAACATTAAAGTAGCCAAGCATAACACACAGGGGCTGAATTTCAAATTCGCCCATTTGCATCTTGAAGTGAATGAGTGCCAACAATGGGGCCCTGTGTTCATACACAGGCTCTGTGTTTTAGTGCGTTTGTGTAATGTACAGTGCGTTTATTGAAGGTGTATTCCTACATTTCAAGGAAGAGTGTACCTCTATCACATGCTGTTCAGGTGCTGATCTTGGGTTATTTTGTAAGCATTATGAAAAGAGATGCTAAACAGTTTTTCTTCATTGTCTTGTGTTAGTTTTGTTTTTAAATACAGACTGTGAGAATGAACAAATAACATGTGAATTATCTTATATTCAAGCTGCCTGCCAAAAAGACTGCAACATTATTGACACACTGTGTGCTTTTGGTTTACTCAGACTGGTATAAACAGCAGATGGAGCTGTAGCAAGTTGCTGAATTCATTTCCTGGAGTTAATCTGACAGGAGAGTGCTATCCTTAAAGCTCCCTACCTAGATATGTAATTAGAATTGATTGGTTGAATCAGTGCCCATTAAAATGGCGGTGTTCTTGTAATGTGTCACTAAATAATATGTTGAATGGTAATGTCTTGATGGTCCATTCAAACAAAATAAATGGTAAAAGACACGCTTCTTTTTGGGGTTTGTCTTTTTCTGCAAATGTGAATTTGTTGGTAGATAATTTGAGGAAAAAACCCTGATGATGAAAAATGATTCATCCAGTCAGCTGAACCTCCTTTCCCTTTAGATTACCTCACTCAATTTGCATAAAGTCTGTTTACATAACCTCATGTATGGCTAATTTTTGTCAGAAGAGGAGATGGGATTTCAACATATGGTCCTCATTGTCTGGCGCCACACTTTTAATTAATTATGGGGAAACAAGGAAAAAAATCTCCAAATTGATTTGTGCAAGCAGAATATGACCTACAGCAAATTACAGGAGAGCTTGTACATGCCTCCGGGTGGAACAAATTCAAAGAAAGCCAAATCTATAAAGAAAATATGGAAGAATCCGTTTCTTCATATACGATGACAGAAGGTTCAGATGCTGTTAAAATACTGTCAGTTCCTATTGCTACAGGAGCCTCCAGTTTTACTGCTTTGGCCAAAACAACAGAGAAAAGAGGTGGGAGGGGAAGGGGGACACACAACGAAAGAGGCTGGTGGATAGGTTAGGGGCGTGAATTTGGGACAAAGCATGGAGGCAAAGGAAATTAGAAAATTCGTCGGGATGGAACAAGGGATGCGCCCCCTGCCCCCCCAACAACACACACACACACACACACACACTAAAAGAAAAAAAAACATTCCCCCCTTTCCTCCAGCAGTGCTCCTGACAGATGGAGGTAAGGGTGGGTGGGTTGACGGGCTGGAGGGATTAAAACTCTGCAGTCCCATTTTGGAGCCTGAAGAGAGTGTCACTCCTGCAAAGGTGGGGTGCCGAGAGGCACTTGTGGCGAGAGTTACGGGGCGTGTGAGTTGGGTGCACACGGGGCACGAAGAGGCAAGGATGCTTCCCTTTCCGCACCCCCACCCCCTCTGCGCCATTCACCTTTATCCACTGAGGAGTGTGGAGGGGGGCTGCTCAGGGAGGGACAGGGGTGCATCTCAATAACCTTAATAGAGCTCCCTTCAATTAATCAGCTCATCTGCAGAGGCCTGATACCTGCTGCTGAACCCCCCCAAAAAAAAAAACCACAACATCCTCATACTGCTGCTGTGACATTGTGGTAATGAGGTAACACAGCTACAATGTCATGGAAATGTTGTGGAGACGTTATCTGTGGGAGCCCATCACACATGCTGATGTTCCTGATCCCCTTCAGTTTGCGTTGTGTGTGGGGATGTGTGCGTGTGTGTTCATGTATGCAGCTGCATCATGGCACACCCTGCCACCCCCACCAAATAACAGATACATATGGCCAAATGGCAGGAGGAAAACATGATGCCTCAATTTCCACAGAAGGGGGGGGTCGCCTCAAGTAAACATTTGAAACAGATGGCAAATTCAAAGCAAGCCTCATCAATCTTTGTTGACCCAACCCCTTTTTAAAACTACTCTTATTTGGGATATTTGCAATTATAATACATACTGTAAGCTCATTTGAATATCAAATTAATTACTGAACACACTGGAGTAAATACCTCTTTTATAAGTCCTTGTTAAAAGTGAAAAGTTCTTGACTACGGTTGGATGGTGTGTTAATTTACAGTGATATCCAATCCCAAGTTCCTTCACATAAAAGGCATTACTATACATATTTTAATGGGGAGGTGGTTGTTTTCATGGCAATTTTCTGCTAGAGTACATTTTTAATTTATTCATATTTAATTTATTGGTCTCTGCATACCCGCTCAGTAAAACTAATCAACACCATGTATGGGCCTCTTAAAGCCACATCTCTCCTTGGCAGGCAGACAGGCAGCCTCTGCATTAGGATAAGCTCTCCTCTCTCTTGTGCGCAGAGCTGGGTGAAAGGCCCTGCATTCAGTCAAGCAGGAGGATACCACCTCCAAGGAGACTGTTCAGCTCTCGCAAACAACCTTTTAATCAGATAGAAAAAGGGTGGAAAATGAAAAATGTGCCCAGCCTTGAATGATCCAAAACATTTCAATTTCTGTGGACAGTGACCACCGTCACTGCTGTCAGAATAACACTCGCTGGGGACAATGCCTGCCCCCCCCCCTTCTGTTACTTCCTGCCCTCAAACTCTTCTGCCCTTGAATTGGTTTTATGGTGCTTTGGCTGTCATTTAGCAAAGTATGACTGGAGTTCTTATCACCTGACTACACTATACACTCCAAATATCTATCGACCCATTGACGCACCTTGAGGAGGGTCTGCACAACCTTACACATGGAAATGATTTCAATTAATTACCACTCCCCTTTGACAAGGCAGAGAAGAGGGGGGAAACAAAGGAGCCCAGACAACAGGAGCATTTCTCTGGTGTAATGTGCACCATGTGTAATGAGCAGCAGAAAGGTCATTTGACACATTTCTGCCAGAATGAATTCATTTGTTTCAAGCACTTAATTCTGTAGTCACCTCATTGGTGCACAGCTTGGCAGTGCACTCAGAGGGTGCATTACCACAAGTGGAGGCTTTAGTTTCCTCCCAGCAGCTAGTGCTGACCACAGGTCTGTGGGAATGCCTGAAGAGTGGAGAGATAGTGAAATGGAGTGTGGGAGATCAAATCACCCCTTCCATCATAGGAAAATCGCCTCCATCACCTTCAGTGTAATTGGAGCATTCATTACAGTTCAGTAAAAATGCAGGTTGCCATTAGATGGGCAATTTAAAAGTAGGCTCCTGTAGAATGAGAGACCTGAGGGGGTCACGATACGGGGTCACAGTCAAGTAAATAATGGGAATTGGTCCCACGAGGTTTGGAAAACCACGAAGCCCGTGGTCACGCACCACAATACAACTAAGCACAGGAGAGACCCAGAAATTTAATCATCAGACAGAAAATAAAATGTCCCCTGTGCCCTCTCAACATCACAATAATTACAATTAGAAAGGCAGAGTGTAATTTGCTGCCATTTATTTACTCTAACCTGATGAATTTAGAAAAGGAAGGGATGCTTGTGTGACAACTGGAAACAGGTTTTTGCATGTTAATCACTAAGGTTCTGTTAAACACAACAAAAAACAATTGTGTTTTCCACCCACAAAAGATGCCGTGCTTAAGCACTGTGTGTATAAGATGTAAATGAGAGTTCAATTGATTATCAAATTCAACAATCATACATACACACTTCATGAATGGGAGTCAAGCAAAAGTTTACTTTAGTAAGACAAGTTTTTTAGTGGGGAGGATGTTGCCTTCAGTTGCCACTAGAGGCCTCAGTCCAGCTGAAAGTACCACTTTGTTTTTCCACTTACTGTTTTGCTGCTGCTTATGTTTTGTAATATTTTCATATTTCTCTGCAGGGATATATTTCTATAAGCAAACACTAGAAATATTAGGTTGATCAAAGGAAGCATATTTAATGTGTTTAGGTTTGAAAGCAGAGTTGTTACTTATTCTCTGAAGGTTATTTTATAAAACTTTGTCCTAAACAGAGAAAACACAATAGCTCACTGGCTTATGTGCCGTGGTGCTTTGCTAACTGCAATCATGCCTGAAGTCATCACTGATAACATGATTTTAGATTCTCTTTGAGAGATTTAAACATTCTCACAACAAATCTGGGTATTTATTTCTTTCCGAAGCGCCCACTAATGACCATGTTTTTGTCAGAGAAAAAGCTTCTACATTAAATATGTATAAACACATCATGATGAAACAATTAGGCAATGGTCTTCTGTGGTGCAGGTTCAAGTATATGGATGTCTAAAAAAATGCAATAACACAAACAAAGCTGTGGAGTAGTAGTCACAAATTAGCTTTGCGTCTCAGCTGCAATTAGTAAGTTTTACACTGAGAAAATACACATGCCCTCCCTAAAATCTACACCTAAACCTTTGCGATTTCTGAAATAGGATAATAATCATTCAGAAGTATGCTGACCTATTGGACGGGATACCCAGGGGTTCATGATTGGATGACACATGGCCTCAGAGTCATGAGCTCTTACACAGCATACGGGGTGTGCTCTCCTCTCAGCCCTTTTACCACTCAGGAGGCAGATTGGACTTCTCACTCTCAGCTACTCCGCATTATTGACCATTATCACACCGTGGTCCATGTGTAAGGTGACAGTGGTGCTCTGATGGAGAGGCGACAGGGGGACCTAGACTGCAATAACATATTATTAGCTTTTTTCACAGCTCCACTGGGCTGGATTTACACTGGATATCCACAGACCTCCGAGGGCAGCCCACTGTCACAGCGGCATCCACAAGCAGAGCAATTGCCAGGGACACACAGGTGTGTGTGTGTGTGTGTGTGTGTGTGTGTGTGTGGATGGAACAGGCATCTACCCACACAAGACACACACACACACACACACAAACAGACATACGTACAGAGTGTGTCTGTAATCAGTGAAAGGCCACTGCCAATTAGTCTCAGTGTGTTGTCATTTTTGTGTGCTATTGTAGCGCTACATGTTCTTTTGTTCTACAAACTGTAAAAGCCTCTCCTGACAGATGGACAGACAGATAAACAGATAGATAGCTAGATTCTGAGGTAGAGTGCAGCACATCTGCCGCTCCTGTTTAATACGTGACGTTCTTGTCCTTGGTAATGTTAACAGTGTCCCTTGTGACTGATGCCTCTTGTCCCAGCCCTGTTTATAAAACAGTCAGAACTTCGTTAAGGGACAATAACATCAGCCAAGCTCAATTATGGTGACATTTTGCTGACGTGCAGATTGCCTCCCCTCAATCTTTTTTTATGTAAAATACTGATGTGCCAGTCACATATGGATGGATGAACTTTGGGGGAATCAATGGTATTGATGAATCATAGATCATACAAGTCAACAAGACTGACAATGGGAGAGTGAATTCATTGCACGTGGAGAGTCAATAATAAATTGTAATCATAATCAGACAAAGTGAGTTATGTATAATCAATAGCACAATTATGATAGTATGTAGGACTTGTCTTTGCAATATAGACAATAAGTGCATCCAAACACGCTGCACTACAGCTTGTGTAGATCCCTGTCTGTTGATACTGCTATCCCTTTAGTTATTTATGGTCCTAGGTTGCTAATTTAATGATGAAAAGTTGATCACCATCACAACATACACAGCATACAGTTTGCTTGTAAAACAAAAAACACAAACACATTGCCATGGAGCATTGAAAACTATGGGAGTTACCAGTTTTGTTCTGAAATATGTTGGAAGGAGATTGTCAGGAGGTGAGTACAATAAGGCTGCTAAATCCAGTGAGACAATGGCATTTGATTGTCCTTCAGTGTGCCCTGAAATATTGGAGGGACTGCAAGTTGTTTCAGAGGAGCAACACTCAGCTGGTGCTGATACTGATTTAGATATTGTAGACATTAGGGTATTTACACAAAGCTCTCTATATATTTTTCAGGTTATTTTCTTTATTGAGTTATTTTTTATGTCATGTCCAAAAGGGATTACAACACACTAACATGCATTTTTGAGTAAGCAAGAAAAAACAAGGTACTATATATAGGTCCTTCAATTATAAATACCTGCAAATGAACAGGAAACTGAAAAGCTACAAAACAAACAAACATACCGTTTTTCTGATGAAGAACTGATATCGCCCAGGGTTTCTCCAAGTAACTGGCTCATTTTAAATGCTGTCCACTTTCAAAAATTCCTGAAATGAATGCATCTACAGTTACAAGCAAAAGTGCATCATCTCAAACACAGAAACAGATTCCTATGTGTTGACACAAATAATGCCACGCTGAGCAGAACCACATTTTTGCAGTAGAGGAGAAGTATAAAAGAGCCCAGATTAAATTTTTGGATAGAGAAAAATGGCTGAGCAGAAGGTGGCAAGCAGAGCAGAAAGACAATGAAGTGGTGAAGAGGAAAAAACTGCACAAGATAGATATGCCCAGGAAATGTTGATCTGGAGTTCGATTTAACATTAGCGGAGGATCTGGCATTGGCAGCTCGGTTTGAAAACGTTAACAGGTACGTGTCCTGTCAGGTACAAGGACTTCACAATTGGCGGCATGATCAAGTGTTGAAGGGGAAAAAAACCCCAAACACACAGAGATTAAGCTAGCCTATTCAGACAGAAATCTGCGTTTCAAATTTGTTCAGTATGTCACATTAAATGAGTCATGTTGAGTAGACACAGGCGAGGGGAGCTGAGGGGGATTGGAAAATGTGAGCTGACGTGCTGTAGAGCAGCAAATCAAGAGAATGTATCTGGGAGGCGGACAGGTATCTATGCACATGCCTACATGCCTAGTAACTTGGGAAAATAGACTCAGACTTTTTGACCCCACAGTATGTATGACCTCCTGTAGATGTGGTAGTGTGGATATCTTCTCTTTTCTATTATACATACCCTTTACATATGCTGTAATCTGTCACATTATCTTTTTTACATCCCTGTTGCACAGTATTCTTTACAGTATATTGACTTCTTTTAGTTGCATTCTCCCTTTTATCATACATACAGTATTTATAGCTCAGTAACTTCTGCTGCTAATATTTTGCTTATCCAATTAACATAAGACAAGTGCTACTCATTTGCACATTTTCATAAATGTCCACTTAAAACATCCAATACTTAAATCATACATGCTCATACGACTACTTTGATGTGTGATGACAAATTGACAGCTGTAGCACAATGTAATAATGAGCGCTTGCGTGTAGTGCATCCACAGCAAGCCGTGAGAATAGGTGCAGTAGTCTGCAGACTGACAGCTGAAATCTGTAGTTTATATATAGTAGTTTGTGAGATTAAGAAAAGCGAAAGGAGACTTTGAAATCAAAATCAAAACCATCAGAACATTCAAAGCAAAAGCCTTTGCAAATGAACTAAAAAATTAGTTTAGCATGATAGAAAATCCATTAATGCATAAAAACATTTTCATATTTTACTCATTAATAAAACCTACACTCTCTACCTTTGAGTAATCACATTATTACTTATTGTTGCAGAGCCCCAGAGCAGCTTAATGTAACATGACATAATGTAAGGTAATGTAATCTGATCTAAGATCAGACCTGGTGTTGTAGTTCAAAATTCAGGTATTCACTCTGTCTTGGGATGCCGTGTTGGATGCAGAGGCTTGTCATTAGCCACCTTCAACAACCTCCATCGAGATTTAAAGGAGCAGGGGATGGTTGGCTGACATAAAGGCTGCCAGTTATAATTTATATATCACATGATTGTGTTTATATACAGTATGGCAGGGTGAGATGATACTTCCACTCCATCCTCACCAGCGAGTGTAATTGTTTCATGCTGTGTGCAGAGACAATTCTGCTGGTGAGGAGTGGAGCAGACTGTTTCAAACCCTGAGGTGCTGGAACCTTCAGGGTTTACCTCTTGTTGTACAAAGTGGTGTCTGAACTGTTCAGGAGGCCATTTCAAGCCAACCAAGTCCCATTGCTCATCAAACTTAGTTCAAGAGTAATGCCCTCTAGCTATGGCTAAACTCTTGGCCAGATGGCTTGAATTTTTTTTTAGTAAGTTACTGAGCAGAAAACAAATTCTCTTTTCCATTTCCAGTGCATGTCACTTTTGTAACACATCGCATGGAGTTAATGGCTTGCATTTTCATTCTACTTTCCTGCCACACATTTCCTCTTTACATTCAATTTCACTTTTTAATCAAGTGTTTCTTTCAGATGTTCATAGTGAATGACGGGCTTAATAATAAACCTCTTGGCTTCATATTGTTTGGGGTAAGTGGGAAAGATGTTTTTCTGTGATTAGGGTGACCCTTAAAACCTTCCACTTTTCTTAACCTTAGCCTTACATCAAGTTGCGACACCTCACTGTTAGCTAACCCTGTCATGTCCAAAAGGATGTGAGCCTTGACACAGCAGCTGCACACAGCTCTGCTACCCAACACAAATGCAACAAGGCCTAACGAAGATTTGGCTTCAGCTGGGCTTGATTATTTTCAAATGAAATTTATGTGATTCTCTGTTTATTCTCCCTGACTGTGCCAGTCGTCTGCATCCATCTTTATCAGTGTGAAGAAATTCTATATGCAAATACCTGGTGGGAACAGAGAAGGAGACATTGTAGCCAGTGCGAAAGTAAGCAACAATTAACAAGTCACTAATTAAATAAAGCAAAAATATAGTACAGCTTCAGGTCTTTCAGTAAAGTTCAGTCAGACTGGATCTTAAAGACACAAGTATTAGGGATGTTTGGATCTTGTTTTTTTTTTATCCCAAACTCTGCCTATAATTAATAATTTCTAAGTTATTAATGATCACTTTCTTCTTTCACATTTAACATGACAGTGTTAAAGTCAAATTACTTTTTTAAGATGCATGAATGAGTTTTAATGATACTCACACATGCACCACTGTAGATGTGCAAACACACACAGACACACAAGGAGTTATGCAACTCAAAAATATATTCTCAAGAGTGAATATAATCATCAAAACAAGCTTTCTCTCCGTCCCTTGCCTGTGACTGCAGCAATAAAAAGCATTATATATGACTCACATGATGTGAGGCTCCCTTTTCTAATAAATTCCCCTAAGAGTGATACAGAATCAGTCATCTTCATTAGATGATGGCAGCTTTTCTCCATCAAAAAAGATCATGCTAAGGATGTTTAAGTACTTTGAATCAGACACTGTAATTGCTGACCAATGAAAATACTCAAGGCTGTGTACAAACAATCTTGACTGAGGCCCCATGTTCCATTGTGTAGATTGGATTTAGCTACAAGGTCCAATAACTTCAGAAGCCTGACAGGTGCATACCGAGATACTCATCCTCTCCTCTTTTATCAACTTTTTTTCTTCATTATTTCCACTTAGCCACTGACAGTTTAGAGGCCACAGATTTTTCCTTTTCCCTTGACTGTTCAGTGTGCAGCAGACTATTAGAGGGACAGCCCATGAGCTCTACAACATAAAATGAATGTAATATCCCTGAGATAAAAGGTTTGTGAGGTTGATGACCTGCACCTTAGCTTCTCTCCATTAGATACCCCTTTGCCCTTCACTCTGTTGTCTTTCATTCACTGGCTTTTGTTGATTAACCATAATGAGGTGACTTACTACAGACCCCGGGCTGGCCCCCTCCTTTAGTGAGGTGGTAGAGATTAAAAAAGTCCATCCAGGCAGCCGTCATAGGGGGTCAGTACAAATCAGATGCAGGGGCTTTCTTGTGTCTGGCAACCGACAATTTCAAATGTTAATGGATGGGGCGAACAAAGTTGAAGTGGGTCTGAAAATGCTAATTGTCCCTAATTCATGTAAATAGGTTTCTTAATGGAGGAATTAAGCATTTTAAATATGCAATTGGAGGCAATCAGTCCTTTCATTTGGTGGGGTGGCACAGGTGTAGTGGATTGAAATTCATCTTTCACACAGGGTGGCTCATTTGTCATTTGGCTGTGTTCAGGCATGGATGACGGGGACTGGAAGAGAGGTCCTTCTGCACCATTATGAACAGATATCAGGGACTGAAACACGCTGCAGAAACCCGTAATTGCGTTCTTGTTGTTGACCATATCAAGATAGAGTGAAAAGCAATTAACGCAGACTGCAATCAATACTGGTAAATACAGCCAGTGCAAAAATACAGTTTATTCTTACCACCTAAAGAAGTAATACTTAGATATTTATACATTTTATAGAGAATTATTTATATTTTCTATCTCTACTATATGTTAAATATATTTATACTCTTATGTATGACAGCCGCAATGTGAGTCGTGTCATGTTTGGATAAAAAATAAAATGAGTTTAGCACACAACAAAGGATGGAGGCCTACATACCTACATATCACAGGCAGAGGAGCAGCAGAGGAGACAACTGTGACTTATTATTCTGATCATCTCAAACAGACAATAAACCAGGGGGTCATGTTTCAGCATGTAATAACATGGTGCAGCAGCAGGACCAGAGACAGAAGGAAACTCACACACACATGTATGGGCTATGAATCAAATGGGCAATGCATTGTCTAAGAAAATGACTTATTAGTCAATATAAAGGGGGATACTGCATCTTTGAGGTGTAAATAGCTGTGGCTCTGTAGAGAAGTGGAGGCAGCCCTGGTTAATGAAGGAGACAAGAAAAACCTTGTTTAAAAGGACAAATCAGATCACAAGATTTCAAACCCATTAGCTGCTACTCGCAGGGAATGATAACAATGATAAAGAATGGTGGGCCCTTTTGATTTCGAAGTAGCAAACTGTTGTCTTGGGAAAAAATCTTTTCCTGGAGGAGAATCAAAGAGCAGTTCATTTTCACACTGACCTTCAGGGCTCAAGGCAGCCAGACAAGGGCACAAACAGATTGAGAATTAATTGGTGCAATTAACATTTTGTGATTATAAGGACTTCAGATCAATACCTTATGCAAATAACGGTATTGATGTGCAGCAGAAACCTTGTTAATTGTGTTTGGCGAACAAACAGGCCCCTGTGTTACTATTCCATAATGGAACAGGAGGCGCAGACAGGTTCAAACTGCTGACCACTTTAGATGCACGAGGACACCCGGCAGTTTCACTCTCCTCCATCCTACAAGTCCACCCCTTCACCCTACACTCTGCTTGAGACTCTTGAGAAAAGTTGCAGAGTTTGATGATCTCCGTTGCTTTTAAGTTGGCCTTTTAGTGGCTCTTTGAAGAGGCTCTTAAAGGCTAGATGAAGATTCTCCAGGGTTTCTGTGATCACCACGCTCATGTCAAGCTGCAGCAGATTACACAAATGGCCTTCTGCCTCACTTTTTTTTTTTTTTTTTAAACATTTTTTAACATGTGAGGAATAATAGAAACACTCTACGCTGACAGCCATTGAAATGAATTAGTTTCAGCTTTATTGCTATGGACTGGATTTTCCACTCTTGTTATTAAACTGTGTTAAAAATGCACTTTCATTTCAGATAAGTACCAGTAATCCTGTTTGCGGACCACAGCAGATGAAGTTAAATATAATTTAAGCAGAAACGGAAACGAGTGGAACAATGTAATCACTGAAAGTGAGATTGAAGTGATGCTATTCTTATCATTATTATTATTTTCATTACTGTTGGTGTGGAAAGACACTGGTGACGATAGCAGCAACAGCAAGCAGGTGAGAAAAGATGCGGGGAAAAAACACCCATCCAATAACTATCAGAGCCGGTAAATCCCTTCTCAGTACTGCCTGTCTCACTTTTTCCTTCTGTGACAATTGGCTTGCAGATTGTTGCAGGGCTTACATTTTGTGGCCTTGAAGAAACACAGAGCTGGCAATGTTCAAAAACCATGAAGCTACTGTTAATTAGCTGAGTTTACAGGCTGAAGGAAGAGTTAGCAGGGTCTCTCATGTGCTGCACTGCCTGCTGTGGCTGTGGTGTTGGTGTAATGGTTCTGTGCTTGATGTACAGTTGGCTTACCTGTCTTTAGCAATATTGTGTCACATTGCTGAAAGGTGTAGCATAAAAGGTAAAGACCCTGGTGAGAACTGAGCAGAGCTTTTAACGAAAAAAAAAATGCTTTCCCCCCTACCCTGTATTTATCTGATATATAGATTTTACCCAATTGAAATAATAGATATTAAAATAACTCTGTACCCAGATTTCACCATAATTTAAAATGAGGTTCTCAAGAGTAAGATTACAGGTTATATAATAAAAATATAACAATTGCCATCGTATTAGCCATTTGTTAGTGTGCTAATTACAGTTAATTCTTTTCAATTTTGGGCTGTGCTCCTTTAGGCATTAGCCTTAATCTCCCTAGTGATGAAGTTGGTGTATTAAATAGAAAGCACTAGAGGGCGGGAACAGTGGACATGGAATTAAACCATCATACTTAAAACCATGTTTAACAAACACCACCAATTATTAGGCTATTTAATAATGGCTTGAAACTAATAACCTTTCTCTAAAATGAGTTTGTATGGTAAGACCCCATTATATCTAATTTAATAAAATAAATAGTGTTAAAAGTGATGGTTTCCAGCTTAAGGTGTTGATGCCTAAAAAACACTTTATGGAAAAATAAGGATTGTTAATGCTATGTATATCTGCATGTTAAATCAGTGTGCTGTGCTGTATGTGTAAAATGAAGACCAAGAACTATCCAAAACAAACAACCTTTATTTTCTATCGGAAATCATAGTGTAATTAATATGGATACCAGACTAATTGCCATGGTTGTGTGGTTTCATAAAATCCATTCATAGGTTGATGCAGTTGCTGCCTGATGAACTTCCCTCTACACTGAATCAATTAATGTTGATGGTCAAGAAATGTAGGAATCAAGATTCAATAGAACTGCAAATACATGAGGATGAAGATCAATCCACAAGTAAACATCAATGAAAGAGGACCGAAGTGCTGAAGGTGGAAGCTGAAGCTGCTTTAACGGTAAAGTAAACACTGCTGGGAGGATGAAGGTGATTGTGGTGATGATGACATTGATTCTATCTATTATTGCACCTTGTTATAAAACTGATTGTATCAGTGCTGCAGAAGAAAAGAGACAGGGCTATTCTACCTAAGCAATCAACATATAAAAGATACATAATGATGGCATTTGAACCATTTCCCAAACACTATAATAGAGACAAAAATAATGCAGATAGTAAGTCATAAAACCAGCAGTCAAAATGCCTATCTACGGTCAGACTGTGGAGAGCAGGTGAAAAATACACAATAGTATTGCATTTTTAGATGTGGTTCAAAAAGACCTTGTCAAGATTGATGTCCCTCCTGTAGCTATAGTTAATAGTAAGGGAACACTCCTGAAATTAGAATCCACTTCTTTCTAAATGCACCACCTGTGAATTGAGGACATCTGAGAAAAAAATGGAAGGGTACATGTCATTTCTATAGGTTTCCAAGACACGGGGAAAGGAGAACAGCCAATCTGTGAGGTGTAATGGATATGTCAAGAATTGCTAAATCATAGGTGTCTGAGGCAGAAAGACAACTAACCCAAACATAATGCCATTCTGGAGGCAGAAAAGGTGGCAAATACAAGAACGAAGAGGAAGAAGAAACAACAGGACTGCGTGAAGTATTGCATTTAAATTTGGAGACCTAAAAATGAGAAAAATATTAACCGTTTATTTTCTTGTGTACTGCCCTTTAATATTACCTATTTGGCATCTCTGTCTGTGTGCATTATGGAAATGGAGTAATGCTACTTTGCTTAACAATAACACACTGACTTTGAATCCTCTTACTTAAGGTTTGATTGCTTCTTGACGGTGGTTTTAAATGAATTGTGTTGAGGAGTGATAAAGAGCTTATTGCCAGGAATAAAAGCCCAGAGCAATGAAGAAAAGCTACACATGGAGTGGCTAGGCGATACAGGCTATTACGGTGAGGGAATGGTGTCCTTGACTGCCAGGACGGCTTAGAATTTTATTTCATCTTGTTTTGCCGGCTGCTGACAATGATGCGTGACTCTGGCACTGGAGGAAGAGGGCAAAGCATGAGAGCCATTTTAGATCTAATTTACATATAGTGTGTCTATAACAGCATGAGAATAACCATGTTTATATGTCTGTGCGTGTGCTCCAGCAGCAGTGGAAGCAGTATGTGTACATTCAGGTGCATTTGTGCCTTTTTTAAATACTTTTACATAGTGAGATTTTGGGGTAAGTTATTATGCCTATCATTCTTCTTGTGTTGCGTGCATTTGTGAATACACACTGGCTCTGACCTCTATCACTCACATACGCTGAAGCCCCCAAACCTCATGTAAATTCGGACAATGGAAGACGCTGGGACTCTGGGAATTGTTGTTTATCGGTGCAGTGAAAAGAACGGTTGAGCTGTAATGGCTCTCTAGTGGGTTCAGTATGCAAACTTCTGTGTGCAGCAGCAGTCTGAGGCCTCCCCTCTGAGCGGCACATCTCTGTGTTATTTTGGTCGGCTGCTTGTTTTGGGCGGTACCAGTTCATTTGGAGGTTATCACTGCTTTGGTTAAGGTGAGTCAGTATTTTCATTGCATACTCGAGAAAAGTTCATCTTTCCTTAGGTTGGCTCCCACATCCCTCAGTAACTGCTGCTATGCCTGTCAAGCCGTTCACTCTTGTACAGACAACACAAAGTTAACAGTGGTAGTGGAGGCAGATTTAAAAGTAAAAATTTTCGGTCCTTAACATTAGCTCTTACAACTTGTCACCACAAGTCCATGACTATTTGTTGGAATGCTTCTGTATAATCTTTGAGCTAACAGGAAACTGTCTGGAATGCTGATTTGAAAGTAATCCAGAGAAAGTCCTTCAATCATGCTGTTGATTGACTGAGCCAAACTAAGCTGAAACTAGGAGACGCTGTATCAACACTCAGACAATAAGTGATGAAAAACATCTCACAGGAAAACATAGTTTGTTCTGAGCAACAAACTCCAAGCTCTTCCTACTTGACTTCGAGAGTCAGGCATGCCATAAGCTATTACACTTTATATACAGTATATGTCCAGTAATTATCTCACATGATGCTGCGTGTTTTCAGGCATACAGAAAATAATGATTGTGTGCCACAAAGTGCTTGAAAAATTGCAGGGATGAAACCTCTCCCTCTGATAGGTTTAGACATTTCAGACACCCTTTTCCAAAGAGATTTAGTCAGAGCTTTTCCTCCACTTAAACGCAGAAACACTGAGGATCAATTTGTGGGATTAGTGGACACTGCTGAGATAAAGTTGGTGCTGAAGAGGCCCACATGACTATCGTCCCCCCAGTGTCCCGCTAAAGTCCTCTTAGCTCCATTGCTGGCCACAGACTAAGCCCATCCAAACCCCAAATGAAATCACACCTCCAGCTCAGTTTGGCCCCTCAGAATCATCATCTCTGATGATGCCAGCCTTAACTGTAGCTCTGTCCTCGATCTGCAGCACCCCCCCACCCCCGCCTCATCTCCTCTCAGAACTTTATTTAATGAGTGAAGTTTTGTGGTGGGTGTTCAGGGGTCTCACGCCATGCCTGGAGCAACAGAGGAGGAGCTTTCATAAACCATGGGCGAACAAATGGGATTTAACACACAAGAAGCTCTGATGGCCTATTAATTCTGCTCTGGCTGGCATCCAAAATGAGCCCAGCCTCTCTCCTAATTCATGGCTAATTTCTATCAGAGGTATCAGGAGACTTTTTTTCCTCTCTGCAGGATGCATCCACATAACTTTAATGGATTCATTCAAGGGCTACGGCACGCAGACATTGATTAGATTGCCTCTGAGGCCCCGCTGCTGGTCGCTTGACATAGGCAGCAAATGAAATGTGACCTCTGGTAAAAGGCCTGAACCAGCCATCGCCAGTCTAATCCATTAGCTCAGAACCTTTCCCAATCCCATTTAATTAATGAAGTGATTTGAAAAAGGGTGAACATCTACCAGTCCCTGGAACTGGAAAATAGCAGGCATATACAATAACTGACACAACAAGAGCAACAAGAACAGCAACAGCCTCTTAAAAAAAAAAAAAACTGTATAGTAAAGTCAAAGAACAAGAGATGGGTTGCAGAGTAATTGTTTGCAATGAGATGGAATATTATTCCAGCCCTGAGACAAGATGATCCAACCACAAAACACATACAGATGTGAGGTAATAAGTTCGGTTAAGGAAAATTGCCTTTCTTTGGCTGGATTGCTTAAATATTTGTCAGCAAGAGAAAAAGTCAGTATATTCAAATTCATCAAAGCTAAACAGTGACAGCAGGGGAGGGGAGGGGGGGAGTTAATCAGTGAAATGTAAAACAGAAAAGAGGAAAATATTTTCCACTTTTGTCTGTAGAAAGAACCAGTATGTTCATCTTGGCTGCACAGCTGTGATCCACACTCATCAGCACCACCTCAAATCTGCTTTCTGGAATTCACAGTTTGTACAGTCATTCCCTTTTAACAAGGATCCCTTTCTATGCACCAGATTTATATTCACACTGTAGCATGCTATTTCTCCAAAGCAAAACCTCAATGTCAAAACAAAGACAAGCACCAGATCTCTGTTGGTGCATGTGTTACATTACTTATTTTTCTAATTGAATTCATTTATTTATCTTCAATTAATAATTTATGATGCAACACACAGTGGTATGCAAATGAACAATTTAAATTTAATGAGTTTTTAATGACCAAACAAATAATTAGTCGAGCCCGGTGTGGTGTGCATGTAATTTGAGAAGGAATGAATCTGAGAGCTTTGTTCAATGTTTGAGTACAGACAGGCTAATTTACTTATAGAGCAGTTTATGCAGGAAAAGAGCTGTGTGGTACACACAAAAGCATTGAAAAGTCATTACCACAAGGTCATTAGGAAGTCTCCAAAAGGCCAGTTGTGGACATGTAATGCTAAAGAAATAATGTGAGCCATTACATTCCCCACAATCACAGCAAATAGCAAAATAGAGGCACATGCTCAGAATATAACTCACTCGCTGACAAAGGAAAAACCCACTATGGATATCCTAAATATTCGAACTATTCCCATTGGTGTAGGAGAAAAAGGCAGAGGGCTACATGCCACTGGAGCCAAATGGCATTTGATAATGGCTTTTTTCAGCAAACCCAAAAGACATTGTTAAGATTTACATTTTCAAATATATGCTGACCTTTTTTCCCTCCTCTCCCTTGTTCGCTTGTCATCAGCACTGTAATTGAATCAATATATTTCCTGATCAGACCAGAGATTGAATAAGGTCACGGGAAGCCATGTGTGGACATTAAAAATCATTATTCTACTCAAATTGAGCAGAGATGGCATAGACCATTCAGGGTTCAAAATGAAATTATATTAGAGTCTATTACACTTTTACAATTATAGAGACGTTCCAATATTACAACGGAAATGAAGTCATAATAAAAAGCCCAGGGGTGTATTACAAAGAAATGAACCAACTATTTTTTTCACTTTTGCACTGTTATTGAATTGATGAAGAGAACTTGGTGGCATTACATTCACTGATAAGTGACCTTATTCATGAAAAATAGAGTCTGTAGTCTGTTTCAGTTGCTCCATTTTCTTACTTCAGGTTTGCTGCTGTGGAGCTGTGTTCCACCTGCAAGACCTCGAGTCAGTAACAGTGTGTGCACATTTACATTTCCTCAAAGACACTTTCAGGACAAGTGGTACTAATGTAGCTGCGAAAGCAGTGACTGCAATAATTGCCTTCAAGCATACATTTATTTTAATTATTCATTTATTTTCTGGGATACAGGATTTTGCTTTATGCACATGTCTGAGTAGCAGAAACGGCTAATTAAATAGCCCAATAGAGTTGCGCAAGACAAAGTTTCAATCCTTTTAATCCAATACTCCAGAAAAAAAGTGGAAAATTAAATTAAACCACACTATTAACTGAGAGTTTTCAGTCTAAACTCTTGCAAATTATGTCTAACTATCAAATTAGATAAAACTCCCTTTTTAATTGGCTTACCCACTAAAATGAATAACATTTATCAGCGATCAACTTATCAATCCCAAGTGAAATAAGAATGGGCAGGACAAGGAAAAAAAATTCCTTCCGGGTCTGGTCCAGTTTCCTGTAGTTTACACATTCAAATATAAAGTTTACACACTTTAAGATCAAGACTCAGTGTGTCTCAAATTAGACAATTACATGGCTCCACACATATGAAGTGGTGACCTGTGATTTGTCTGCACTGCACGTTCATTTCTTCAGTTGTTATACTTCTGTTTCACTTAAGGTGCAGCCCCTCTGGTCAATTAGGCGTGATGGTCACAATGTCTGCAGGGCACTAACGGCATGCTCCTTAAAGCCTGCCAAATGATGGTGAGCGGGGAAACTTGGTCGCCTGGAAACTATGCCAGCTCTCACTGCCATCATCATCATCATCATCATCATCATCATCATCATCGCTGGATGTAAATAGCCTTTCATCTCAGGTGGAACAGAGCCACTGAGTGAGCACGTCTACATTGCCCTATTTAAACTCTGCTTACAGAAGGATGAGCTGCAATGAAAGGACCATTTACACCGTCTATTCTACCTCTCCAGATTTTTTGAATATAAAACCTCCAAGTGGAACCTTTATGACACACATAATGACAATCTAAATGTGTGGGCGGCTTCAATCTACAAGGATTAGCAGGCTTGATGTAGTTCAACACATGAAGGCATACTTGTCGCCTTATTACTGTAAGAGCTTCAGAAGTCCTCCCTGAAGGAGTGAGGAGGGAGGGGGAACACTCAACTCTGCCACAGATCTCTGGCAGCAAATTAGGGACTGTGTTATCTGTTCAGTATGTTAAAAAAAAAAGAGGCTGCGAGATACTTGGCCTATAATATTTTTCAGGTAGAAGAATATAACTGTGGTGGATTTTACTTTAATGAGATGCCCAGAACATTAGTGCCTCCACACAGCCAAGCAAACTCGGCAGATAAGGAGCGATATGACTGTTTGAACGCCATCCACTGGTATGTTTGAAACAGGCACTTGTGTTCATTAGAGGTCTGTGAGTTTTTATAAAGGTCTCTGTCATTTGCTAACACTCAGTAGTGACAAAACCAAAGGCATCACACGATCAAAGTAATAACCCAGGTCATGCAGAGTACTAAAGCGTGAGTCAAAAATCAGGGAGAATGATGTCATTACAGACAAATTAAGATGGAGGACTGCACCATTTCTAATGCTTACACTGTTGAAACATTGAAACACTTGCCATCACATTTTTATTTGTGTGAAGGACAGGTTTCTAAGTCAATAAACAAACACGATCAATAAATTTTTGAGGCATAAACTGCACAATTCACAGAAGTGATTAGAATGGGGTAAAAAAATGTTCATAGTCCTGAGAAAGGAGTCTCTGTCTCAGCACAGTCTACAACAAGCTATTAGCATCTAGCAGCTGGGCGTAGCCCTGGATTTTTAAGAAGGAACGTGCTGTTTTGGGTCACACGGCATTGAGCCAACAGCAAGTCATAGCCACAAAATGATCACGCAATAACCACAAAGAGAATAGACAGCTGTAATTCAAAAATAATAATAAACAGAGCCAGCTTTAAAATTTGGCCAATCAGGCTGGGCAGGGTACTTAAGTCTCCCCCTGCTGAATATCGGTATAAATCAATAAATCAACAGCCCATATACACACGTTGATATCTGACCGTCATGTTAGCATACTGAGATCAAGCTGAAATAAATAATGAAGTTGGGGGATCATTGACTCAGGACGGAAAGAACTAATGATTACACGCCTAGAACTAAATGCACAGATGAACAGGCAGTTATACGTGTAGGTAAACGCACATGCAGTCTCAAGTTCACCTAAGGTGCTTTAGCTGTCGTGCTCTGCAGTCTGATCATCCCCCTCCTCAGCCAAACCGGCTGGCTCGCTCTGTCACCCTGGTTTGTCGGAGGCCCGATGGTGATGAATGTCTTTTCCTTTTTGTGAAGGCCCCTGTACTGCTACAGCATGCCAGGCAGAATGAAAAACAGATTAAAGAGGCAGGAAACCGACACAGAGAGGATGTTTGGCTGTTGGCTATTGAGTTATCAGCCCTTTTCACACCTAATGAAACAACTTTCAGCGCTGCAGCTTATTAAATATCCCCCAGTCACTGGGCAGAGCTGCAGAGTTGCCAGGCCCTGAGAGAGCTACATTAGATTTTAATTAAAAACAAACAAATTACCCAGAGCTGCATGCATCCAGGAAATTTAACTCCATCCAAACAGGACCTTAACTTTTAACTGTGCAATGATTCCTGTGAGGAGGTCTATACAGTCTTAAATCTGTTAATGCTGAGAGGTGAGTTAATACATTAAAAGACTTTTATAAATCAAAAAACATGCAAATGGAATAAGATAAGATGGCACAGAGACTAAAATCAACATATACACCCTATGAGCCCAGCAAATAGGAAAGTGTCACTGGCTAATTTATTATTTGGTAATCAATCTAATCTTTGTAACCTTCACTGTGGACACTTCAGTGCATCTACAATGATTCTGAAAAGAAGTTTAATAATGATTTCAGTACCCTTTGTTCTTGCAGAATTTGAATAGAATTTAATTTAAAAGCTAAATATGCCCTTTCAAGTGTAAATTTGTCTATGCGATAGCTATCTTTTTCTCTGGAGATCCATCTTTAAAATAGAAATATAATCAGCCCATTACACCTGCCTGTGTTTATAATGATGTTTTATAAAAATCTATTCATCACTTCATCACTTGGTTCAACAGTTTCACTGTGCGCAAGTCATATCATTGCTTTGATTTTTTTCTCTGCCTGCAGCCTAGCTAAAGCAAGACACACATCCGGCTTTAAAGGACATTGTCTCTCCTCTCATGGCAGGGCAGTGTTTGTTTTAGCAGCAGATGCTGGACAGATCTTCTGTGTGCAAAAGATTCAGCTTATTATTGAAATACAGATATGAGGTATTGCATGAGATAGTGTATTAACATTTTTTTCGTCGTTGCTTTGCAACAGAACACAAATGACGACAGAGTGGAGTTGAGCAATTGGCTGCGAGGCTGAAGGGCATCTGTCCCAGGCAACTAAACCAATGTGGACTACTTCTTTTCCAGGCCTTTTCCTCCCCAACGTCGTCCTCTTTCTCCCTCTGGATTTGTGCTGTCCTACAGCTGTACACATAGCAGGCTAGTTCGTTTCATTTGGATTTGACCCCTGCTTACCTTACTTCCGAGTGGGCTTCATTAAATGTCTCTCTGGCTCTTTTAGGGCCTTCTCTTTCTCTCTTTCTCGCTCTCTCACTCTGAGATACTCACTAAGTGGGAGCATAGTAACAAAAGGAAAGCCTCCAATGTGCAATTCTCAGTGGAGAGGGTGACCCCAACTTTCGGGAGAAAAAGAACCTGAGGATAATAGCAAATGAAGCCAAGGGCTGCGTTAATGGGCAGACATACACATAGAGATCCTGGTGCTGCTTTAACTGACAGACATGTATATTAATACTCAGCACTTTTTTATCCAAGTGGAAAGAAATATGAATATTCATCCTCATTTATATTTCAAGGCATTTCCACTCCTGCGGGGGCTTTGGTAGGTTCTGACCAATTTCCATCCCCATTACGGAAATGACAGCTCTCACTCTCGGGCCCTGACAGAGGTCTGCCCAATGCACAGGAGGTCCTACGAGGAGGGAGCCTGCGCCTGTTCCCAGCTGTCCACAAACACTCATTAACAGAGGAAAATATCCAACGGAATCTCTGTGAGAATTTTTAATCACACAAAGGGCCTGCTAATTAGGCAGCTGATGGGGCATGGAGAGCACAAGGACGAATTCTTTAAACAAAGGACTAGAAACTTTAGGAGCCTTAATTACTCGGGCAAAGAGTTCATTCCAGAATGGCAGAGCACATCATTCCACTAATGAGACCAAGTGGCAGCACATATTAGTGAGAAATAATGTGGAAAGTTCAATTATATTGTGCTTTTGGAGCCTTTTCCCTCTTTCCCTCCCTGCTACTTATGCACACACATAAGACAAAGCTCGGGCCAGTGCAGGAAGGAGGCAGGGGCGGAGGACATGTAATCACTGGCACCAGCGCTCCGTTCTTCACGTGTATCTTGGCAGGCTTGATCATCTTAATTGCCCATTAGAATGTTCTCCTGTTTGAAAATGAATATCATTATGGCACCCAGCTCTGGCCTCTGCTGGAGAAAGACTTGCCGCAATTTCACCATTCAATGCCACATGTGCCTTGAATTCCAAGCACACAATTGGCTACCAATTTGCAGAAACTAAAACCTTAGAAATGCTGTGAATTAAAAGGGCAAAGGTGGAGTTAATTATCAGGAGGTGAGATTAACTTATTTCTCTCGTTACATGGAGAACTATTCTTAAAGAACATGGTGTATGTGGCCCTGCAGTTGCTGCCAACGCTGTGGTGCCAATGCACAGGACAGAGTCCGCACATGGTCTAAGTCTTCAGGAACAAGAGACAACATTAATAACCATTACTGGTTGGTTTTCCTGACTTAATGTGCTGCCTTTCATAACAGCTTCGCTTGTGCCGACATTCAAACACCACTATCTTTTGGTGAAACATTCAAACCAAGTTTTACAATGACATTATTATCACTATTGTGCAGTCAGGGTAGGGAAACAAAGTTATGCTCACTTATATTTAGCTAATAACATTAGCCACAATCTTTAACTTTGTTTCACACTGTGCCTGGGTAAATAATTGTGAATGACAATCAAATAATGTGCAACTGAAAGGGTAATATATGCGCATTCTCACCTGTGTAAAAGATTGTATTAAAAATCCTAATGCCCACATCAGGAGGTGCCTACATAGCAATTACAGCAAGCAGGAAGTAAATTTCCCGTGAAATAAAACAGCTAATGGGAAGGAGGGCAGCAGGCAGCATTCCTTATTGCCTGCTAAGCTGGAACAAGGAGAGGAGGCAGGCAAGGCTAAATGTCCACAACTGGCCTGGTTTTAACCACAGTGGAGCCATCATATGGGCCTTTGGAAATAGGGCGGTTAAATATTTTTGCCCTCAAGATGATGTCACTTCCCCACAGGTACTAAATGTTCATATGCTGTTTACAGTATATGTGCATATTCTGTGGTTAATATAGACTCTGCAATACTGAAGGGGGTTTAGGATGCATTATTTCATTGTTTTTTTTCTTTTACTTGAAATTTTTTTCTATATTTTTTCATTACTTCCCCAATGACATCAGGTATGTTTACATAGTGCCTCATATTCTGATGATAATTGTCTCAAAAGCCCAAACAAAGTAAAAATGCCCCATATACATGTCAATCACAATAAACAGATGCAGCGATAGGTTAAACCTTTTCATAAACCGATCAAAAGAAGAGTATCACCATGTAAATAATTTAACCTGCTAACTTTCTGGCAGGGTTATTTTCTGCACATACTCTCAGTCTTATGCAAACGCACAGGGATGTACGTTTCTCGAACTCACATGATCAAACACATGAGACAAGACAGCTGCTGAGGAAGACAGTCGTATGTCACACAGCTGCACTGGTTAGATGCATCACCAGGCCGCTTTAAAGCACATCCTGTGTAAATAGTCATCTTGAAATTTTCAGTCAGAATGATTTCATTCAGAAAGAAAAACATGCATGTTTGTCTGTAGCTTTTGAGTGACAGTAAAAAGATGGCAAACGACCAAAGGTCCTGGGTGAGACTCAACACATGATATTATGAAAGCTGTCATATACCAACACCAAAGCCATTCACCATACAACTTAAAGCAACTCCATCTATTTTTATTTTAACAATGAATAACATGACATGTTAATGTGCGTCTTGTAGGAATGGATCCACGCAACTTTGCCACTGCTCTCAGCTGTACATAGCTTTTAAATTTCTGCTTTGGTTTTCCAGCCACCGTGACCATCTTTTTTTTCTGTACTCAGCACCAAACAGAAGACGCACACAGTAAGAGAGTAGCTTGTAAACAGAGTGGAGCATTTAGCAGCTAAAGAGGCAGATATTTCCCTCAGGGATAGATGGAGACCAAAAACAGTCCCGAAAGAGGAGTGAATATTAGACTCAAATTTATCGGGTGAAATGAATGATAACGTTGAGCCGTATGTGCTGGATGTCTTTACTATCAACTCTGTCCACTTTCTACTTTCTTTTATGGATTACATTAGATTCAACTTTAGTCACTGGACAAGTCTGCCAAAATATCCTGACTTTTAGTTCCTACTAACACTGGATCTTACAATTACCATAATGCATGTAATAGCGGCTGTCAACGTTTGACCCTGTCTGAATACGACTCAACTCACTTGAATAATTTTCTCGAATCTAAAGAGGGAGACAACGTTACACAGCTGCTTTCAAAGGCTGAGCTGCTTATGAATTGACTTTGACCGGGCAAAATTTCATCTTCAAAACATGAGTTCATTTCATCAGTTAAGCCTGTTTTATAACAATTTTTGCTCACTGCTATTGTACAGCCAAACAGCTGTGTACTTCCTTTTCTCAGGTAGCTGAGTGGGTTAAGTGCACGTGAGCTGCATTCTCCAAAGAGCCCCATTATGAGAGAAATTTGGAAATCAAGAGGATGTTGACCGAGTGCACTCCTCCTTACTGCCTGCAGACAGCCTAACCCACAGAGAATAGTCTGACCAGAGAAGACCCACCAGCGAGGGAACCTATTGATTTTTTTTTCTCCCCATGTTGTCTCCGCCAGAGTTGTTTTGTTTCTTTTTGCCCATTGCCCCTGTTTTATTTACAGGCTGTGGGATCAATAGACACTTCCTCACTTGTTTCCAGCTTTATGAAAACACATCTTTCAGCCTTTTAAGCACACTGGCAGATCTACATCATTTCTCCAGTGGTTCAAATAATTTTAGTTGAAATGATTGACATGTGTAATTGTGCAAGAAGGTGATTGCACAGAACAAGATGAAATGCTGCAGCACTGAGGTGAACTTTTAATATGTATGTTTGTTGAGCACCATTCCGAGCTGTCAGGAACTTAGACAAAAACATCTCCTGAAAATTGGCCTTTGCAGCTGTTAGCTCTTAAGAGTAACTGAAAAAAGATGCTATGAAGACTTTCATGAGTAAAACTGGGGAGCAGGTTTTCTAAGGTCCTTGTAAGATTGTTGAACCTGTTTAGGTGACAGATCAATATGTTGGTCACATAAGACTGAAAGCCTGAGTTGTTCTAGAAAGCCTTCAGCAGGTATAATTGCAACATAAAAGCAGAGAAACCTGGTTGAGGCCATCAGGCAGTTATACTGCTAAACGTTGGTGTGGGCCTTTAAACACTTGTCTTTACTCCTTGTCAGTGACAATTAGTGAGAGCAGTTTAACTCGACTGTCTTTTAGCCCTTTTGCAAATGTAACTAGCATACAATTGATCAGTCGTTTTACCATGCACCCAAAAATGACAAATGCTTATGTTTGAATGGTGAAGCCCGCTCGTGGCTACGTAAATTACAACTCTGGAACAGCTTTTGTGTCTGAAATAGTTCCTTTGTTCACTGATTTACTATTCCCTATGCAACAGATACAGTATCCTACATAATTGGAAGTTATGACATGGCTAAATTTCAGTTTTATTTCTGGCGACTGACTAACAGTGGCATCCATACAGAACATGCAAACTGTACATGAATTCCTGCATGCATGTGTGTCAAAACTACTTTTATAGCACAGAAAAAATATATAATTCATATAAAAGTGTCCTATATATGTGATAAAAATAATAGTAATGTCAAAGACACTGCATGCCATTAAGCTAAACAGAGACATTATTGTACTAGTTTTAATATAGTGCAGCATGTATATAATATGTGACCTTTTATGAGGAGTTTTCTATATGTTCACCAACAAACTCTGCCCATCTTAAGTCTCTGAAGTCCAAGGAGAGCTGGTGTTTGTATTTTATACACTGCCCCCCCCCCCCCCCCCCACACACACACACCTCCTGACTGGCAGGCTGTCCCTGCCCTGATGCACAATGCTTACACACTCATTTTGGTGCAGTGGGTGCAACACATTGAATTAAAAGAGTTCTGATTGATAAGGTAGTTGAAGGCAAATCTGCTCCCACTAATTGTCTTTCAAATGCCCTCATTAATCAAAGCGGTGCCGGCCCGGTGACGGGCGGTCCTGTCAGCCGCTCTGCTACAGGCTCTCCTCCGGCCGCTCACCTCCCAGCATGACGCCTGCTTCCCCTCTGTCAGGCGCCGCTGTCCGAGGACTGCAGGAGCACAGGCCATCCGTCCGTCCGCTGCACACCTGCCTTCTGCCAGACAGGATTTGACCGCCCCCTGCCACTAGGACAGCCCCAGAGACCAATTTAGCAGCCACTTAATGATTCATGACTTCAAGTGGTGGAAATGAGGGCAGCATATGATAACAGGAATAAACACATTTAATTAGCTCCTCATATACATTATTTATTTATTTACCTGCGCTCTGATTAATTTATATATTTTGTGTTTGTGTTGCAGGGATTTTTGGTATTCACAGCATCTGGCAGAGATCCTTTGTTGTGTGGTTGAGCGAACACCTTCACCTACACCTATCTTTTTGGGAAAGGAGCATGTGTGTGTGTGTGTGTGTGTGTGTGTGTCTGTGTGTGTGTGTTGGGGGGGGAGGCTGTTCACATAGAGTGGTGTACCTCCTTATCTGGGGACCAAGGGTGCAGTAGGGTGGGGTACAAGTAGGGATTTGGCGAGCCCCCCACAATGAAATGAAACGAAATGGTGGGGAATATTAGACTTTAAAATATACAGTTCCCTGTAGTCTAAGTAGCCTTGTTTGTGAATTTCCTGACAGGTAGTTACTCCCCCAGTTTTCTTTGAGCATAGGGCATACATTTTCATGGAGGCACTAATCAAAGCTGCGCTGTGGCAAACAGCACAGCCACAGTAGGCCCAATCAAAGCCACGTACCTGGCTCTCTTCCATAAGGCTCCGGGATCGCTGATGACAACTCTTACCCTAGCATCTGCCATCGCATCCATCACAGGTTGACTTACTTCACTCTCACTCTCCTCGTTTCTCTCCCTCTTATAGACACACATGAGCACAGACTGTGCCGTGAGCTCTCACTCAACACTATGAACTTTGTGTTTCTGGGAGCTGAGTAAACAGAAAGGGATAAGTTACAGCTTATTCCTCCCAGAGTTGGCAAAGAAAATCATTAAGCACAATTGTTGTGTGTTAATTAAGTGTCAGATTTTTAGGCAGGATGTTCCATAATTGCCATTTTCATGGGTTTTCTGAAATTTGTGCTGTGATTATCTCGGCCTCACACTGATTACAAAGTGTAAAGGAAGGAGGAGGTGCATAAAACCAAAGAGAGAAAATACTTCAGACACTGTCACTGATAATGGTATTCTCTTAATTAACTGCTGTTGAAGAAATAAACTATAATTGTGTGCATGGCAGCAAATTAAAATGTCTGGTGTAAAACGGGCCCAGAAACACAATGCGGGAGTGACCTCTAGTATTGTCTCCTCAAGGCTTGCTCTCTTCATGTGAAGGGAAATCAGTGAGAGTGGCTGAGGTTCGATGAGAGCTGAGGGGGTCAGAATGGCCTTGGTCCAAAGCGGCAAATGCCGAGATTCCCACTTCCCTCTCTCCTCCTCTTCTCTTTTCCGTGTCTACGTCCCCCCTCTAATCCCTGGCCACTGAAGACCTCCAGACGGCCTCCTCTCATAATGACACGGCTATCAAACCCAATTGCTGTGGCTCAGACCCAAGGCAGTGCATTAACCCCCCCAAAGTGTCTGACTGCTTCTCTAGAGTCAAGTGGTTGTATCCCCCCCCCTGTCTTTCCCTTGGCCACCGCCATCGCTGCTTGGAGCTGCATGAGACGAGGGCCCTCACGCAGGCCCCACTGATCCACTCACCCATTCACACAACCTCGTGCAATTTTTTTTTTTTGAAGATACTCAGCAAAGTCAAAATGACCTGTATTGTCAAAGAATTCCCTGTAGATTTATTGGAACCGCTCCATCAGTAGACATTTTGCTGGGAACTGTGCGGTCAAACTGAGTCAAATAGCGAGAGAGCAGATGAAATACTTCTGAATAAAAGACTGAAATTATGAGATAAAGCAGCTCACTGTAAAAGGCATCTATGCCAGGCGGTGGAGACATTTTAAAAGTAGCTATTTATGTTAAAAGTGAAATTTTCCAAACAACTCGTTGGAGTGAATGTAAAGTCATTAGTCACCTACTCTCATTTTAAAAAGTAATATTAAACAGTAACAGTTGTGGAGTTGCTGAAATGTCTAAATATCAGCCCATAAGAGCCTTCACTAGAGGAATATGCTCAATAAATCAGGCAGTTGTTTGACTTACTTCCATAAAAACAATGATGAAAAAGTTTGTTTATATCTTTATATGGAAAAAAAGGTGTGTTAAACTTTTTGTAGTTCTATTCCACGTTGTCGTTCAACATTTTGACTTGATGATCTGATTATTTCTCTGATTTGTTTTCTGAGACTTCACAGTCTGAAACAGTCATAATCATTTTGAAAAATGACCTGTCAGTACAGTGTGATAATGTCAACCTCTTTCTTGTTTCAAAACAAATTCTAGAATTAAGGTTTCTTGATTCGAGCACTGCAAATGCTCTTATTCTCTCTTGTCTTGAGATACTGACTCTAATGTCCAGAACTTGCTTCAAATACAGGAACAAAATGAAAGAAAATTCTCATTGTACTGGTGGAAACTTTTTAGGACTCAGTCATAAACAAAACATTACTTGATAACATGCACTGAAGTTGGTGCTGGACAATCTATTACTTTAAAAAAAGCTGTCTAGCTGACTGATGATCAAGGGCTTCATGCAAAGCAATTGAGTGCAAAAGCAAAAGGCTGAAGACACACTACCAGCAGAGAAAAAAAAATCAAAATATATAAAAGAAGTTGATTTATGAAACATTCAACAGAGTTGAGACTTCATGACACAATCAATATTGGCTCAGTTTGTCAGAGAAAGAATGAAAATGATGTGTTTTTTTTCAGCTTTTCAATCTGTGGATCTTCACACGTCAGACAAACAATATTCCTGCAGAGAGCTGTCAGCGTGAAATATACAAACGTGTTATCTTTTAGATGACAAAAGTTAAAGAAAGGCATTTCAGTGTATTTCAAAACATGTTTTTAATTTGATCGTTTTTAATTGCTGAGTTTCATGGACCTTCACTACGACAATGGGAATGTTCCATCAGTGCAAAAGTATTGTCCATGTTGCTAGCACACATGGTCGCATGGAAGGGAAAAATAATGGGAATGAAAGAGCAAATATCTGTACTTATTTGTCTGTGTGTGTTCCTGTATGCACATGTGTACATGTGCATGGGCGTGTGTGTGTGTGTGTGTGTGTGTGTGTGTGTGTGTGTGTGTGCGTGCGTGCGCCTCAGTGCCGGTGTGTAAGATGGAGTGTGGTGTCGGAGTTTGGGCAGAAGGTGAATAACTACAGTGCTTACAGTGTAATCATGGTTCCTGTCAGCCTTGCTGCAGGAGAGGAGGGCGCGCCCAGCAGACTGAGCTCCTCGGTGATGAAGTACAGGCACAGAGGAGCGCTCTACACCTGGATATTTATTAACACAGGCCTGACAGTAATGAGGCCTGAACAGGTGGGCTGGGACACACATATCAGAGTGAGGAGCATCCGCCAGGAGGCAGTGGGGGAGACGGCGAAGACGAGTGGGAGAAGTTCACCCTGCAGGAACACAGCCCTACAGAGAGCCGTGGCTGCACACCCACTCGTACCTACTGTACGTACACGTCTGACGAGAAACAACAACAAAAAAATAACTAAATATTCATTTCGCATATGCTGCTATTTCATTTGACTTTAATAACCTAACCAAACAGTGATTTGAGAACCATATTAGATTGGCCAGCTGCATTGAAATGTACAAGGTTGTTTGTTTTTGTGGTACTTTTCTTGTGTTACCAAACATGCAAATAATTGAAAACAAACTTGAAAAAATAAAAGAGAATGTGTATGAAGTGAGAGGTATAATTTGCAAGCCATCAGCTGCTGTTATAGAACAGTCTATGAATATCTGGAGCAGTTTGGTGCTCAGTTTACCCTTTAATTTGACAGGAAAACACCACTGTTCCATCTTTTGTTATTTACAGAAAACACCACTCTATGGTTGAAAAAGATACCAGAAAACCACCCTGTTATGATTTTGCAAGCTGAATGACATACTTTCAAACTGTCTGGACTTCAGGTGAACACTTGGTAAACACATTCGCAAACAAAGGCTGGAGAAACATTCAAAGCAGCGTGAATTAAAGCACTGAATTCACCCTTAACCAAACTTCACCCTTAACATGATACAGAGGTTGACATGAAGAGAAAGTCACAGACATGACAGAGGAAATGAAAATAAGTGGCTCTCTGTCCGTGCAGTGTGGACTTCGGGAGGAACAGCAGAAATGCTAAGACTGGCCAAGCTGGACAAATCAGCGACAGTGAGGAACATTCTCCAGACCTCATTAGGGTTAAGGACAGACTCATAGTTAGGGAGTAGGGTAAGCATAAAGGCTGGAGCATGTAGTGATTGCAACTGGGTGAGTTGGTGTGTGTTTGCGTGTCTGCATTCGCCTTGTGCTGCCTTCCTCGACTCCAGTTGTCTTATTAAGACCCTGAGTGAGGCTAATCAGTGCTGTCATCTGACGCTGAACAGATGCACCGAACAAAGAAGAGGAGGAGATCACTGCAGGCCCAAGGTGCATCTGCGGGGGAGGAGAGAACTGCGCTGCCTGAGCCGATGCTGGCTGATGGCACTCCCCTGTCAAGTATCCCTCTCAGAGACTAATGGGTGGAGAAAAGGTAGAGGGTGACTACGTCCAACATTTCATGTCAAATCCACCTTAATAATTCGTCATTGCCAGCTGTGACTGACACAAACTGTAGGTGAGACGGCTCCTCGTGCCCACCCAAAATGGCACATGGGGAAATTCACTTAACTAACGTGGCCGACTGTGGATCCAGACTGCTGCACTGTGGGTAATTTGAATTTCTGGTGTGAATAAAAAAAAGTGAGAGTTGTGCTTTACAGAGGGGACACAATTTTTTGAAAATGATTAAGAGAAAAGGACGGATGAGCTTACCACGTGAATATACCCCTATTCCTGGTTGTTATGGCTCTTTCACCATCAATTCTGTCTCTTTCTTCCTGTCCTCCACCTCCTGAGTCTCTTTCGCACACATTCCCTCTGTCTGTGCCACCCATGGACAGAGAATGAGGAACTCAAATGGGGACTGCAGACAGACTTTAAAACCAGAGCAGTGACTATTAACTCATCTCTCCTGTCTTCCTGCTGAGTCTGCTGGGAGCATGCGCTGATTTCCTATGCAGACACTCCTCCTAACAGATGACCTTGGTCTTATCAGGAAAAGGTCTAGATCTCACCAAAACCAGCAACACATAATATTACTATTAAATATATTTCATGTTCATCTGTCATTGTGTTCAAATTTAGCCTCTATGAACAGTGCTGCATGGTAGGAGTAATGAGAAGTCAGTGATCTCTGCCATCTAATCAGCTACAACAATAGTTCTCTCATTTCAAAATATGTGATACAGTAGCTTTTGGTTAATCTACACAGATGTGTATCTACCACGGTTGACCATAAGCTTCTCCTCTAAGTGCATGCTCTGGAAGAAAGTCCACTACAACTGTAATTGGAAAGGCATGCACTCCACACGGATTTAAATGAATACCACACATGTCCTGCTTTACACATCAGTAAAGAAAAGGGGCTTTCTCTTGTGCAATGGGTTCCATTTTTAGCCCTCCAGTCAACCCAGTCACATAAGCATACAATAGGGCTTTATTAGCCTATCCCCCACACTGCTGTGCGAGGAGGACAGATCTCCAATCTGAAGAGAACAAGCTTTTCCCTTTAAAGATCCTGTGTCTGGGGCTAATCTGGTAAACTCCCATAAATGCTCCTCAGCAGCCCAGATGGAAGGAATTAGCAGCCCCAGACAGTGCAGAGAGGCCTTAAGCCTGTGATATACCTCCGAGATTAATTAGCTTCCAACTTTAGATATTATTATAGAATGTTAGGTTGCTAGAGAAATTACCATATCTTCAACTCCATTAGACAGTTTTGTGCTGCGGACCAGGCGGAGAGCTCAGGCGCTTAGCAAGGCACTGTCTTCCATAATGCATGTTGGCCTCAACCGTACTGACAGCACTTAAGAAACCTACAGCCATTTGAGTGACAAAGATCTCATCTATTTTTCAGTTTTGACTCACACTGTATGAGGGAAGATCTTATGTGCCACAGAGTATGTGTGTGTGGAGACCGCTGCAAAATGTGCACATGTGCGCGCGTGCGTGCGTGCACGCAGGGCAATTAGGAATATGTTGTTGGACAACAGCCTTGGATTTACTCACAAATTATCTCAACTCTGTGCAAGCTTGAGCGTCTGCGTGTGTGTGTGTGTGTGTGAGTCACAGTTTTAATGAGTTCTTTTCATGCGGTACCTCTGCAGCCTCGTGTGCCGGAGCTGCAGATTCACCATTTGTCTCTTACAAATCTGTGCATTTGAGTATCTGTGTAGGATAAAGCCTCCAGCTGTAGGAAGATAAGGGATACATACGAAGAGAGGAACTACACCTTTAAGAGGAAGAAAACAGACAATCTCTTGCCAGTAAGAAATCTGTATCAAATTGTTTTGTGGAAATGACCCAGAGTGGGCAGCTCAGACCTCCATCTCTGTCCGTGTCAGAAAGCTTAGAGACTCAGAGTCTCCCAGTCATCCCCTCTGCGCTGTCTCAAATGAATTTTCTTTGATGTGGTTTGAAAATATATTATCAAAACCACTCCAGCACACAATAACCACCCAGCTAACATGCAGAATATACCATCATGAATTAATGTGAAGCAAACGCGCAACATATTGGGTCATTCCTTAAGTACTTTTGACTGATTGTTTGTCAAAATGTTTTTGGTTGAGTCACATAAAAGCTGGACGCCAGATCAGAATTTGTTCCATTAAACATCTTTTGACAGAGCTGCTCTGCATGGTAGGTTTTCACTCTCACAAAGAGGTGGGGCTAGATAATCCATTAATATAGCATTAGACCAAACTTTTAAGCTTCTTCAGGCAAGGCATCTCCATTATTTGGCAACATCTGAGGTGGGCTTTTAGACGCAAGAGCAGAGCATGTGGCGAGTGCTGCATTAGGAGACAGACTGTCGAAGGTATGTGCCCTCTCATGAATACCACTTTTATTCATTTCTATAGCCTTTTAATTTAAGGTACTTTCGCATAAGGCTGAGGCAAATGTGGAAAAAAAGGTTGGCAGCATATGTGGCTGTTTATGCCGCAATCATGTTCAATTAAAAATCCATAGGGCCACATATTGAAAGGTAGGTCATTCAAATCGGCTTGTGTTTACTCATCATTAAATAATTAGGCTTGGTAAAAAAAAAAAAAACAACAACAACAAAAAAACAAAACAGCACAATGTTAAAATTGCTTCTACTGATTAGAAGGCACCTTAAGTGAAAGAGAAAAATCGCGGCTCAGTTTGTCAAAGACCATGAAAGTGTATGACCTTGCTGAACAGCCTTGAAAAGCACAGGTGACCACTCTGCTGCTTGATAACTTCCCCTTGGCATGTGCTAAGTGAAATTGCTGTTTTCAGCTGTGGCGATGTTGGGCTGCGGGTTGATGGCATGCAGAGAGAAAGGAGGGAGGAGTGCAAGGTAACTCTGTCTGTCGAGCAGGTTGAGGGCACCCGGTGTCAAGCTCATTAACCTCCGCAAGAGAAATGTTACAATGAGACAGAAGATATGCGTGGCACTGGGTCATATCCTGAAGTGGTGCTCCTTGTAAAACCTGAACTCTCACCAACTGACACAGCAGCAATGGCATTTCATATATTAAAGGCTCCTTTTCTCTGAAGTGGCAGGGTAGTTTTTGAGAGGAGAATCGGGAATTGTGCATGTGGATTTAAATATTCAGAGGCAGAGGTAGGTCAGGCAGGGCTGAAGCAAGGCATGAGCTCGCAATGCAGCTTAAGATGGAAGTGAGGGGACGTCATTATGCCATTACCTTGGCCTCCAAGCATATATTCATTTATAATGCTTCTCATACAGTCATCTACAATCCTGACCTAGTCAAATAAAGCCTTTGTCCCAGACAGACACAATCAGGGTGATGAGTAAACACATACACTATGTCTATCTTGCCTATTAATCTGGGCACCCAGCTGTGAGGAGGGCTTTGCTGCCCTATCTCCTCTGGTCCACACAGTAGCCCGCTGGTATTGCTGCCCTTGTTTGGATTTCATCGAGACCTCGAGATCGTCTCAGTGTAACACAGATCAGAGCACACTGCCGAATGGATTGCAGCGCTTCCTGTGAACATTCTGCAACGGTGAAACTTTGAGATGAGAGCTATTCTTGTACATCTGGAATATAATCAACTTAATATAACCTCCAGTTTGACAAATAATTGTAATTCAGTGCCTGGAGATGAACACCGAGGTAGATAAAGTCTTCAGAGAGGCAGCTTAACTGTAACTGCATGTTACAGGTGATACAGAACAGCTCCAGTCGAAAGATAAATCGCAAAGCATTGTCTGTCATCACTCCCAGTCAAAATTAAATTAAATAAATTAAATTAAAATCCTTTTTTGCTATGAAATTAGCAGCCTATGTACACTATATGTGGCTGAATTGCCTGTCCACATTTTGGGCGAGTACAGTTGCCACATGCAGGTAATCTAGTGACCAGTACTTAGTGGACCATTATTCTAGTGTACTATAATTGCATCCTTTCAGCTAAGAACCAACCGCTTCGGAGGGAGGTCAGAAAAGGGTGGAAAATGATTAAGATAAACTGTCCGAATTTAAGCTTTGGTATCTGTCAAAGTAGCTTTGTTAAAGAAACACCCCCTAATGTGCTTCTTGGAAAAAAGAAGGAAAAAAAATCAAATCTGTGTTAGTGGAGTGAACTTTAGGCTCAATATTCTTATGAATTTATGCTAAATTATTATTGGTATAATCTGACTTGGATCGCAAAGAAAAAATACAAACAGCAAGTATAAATGCAGAGCCTGTGAACAGATGTTGGGTCTGTAACTCTGCAGGTGATTATTCCACTGACATTTCATCTGCGGTGGTATTAAGGTGTGGGAGCTACACTGTCCACATAGGTAGCAGGCTGGTTGAAGCATGAAATTCATTGTCAAATACTTCTTTTTCAGTTTAGAGGGAAAAAGCCTGATGTGGGGGAAATAACAGAAACCACCACTTCCTTGCATGAATCATTTGAGATGACTATTTTATTTAAAACACACAATATTAAACGCAATCTGACAAAAGGCAGTTAGTGATGTTGAAATCCATCTTGTCATTTTACATGGCTCAATTCATAGTACATAAAGAGGTACTAATAGAATACTATGTAACAGAAATCCTATTACTCTTCTGAATCTAAGTGTGAAAAGCATAAATTGTGAAGGGGGTGGTTGGCGACTTGTACGAGAGACCTGTTAATGAAGGGCTCTGATTAGCATTTGTTAAAACTCAGTTAAGTTCTTGCATGCTAAAGGTCAGGCTGCTGTTCTGACACGAGGAGATGAAAACGTCCTACTTTTTGGGAAGAATGTCATGATTTGAATTAAGATTGTCAGATTGGCTGTAAGCTCGTATCACTGTGCCGGCGTCTTGTATGACCTTTTCAAGGAATTGTCATTTTCCGCCCCTGTGATGCCACCACGGCTCAGCGGGGGAGAGGCCCCTCTTCTCTCGCCATGTAATTTGTCCTGGGTGTTACCATTCACACTGCACTACTCCCAGCCCCTCGCTCAGACGCCTGTGTATCTACAGACCAGCAGGCTGCGACTACACAATAACGAGAATGTAGCTGCTCAGGTTCTACTCTATGCTCTGTGTAAAGCTGGAGAGGGGCTCCTGCTCTGTGCTGCTGCTGCTGCCGCCGGCCTGAGCATCACACACTCACACTCCCGCGTGGCTCTAGCGCCGGAGCAACCACTGGTCTAAAGCAAATATGATCGCAGTTAACGATATTAACCGCACTCGCTACAACAACTACACTCATGAGCAATCAAGTGCTGAAGCCAGCTGTCGAAAGTTGCCGTGTACTTTGCAGTAAACTACTTTTTTTTTTTTCACTCACAGTGATGCACGTTCAGACAACAGACAACACAACATCGACCACAAGGGGTGACATTAATAATGCGCTGTCATCGATGAAACAAGTTTTTATGAGTACTTTCCTCGATATGATCCAATAATGTTGTCAAATAAATGCCCAGTAGTTGGCCATTTATATTTATATTTTGATGTTAAACACGTCATGACTATACCTAAAACTTAAGTTGCTATTGAACTGCTCAAGCAACAGTTAAGTAGGTGGACTAGGTAAGCAGGGGCCTGACAGATTTTTTTTTTTTTTTTAGCCCCATGGCCCCTTAATCGGTTAACCTTGCCATGTGCATACAAGAGTCTTACAGATACTTTAGTTTGTTTACAGACTTGGCGGGCGTCTGCACATTTAGCTACTGTTACATGACTTTTGAAGCCTGCCCTCTGAGATCTGCACCTCCAATGAAGATCATGCAGCATGGCAGCACTATAGCTGATGTGGCAATGCTGCCCTTTCACAGCTAATTGGTCACTCTGCGCTCATCATCTGGTTATCAGCGGTGATTGGCTGATGGTAAGCTGCGACTGGTCATTCGAGTGTCACTAGCCTGTGTTCCTGTAATTAAAATCTGTCATCCAGAACCACCTCCCTCGCCGCCAGTAAACCCTTTCGTCAGATGGAGGAGCTCAGATAAACTGTCCTGCAGCTATTTCTCTGATGAATGGACAGCACCATTTGTGGTGCAAAGTTTAGGAAACAGGGACAAAATACTTTATATATTCTGTCAAAATTTTGTAAAGATGAGCTTTGTGTAAATAAGCAAGGTGGAGATGTATTAATTTTAATAAGCGGATGAAATAGTTATTGTTAAAACTGAAAAAGCACTGGTTTTGACTGGAAAAATACTGGACCTGCTAACCCCACTTATTCACACACAGGCATTAAAATGGATGCTGTCTTTATGCTGTAACTCAGAAACTTTTAACTGCAGGAGTGAAGTGTTTTATCATTGATAGAAAAAGAGGATAATGTAGTGGGAAAGAGGAGGAAGCAAAAGACACTTGATATTTTTAATGACGTTGAACATTTGTTCAGGGCTTTAATGACTGGAGGGCACTCCACTGTTGAGTTTCAACACCAGGCTGGCCTTCAGAAACATGGATGACAGAAATCTTTGGAAATTAATTAGAGACAAATCCCTTCTTGCTGCTGAAGTGTGGCATTTAAGGCATTGTCCTTGTATGCGCTTATAACAGCACCTTTCAGTGTCGACCCCTCTCCTTCCACCGGGCTGGATAATGCAGCCTAATCCACATTAGCAATCACTCCGGTCCCTGTTGTGTAGTGGCAGTGCTTCCTAATTGCTTGGCATTATTAGGTACTTTACTTGTAAATTTGAAGAGGAGGAACATCATTCTGCTGCATCCAAGTAGCAAATGATCCAATTTGCTTAATTTCCAAGAAACAGCACCAGGCTATTTTTTCCCTCAACGCTCTCCCTATTGTTTGTTGAGAGGAATGATGGAGGAACACATAAATAGTAGTTAGAAGAGCTTGAGAAGTCAGATGTAATGATTATCTTAAAAATAATGTCAGACATAAACTAAATATATATTCATTTATCCATAAAAACCAACGAATATCCACCGACGGAGAGCGCCGAAAAGTAATGACTTCATCCCACGTGTCAGACTCCTTTTTCAGGCCTCAAACAAATGCCGAAGTCTGCCTGCAAATCAACGTGTGTTCAAATGAACTACTGCCATTGTTTAGAATTTCCAAAGGAGGTAGAAATAAGAAGAGTACCTTTGATCTAATATGACGCCTACCCCTCAGCGCCGCAGAGTTGTTTACTTAATTAGAAAAAAAAAAGAAGAGGCATTTATTCATAAATGGAGCTGGGGCGGCATCAAGGCAGAAATGAGCCCCTCAGACTTACGCACTGATGCCTGGCTGCTGGTGAAGAATATCAGCTTTAAAGTCCAAGAGTGACCTAATCTGACACTCGGACGCTGGCCTCAGATGCAGGAGAAGGGAAAACATTTTCATAATCTGTAGCCTGCTCATTCTTTATCCCTTTCCACTGTGTCTTCTTCACACACTGAGACACAGCGCGGCTCTTTCTCTTCCTCTCAGCCTCCATGACGCTTTCTCTCTTTTTTTTCTCCAGTCTCCGTCTTGGTGTCTGTTTCACTTTCTTTTAAAGGGATTTGCTTATGCCTTGTTGACTGCTGGTCTCTCTTTATTTCTCTGTCTGCATTAAAGGGCATATGCAGCCCAATCTAGCTCATCTCTCTCTCTGCCTGTCAGTCAGCCAGGCGGCCAGTGTCCCTGGACTGCATGTGGAGGGAGGGAGGGAAGTCGACGTGGCCCAAGGCATGCCACTACACACCAAGGGGGAACAAGGCAGATGTGACAGCCTGATGACACTTTCTTTTGTGTATCATATCATTTTTACCAATCATCTGCATTTCATTTATGTGAGACTCCGTACTCCAACGCAAAGTGTCAGGGCTGCTGGCCTAGTTAGGTTGAGAGTGAAGTTGGCTGGGTAAAAAGGGAGCTGATGAAACCCTCCTGTCCGCGGCCCGCTGACAGTCCTGGCACTCTGAATGAAAGTGGAAAGGCAGCCTTATTACAGTACGTTTCATACAACAAATGGGGAAACAAATGTGACTTGAAATCCCAGGATGCCCTTTGTTGTTGTTATTACTGCTGTTGCTATTGTCAATAATGGTGATGATAACGCCTGGTGTTTTGTTCCAGCGCTCCAGCGTTTGTTGTCTTTTTGTTGTTCAACCCAAACAGGGTTTGTTGGCAGAAGAGCTGCTGCAGCAGGGAAGAGACACATCTCTCACACTGAGGGTTTGCACTCTGTTACTGTGATCCTCTCCTTTTGAATTCACAACTAACAGTGTGATCTCCAGATCCAAAGTTCATCTGTCTTAAACAACATGGTAGACAGCAGTGGTGTGGACGGAGCGTCAAATTCAGACTCAAGTAAAAAGGTCTGTCTGCCTTTAGACTTCAATCTTGCAATCTTTTGTCTTTGCAGCAGAGGCTACCAGGATCAGTCCGAGCATCTTTTGTATTTTGAGTGTATATAATACTACACATTGTGGACATGGTGGATCCCTTGACTTTGCATTATTTATGATTTTTCTAAACTGGCAATCTCTTTCATGAGATTTTGTGGAATATTTACCACGAGCCTGCCTTTATCGACTGCATCAATAAATAACTGGCACTCTGCAGCCCACCCTGATTAAACTTAGACCGGAGCTGTGTCCTTCAGGTGAGAACAAAGACTTCTCAGACCCTTAGGATTGAAAATGATTTCTGGGTTTTTTTTTTGTTTTGTGCTCACCTACATATTTAACTGGCTTGATGAGTGTTTATTTCAGGTGAATATCTGTAAGTGTTGACATAAATGCACCTTGTACTGTTGCAGTCCTGCACTGCGAGAGAGAGAGAGAGACGCGGATTAGCAATTAGGCCCTCTTTCACTCTTCCTTGGCACCACTGTCAGTTTTCCATAGAGACAGGAACCACTTGGAGACAAACATTTAAAAGCTCTTCATGTAAAAACAGTAGGAGAGCTCCATCTGAGGAAGGTCTAAATAGAGAAATGAATAAATAAATACAATAAAATGTGGGCACTGTTCTCATTTTGCAGCTTGGATGCAGCCTTGTCAAACGGCACTTAAAAGCGAGGGAGCTGGTCTTGGGGGAGGTTGAGATGTTTATTCTAATGGATGCCATAATGAATGCTTACAGAGTCAGGCCTTGGCTTCGATAGGGGGCTCTGTGCCAGCATGGTTTTAAAGGAGAGCAGTCACTGCAGCAGCCCTGGGCGCTTGGCACGCCGAGTTCTCCACAATCTCCCGGCACACACAGAAATGGCAGCAAGGACCTGGAGATAACCACCCGTGAAATCTCTCATCACAAGCCTTTGATTACTTGTCCACTATTTACTGTTTTTAAACCCTGAACTTCAAACACAGCGAGTAAAACACAATTCCTGTGACATCTCCTTTCTCACATGGGCCATGTTTATTGAAGATGCCTTTCTACAAATTGTCCCAACGTTGTGTTGTCTCTCACTTAAGACTTGTTGGAAGCACAGAAAATTCAAAACAAATGCTGGATAGTCGCCAAGAACTCGTTTTGGGTTTTTTTTACAGAGTTTCATGGAATCGTTCAAAATATTTCACTAAGTTTTGAAAACAGGAGGAGCTTTTTGTAGATTTTATGTGTGTGTTTTTACCAGATTAAACAGTGCACAATCTGTATAGTCTATGCATGTGTTTCTGTCTGTATTGTGTATGTGTATGTGTGTGTGTGTGTGTGTGTGTGTGTGTGTGTGTGTGTGTGTGTGTGTGCACGCCTGCTGGGGGTGAAGACTGAAGCGCTTTATTAAAATGATGAGAGCAAGTTCAATTTGAATCATGCAGTGCCTGTCAGTGGCTTCTCGAATTGCAGGGCTGATGAAATTGCTCTTGCGGTTATTTAAAAGCAGTTGTAATCCATCTGAAAATGCTGTGATATAATCCATTTAATTTCTTATTCCTTGCAGCAATAGCACTGAGTAACAAAAATCTATCAAAGCAATGTAGCCTGGTGATTTAGTAATTATCTTTATTTTACATTACTGCAATTCAGCCAGGATTAATTGGAATCTTATCTGAACAGAGCGGCAGGTCACTTACCTCAATACACCACAATGTGTTTTTATCTTAATCATCAACCTCCACAAACTCAATTGTGACCCACTGTGCCAAGAAATGATTATTTTCTGATGCATAAAATCAGCAGCATATTCAGACAAGCACACTGAAACCAACAGCTATTAAAGAGTTTTCCTTTAATAAAAAAACATAAAAAGTGGTTAACATAAAAATTAGAAGTGCCTCTGTGACTGCTGCGGTACTGAGGTGACCCTATTAGAAGAGGTTAGTAGTGAAAAAAACATTGTCTGTGGGTGGAGCAGCAGGATGTATCACATGGTAAGTGTCATGTCGTGATTCCTATTTGGGAGGACTCGCCAAACATCCCGTATCGATCAGATGTTTAAGTTGAGTTAATGTATGAGCGATGCTCAATGTATTCCCTAATGGGTAACCTGCCTGTAGGCAGTGCACTGGTAATAAAACCTCAGACAGCCACATAACTCAGCCTGTCTCTAAAACCACTCTCTTTTTTCCTCCACCTGGCCTATCTGACATCTGATATTAGTGAAATCACCGGCACTCTGGAAAGAGGAAGAAGAGGAATGAAGGAGAGGAGAAGGAGCCTTACAAGGCCTATAAAAGCTACAGCGAGTGAGGGAGAAGTAATTAGAGCTTTATTCACCATGAAGGCACCAAAGTGGTTTTGTTTCTGTCACTGTCTACATGTGTGGAGTACACATTATTAGATTAAAGTGCTGTTTTGGCTTTGGTGTTTTTATGTCGTCACTCATTTCTGTTCCTTACATTCAACCAATTTCAAAAGCGCACATTTTAAGTCTGGGTAATGTGGTTTCCTAACATCCAGGCAGCTATTAGTTTCTGTTCATGTCACTGTGGTATGAAAATTAAAGGTGCTGTACACAACATTGTAACCATTAATATAGCAGCAAACTACTATTCTATGTAAAGGTATGGCACATTTATACTGACACAAGGAGTCTTTTTGGATAAAGAGGCCTCAGACAAAGAAAGATAAGAAGTCAAAACTCATCGGGCCTTTTCGAAGATGGACGAGATGCTAAAGGGCTCCAACTTAACTCGGAACTGGCTTGATGTGTTGAATAACGTCCAGAATTTTTTTTTTCCCACAACATTATGATGTTACAGTGAAGCTGACCTTTGACCTTTTAGATGTTAAACGTCATCACTTCACTTTTTTATCCTTTTAGAAATTTGTGAATGACATTGTGTCACAATTAGTGTATGAATACTTCAGTTAGGGCCAAAAATGTGTCTTGTGAGGTCACACCTTTGATCCTTGACCTTTGACCAGTAAATTCTAATCAGTTCATTTTTGAGTCCAAGTGAAAGTTTGTGCCAAATTTGAATTTGACGTTGTCTGAAGGTGTTCCTGAGATGTCCTGCTCATGAGAATGGGATGGACGGAACGACAGACAGACAACTGAAAAAACATAATGCTTCCAACTACGGCCATTGCTGGCATAGAGGCGTGTAAGTATGGCCCTTTCATGTGTGTGTGTGTGTGTATGTGTGTATATATGTATGTCTTGTGTTAAGGACATCAGCAGTGGTCTGTTTGTTGCCTGCTTGCTGGTGGATAAAACACATAAAGGACTGTCCTCGCTAAGATTAATTGATTCCTTCACATTTGGATTCAGTTCAGAGAACCAGAGAAATTGGTTGTTTTGACAGTGGCATGGCTCTCACTCACTCACTCACTCACTCACTCACTCACTCACTCACAGCCATGAACATGCACTAACACATGTATGGCATGTACGTGGACATTCTTCGATCGCTCCCTCATCCTCTCTTCACAGCGGATGGAGACTTTTCTCTTCTCCGTTTGTTTTGGTACAGGAGAATTAGTGTCAGCAGGTTATAGCCACAAATGATTATGAGGAGTCACTGGGGGGAATTCATCCTAAAAAACAACAACAAATGTTTTCAGGACCATACAAAACAACTTTAAGGATATTACTTGTGGTCTTTAAATCACTTACGCCATGGTAACGGCGGTGCTGTCGTCTTGGAAAACATTTTTTTCCCATCGCAAGAAATAAATACATCACAGGCACCCTGGTAGAAAAATCATTATTTTTGATTTGAATTTACCTTGCCTGTAGGTACGAGTGTATTGATGCCATAGCAGAACATGCACAACAGGCCAAAATAGAAACATCTAAACCCTTGGCTGTGGTGGGACTTCATGATGGCATTTTCATGTATTCTGATCATACCCTCTACACTCCTGGAAAGCCTCTCACATGTTCTGCGGCATAAGTGCTCATGTCTAATACCCTCAGAGGACGTTTTGGTCTGTCTCTATGAGTCTAATTTACGGATATCTGCATGAATTGGGAGGGCCTGGGGCCAACCATCTCATGTCTTTTTAAGGGAGGGGGGTGGGTTGTTGCGTTAGTCGGCCCTTTCGGGACAGGAGCAGCATTTCAGATAAGATCGGCGGTGGGATGTGGTGAGCCGGGCCGTTTGTTCTCGTTGGCCATCTCTCATGTTGCACCACTGATTGGGAGGAAAGCTAAAATTGCTTTCACCGGGGCTCACTCCAGCAGTAGGCAATGATAACTAACAATGCCCCCGGGACCTAGTTAAAGCTGCATCACACGCGCTGGAAAACCACTTTAATGTGGCAGCATTAGGAAGCTGTCAGTTGGGTTGGTGGGGAAAACAGATTCCAACTCATCGTGGATTTTGAAAACATTTGTTATCCTCACTTCAAAAATGCGTATAATCAAGCAGGCATTTTTAATTTCATTTCACCCCGATTACCATGAAGGGAAAAAAAGGTCTAAAGGAGGATATGGAACAGAAAATTACCATGCTTCCTCTATTCTCTCAAACCCTCTGCTGCCTCACTTAGTCATGGGGATTGTGGAGCTCCTGTGATGCAGAAATGCAGCAGGTTGCGAGTTTCTCTTGTTTTATTCAGGTTATGATTCAGGTACTGTTCAGTGCATGTACTTTGCACTACTTACATTATTGACCCATCGGTGCAATTTCTCTAAGTGCTACTTAAAATTAGTGCTACTTATAGATGCTGCTAATTACACTAAAGCTTTCCTTGTCAACTGTAAAGCACAAAAACTGTATAAATAGTCCTCTTTTTGAAGCTCGATATGATGGAGCTGTTTCTCAAACACCACTTTCATTAAAAGGATACATTGCGTCTCATGCGGCATGGCACCCAGTTTGAGAGCAAGAGGTTGATCTAAACTGGTTTACTTCATGAATATTTTATCATTTTTATTTATGCAGTTTGAAAAAAAGGACTCTATATTTAAAGATTCAAGTCCCAAAAATCTACTAATCCTTTTTTGAACTGTGAAAAGTGCTGGACATGGGAACCACAACAACTTCCATCACAACTGATTAACATATGAGAAAAAGCTCATGAAAGAAAGTCACTGAAATGAAAGCAAATGGAGAAAGTTTATCGACCAATTTACAGCATGAGTTTATGTTGACCTTCATTCTCTTAATTTGTCGTAATAGCACTTCCTGTTGACTACAACATCCTTCCAGGCATAAATTCAACAATTCAACACCTCATCTACTCCAACAATGTTTACTGTACAATGAAAGGTAGTGTTTCTTTTACATGTGCAATGCTGTAAACTGAGTTTGCCCGTAAATTGTCTTCACCCTGCTAGGTATTGATTATCAGGGCCTACTTCTACAATTAGGGTTAGGTTTAGATTCGATTTTGTGAATAACCACATTTCACATCACTACTTCCTTTATGAAGTCACTAAATAAGATTAAATCATTGTAGGTGGGATACACTTTGATCATTTAGAGTGAGGTCCAAATGCCAGACTGTCGGCTCTGGAATACAGCACTTTATTAGTGACCTTTAATTACAGTTACAGTGTTTCTTTTACTTTTCTGTTATGTCTCTGCCTGCCTCTGTAAACCAGTTGAAAAGAAGCACACAGGCTTTAAATGTAGGGACATTAGAAATCTCATCACTCTTTCTAATAGTGAGTTTAATTAAAATAAAGAGTGAATCCTTTGAAAACATGCAGCCAGCAGGTTAGAGGAGAATAGCAATGCCAGCTAAAAGTGTTTCTTTCTTTCTCTGAAAAGGAAAATGTCATAAAAGATATAACATGAAGCCTCATCCATGCAAACACACTCCAGACTGGCATAACTCTGATCACTCAACAAAAGACACCCAATCTTTGCCTAATGCCTTCTCCTCCATTTGGCAAAGCTCTCTGAGTGACCAAGAGGTGTTCTTATCCATTTAATATATGCTCACAGTGTATCCTGTCAAATATAGATTTGAATCAATAGCACTCTGGAGTGGCTCGTTAAACTTAAATCAGCTTGGAAGTGGTGCATGCCTGCCTCACAGCTGCTGTCATTAACCACCGCCTTGCAGATTATTGGAGAAATGTCCTTGTGTGAGCAGATTCACCAGTTTACCTGAGGACTGTCGGCTTGAACTCCAATGCAAGATGAACCAGCACTGAGGTACAAACAGCTCATGCCCCCCGCCCTTCGGTCTTAAAGCAAAACTCCACCCAAGATCTTTCTGTTGAGAGTGGAACGTGCCCCCCGCTTTTACACTGATCAGAACTGCTTTATTCTGTCTTCCTGTTGATGTTTACAGACTGGTTCCATGGCCCGGCACTCAAACAGTTAACTTCCTCAGTAAATAAAACACCAGCCTGAAGACAGCTCCTGTTGACCGGTATCTGAATCTAGCAAAAACAACAAAAAGGGGGAGAGAGACAGAAAAAGTGAATATTGGCTCAGAGGCCTTTGCATAGCTACACAATGCAAGAGATACACAATTGAAAGCCAATTAAGCTTCTACTAGACAGGCCATGTACAAGCTGGTAAGGTCTGTTCGGACAGGTCACCCTTCCCTGTGTAGGTGTATACATCCGGGTTTATTACATACACAACAGTCTTGCAATAAATCCTACCTTCATGAATGCTAATATTACAATATTATAGAGATATTTCATTTGTGAAAATGGGACAGAAATGAATACAGACATATGAACAGACCTGTTGCCGGCATGGCAGCATAATAAGCTAAAAGTTACCAGAACGGTCCTTTAAAATGCTTCCCCACATGGTCCACATTGTCTTCACTCTGCCAATAAATTTCTCTCCTGTGTCTGTGTGTTAGGTTTCTCTGTTTTCCAGCTGCATAGCTAAATAAAAATACTGAAAGGAAGTGAGTCATCTAGTTTTCCATAAAGGGTCTATTGCACAACCACGCCTTGTGGGAAAGGGTTAACTGCAGCAGCAACAATAATGAGAGCGCAGTGAGACGTGTGAAGTAATTAGTCAGTCTGCTCTCTAATATTTACCCAGTTAATTATTTGTGAGTATTACTCTTGTCTTCCCTTCAGATGGCTGCCTGTGCTGTTTTTTCCACACCATTTGTCACTGTCCACCTCTTGTGGGTTCTCATCCCCACTTCCTGTCTTTTTTCTACACCCCCCCTCCCCACCCCCCACCCACACACACACACACACACACACACACACACACACACACACACACACTTTTCCCCCTCGTTTGCTATGGCGGGAGAGTGGCATTTCGTTGAACTCATGCCAGCGGAGGTGTTACACCGCTGCCCCTGGTTGTGCGAGGTCAACTATGATTATTTATTCATCTGGCTGTTTGTCCAGCGTTGGTAGCAAGATGTGAAAATGGTTGCTAACTTTCCAGAGTGGTGCACACCAAAGAAAGGTCAGAGTGAGGACAGATGGATTCAACACTGACAGTGAATAAAGGGCCTGTAAGGCACGTGATGGAGGAGTGGAATCTACAAGTGTAAAGGTCGCACTTGGCCACAGCAAAGCTTACATCAGTGCTTCTTCAGTTGCTCAGAGAAATTCAAAGCCATGTGAAATAATCAAATATTTTTAGAAAGATCTTTCAATGTGAAACGTCAACCCTAGTACGACAAGTTGCGTGGTGAATGGATGGTGCCGATATTACAAATTGATTTTGTGATTTGATTAGGATTTCACAGGGGACCCTGAGCAGTGGAGTGTTGACACCATGAGATTGCCAAACAACCAGCGGAGGTTCCAGGTAGGCAGGTGTTATTACCTTTAGACAAAGACAAGCTTTCAGTTTCTCCCTGTTTCCAGTCTTCCAGCAGTCAGCTGCTTGCTTAGCGTTAGCTTCTTATTCAAGATACACATATGAGAGTGGTATCAATCTTCTCATCTCACTCTTGGCAATCAAGCGAAAAAGCTGATCAGACTCAAAATATCAAACTATTCTTCCTACTTCATAGACATATAACTGTCCACCAGCCGCTATAAGTGACCTGAATGGGAACAAGAAAAGGCTGAAAGAAATCTATTACCTCTGTCCTTGTTTAATTAAGGTTTCACATGTGGAAGAAATATGTCTCTGACCAACGTAGGTGGGGGAGGGGTCAAAGCAGGGGAACGGGGTGGGCTTGGTTCGTTGGAAGAAAGACAAAACAGTAATTATTTCATTATGGCATGACAGCAGTAATATTACAGTAGTGCAGTTTGCAGTGTGCTTATCTGTGGAACAAATGAGCTCTCCCCCTTGGGAGCAGACTGCAACACTGAGCCTTAGGTATGGTTTGCATCGCTGTCTTTCTTCCTCTCCCTCTCACACACACTTCCTTTCCCCCTTTCTGGGCTACCTTTTTAATATTCTCATTCATCGCACATGCAATTATTTTAAAAATAAATTTAGCACAGATAAAAAAAATTGGGCCTCTTGGGTGACGCAAATGACTTCCTTGTTTTTATTAGAAGACAAGGTGTTTATTAGGGGCCTTGTTGGCTTATTGCAGGAGGTTTCTGAGTTTGAGTAATTGTCCAATTAGGTGTAATTTCAGGATTGGTGCTAACCCAGGCGATTGTGCTGTAAGAGGAAGACTACCACCGGGACACACATTAATGAATCCCACTGAGACCTGTCTACCTTTAAGAAAGAGACTGTGTCTGCTTCTGTTTCGCCTTCCCAAATCTTTTTAACGAGGCATTATAACTGGGATTTACAATTGAGTCATGGCACTACTTCTCCCTCCCCCACTTCATTGTTCCTTATTCTTCACCGTCTGCACACTGGGTTACAAAAATAATTTATCATTCATGTTATTTCAGTTCTCTGAGCAATTGCCTCTTATTCAAACAGAAAGGTTACCTTAATTGTTATGTAGCTCAGCTATTTATGCCCTGGCATAAAAATGCATGTTTGCTGCTTCATGGAAAGGTCACTCATTACAACCCAAATAACTTTTTCTCTGTCGTCGTGGGCTCCTCAAAGTGTTTTGTTGGCTACTTCACACTGGGAGATGGAGCAAGGTCTTTCAAAGAAGGCTCCAGAGGTTTACAGCAGTTGTCCCCTATCTGATGTGATGAACTTGTTCTCCCTCTGCCTTTCCCTCTCTTTTGTAGCACATCATTCTCCTTTTCCTCCTTAATGGCGGAGTTTAACATTTTAGGAAATACACTACTTGTCTTTCTTGCTGAGAGCTGGGTGAGAAGATGCACACCTCTCTCATGTCTGTCTGCTAAATGTGAAGCTACAGCAAGGACACAGAGCATAGCTTAGCACATAGACTGGGAACAATGGGGAAACAGTAGACCTGTCTTTAAGCTAAGCTAAGGTAACAGGCTCTGGTGCATTATTTAGCAGATAGTTGGTATCGATCTTCTCATCTAACTCTCTGCATAAAGCAAATACACATATTTCCCAAAAAGTGGATCCATTCCTTTAACCAAAACCAGGATCTTTCCCTAATCTTAAATTAAGTGCCTTGAGTGGTCAAATTCAATCATAAAACCATTAATCATGCTTTGTTGCCAGGAAGAGCCATCGTAGGGAAGACATGATCATGGTTTCAGCATAAAGATTTTATGTTAGTGTAGACTGCTGCTAAAATAAGAATAATATGAATATAAAAATAGAATCCAAGTAGCTTAATGTTTCCTGTGAAATGGAGACGGTGTTGGGAGTTGGATGGATGCGGAAAAAAAGAGTGAGACAGAGAAAGAAAATGAAAAAAAGATGGAGGAGAAGGAGGACAGCATTAGGTTGGGAAGACCTGTGATAGACAGAGACTGAATGATTCATAAGGGCGAGGGCTGTGATGTTTAAACTCTCGGACAACATCCTCCCGCATGTGTTTACAGGCCTGCTCTTCGTGGACAAATAATAGGTGTTGGGGCTGGTCTAAAAAATTCAACATATTGCATAATGTACAAAGGGCTGGCACGGAAACACAAACAGGAGCAAGGTGACTCTATCATAAAAGGGCTGGTCTTCACAATGTGTCCACGCTTGCTCCCTGTACCACTCTGTTGTTAGATCTGTATGAGCTTCATGCTGCAGCAGGACACAGAGGGTAGAAATGAAGGAAGAACTACACACCGGGAGAGTCTTCAGTAGGTCAGAGGTCAGTGCAACAGACACTGCCTCACACCATCTCACCCCTCGGAGTGGACATCACGCAGGCACACCTGCCTCCAGCCAGCGGGGAGATAAAGCACTAAGCTGCTCATATGAATGCTAGCAGCATCAGGAGAAATGTGCTTGAAGCTCACATCTAGTTTGGGTTCACGTCGAGGTTGCATTACACCCGCCCGCCCGCCCGCCCGCAACCAACACCATCGCCCTCTCTTTCTCCCCGTCTCTGGTTCATCCCTTCTCACATTAGAGCCTCTCGCAGTCTCACCACAACCACTGACACTAGCACCACCAGCAGCACATCACATCCTCGCAGCAGCTACCCACTGCTCATCTTCACACTAAACCTTGTCCTTCTTTCAGGCTTACGTCTCAACACTCCCTCAGAAATAAGCCATTTCAAAAAGATTCATGAGCAGCTGGAGCTGCCATGCTGTATAACTGCAGCCATCACAGGCTTCTTTGCTGATACAGCCTGACATCTCAAAAGGCTGTGGGATTCAAAACAAAATCAGGTTTCCTGATCCAGCGACAAACTGAGCTATTGGGAAGGCGCTTTTGCTAAGACTCTTTGTGACATGATGATTGGAAGACAGGCTCAAATTCCCTATGAATATGGATGCAACTGTTTATGCCTGTAGGAGAAAAAAAAATCAAGCACATACTTGACTGGTAAATATTTGTAAAAAATCTTGGAATGCTTTTGGCAAGGTGGGCTATATATCTGTTTTGTTAGGGATAGATTATTTCTTTCCAGTGTGTGGGCTTGGGCTGTCAGTTCATACTATCTTAAAAAGGATTATCTGATGCACCTAGGTCTGATTTCAATTTGAATAGGTGTGAATTTATTTTGCAGTGCTCAATATCACATACAAATAAGTCCCCTATAATCCAATTCCACCCCCACCAGAAAAAAGGATGAAATAAGAATCTCATTATACTGTCCTGCTTTATGTAGGCTTGTTTCCTCACAAACAATCTGCTAAATTCAACATCACAGTGTTTGCTTGCAGCTGTTGAATGGTCAGAAGTGCACATAAACGACAGGTGACATTTTTCTAATTTCATAAAATTCAGGTACAGAAATTCATCTCCGAGCATTAATTCTTTTTGAAATACCTGCGCCCCATGTCTTATTTACTGCCCCTGTGATACTGGATTCACAGTGATTGAATGTGGTGGTATGAAATTAGATTGCATTGTGTGTCTCTGGCTAATAATTCCAGATGGAATAGTTCCTCACACTGCTTGACACGATGCACCCAGAGAGAAATATGGAGGCAGAGAGGGAAAGTTAAGGTTGCTTAGGTTCATTCGAAGGCCTTAGAAGCACAATGAATCAAGCTTTACTAAACCTTGGGAGTGGTGAGGACCTGTGTAATTTGCTCCAAGAAGTGTTCTCTGAGGAGGTGTGCGGTGCTCTTGGCCCCAGGAAGATGCCTGCCCTCTTCTGTGAGCACAGTGTGATGTGATGATAAGATGGGGTGTCCTGTTTAAGAGCTTGATTAATGACAGAGGATGAGATGGCCTCTCAGCACAGACACTGTTTGGCTTTACTGAAGCACACTTGTGCTCCGGCAGGTGGAGAGCGCCAGGGGTGCTCCACTTCAACCGGGCCCAAACCCCAAATTACCAACACCACTGTCGCCAAAGCTCATCTTTAGTTAAGGCATAATGGCATAGATCACGATCAATTTTCACAAGTCTATCGGAGCCGGCTCCTTCATTATGTTTAAAAACCATTCACACTGATTGATCCACGATGAGTGCATGGTATTGATAAATAATTAAAAAGCTCTCAGTTTAATTTGGGGGTAAGTAGAGGATGAAGAGTGTGGGGTGGGGGTCGGGGATGGGGTTGTGTCAGGCCAGTGGGCTCTTAGTTGGTGTAATGAAGCCTGACCCCCCGCTGTGGCACGCCCAGCCTCAGCTCCCTGTCTGCCTCCCCACTTTGTCCCAGTGGACGCACAACCAGCTGGATTCATCTGCCATATTTGCGGCAATCAATGCAATCCGGCTTGAAAGAAAATCAATAAGATGTGTCCACTTATGCTTCAGAGTGTAGGGGAAGATCCTTTGCTGGGGCAAAGCTGCAAAACCAACACTTAATATTTCATAAAATGTTCTGTGAAGTGTATATATATATATACATATTTAAGACATACATCTTACACCTAATGTAATGACACAATGATTTCACCAAAAGCTCCAAAAAGAGGTTCTCTACAAAAATATTCTGAAGAACAATGCAACAAGAAGAGGGTTGTTGACAGCAGCTCACAGCTGATAGTGGAGAGGATATAATGACAGACTGTTCTCATCTGAAAAATTAGAGTATTATCTGCTTGTTCGGTGACAAATGACCTGCTTTGTTGTTAAGTTTAGAGAGCTTCTTCACTGATATTACGGGGGTTGTCTACTAAGGTCTACTTTTGTAGGTGACCAAATAGACAACTAATGGTTTGTGATGATTATAACCTTTTACATTATATGCAGTAAATTTATGATCATATAAATATCGATCATACTGCTGTATTTCCATTTGGTAGCAGTACTTCTGCAGCAACTTTTTGGGGTTCATCCACTTTAAAGGGCATTTTAAACATCCAGAAAATTGGTGGCTGTGTTAGGGAGGGAGCTCTGCATGGCGGGGTCGGGGGCTGCGTTGACAAAAACAGTTCAGTAAAACGGCAGAGAAACATGCGTGTTGTGTTTGAAGGTATACGAATGTGTCGGGCCTTTTTGGAGACGTGTGTGTGTATGTAAGCTTGACAAAGAAAAGGTGTTGTCCTATACTCGAGGGTTCATCAGCTCATAGGGTTTGTTTAATGTTCAGCCCACCAAATCCTCCACCCCCCTTGCTATTGCCACCTGGCTAAACCAGTTAACACCGCAGGCTTGAGGCCATGGCTCAGTGACCCCAGTGCAGACAGCTCCTAGAGGTGTAATATGAGGCCTCTGGTGGTGCCTGTCCCGCAGCCTCGCCCACTGCTGAATATCACGACACGCCAGTCATGGACTCGCACCTCAAGTCGGGAGCATGATGACTGTAAATCTGAAACAAAGCAAGGTCAACTCTGATGCAGACAGATGGACACACACACGCGTGCGCAAACATAAAGTGACATGAACACACATCTAAACTGGAACACACAGGCACACTCTTTGTGTCTGAGGTGGTGTTTTGTGTGTGTGTGTCTAACATCCTGAAGTTGTCATTTAACGTCTCTCTGTGAACCAAAAACAGCAGAAAAAAAGAATATTATGCTGCGTCACACTTTTTAGCGCTGATATCCGTCTAATTGATGACTTTGTGCCACATCAATCCATTATGCATAATTTAACATGGATCAAGTCCCACATTAACATAATCACCCATTGGATATTCTGCATAGTGTGACACTCTGGTGAGGAGCAGAACCCCAGCCTGAGAAGGAGTGACAGGGGAGATGCACCCTGCATGAGTTGGCAAACCCACGCACCACACACACACACACACACACACACACACACACACACACACACACACACACACACACACACACACACACACACACGCACACAGTGTAGGTTGGGATAGGGCTGATGTTAAGATGTCAGATCCTTATTCGCTTTAAGCGAATAGTGGGAGTCCAGTCTGAGTATTTTGTGTTTATGCAGAGCAACATTTGAATAAACAGCCAGCCACATACACACACACACACACAGTATGCACACACAGTGAACAGCTTGGAGAGTGAGGGGTGTAGAGCCGCCTGCTTAGACGCTGCCGTTTGCAATCACTAAGCAGCTTTAGTGTCTCCTACCACAGTCCTGATTTAAAATTCATAAATGCTAATCCTTCATAATTTACAGTTTAAAAAGCAGCCCTGCTCACAGGCCCTGTGGCCACAGCTCTGTCAGAGTAATTATACCAAGGAGCTGGGAATGGACTACTAGCAGAGACTTTCAACAGTCAAGGAAATCCCCCTCACTGGCACCAGACCCAATTACTCCAAATACCTAAACAGATTATCAAGTAATTTTCCAGTTCAATCTGGACATAGGTGCCAAATCGGTGTTATACTTAAGTCAGGTGGGTAAATAGTATTAAAGTTGAGACGTGCCTGTTTCTTATTAAGTGAACTGTATGCCAAGTAATTTTATTAGCCATTTCATTTAATTTGTGGCCCCAGCAATTGTCTTTTACAAGGTTATTAGGCTCTCTCCCCTCCTCTGGTGTCAAAGGGTGATTTGCTGCCCTCTCACTCTGCACTGACATTGCAGTGTGTATGTGCATATATTGTATATACGTGTGTGTGTGTGTGTGTGTGTGTGACTGATGAACGGACGCCTCTATCCAGAGTGGTGCCATTTTCTAAACCAAATTATTTGCCCTTGCGAGGACAAAATACATTAGTTTAGATGTAGATTATCTGTGATTCTTTCATCTAAGGTCACTAATAGAAAGCCATTATCAAAATGGTCTGATTTCACTGTAATGGTCCGCAATGATACCACAACATCATGGAAGGTCCAGTGAAAAGGGCCCGTGCTTCACAAGTAGAGGCTCTCAGTGCAAAATGGCTCACCATCCTTTTAAATGCATAATTTAGTAGCTATCTCAAATATTGATTCACCTCTCACCCTAATGCACTGCATGATAGTGAAAGAAGTATAGACATATGTAAGGGAAAGCGGTGTTTTGTCATTTGTGATTACAATGTTCAACGGCCAAGTAGATGACATTGTTTTCATCAGTGGTAATACACAACCCAGCCTTTAATTTTACATGATATCTGGTGTTGGGGGCTGAAAGACTCTATAAGTGATCAAATGCAGTGCAGTAAAAGCTGTGCAGTTAAGCAGGAGTACCAAGAGCGATGGGAAACTATAGAAGTTCAGATTCAGTTGTGAGACTGCAGCGTGCTGTGGTCAAACTTCAAAGAAAACGACCGCTTTTGCCTTACTGGGCATAAACCTTACACAAAAGATGTAAATGCAAGACTACACGTGCAACAAATGATTGTTATTTTTATCGAGTCATCTGCAGACTGTTTTCTCGATTAACCGATTTATAGTTTTTCCTACAAAATGACAGAAAAACATACAGTATGTTCAAATATGTTATTTTTCAATGCATGGTAACAAGGTATGGCATGAAGTCCATTTTTCGTCCTTTTGATATTTGCTGGTATGTCTCATTGAGCGTCAAAGCCCCAAAAATGGTATTTGGGACACCCTCTTAGAAAGTCACGTTCTTTCGGTCTTTAGCCGAAGTCCCAAAGCTTCCAAATGATTTGTTAAAATTTCAAATCAAATCTGAAGCGGTCAAAGATGTGAGAAAAAAAAAATCCCCACACATGTAACAGCGCCCTTTATTTTACACCACAGTGGCTTAGAAAAGACCACACTAACTATTACTGTCTTCATAGCTGGTATTTCTCTGTCCTATCCGAGATGGCCACAACCCCAGATGATGCCTGAGCACTACATCACAGTGACTCTCATCTTTGAGTGGAAGAAATCAGGATTCTATTAGAGCAGATTAGGACGACTGCGCTGGACATCATGTCACAAATCCCAAGCTTTAAAGTTTCTCTGTCTTTTCTCTGAAACCATCAGCCATGAGGAATGACTTGCCCATCACTCAGGCGTCTCTGCCCTTTCTCTCTCTCACTTTTTTTTTTTAACAGCATATCTGCAGAAGACCACTGGTATACTGACGCCTGCATGTGTGACTAATATTTCCATTAAGCTTTGTTTTGGGCACAAACACACACCGGTCACAAGCAGTCCTCCTCGCTACTTTCTGACTATTTTGCAGTTATACTGTACCACTGAAGTTACAGCTTCTGCGGCAAAGGACTGAGATAGTTTCCCATTTTGCCCTGAAAATAAGTGGCGACTGAAGTTGAAATTTCTAATATCATGATAGACTTTCAGAGAAAAATACACAATACACTTATTATAATTAGCTATATGTTTTTGAGTACAGGCTTGCCTCAAAGAGTGGAATTACTGCTTCAAAGATCTAACTTTAGATCTATAAGATCTTGCTTTTAAAAGTAAGCTACAAATAGCGACTGAGGAAAACAAAAGCCTTATCCTCTTTCTGTTTTGGTTGCACAAACTCATCCTCTGTGCCATAAATCGAGCCTTCACTTTCTTGTGAAACTTTGTGCCCGGTGGCAGACAGAATTGTGGGGGGAAAACGAGTCTTGTTGGGAATCAACCTAAACACAGACAGTGTACTCTATATCTCTTACTTTGTGCCATCAACACCAACTTAATAAAAATAAGTGAAAGAAAAAAATATATTTCATGCCACTTTAACAGAGCACAGTGGAGTATCTTTGGCAGCTGTCATTCCAGGAGCATACATCTGGTTTTTCAGCCAATAACTATAAACAAACATGCCTACGTTGGTCCCTGTCCTGATCCTGTGAATCATTACTGTCCCTTAATTACAGGCTGTAGATAATTACTTATCGTTACAGGCTTTCTTTTGCTAAAACTGCTAACGTACCAACCACTACATTACTGGAGTGAACCCGCACACATAGTGTCAAAGTCCCATCAATGAGTCTTGTCCACAGTGTAGATCATATTAATATGTTTGTATGGAACATACAGTATGTAACCTGCTTACTTATACATGATTCTTAAATAGTGGTGTGAGCAAATGAACTGCAGGGTCACAAAAAAAACAGGAGCCAGCAGGTTAATGTTATGTCAGCCTGTTGGCCCCCAGCAGAGCATCCTCCTACAGCGCCTACCTGCAGTCTCCTCTCAGATTAGTGTACACATTGAACAGTGTGGCTTATATTTTAATAATCTGATGTGTGCATTGGACAGAGAGGGTGTCTGAAAAGAAGTATGACAATTTTCTTCTTCTTCTTTGCCAGCCTCCAGCTATTGGTGCCCAAGGCGATCACCTAGCTTGCCTATATGCCTAAAAACATTTCCATCTAATGATGTGCAGTGATGGGTATTTTGCAAATCTATCCGTAGCATATACACTTGAAGTACTCCTTCCTTTCTGTCATAGAAATCTAATTTCAATTTTATTGTTATTTTCTGCATTACTATTTTTTTTACCTCCACCAAAGAGGTTATGTTTTCACCTGTCTTTTGTTTGTTGGTCGCTTATTTGTCAGCAGGATTACGCAAGAAGTGCAGAACCGAACCATTTGCACCAAACTTGGATTTGGAGGAGGGAGGGGCATGGGCCATTCAAATTCAATTCAATTCAAATTTTGTGCAGATCCTATATGGGCTGGATCCAGAAGTTTTTTTTCATTTTCTTCAACATTGAGGATTCAACATATTTGTCAATTTCTCATGAAATAATAGATATAAACCTTGATATAAAAAAACCTCTATGATCTTATACAATTCAGTATAGATTATCAGATAACTTCCATTTTCCTTTTATTTTTCTATTATAAGGTCAGATACACCAAGGACTGCTTGGCCCTGGCTGACGTATGCACTGTACTGAGTGCCATACTAATTACACTAATTATTAATTATATTTTTCATCCTGCTATATAATTTTGCTCCAGCACCTATAGCAATTTAATTGGAATCATCCTATTTCACATTACATATTCTGCTTTTGCCTATGTGGCTCATGACTGGTTGAGAAATGCAGATTAACCCAGTTAACCATCATGGCAATTACCCTTCAGTCTTGCAGTCTGACAATGATGAACTCACTTCATGAAACAGGCCCGAGGTCAATTACTATCAGTGCCTGAAGAGCAGTGTCAGAATAACAACACACTCGCACATGCTACCGTATATCTGCTCCAAAACACATCATGGCTTCTAATATGTCAGGGTTGTGGTGCAGCAATTTCACAACCAAATGGCTCGCAGGAGCGATAAGAGTTTCATTATTGCATGAACAAATCAAAGGCAACAAGCAGCATCATTCATAAAACAGATTTCAATATTTCACCTGTTTTAATTTAGGTGTTCAACAAAGCAATGGAGAGATGGAAGACAGAGCAAGAAATAATGGAGAAGGAGGGTATAAGTACACAAAGAAAGCAGCACTCCAAAGGATATTGCTTTTAGTTATTCTAGTTGTGTGCTAAAGTCTGCACTCTGTGTTGTGCAATTTTGAAAACTAAAATCTAATCAAAACAACAATGCAAGAATAAAAGACCTGCCCTACGGCTCCATCACACACTTCAGCTGAAAACAATACATTTCTCACTTATTTTAGTTTTGAAGCCAACCGCAACGGCCTAAGCTAAGCTCAGATCTATTGATGAATCTTAGCAGTTTTCATCTTAGAATCTTGTCTATTTTTGTTGGGTTTTAAGAGCTTGGTTATACATTGTTAAATCAATTCTGGTCAATTTAACAAACCCAACATGGAAAGGAATGTGCGTGGTGGACACAATAAAGATTAAAATCAACTCAATTCAACTCAGTTCAATTCAGCTGCTTCATTATCATATGCAGAAGTAACACATCAGGGCAGCGAAACAACAAACTGGTGGAAGAGAGGTGCTCATTCAACTCTATGATAATTTCTTTAAGAAGTTCGCTGTAAAGTACCAATTTTATGTTACACAAGTGTTGCTGTTATTTTGTCCACCTCACCCCACCCAAGTCACAGTCCAGCTGCTGTGTGTTCTAGTTACCTATTATGCTGTGGCCTTCAGCACACAAACAGCAGTTAAGTGCATAATCATCTGATGTAACGAGGCCAAAACACACCAATTAAACTTTTTATTTTCTCTGAGCGCCTGCTCTTTTTCCACTCATCATTCAGCCTTGTACACACAAAAGGTACCTAGACTTATTATAGAGCGAGCACTGAAGAAGTTCAACTGATGAAACTGCAAAGGAATGGAAGAGGGTTGCATCTGTATGATCACTATGAGGATATTTTTGTTTAAATCAGATGGAGTTCAGGGGATGGCTCAGTAGTTTGGCAGAAATAGTAGGTTTATATACTACTAATTTGTAAGGGCAATTAAGTTTTTTGGAATAATGTACTGTTGCTCAAAGATAGTTTTAATGAACATGGTCACAAAATGTAAACTTTCAACTGACAACATATTTAATATTTACCCTAAACTATCTGATCTTGCAAAACAACATGCTCTTTTAGCACCTAAAGCACAACAATGTTTTTATGATTATATTTAGGTACTTGGTTAAGGTCAGGAAAAATACTGCTTCCAAAAAAGCTTTCCTCCTGTAGTCTGAAGATATGCAGTTCTGTCAGATGCGTTGCAAACTTTGGATTGCCCATGTTATTGTCTGTCTTTGTGTGTTGCTGGCCATGGTATACCCTGCCTTTTGCTCACTCTGCTGCTCCTGTGACCCTGAAAAGGATAAGTAGCTTATAAAATGGATGATGTTCAGGTTATGCAATCTGTCATAGGGACATTCTTTACGTGAGCTTTGAGCAACTCCCACAATGCACATGATGCTTGTAGCAGATCACCAGATTCAAGATTTAAACAGTACTTATATTTTCCATCAGACTGTATGCTGCCAGTTCATTTTTCATTCCATCGGCTGTTCATCACTTGTCATCTTTGTCTAATTATTCTCAGCATGTTTTCTAGTGTTACTCAAACTGAATCATAATGGGTTGTGTTTCTGATGTAGAGTAGTAGAATTAGTAGAATTAATCATTTCAGACTTCAGATTTATTGTGAAATGGTTTTATATGGCATAGCAACGCCATCAAGAGAAGCTGTAACAGCAGCGCTTTAGCTTATGTCTACAGTCAATGCTCAAGACAGTGCAGATGGAGCTGTACTGTCTACAGTTCTTTCCTTTGATCTAGTTAGTCTCCTAGGCATTCTTAATATACCCATCACGATTGGAAAAAAAAGGAAATTGCAACACATTTCAATAAAAGTAATTGGTCCTCATGCAGACAAAAACAGCCACACATTTGCTGCCACTGTGTATACGAATGCGAATGTAATTACCTCGCCTGTGAAGCCCCTCTCCCTCTCTCCCTCCCGCACTCTCGTATGATTATGTTTTTCTGCCTGTGTTATCTGTGAGAGAAGTGTGCTGCAGTGCTGATTAACAAATAATTCTGTGATGAGGACCACAATGTCCAGTTTGGTGCAAGCTCGATTTTCTGTATTTGAACAGGGAGCCCAGGCCTTCTGGGAATGGAAAAAAAACTGCTAATCTGCTAATGTCATTTTTACAACTCGAGGGCCTGATTTTGCTTTTATGTTACACATTTAAGATATATTTCCTCCGAAATATGGTTTAATAGTGAGCATCCACTCTCACGCCATTTCAGCATTAGGATTAACCACCACTGTGTAGCAGGCTATTCAGAGCTGCACAGTCAGACTCTTATAACGTAATTAGTCCATGTCTCTAGGAGGGTTTTTCTAGCTTCACCTATATGCCAAAGTAAAGTGCAGTCACTTTGATGATAAAAGGGATAAAAAGGCAGCGATAAGGTGGAATGTTGAGCAGAGCGAGGCCAGTGTGAGCCAGCCAGCAGAGGTCTAATTGGATGAAGGAACCCTGTTGCATGAGGCGTTCTTCCCTGAGAGTGCACAAGCATTATGAAAACCTCCCACGCTGCTTTCAGTTGATTCAATTAATTTATTTTTCTGTTTAACTGATAGAAATATTGCCTCGTTTCCAATAAGTGCCTGACAGCTTTAGCAGTGAAGACATGGCTTGAAGTCTTCAGCTCTAAGTAATTAATTATGAATGCGTTTTGCCCCCGTCACCAGTCCTGCCCTCAACCTGATCCCAAAAGGAAGACCAGAAATCACCCACGTCTCCGCGGCGGCCAAGCCCCGGCTCCGTCCGTGGTCGACTGATCTCACTCAGTATTATAATTCCCCTCTTCCATGTTTGGTGTTGCGGCTTTTGTTTTGACCGGGGCTGAGAGTGTGCCTTAACTGATCGCCATGCCTCCATGTAGCTGAGGAAAAACATTGGTTCAAACAATAGGCAGAGGATCAGAGAGGTGGGAGAGTGAATAATGTGTCAGGTGCTCCAAATGAATTAATGTGCAGAGCAGGGTTGTGGAAATACCTCTGTGTGAGGCCCTAATCAGTTGCAAACAAGGGAGGGAGAGAAAGGGGGGGGGGAAGCTTTCATTCCTGTAACTAATCATTTGCGGTTTCCCAATGCAGTCAGCCAACGCCAAAGGCAGAGACTAATAAACTGGGAGGCTGTGTAGATTTATAAATGATTAATTAAGGGGCCTCCCACGGGAACTGCAGCAGCTATAAGCAAAAATATTAATTAGTTGAGATGAGACTTAAACTAACAGGAAAGCATTCCAGCCATGTTTGAAAGCAAAGGGCGGGGGCAGCTTGTTTGAGTCTGGGCTGACAAAGAGGGCCCTCACCGCTGCACCACTGTGAGGTGAGGGAAGGGGCTGTGCTGAGATTGGCTGGAGGATAATGAAGAGTTACACAGAGTGTCAGACAGAGAAACACACAGGTCCTTAGTATTGAGTTGTAAGGAGAGATGACTGAGTGACTTAGAGGGTTAGGATTGGGTCTGAAATGAGCTCTCAACTGCCTCAAGTACCTCTACCCCCCCATCCCCAACACACACACACACACACACACACACACACACACATACACACACACACACACACACACACAGCTACATTACCATCTCTGGTTGCCTCTCTTCATGCCTGCCCTTCAGGGAGGTCTCTAAAGCCTCTCTCCTCCGCTTCTTTTCATGAATGTCAAGATGCTGAGTTTAAAGTCCCGCAGATTAAATGGGAAGTGTTGAGTTTATTCTGAATCTAATGAAAGAACTGGGTAATTTCATGCAGAGGATCCAACTTGCAGAGAGCTGTTATTCCCTGCTATTCACTTGGAAAGGTGGGCAGCTGATTTCACCATTTTTGATTACCGCAGCATCACCCTGGAGGATGCTACCTGGGTGACATGACCCATCCAAAAGCGTGATTGTAGGTGTGATACAGTGTGCAGAGTTCAGGGAGTACCAAGGTCTCCTGGTGCTAAGACTATTCATGGCAAGTGTCTTGTCAGATGGCTGATCTGATCCAGCTTCTCTGTCAAGTCCCACACCAACAGCTGGAGAGCCGCAAAGTCAAACAATAATCATGTCTCCTGTTTCATGTTTGTTGATAAATAACAACGAGGCGTTCTTGTTTTCTTGGTAATGCTAACCCCCCCCCCCCCCCCAAAAAAAAAAAGGGCAGAAATATTAACGGACAAATTAGTGGCAGTGGGAAAAAAGGAATTCCACAAACCCAACATTAGTTTCTGTCAGAAATCCAATAACTTACAATTTGAAATCACATATCAAGTCTCTGACTTATGGCCCCTCCAGTCTGCACTGAAGAATAATGTGGCTAGCCTCTCCATACATACACATACTGTTCACCACAAGACAAACCAATGAAAAATAGCATGAGACGGTAATACTTCCACAAATGACACGTTTTTTTTTTCTCCTTATTTCCAAAAGTGTAAAGCAAAAAACAGGACAATAAAACTGGAGCCAACACAGCACTAGACTGCCAGCATGAAATACAATTACAGATATATGAATTCATTTGTAAAGGTCGTGCGTCCTTTTTCGAAGGTCTTCGTGATGAGAGCACAGAACCACGGCGAGCACAAACCGCCTGTGCCAGCTCAAATATTGTCACAGTTAGTAAAAATTGGTTCAGACCTGTGGGACAAATAATCTAAGCAATACTATATGAGAACTGAAATAATCAGGACCTTATAGATAGTGCAAGACTTTGCATCTGGATGAGATTAACGGCCACCTGACTGCACTGTGGATGGCTCAAATGTAATCCATCCACAGGAAAGCGGAGGGAGGAATCAGCCCTGCAGTGACTACATCAAAAATCCCCATATGTCAATCTTGACTTCAGTTTCGTGTGTAGGTTAAAAAGAACTGGCCTCGACTGTTTTCATGTTTTCAGCCCAGAATCAGATGAAAAGAGCCTGAGATGAAAAATTAGGGCCAAGTAGACACTTGAAGAGAGAGGCAGACATTCCTTTAAGCCATCATAAATGACTCACTGGAGGGCCAGGCTCTGGTGGATGGGAGGTGCTTCAGAAGTCAATGCTCACTGAATCTAGTGTCAAGGGTGAATACATGTTTTTAGATTTCATAAATAAATATTTCATTCAACTGTCAATGGCATGTATGTGGTGGAAGAGAGCCCTTTCATGTCACTCTGGAGGGGTTTTTTTCCGATGGGTTGGTGGTTTGTGTACGGGAAATTTGAGGCTACTAAAGGCTACCAGCAGGAGTGAGCCAGAAAGGGCTTCCATTTGAATGATAGGCAATGAGAAATGTTTTCTTTTCTCCAAATATGATTGCTGAGGGTGTCCAGCAGAACTGGAGTGACATTTGACAACAATTAGCGGTGGTGCTTTGAGCTGGGACAGTTAGGCCTATGCACAACACAAAGCAGACCCTGGTCCTCAGCTTCACAGAGGAGCGGTCCACCACGCACACCAGCCCCACCACAGCTTCCAAAGTGTGATGCTGCAAGGCAATGTCTATTATAAGAGTCCTGAGCACAAGAATTGGAAACTTCCATTTCGTAACAACGTGCCTGTTGAACTCAAACATCACAGCCATGTAAAGAAGTCCTCCAAACTAAATGTGACAAAATACAGCAGGACAACATTGTCATTGTCTTTCAAAACGTTGTAAAAATGAACAATTTGACAACTTCTTGCCTTTGTTCTTTTACAGTTATAACTGACACCAAGTAGTGACAAACTCAGGGTGGATGGATTGACTCAGCAAAACCTCGGACTTTAAAATTGAGAGCGCTGTTTGTTTCCTATTCACCTCAACTGCAGTGCTGTCACATCATTATTTTGCAACAGCGATATGTGAAAGTTTTAGAAGGCACAGCAGCAGATTATTGTTTCCTGCCTTTTATTGTGGAGCACCGGGTGTGTTGGTTGTTCACAATGCTAATGTGGATGCTGGTTAACAGATTTTCTTTATGATGTTGCTGTGTTTCAACTAAAAATAGAGGAAATAAAGAACCGCTATGTAGGATAATGCTGAGATCACATGTTGTGCACATGTTGGCAGAGAGCTTTTGCCATGAATGATGTCCTCTGAAGACCTCATTTTAAATTCTGTTCATTAATGAGCTGATGGAAGACTTTGCACAACAGTCTGGAACATTGAGGATTTACTCCCATTCAGAGAACCACTTAAACAGACATTGCTTCATGCAGGGGGACATTGACACATTGAAATTAAGTATTGTGACAAACCTGGATGCACACTTTTGTTTAAACTGTCACTGTATGCTGTAGCATTAAGTTTCCCCACAACTGGAAGTAAGAGGCCAACAGCCCAAACCTTGAAAAACAACCCCAGATAGAAACAGTCAAAGGTATGGATGTTTTCAACAAACTGCTTGCCACACATTGTGCACTGATGTGCAAAACTAACATGCAGTTACTGTTCTAATGAGTCATGATATCTTACAGTATCAGGGGGCAACTCAGTCAAAATGGTCTACATTCACAGCACACACTGGCCTGTACAATATCAGCTAGTACAAGTTCAGAAGGTTGCTGTAACCCTTTCGTATTTAAAAACCTCCACAACTCCACGCTGACATTTTGTGTGTAATGTTAATGTTTGGGTCTTGAGTAAACAGCAGGTAGAAGCAATGACTTCAGGAGCTAAAAACAAGTTTAGGCAATAATTGAAATGTAGCATAAAATTGCTCCTGCAAATAACCACGAGCCATTACGTGAGCGCGCTCTCTCCCCTTTTCGCAACCAACTAAGAAACCAAACCTCAGACACAGAAAAAACACACTGCGCATGCATGAACACCCTCGCACACACATAAGCAAGGTGGGAGAGACCTTTGAGGGTTTCACAATAGCACATTTATCTGCAAAATTAAAAATGGTGATTGATCCATGGAATATTAACGGTCAACAATGTTTTTCATTAAGTTGTGAAGGGGAGCGAGGGGAGGCATTCTGGTTAGAAGAAAGGGAGCAGGAGGGAAAAAAGAGCAAAAGCTTTATTTAATGCTGATCCTGCACTGTAAAAAGGCCCAAAGAGAAATGTAAATACAAGACTCCAATAACATGACAGCACACTAATCATATTTACAAACTATATTAAATCTGCCCATTGTGTTTGCCTTGCTGAGGATTGGCTACCATGTAATTGTCATTGTAACCAGTGTTGGCTTATGGGAAAATTTAACTGCGGTGATATAAGGTGACTGGTAGGATTATTATTACTTTATTATGACCCAGTATATGTTTATTAAAACAATTTGTCATGCAGAACAGGAGTCGGGAATGGAAACATTAAATCTTGCTCCACTCTGGCCGCAGAAATGAGTTACAATAAAATTAATGGTGAGGAGGCCTGAGCTGACACCAGAGTGGTACGTAATAACCCACTGCTTCGTTTCATTTGCCGATCATTTCCTGTTGGGCCCTCACCATTAAACATACATGCTGGGGATTAGTGAAATAGCCCTGTGACAGCCATTGTTGTGCGGTGTGTGTGTGCGCACGTGTGTGTGTGTCTGAGGGGTGTGTGTTTTGGCTGGAAATGCTGCTTTTATGTGGCTGGGCATTTGATCTTGAAAACACCGGCGTCATGGTTATATGCCACGGTGTGTTTATATTTCTGGTTGTGCCGTTATGAGAGGAGAGATATTAGGACAGAGAGGCAGTAAGGCCGGGATCTGAAGTCTTAGAGGAGGCGTCATTTCACTGAGTGCCTGGGAGGGGCAAGATTAGTCTGACAGTTCTGTCTAAAATGACTTTGAGGCTATAGCTCCAGGGATAAAGCATAAGTTTAGCTATGGAGTTAAGTGCATTTACACCGAACAATGCCCTTCATTCCCCTTGCACTCTGGCGTTGGCGAGGTCTGTCATGTTAAGGTATAGACTGATCATATGACTTGAGGCGCATGCTTTCTCCTACGGCACAAAAAAAGACACTGTGCAGATTGACATTTTAAGTGCAGTACTCAGAGTCACCCTACCTCTCAACATGACCAGAACAAAATGCTGCCTTAATTTCGGGTGACATGCCCCGCCCATGCAGGTCTCTGCAATTAAGATTTAACCAGAAAGCACCATTGGCATGTGGTGAGATTACATTGACAGCAACGCGGAGAAGCAACAGTTTCTTTAAATTTTACTGTATTGTGTAATGGGTGAAATCTTACTACTGAACAACCTGAAGTGCTTGCAAAGAAAATAACACATATGAGGAGGCTGTGAGCATCTTAAAAGGTCACTGACGCCCACCTCTCTAGTTTTCCCCTGTGGTAGATGCTTTTTGATTTTATGAAACTATAACCTGCGTCCCAATTCCTTGCTACATACTGACGGCTTACTTCATGTACTTCACTGTAATGTAGTAATGTTCACACAGTTTTTGCTGTTAGTATTCTAGAAATCAACGTACTTGACCGTTTTATGTTTACAGGAAGTCATACAATCTATACATCTTTGGGCATAAGATTAACTTTCAACTTTTTTTGTCAAAATATTTGAGGGAAATTGATGTCGAAATGACGATCCAAATCAAGTTTAATAATAAAATGCTTTTTATTGCCTTTGCATGCATACTGACTGTTTTGAAGTCACTTGAATTCATCACTTTTCCAGTTACATTACATGTTCGAAATCTTAGAATTATATGTGGTATTCTTTTGGGAAGCAGCTCTATCAGAGAGACATGGAGAAACTACTATCAACATCACATACTCTCATAAGACAGATTTCCATCCAAATTAAGAGAAGAATTTCAACAAATTCCCAGAGAAGAGACAAAAGGAGATGCTAATTAATGCGTGTTTCCATTCACTACTCTTATGCGAATATTGAGTTGAGAGCTCTGAGATAATTATGTTTGTTTCATGTGTTAATTTGAAGAACATTACGGTGTTCTCCTCATCGGGCCGCACAGATCTGATGTTTTTGACTGCTGCAATTTGTCGTCTCTCCAGTGGAGCAGAAGCTTCATCGGAGGTTTAAGTCTCATGCTTTGTCATGCTTTCTTTGCCAAGTCTGTTTCCACTGCTCTTGAATTTTGAGTAAAAACATACAGCGACTTTTTGCACTTACAAAGATAAGAGGAAAATCAGGGTTGAAACTAGTTCCAATGACCACAATGCAATTACTGAGTAACCAAATGACCTGAGTCCCATCATTTGACACAAAACTCTATTTGCTGATTGACTACAAATAAATGTGGATAAACTGGTAAAAGTGACCTCACAGTATTATACATCAATGCTAAAGTAGATGTCTGCACAGCATGGCCTGGCCTGAAGCTCATAACTATTATTATTTTTTTGGCTGGCACATTGTGCACAGTGACTATCTCAGTAATTGGCCAATGACAATATAATGTGTCAATGATTTGAACCAAGTGCAATTCTGTGCGCGTGAAGCATTGCTTTTGGTCTTTCGTTGATGTTGTCCTTGCAGTGCAGTTTATTGTTGGAGCAGCGGGGTCCCACGTATGCTTTCTCTCGCTCATTCAATGTCTCCATCCCTTCCTCTCTCTCCCTCTCTCAGGAATTTCAAAGTTATACGACGAAATGAATCAGTCACAGTAATAAGATAGGATACATCCGATGCCATTCAAAATAGCCTGATGAAATCTGTGGTCTGTGAATCTCAGAGTATTGTGTTGTGTTTTTGAATTTACTGAACACCAGTTATGCCAACAAAGCCTTGGTTTTCTAAGAAACGTTTCCTTATTACACAGGATACACAAATAAACCACCCTCTAATTCCTCAATAATTAAAAAATAATCCTGTGTTCACCATTACATGACTCAGTGTACTGTGATGGGCGCCAAGGCCTCAAAATGCTCCGATAGAGGAAGAAAATTAAACCTCTTGAGTTTGCAGTGTAAATCCTTTCATCATAAAGTGTTTGAGAGAATAATGCAATCACATACGCTTTACATTAGTTCAACCCATTTTCCAAGTCATACAAAGTTTTTATATTTCCTATTTTCCAGGCATCTGTTTCACTTCTTTTTTTTATTATGAAACTAGAAAAAAATCACATTTGCTTTCATTTAAAAACACAGTAAGTGATCGAGATATTTCGGTTGAATTCGTAACTGCTATAAAAGCTATTTGATCACTTGTGTAGATCATTGTGGCCTAAAGCAATTGGGGCTGAATAAACCCTCCAAAATACACATTCAGAAATTAGCCTGCAGCAGCTTATCAAGTTTTTACAGCTCAAGTGTTAGAAAACAATTACCTACTTATACCTTTAGGAAAAAAACAAGGACATCCCATAATATCTTTATCTGCCACCCGTCACATGTAAGTTCAGATTGTTTTTTTTTTTTGCCTGGGCTTGGTTCGGGCTCATTTTAAAAGGTAAGCTTTCCTTATCAGCTTTATTTTGGCTCTCTGTCATTTTGTTCTGGACAGGCATTGTGTTGAAGAGCAGAGGTGAGTGAATAAACAGTTTCCTATGAACTGTGTTTTTGTTTATCAGTTTGTCACACTGACACTGTGACTTGCAAGTGGCTTAAATGTGAACAGGACATCACAGTGAGAGGTGATTCTCAGCAGGACTGACAGTAGCATCAACCCTTTAACATTATGGAAGGCCTCTCGATTCACTATTATTGCAGCTAAGTTATCAGTCCGTTATCATCTCCAAAGGAATAACGGAAAGAAGAGCAAAAATATGAGCCAAGAAATAGAAGAGAATTATGTGTCAGGAAGATCCGTTGGTCAGGACAAACTAACTCATACCAACTGAAATGGCATTTGTTGTCAGTCCTCTCAGTAAATTTTATTATTTTTAAAAGACTGTACTTACATTCCCTTCCAGTGCAAACTTTAGTATTATTATTATTCTCATTATTAGGAGTTACGGAATTGCACACGGAACACGGAACTGCTGCCAAAGTTCTGCATTACAACATCCCTAATTTAAACATGCTCTTACATGCAAATACACACACAATGAGCATTAGCAGTGTTATAATGACGGCATTCTTGAAACACACCATAAAAACTACTGAAAAACCAATTCCAAGGACTGTATTTATAATATTCGAACTGCAAGATTAAGTAGTGCCTAATCTGAAATCTTAAACGACACTGTTACTGTGGCCGTGCCATTTTTCGACAAAATTACTGTCAAAAAAAGTGGTGGTAATCAAATGGACAATTAGTTTTTAAGTGAGGTCGCATTGCTCAGTCCTCGTTTCCTAGCGTCTACTTCCCACCCCTCATCAGTCCACTGCACCCCTCCATACAAAGCCTCTTATGACCACATTAATGCGACTAATTACCATGTCAATCACAAGTAATGCTTATTAATTGCCCCTCAGAAAGGGGCTATTTCAAACAGTGAGTAGTGCCTTTAAAAGCCCACTGAAAGGCTGACTGTAGGGTAGGTTATGAGAGAGCGAGCGCCGTGTTTCAGCCCTACTGCTGGCATTAGTCAATCTGCTGTCCAGATGTCTTCCACAGGTGACAGCTGCAATAGCCTAACAAGCAAATTAATCACGGAGCTTTTGTGGCGCTTCATTTTAGGGAAACTCATTTCGTTTCATAAAACGCTTCATCTCGTGTGAAAAATGACAAATTGCGGCCATGGAGTGATGTGGAGGACCAAGCAGTCGGCTCTCATTTCTGTACCATGCCTGCAAGGTACTGAAGAATAGAGAGGCAGGGAGATAGAGCAAGGGGAGAACTGAGCCCCAACCAGCGACGCAGTAATGAAGCCCAGCTCTGCCCCTGTGGGCTCAAGTTCTGACGAGCCTCACAGGTGGCTCGGTCAGATTAAAACCCGGGTTGGTTATAAGGACTGGGCTTTGAATAAGGGGATACACTCTGCGGTCTGTCAGTCATTGTCCCAAAATTGCAACATGAAGAACATTTTAGAAAAGGCTGGCCCAACAATTGTTTGGGGGCAGGGCGTTTTCTTTGATCAAAACCCAGATGGCTTGTTGCATTTTAATGCCCTTTTTGGTTTATATGTGTTGTTTTATCCTGCAGTTTAGTGGTGGCTTTGGAATTTGGGGTGTGTGTTAACCAGTAAGGAAGGACAAGCGTGGGGCATATTTAGTTTTAAAGCAGGAGACCCAGCCTATATGTTCGGTATGGAGTTGGTAATGCATGCATAAATGTTGATGAGGCCGCCCCTCCCAGAAGAACAACAGCATCAGTCGTTCCGCTGCTCAGAAATGAAATGGGATTTTAATCCAAGAGATCACCGTTTGCTTCCGGTTCCTTACCAACAATCAAGTTCTTTTTAACCATGAGCGTTTGATCCCTCAAAGTTGGTTTTTGTGTCTAATCGAACCTTTCACAGTATCAGATGTGAAAACTCTATCCTGCTGATAAAGGCAACAGTTCAGAAAATGTTTCTATGTGTTGCTCTGGAGGACAACAGCAAACTGTACTTTAGACTTGGACTTTGACTTATTGAGTGTTAGTGCGTTGGAAATTGGACCTATTTAGTTTAGACAGACTGACCCCAGGGCGAACTTAAAGTGCACTCCATGTTTGGGATCAACAATTGAGTATTTTGTCTATATATTTTAGAGGAATGTGAAAATATTTCTCTGACAGAACATCAAGAAGAATGTCACATCACAACTTAAAGGTGTTTCAAACAAAAGTGTGCAAAATTGAAAACTCACAATGGCCATACAGAACCGACGAATTAAACTTTTTGGATTTAAAAGCTTCAGAAACCCATTAATACAAAAAGGAGATAAATCCTTGAAAGCCGTCCAACAAAAACTGTAATTATCATTGTCAGTAGAAAAGAAAAGAGCACGGGGAGGCAAGAGGATTACACTCCTTCACAACAGAGGAATGTTCTGTGTTTATTTCTCTTCATTTGTTGAAAGAAATTCTGGGGTGACAGATGTCAGCAACACTTTATAATTTAGCATAATTATCATGCTCATTCTATTCTACCGGTGCATATTGTGTTCCACCTTCTATTCTTCAATTCTCACTTTAAGTCGCTCTCATTGCGTGGAAATTCATAGTCCCCCCTCTTGTATGTTTGGCCATGGCATACTTTTGCTTTAAGGATGGACAAAAGCAGATCCCTTGACAATACAGAGAATGTCTTGCAGCAATAAATGAAAAGTTTTCATTTCATTTATCATTGGTGAAGTCTTCATCAAACTTTCTCAGTCAGTTTAAACCTTGTTATTCAGACAATTTTGACAACATTTCTTAAGGATTCTTTAGTGTAGGTACTTATGTCTGCTGTTCATAAAGACCTTTCATTTTTCTGTCAAAAGGACTGTACTACTGCTATTGACTTTGGGTTACTTGAGCCAGTTTTTCTTGTTAAGAGTTATTATATCAGAATATCTGAGGCCACTTTTAATTTGAGGACTGTTGACATTATTTCTGTATCAGCTGCAATTGATTTAAAAATGCTTCCAAAACATGGTGAAGACCTCAGACTTCACAAAGGTTACCACATTTAATGAAGCTTTCTCCAGAACTGCGAGAGTGCCATCCACAAAGTTAATTTGGAAACTGAGCATTCATTAGGTGGTAGGAAAAACTTCCTGAAAGAAAGAGCTTGTATGCATAACATTACACTCATTATGAGAAGTTGTTTTCATCCATTTTAACATGACCACTGCATGGTACATTTTCTTTACATGCAATTGAAGCTACTCAACTATCACAAATTCTCAGATAATGGGAAAATGTAGTGATCCAGAAAATCTAATAGGACATATGTCAGAGTTCAAGGAGGCAATGGCCAGCCAGAAAGTGATGGTTTGATCTGGCCTTGCTGAGTGTGCACTGCCATGGGGACTCCAGACCCTGACGCCCAGATGCAACGCCAGCCCAGAGACTGAGATACAGCCAACCTCTGACTCTTGAATGTGGTCCCACTGGCAGATATGCTCTTATCAGGACAGGCTGTAGCATACATCTTCCAACAGCCAACCACAGATATAGAAAAGGGGCTCCTAAATAGTGTGATGGGTAAAAGTCTCGGCACAGGTGATTGTTGCGTATGATCCTGCTGCAGTCAAGATCAGACTGCCACAGAGTTAAAGGCAGATGTTTTGTGGATTTATCGCTTGAGATCAGACAGTAGGATTAAATGATTGATACTAGCTGTGTGATCTGTTTAGTATTTTTTTTTTTTTACAAATAAAGCATGTAAATTACAAATTTGTATCGAGTAGAACTAAAGGAATAGTTTGACATTTTACTGAGGGATGAGACGACCGATACCACTCCTCATTTCTGACTGTTCAATTTGCAGCTACAGCCAGTCAGCTTTGCACAAAGACTGGAAACAGATAACAGCCTCTGTGCAAAGGTTAAAAAGATCAAATCCATAACCCCCCATAAAACTACAGTGTTGCTCTGACTCTTCATGAGACATATGAGACATAACTTGTTAATTAGGTTCTTGTAGGTGGATTTTCTTCTTCACAGTCAGGACAGCGTCTTTCCTGTTTCCAGTCTCTATGCTAAGATAAGCTAGTTGGCAGCTGGCAGTAGTTTCGTATGTATCATACAAACATGTCGTCTAAATCTTGGCAAGAAAGGGAATAAGTGTAAAATAAAAATACAAGACCACTCCCTTGAGATGGAAGAGAAGCTTGATTTTCTGTATAATAATAAATCATCATCTTGAGAGAAGGACGCATTAGGTTACAAAAAATGAGATGAACTGATTTCTTTGCATTTAGTCGGTTTAATATCTTCTTGTTTTGTCGTCCATGGATGTTGCTTTAGGGTAAGTAAACACTGGACTGATCCAGACTGCGCTTATGTGTGAGTGAGGGGGTGGAGTGAGAAAGAACAGGAAGTGGACTAGTGTCGACTTGGAGATATGGCATTACACAGGAACACACACACACGCACACACTCGGACACTCAACACCCCCCTCCCCCGAGAGCCCAGAAGCTAATTAGCTCCTAAAGCATTTATTTATCACAGATAAACTGTCAAACAATCTCACTGGCACATCCCCAACGGAAATAAGAACTACTCATTAGTTTGTTCAATTAAGCTTTCTTTTCCCACTTCAGCCTGCCCTCCCCACATCAACGGTGCAACAAGAATACACTTTTTGGTGCCGCAAAAGTTGCTCTGCTTGAACAGATTTCTCATGCACATGCCGCAGTAAAAGTGGAAGCTTTTGGCATTGCTATTTGTTTGTATGTGACACAAAATTAGATTTACTGACTCAAACTGAATAAATCTGTGCACAGAAAGTCCTTAAAAAGAGAGACGTGATTAGAAATACTGAAAACAACCCACGGAGACTGGTCCACAGTTTCCACCTCACTGTAACAACACTCAAAGAAGCAGTCATCTGCTGGCGCTGTTGAATAAACTCATGAGGTGAACTCACTTCACATTGCAAACTTTTCCACACGAAGGCCTATTTGGGATTATTTTTGAGCTGAATGAATTGAATTCATATTGTTGACTCTGCTGCATTTCATTTATGCAGCATGACAACAAGCTGGGACCACGAGGATCGAACTCAGTGTCAATAGCCAATTATTCAGCATGCTGAAATAGTACTTCTGAGCTTCCATCTGTACAGTATTTGGAAGAAAACATGTTCTTATTTCTGGTCGGATGGATTGTGTTTGATCTGGAGGTTTAGATATGCATCTTGTACTTTCTGGTGCAATATAATCTTTAAATAAAACTGAGATGGATACCAGGCAGCTCACTTGTATTTAATGTTTAATATAATATTTAATGTGCTCTAGCAGTTTGAATACAGTGCCAGTTTAGTCTTTATTTCTCTGTTGCCAAAAATTGACATCTTTCTCGTGCAGTAGTTTCAATTATTCATTTATGTGAACTTCTTTGTCCTCCATCATTAAGCCTTTTCCTGCTATTCTATGTCATATATTCATTCTTCTGTGGGATAACAGAAAAAGTGTGAACACTTTTACTATGAACTGTACCTTTTCTTGTTCTGACTCATTTCATTAAATCATTAAAGCAAATTAAATCTTAAGCATCACTGGCATTTGAATGTCAGAGTCATTATAGATTTGTTGAAGTAACACTGAAGTTGTTAGAGTCCTTTCCTTAAGGTCAAACCCTCATCACAAGTAAAGGTTACGAATATTCCCACCGATTCCGCTTTTTCCTCATCCACCAAAATACTCAGTAGCACAACAGTCATCAACATTGCATGGAGGCAAACTTCTCTGGCCTGCTGATGAATGCGCTGAACTTGGAGAGGGGTTTTACTTTCCTCAGGCCTGAGTATCTATCCCCTCAAGACAGTATTTCCGAGACACCACGAAGGCAATATCTGGCCCGTTCCATCACTCTAATTCACTCCCTGCACATCCATATTTCATTCGGCCTCGGCTTTAATGAAAGTCATGGCAACTTCACCACCACTGGAGTCTCTAAGCACACACACTGAAAAGGAAAAAAAATCATAAATAAGGACATTGGCCTTCATACAAAACAATATGAGAGGGAATGAGGCCCCAAAGTTGGGTGGAGAAAGGGGAGAGGAGGGTGGGTGGATTCAGTTGTGCTGCAGTTGGGGAGGCCATCTGCCTGGAAGTGCCTGGCTATCTCCCATCCCCAGTCCCCACTTTTCCTCCATCCGTTATCCCCCTCCCTCCACTGCACAGACAAGTGCCTGTTTATCCCAATGCCCTTCAGAAGACATTAGCACAGGTCTCATGTGCAATCCTGTTATCTTCCACCGGCCTGAATATGCCCAGATTTTAAGTAGGGTTTGCTGTGTTGGAGTTGGGCGTCTATATCCCCAGGAAGCAAACATGACATCCGCAGTAAAAGGCTGCTGGGATGCTGGACTGGGTGGTGCGGCTGTTACTCGCATATGCGTTGCGTTTACACAGCCCCCCTCCTGCTGGATCGACAATGCATTAGCTGGTTGAGCACAGTGTCATTTCTGAGCTCACTGTTTTGGACGACGCTCACATGACAATAACACCTGAGTATGGTTCTACCATTTGCTTGATTCCTCCACTATGAACTGACAACTTGGAAATTACTAAATATGTAACAAAATAAAAAATGTTTAAAAAAGAAAATGAAAGAAGTTTTAACATTTTATTCAAAACAACACTTGCTTTTGCATTTAATACTATTGACAATAAATTAGACAACAAAAATTGCCATTTAGATTTTTAGTCAAGAGACTTTATGTATGACAGTATGACATAGTAAAATGTTCTGCTACAAAAAAGGTAATTCTCATCCATTTAAGGCATGGTGCTTGACATGCATCACTTGGTCACCTTTTTTAAGATAGAAAATTCTTATTTTTATTTCTTTGATGAAGCATGCGAACTGCAACTGCAACAACGCTGTTCAAACTGAGGCTACATTGAATATCAAACCATGAGACCCTTTCCAAAACTGTGACAACACCAGTCTTGAATGTTTTCAGCACGTTTTCATGGGGATGTTTAGACATGCGATGAAAGGGATGACACTCTAGGTAGATCATGATCAAAGGATCACTCTATTTTTACGCATAGAAATCAGGTTTGCCAAACATCTACCTACACATGTGCAGTGAATTTAATTACATTAGCAAATTTAATGGCTCCAGTAAACATGAAGTCAGGTGACTGATTTAAACTAATTTAGCAGAAAGACTGGAAACAGCTAACCTGGCAAGGCCTCCTCTTACTCTCCTCTGAGGGAGAGAATCATTTATGGGCTTAGTCTTTTTGTGCAGACGAAACAAATGAGATATAACATCTAAATTAATGAGCTTTGAAGGTGTTGGTAGACAGACTGAGATAACTGGTAGGCAGATCAGATAACTGGTTGCTGGCTGGCAGACATGAGAGTGGTATCGATCTTCTCCTCTCATTTTCAACGAGAAGCCAAATAAGTGTATTTCCTGACTGTATGGCTATTCCTTCACAGCTGGTGAGCAAAAAAACTGTCTTTACTTTTGGCTGGCATCACTGCAACCCAAACAATATGGGCATAGCATTTAAAATCTTGTGCAGTAGAGAGTCTTATTTTGACTGGACTTACTGCATTAACTGAAATAGCCCAAGTTAAGTGGCATTAATGGAGGGATTTAAAAAGCATGCACAAGTTGCTGGTGTCCACTTCCTGCTGTCTAACCTCCACTCTCCTGGATGATAGCGCAGGTAGCTGCGCCCTATGCACCATCCCAACTGTGGAGCTTAACTGATTAACACAGCCAGTCACCAGATTAACGAAAGATGCAAATGATGCCATCATTACTCAATTCATTATGTCTAAATAATGACACCAAATGCATAGGATGAGACGAAAGCAGCTGCTGTATTTTAGTCTCCTTTCTTCAAGACAGAATAGATAGATAGATAGATAGATAGATCCACAAATTAAAGTTTTGTTTCAGCACTACTGGAAAACTGGGAAAGACGTTTTTTACTCAAGCAGACAGAATAGCTAGCTTTTAATAATAAAAAATATAGTTTAAATAAGCTATTGCTATGGGTGGCAATAGCCATAACCCTAACCACCAGGAGGAGGGTGAACAATTCGACGGACGAACAGTCATCCACACAAGATGTAATCTTTTTGCCTTTTAAATGCCCAAACATGAGTCAACACCTCCACAACAACTCCAAAGAAAAACTAAACATTATTATGCAGGCAGAATTAAATTAAATATAACATGTTTTGTTTTCTGGAGTTTTGCTTCTTTTTGAGCGAAATCTCAAGTATTTCATGCTAGCAATGAAGTGCAGTGTAAAACATCCTTTACCTGCATTTACTGATATACAGTAAATGTATCAACAGGGTTTCAAGTCAATGGCCTAAAAACAAATACAGATGAGCCTATTATCCTATTACAGCCACTCAGAGCGGTATGATGCAGAGAGAGATAAAGAACAGACTGAGCCCATCAGAGGACATTAAATGGGGCCAGCACTCACGCTCTCCTCTCCACTTTCACAGGGAACCAGCCCAGCAGAGGAGGCGGGGCTGCTACAGTACGCAGGCCGGGATCACACAAGGCCTGCAAAATTACACAAATAAATTACCACCAAACTCATAATATAACTGTGCGCCTAATAAACATAAACAAAGTCTGAGCACAGAACAGTTATTTTCTGAGAGTTAAAACAAAAACAGTTAACGTATGAGCAAAGCTTGACATTAAAATTCTTTCTGCACCATATAGAGGGACTCTTTTATTTAAATGCATGGGCTATCAAGGATCAGTTTTTGAATGTTTTAAATTAAGAGCACCACTATTTAAGGTGGGCTTTATTCCAAATTTACAAAGTCCTGTGCTTTAAAATCACTGTAACACACGGAGAGTACCCGTTCCTGCAGGTAAAGCCTGGCATGTAATGACAAAGTGTTTTCATTTGAAGTGTGGGTGTAAAGGGGGTAGTTGCAAATGAAAATGAGAGTGGGGGGACGAGGGGGGGGGGGGCACATTGCAAATATCCCCTGAAGCTGCCTCTTTATAGAAGCAGGCTCAGCATAAGGTATTCACTTTGCAGATAAAGGCGTTCTTTCCACTCATAATCAACATATACAGTAAAGTAATGCATCATTTTCTACCAGATAGCAAGAGAAGAATTAGCTCAAATTATTTTAAGTTTTTGTTAATTACTTTTGGAGCCTGAAGCTGTTCACTGCAGCAGCTCATGCCTCAGAACTGCCGGAAAGTTTACAGTCACTCGGTCACATTAGCTGACTTCAAGCACTTATCACCCAACTCTAAAGCAGTGCTTTATGAAGCATCTCAGTCTTTATCTGTATGTACACCTCCAATGTGATCACATTGCTAAATGATATTTCTGCTAACACTCATCCCTTAAATTAAAAAAAGCAGCGGGCGTGCATTTCTGTGGGAATAATCTAATACTCCTGATCTCAATGGGGCATTTATGGTGGGTTTTATAACTCTAATTATCTAAGCCCATTACAGTATATCAACTTTTAGTGGTTCATTGTATTCCCAATATGCATCAACTGGACAGATGCCTCTCTGGCACAGAATATTTATCTCAAATTAGAAGGCGCAGAGGCTAAATTTCAGATGGATGCAGCGCTTTATGCCATCATAATTATGAGCATGGTATACTGATTTTTAAGTAGAATAGCACACATATTGCCACTGTGGCACAGACTCCCTTTAACTCAATCACAGCGGGCCAGACGCAGCATGACGGTGGACTTACTGTCAAAAAGTGACATCCAGGTTTTAATATCCAGTCTCTAATATGTTTGCATACAAAGATAAATTATAGCAGATCAATGAGGCTAATGATATTAGCGTGGTAATCTAAACCTAAAATATAAACAGATGGGCATGTAAAGACGTGATTTGGTGAAAATATAAGCATTGTGTATGCTGTTTACACTTAATCCCCCCCCATTCTATGTGTATAATCATTACAAAAACACTTTGAGAATAAATTGTTTATAAAGTAGTTGCAAGCAGATATAATGAAAGTATGTGTACAGGATCCCAAAGTGTGATCATGTACAATTCAGTCACAAGCAGGTTCAAAACTGAATTGTACACGAGACACCTAAAATGCTTGATATCACACTAGGTATGGACTGTTTCCTGTGTGCACTCATATATAATTACTGCTATGTTATGCTGTTTATATACTGCTTATAGATGATAAATAGCAAGGGTTAAAATGAGGTGCATATGGGTTCGGAAGTGATTGAAATGTGGTTAATATTGGGCACAATTTTCCGTTGAGCTTCCCCTAAAACACGAGCCCCCACGCCACAGCAGCCAGTAGCTCAGCCCCTGACAAAGCTGATAATGTTTTGCAAAGAATGTGCAAATTGCAGAAACAAGTCCAAGTGTGGGCAGAAAAACACTTCTGGTACTTAGAACCAGTGATGGAACAAATTTGGTCAAATTGGTAAAGTGCCCAAAGGGAGGAGGGAGATGTTCCACGGAAAACCAATTCCAAGCTTGGGTGAGCTCAGGATTGTTTGGAAACTCTCCAATCTGGGGGCCTGCATTGAACTGCGTGTCAGGCAGAGACTGTTAAATAAGATTAGAATAAGGACCAAGAGAGCAGCACAGGTACCTCGCAGCATGGCTGTGTAATGTTGAACCACAGTTACTCTTTAACAGCTGTACATCAACCGAAGCGGTATTGGGAAAATGTTACACGAGATGACATGTAAACTCACTGGACAGGCGCTGGAAACATGAGCGGTTTTTAGTGCATTATGAGCTCTGTTTGGAGCAAGTCCTGTTTCCTGCTTTGATTTATTCCTCGTAGCACCAATTAGGCTTGGCCCTCTCCTGGAGGAGTTGAAAAGCCGACGATGGATATGTCATGGGATGGTATGATCAAAGCGGAGAGAGCGAAACAGAGGGAGAGAAAGGAATCTCATTCAGTTTCATGTGTATAAGGCCTTCATGAGACTTGTATTACAGCTTGTAAACTCAGACACTTCCAAAAAGATGCAGCTTAAATCATAAAAATAGCAAAATGATGGCCATAGAATGAAATGAACAGACACATTAACATCTTTTGATGAGCACTCCAGTGAGCTAATATGACAGATCGTGAAGCCTCCAAACACTGACTGATCTCTGGCGCCCTTCCTTTTGGTTCAGTTCATCAAGGGCAGTGAATCATTGTGTGAGGAACATTTTAAAAGGGGCTACACTTACTGCTGGTTTCCATGTTTTACACTGAATGGTTTCGGCCATTATAATAACTGCCATAATGTCAAAGTGGGGAGAATTTGCTCCTGTGATTCTTACTAAACTGCAATGAGTAATACTATGGGATGAAATATATATAACACCAGTTCAGGAACTGATGTACTTGAAGCAATGGTTAGTATGCACTATTTGTCTGCAGGTAGTGTACTGTGAGGTATTTTTTTTTTACAGCTATTTATCTGTGAACATCTGTCTACTGAATTTAGAAAATGATGCTGATGAGAACGGCAAGGGTGAAGGAAACAAAAAAAGTTATAGGCCATAAAGCATCATCCTACTGATTTTCTGGTAATGGTTAATAGTAATAAAACACCAAAGCTGCAAATCACTCTATAATCAAAGCTGTTGTATAAGGGCTCCTTATATTATGTGAAGCGGTCATAGATAACCTGTTTCCTACAAATGAAACAGTAGAAGGTCATAGCTGGATCTAACAGTGGACTGTGTCATAGGTAATGCAAGTAATTGGAATAATTTTCCACAGTGGAAATACAGTTTTGGTTCATGCAAAGTGAGTTCATTCTGAAATACAAGGATGTGGAATTAACAGGCCACTGCTCTTCTTTTCATCCTCAACTTAGTGCTGTTTGACTGAGACAGATGGGGAAGGTAAATCAAGGCAGCTGAGTGGAGAGCACTGCTGACAGCACATTAGAGCCTCTCTCAATGAACTGTCACAAGTGCACAGCGAAAGTAAAGTTTGATCATACGTGGCTGCTGTCCTGTCAGACATCCTTAAAAGCAAATGGGGCCTAAGTGCTGCGGAGCTCTGAATGAGCCTGAGATGACAGTTGTAGCCGGTGCAAAGGGAGGGCACCGGCACTCCATCCTCCTTCCTGCAAAAGGACAATGAGGTGAGGAGGACTCTGGCAGCGTTTCTCGCCCTGCGCCCTCACCCTCGCGGTAAAAGCATCTGACAAAGTGTCAGTCTTCCACATCATCATGTGCATCATTAAGGGCTGCGATTTAACTTTTATGCTGCTCGCGCAAAAATGTCATAAATCTGTGCAAAGCTCCACATCTCCACTAAGTATGTGCATTTTCTTAAAAAAAGAACAATTTTAATAAAAAAACCAAACCTAACCACTTTCATCATCGTTATTGGGGATGACAACCTTTAATCCTACATGCTTTTAGAGAAGACTTTTTACTGCGGATGGCATCTGACCATTCCACCAATCAGCACTCAGCTGCATATATACATTCACAGCTAGCTCACATACAGTAAGTCTGTTGGTAGTTTTTTTTAAATTTGTGCTACAGCCGCTGACCCTGATGCTGTCAATTCACACATCTTCCAATCTTCACCATCAACTGAAGTTACGCCTCACTGCCAAGTTTCTGTCCTTTTATGTCATAATTGCTGTGATATTCATTACGAGGTGGAATAGTCTAAGTATAATCCCAGTGTTTTATTAAAACAATACAAACTTTTTACCCATTTGTTGTACTCAGCATTTTTTCCGTGACTCTTGCTACAGCTCAGCTGTCTGTCTTATTCTTCTGCTGAAGAACCTTTAATTCAGAAATGTGTGTGCCTTTTGATAACATCTTGGAAATCATGTTGGAATGGCCTCTGTCCAACAGCGAGCTCTGTGGTTATGCCACCATACACAAGGTATGCCACCTCAATTAAATGAATCTGACAACAGAACAATTAATCACTGCAGCATTTTTTTTTACAATCAGATAGAAATGCAAGACTTAATTAAGATCTGTCAATGCCGCTCATTGAATCAACCTCGCGAAACGCTACTTTTGCCAAAAGACATGCACATATTTGCCTGGAACTTTTTATAAACATTTTTGTGAATGTTGTTTTTCACCTGTCATTCCACAAAGCATTTGCAAAGTGGAGATAAATTGCAGATTAAGCTGATTAGATAAAGCTTGATGGCAGCTTTTGAAAAACCTAATCTGTAATAACCAGGGCTTAATTTGTCTGATTGGAAAGCAGACCCACTTAAATTAAAGAAAACACAACGGGAACGTTACTCGGGGAATACGTAGAGAGGCCAGCGCTGATATATCTTTAATGAATAATTCACAGGCCCTTGGACCAGCGGTGGGTAGGACTTGTTTACCTCAGCCCAAACCTGCATTCCAACACCGTTTGCTACTTCACTCTTCCATTTAGGGTGTGTGTTGAGGCCTGTGCCTACTGTTTAGCCTGGCGCAGAGGCACTTCTAGCTGTAGGAAGTTGGTCTCCCACATATTCTAAAACCCACTTTCGCTTGCTTCCCAGTTGGCCAGCATACCTTATCTCGGATGCAGAGGAACACTTTCATAAGTGCCCTGCTGGAGAGGGAAAACACACAAACAAAGGAATATTCAGACCCAGATTGAACTTTGTTGTTCTCAACCAATTTGTTTGGTAGGTGGTAGTGGGCAAATGGGTTGTCTTTCCACACGTTTAAAAAATTCACAAGACGAATGAGTAAAACATGTCCATTGAATGAAGGATCATCATTATGACATTAAAAATGTAAACATTTCTAGAGGCCTTTCAAAGTCCCATTGTGTGCATTTCTTCTACGTGGATGCTTTCAATGTTGACCATTTAACGCTTAAGTCATAACTGTCCCCAGGGGGAGTTTTCTTTAACAAAGAGGATGACCTAGTTTGAAAAAAAAAAAACATTGAACAAAGGAAAATTGCGGAGCAGAAATGGTCCGTGAGTCAATGTCAATGTAGTTCAATGCTTTTAATGTCACCGTTCCTTGGACAGACATCACCTTGCGTCTAAAAGTGGGTCTGAACCAGGAGAATCAGCCATTCAACTGCATGAAAGTAGTGTCTGACAGGTCCTCTCTCAGTGACAGACGCCACTGGAACCTGTAAAATGTGATACTGGCACTTTAAGGTTGTGTCATTTTACCCTTCACCCCTGGCAGCCCATCTGCTCAATTTTAAGCGCCCGCTCCTTTATTTTAGGTCACATAGCCAATGTGTGCGTCATCCGTTACTTCATCCAAGTCAAGTCAGTGTTATTCATGCGGTGCCAAATCATAACAGAAGTTATCTCAGGCCGTGTTTCATACAGAGCAGGTCTAAACTGTACTCTTTACAATATCATTTGCCCAACAATTCCCCCATGAGCAAGCACTCGGCGACAGTGGCAAAGAAAAACCTTTTTAACAGGAAGAAACCTTGCAGAGAACCAGACTCTGGGTGGGCGGCCATCTGCCTCGGCTGGTCGGGTTGAGAGAGAGAGAGAGAGAGAGAGAGAGAGAGAGAGAGACCAATGTTTATCAAAACTAATTTCTAATTTTAAATCCCCTTTGAAGTGAGATATTAAAGAATATTTTTACGCCGTGAGTCAGTTTGCCAGCACAAAATGACTTTTTCTGTGTTACATTGGTTTCTCATATACAGTGTAGGGTTATTATCCTCTCACAACAAAACAAAACCTATTTGTCCCTGTTTCCTGAGATCGGTATAGTTTCTGAAACCAACACTCCAAGACTCCATTTGTTGAACGGCAACTCCTTCGAACAAGAAACTATGGAAGAAAACGCTCAAATTTTCATCGTCACCACAGTTCAGATGACAATTATGACAGCCCAGGTTTAATCATAGAATCGGGTAGTTCATTTTCTCAATGTCAACATGAAACCTTGTCAAAAAATGAATTCTGTCTTTCTCTTGGGAGATAAGCAGGCTCCAGTGCACCGGGCTCATTCAGAGGAAAAAAACTTGCAGGTCACAAGGCAGCGACTTGCATGTTTTCTTATTTTTTTTTCAACCTCTCGCTCTATCCTCCCCCCCTCTCCTTTTTTTTCTGAAAACCACCCAAGAAGAGATTAATCATGAAGGGAAAACTCAACTTCACCCTCTAGCTGCAGGTCACAGTTCTTATTTCGTGTGGAATTGGCTTTCGGAAAGCAGAAGGCCTGCCCGGGGGGCAGGGACCTGATATGAGAGGAATTTGAGAATGAAGCAGAGGGGATTGATTAGCCCACTTCATATCCCACACTCCGTAAGCACAGTCCAGCTGCAATCTAACACACCGCTGAGCTGAATAGACAAGAGAAATTGGATTCCTTCCTAATATTTAACCTTCAAGTCAGCTCTAACAGCTGTTGATGGGTTGCTCTCCCAGGTAGTTACAAGAGGACTTTTTACATGTTACACAGAGAGGGAATGGCAAAGTGGGAATGTGATGACTTTTCTGTAGGTTATTCAATTACAATGGTGCAAAGAGCAGCTAGGCCACTGAAGCACATCATCTGCATGCAACTGCACTGGGGGATTTAATTTTACACCTCTACAGGCTGTGAGTGTGCGTGGGCACACATACAAACACACACACACACACACACACACACACATTACTCATATGCACATTGGCACATGCACACACACAAACAGGCATGCATGTGTATGCACGCACACATCCAGAGCAATTAATCCAACGGAAGTGGAGTGTGCACCTAATGGATGGATCATATACTACCATAATGACTTACTTTGATGTTGGTTGTCAAAGTAGACCTATTTAGACTGAGCGAAGGGCACTTGAAAATATCCTGCAAGGCTTGTGTTCTCTTTTTTTTTTTTTTTTTTTTAAATCTCTTTTTGCGAGCAGATGTTACAACAAAGAGCAATGGCATCACTTCCTTGCCCAGAGATCTCAAGAGTCGACTACCATTTCGACTTTGGGTTTCCTGTGCACTCAAATCCAGATCAGTGTATAAAAATACAAAGAGTTGGCTGATAAATGGTCTCCATGCATCTCAGTGATTTTGTGACCACATTAGACACCAATGAATATTTAGCGGCCTCATTTATAGGCCAGTTTGATCACATCCACCCACCATCTCTCGTGCCAGTCTTTGGGAAGTGTTGATAAGAGAGCAGGATGTCATCAGGCTCTTTTCTCAAGTCATTAAGCCATACAGTTTATTCCAAGCAAAGTGTTGCCCATTTGAATGAGCACATTAATGTCTTATGATAATTAAGTGCTTGAGTTGCAGAATCACAGAATTGGATTCATTAGTAGAGTCACACATTTTTTATTAGCACCTTATTCTGTTCCAGGGCTGCAGCAACGGCTGACACCATGCAAGCCCTCCCCTTCTCCACATTAAAAACGAGGAGTTAAAGTGCTGAACTTCCATGATTAGAGAGGGCATATTGTAAAACTTCACATCACGGATTTGAGAGAAGTAAATTTAAAGTAAATTTAGATGATTTTTATGTTCCCCATAAGAATTTAGGTCAATTTGCTGAAGCATATTTCAGGCGCGGGAAAGCAATCCAATAAAGTAGTCTGGTACAAATCTATAGATAAATGGTGCTTCACATTCAATTACAGTGAGGATTTTATCTTTACTTTTCAATGATTTTGTCAATTAGTCAACACAGTGTTTCTTAATTCATCAAGAACTCTGGCCTGGTATTAGTCAGTGTGTAAGCATTTATTCGATTAGCAAAGCAGGGGAAAGAAAGAGAAAACACATTAGATGGCATAGATGTTTGTTTTTTTGCTAAAACAAATTCACTACAAAATGACTGATCCACAATCCACTTAAGACAGTTTTCTGTTATTTGAGAATGATCTCTTCTATTTGAACAGGGTTGAAAGCATAATAATAATGATGATGATGATGATAAATGATGATGATGATGATGATGATGATGATGATGATGAAATGGTAACACACCAAACCAATCCACTAGGGGAGCCCATGCAGAGACCATGTACCATATACAAACAACACAAATTAATTGGAGAGGGGAAAAAATTATTCTGACATTCCCCGAAGAAGGTCTTTTATCTTATAAATAGTGGCTGCAAACTTGGAGTATTTTGCTTCAGCAACACAACACTGCAGATGATAGGATTCGTTTGGCTCCACCCCAGGGGCCCAGCATGACAAAGAACACTTGTTTAGCAACTGCATAACCGGGTCCCAACATGGGCCTGTGACTAGCACCCAACCTCATCCAGAAATCTGCCCCATTTGCATTCTGCCTCTCCAGACACCAGGCAACAGAGTCTAAGGGGATGCAGCATCCCAGAGTCGGCACTGGAAACTCACACATAAATTAGTCTTTATTCCTCCATCTCTGCTGCCTCTCCTCTGCCACTGCTGCTCCTCCTCTCTCCCTCTTATTTGTCCCATGGCTTCATCACATCACAGTTCATGCAAAGTAGAGAGAGAGTAAAATCCGACATTAAAGTTTCTCCATCTAATTACAATCTGTATTTACTTTCCTGGGGCTGCTGTGTGAGCCAGCGCATCAGCTTTTTAAGTCTCGAAACCGATGTTTAATTCAGCATTGAATGGGTCCTTTGGAATAATGAAACAAAAGTGTGCTGTAAAATAAAGTTCACGCCATAGCCAAGCCCACAATCTGAGTCCCATACTTTATATTGGACAAAATGTATCATGCTCCACCTGTTCTGATAATACCAAAGGACCATTAGAGGGGCTCCACGGACCCACTCTACTCATCATGCTAACAGTACACCTACAGAAGCATGACAACTTAAAGGAAATTAACTGAATAAATGAGTGGGAAAACATTAACAAATGCAGATGCTTTTATGCAGCACACAGGGGGTCACTCAATGGTCTGATGAGTAATATAATGAAATGAATCATAGGCTTTGGACCAGCGTGTTACACTGTGCATTCAACCAGCATCATTTGAACGGCAAAATCTGGGGAGAGCTTTTTGTGTTCGGCCCTTTGGTGCAGTTTAGAGACCTGTAAAATCTATGGCTGCTGGTCACTAACCCCCCAACATGTTACTAAGACACTTCGTGTCAGTTTTCCTTTAATGTGTCGTGCATCTGTAGTTGTGTGCTCATACCTGCTGCTAAGCTAGCCTCTTTTACAGCGGTTGCATGATTCTATTGGAGCTAGTAAGTTGTTAATAGCGGGCAAATCCACAGAGAAGAGAAGCGTTGCCTCCAATCTGTCCATCTAATGGGAAAAAAGAAAAGACAGATGACCACTGCGGTGTTGACTCTTTCAAATGCCACCCCCCACCTAATCCTTGCCTGTCCAGACAGTCACACTCTCCGCTGGCACATCATTTGCTATTGCCGCAAATGTGATCATTAATTTACCCTTCCCAGTGAAACTTCATATACCCATGACACATTTTTTTCGTTGTCTAATTAAATATAATTTTGAAGCTCTTTAAATCCAACTTCATCCAAATGCAGAATCTAATTTTTCATTTGCTTTTGTACATGATATAAGACATCAAGTCAATAATTTATTAAATTACTTTTCCCATTCATTTTCTTCTATCTATAATTGATCTCTCCAGTTGAAATTCTGTTGTTCCTCTTACTCAGCCAGTCTGCGGAGAGGCTGCGTGACATCACTGTGAACAGGGCTTGTACCTCCCCATGCCCTCACTGGAAAACACTCACACGGACACACACACACACACACACACTATGCAACCAAAGCTATGAGGACTTCTATTTTGCTACCATTTTGGTACCATTTCATAAAATGTCTAAATCTGATTATTATTATCAGATTTATTCACTTATTTAAAGCTGGTATCTGTAAATCTGTAAATATTGAGTACTATAAAACACAAACACAGCTATGATTGGAGATGCTCTCCATACTCTGGAGAGAATTAACAGGCCTCTTGCACCTGTTCTTGGTTTACAGTGGTTCAAAATAACATTAGTACAGAGCTGATTTTTTTTTATTTTCATGCATCAAAAATCAAACATAAGCTCATTAGTATCCTACTTTGCTAGATGGTGCCATTAATATCTTTCTGTATCTTTTCTGTAGAAGCCACTGCAGAGGGCAACATACAACTAAATAAAACGAGGAAATATCACTGTAAATAATTTGATTGTTTGCAAGCAATTACTGGTATTGTTGGTAATTGCAAGTGACTGATAGTGACCTTAGCTTGACAATCACCATTGGATACTTTATTATATGCATAAATTAATCTCAAATGTATAAACCTGCGTGCGTTATTATTTTTGAATGATCATCTGAATTCCCCTCTTCCACCACTTTCTGTCAGGAGTGGCGGCAAATGCTACACGCTAACTTGATAGATGAAGTGAGATGTCATGGCTAATCACCCCTATTTCAGTCAGTTCCACATCGTGTCAGAGTTGTAAAGGAGTTTCTCAAGAAATGAACATCCCTCTCTGTGAAATGTACAGTAGGACCTGCTGCTCGAGGAGCTTTTTCAGTTTCAATGGAGGCCAGGGAGAGAGGACTCATCTGGCTGTTCACCATGAAAAAGGGCATCAGACCCATCCTGGATTTGCATTCACTGAATGTTTGCAAAGCATGTGTGCCTTTCTGTTCACTCCCATTAAAACAGCTACCAGAGCTGACTCAGACAGGTGGTTTAGCACTCTAGATTTGAAAGATATTGATATTTATGTTGCACCATTGCCTTGAGATGAAACATCTTCCATTTAACTCTCTTGGGAATGGCTTACAAATACAGCAGGCTGCTTTGCAGCGTCTCTCTGGGTACCAATGGTTTCTGCCAAGATATGATCATCTTCTTCCACCTAAATGGCCTTAAGGTTATGTTGGCCCGCTCTCCAGAGTCGCTGTGCTCCGTGGTGGTGAACCTCACCAGAAAAGGAAGGAGAGTCTGGGAGGAGTACTGAAGTCCTGCCAATCACGCAACCCCTAATATAGGATGAATAATAGGTGGGAAAGCAACTATGCTTGTCTTGATGTGGTTAGCTAGAACTGCATATCTCTACTGTACATCAGGCAATGTTCTGCAGAGAAAAGTTCCTGTGAAGGGTTGAGTATGATCCTAACATTAAACTGCACACATTTCCTCTGCCACTGCACTTTGTTACCAACAGTTAACATGTACATACTTTGCAACTGGTAGAATCTTCTCACGAGCACTGTCGCAAGCATTGCAGACAAAGGGGCTGTATGAAGACTCATGTTGGTGTTGGCGCAAGCAGGAAAATCTGCAAATGATCTCAATTATGTTGAATGTTTACAATGACTGCATACTGTATAGTGTATATTGCAAAAAAGGTGACCAAGGGTCCAGTCATCAACAGAACAGAACTTTTAATGGTGATATATAATTAGCAGTCTGTGTATTGGTGCAGTACCATTTGTTGTATTTCCTTCAAAATGTATTTGTGAGTTGGTTCATAAAAATGACAGGATAATAACACGTAAAAAATGCTTCTCAATGATCAGTCAAGTGTGCATCAAGTCAAAGGTAGACAAAGATGTATAAGACAATTATCCTGTCTGTGACCAAAATAATTGTTGCACATTTTCTAACTGAACCATTCAGTAGCTCCGGTGAGGAGACAAGAACAAGGGTCAGCAAAAGAGACAAATGAGGAACAGCCTTGGAAAATTGGTCTATAATTAAATGTTTACATAATATGATGGTTCATTTTGGTTCATTTTAAAATTCAAGTGCTTCACTGAAACAATTTCCTCTCCCTAATTACAATTTCCTTCTACGCCGACATTTACAATGCAATCTTCACATCTTTGGAAATGTGTGGTTGATTTATTATGTCTGCCTGCATCACAGTGGTTCGTGACAAGAAATTAGTTTATGAAATAAGAGCTCAAATTATCTCGGCCTAAGACCTGTAAAACTGACTAATTATTGCACGTCAAAAAAAAAAAGCTGAACATTTTGACAACCATGTATAGTAGAAGAAGATCAGAGGAAGGGATAGGTTTTAGGGTTTTTTTCAGTTTTCGCAAAATGTCTTTCTGCTGTTGAAATAAACTGCAGAGACACCAAACATTCTCGGATGCAAAGCATTCAGAGAGAAGACAGACAAAACTATCTGATGCCATCCAAGGCCTACCAGCGCTGAGGATCATAATACAGCTAGTTGACACAGTGGTGATTATTCATGGCACTTGCGCGTATTATCCCGGAGAGACTGAACAATGGATTTCTGTTGTGGGAAGAGAACAGTTAGAACCTCTAACCTCTGCCAAAACAATCGTCCTATGTATTTCTCTCAGCAGTGAAACGACAGAGGCCTGAAGGGATGCCGACATCTCTGTCTCCCTTGGGTGTAATCTGACTTAGATAAATATTTGCCATGCAGTCTGAACATCACACAAGACCATTGTGATGCTCTTGCGAAGCTTGCTGTGATTGCTTTACTCCACCACAGAGATGGATTTTAGCCTTTCGCTTAAAATGGCCCTCTTTGCTAAAATATCTGCAACCAGGCATAATATGTAGCCGAAAGTGGAATGAAAATCAATTTAAAAATCAATAAAAAAATAAAGCCAAGGCATCTTGAATAATTTCACATACACGCAACATCTGAACAAACATAGATAATTATTCTCGACATTAAGATATTCAAAAGACTTAAAAAGAATGTGTGCTTTGTATGTTAGAGATTTATTTCCTCAAAGAAAAAAAGGAGGCAACAAACAGGTGGGCTAAGTATTGGCAGTGACACAAATGATATTGCTTTGTCTTTTGAAGAGCTCCAGTAAAGCCGTTCTCTGAATCCTGCTTTCCCTACAGCACACCAAGCCATGTAGCTCGTGTTTTACTTTCACGCACATCCATCACTGAGTCAAGAATCATATCAATACTTGCCCATTTCCCCATTTGGGAAGAGCGGAGTAGATCAATTCATTTAAAAGGAACCACGGCCAGACATGCGTTTTAGAGATTAGAGCATATATTGGCTAGTCATCTGATGGAGGGTTGAAGGTTCATTAAGTCAATGGAATCCTTAATCAATAGGCAAACTTTTACGGCAGAATTTTGACTCCATATCTAGTTGCGATGGTAAGGAACAAAGCACTTAACAAACCCTGGGTTCATTTTCATGATGTTGATAATATATTTTCTACGTTTTGTGTATTTGTCCTTAGTAAAAAGCTAATTTTGACAAAACACTCAAGTTATTTGTTATAAAGTAACTCAAAAGGCTAGTAACGTCCGTGGGAATCTATGCGATGTAGTCTCAGAGAAAAGGTTTTACAAATGCATTTCATAACCTTGGTACTGTGATGAGACAATAACAATGGGGGACTATTGGCAAGCAACAATTTTTTGTTCCATCCTCAAAGTCAAACAACTGGTAATCTTTGACAGTGAAAGACAAAGGATAAGGACAAATGTCAAGCATCAAATGTACAATGTCATATCCTGACCGTATTGTCCAAATGACAATGGGTGAAAACTCACCCCAGTCCTCAATCACTAGGTTTATGTAAATCCCACAACTCAAGTTTCTGTCCACAGTCCAGCATATCCCTCTCCAACTAAATCATGGGGCATACTTCGGCAGTGATTCTTAAGTGTCACTTGTGTCCACCTGAATTATTGTTTGTGTGTAATGCAGGGGAAGAGCCAGCACGCAATGAGAAGTGGTTGTGCCCTCTGATTGATTGTTAAGTGTTGTCCAGGAGCCCATTGCCAGCCTCCACTTAACGGCCTGCACAGCAGAAAGCAATCAGTGGCTGTTACTAAGGGTCTCGTGGGGACGGACCCGGTCATGATTGATCGTCAGCGGATCTCTGAAGATGTCTCAGAGAACTGGGTTTCACCAGAGCCATGTTCAGGTCAGTGAGAGTACCCTTAGACTGGGATGTGTGGTTTCACATCCACTGAAAACTTTGTTCAGCTCAACATAAATGAGTTGAAACCCCTGTTTTCACTGATTTAACTTTCCTTGTTTGGAGGATATGAAATGTCTTGGTGTGTCTGATCATGAGGAGTATAGCCCTATGAGGCATTTTAATTGGCATGACAAATTATGGGTATTTGCATACATCATTCATACAGTATGTTAACTGCAAATTGCTGCGTGAAGCAGTGTATTATAGCCAAATAGTAAATCCCGGTGGATATATTGCATGTCTTCAGGCACTATTGTTCCTGAGGACACACAAATGCACAAACAACACACACAGCCGCCTCCAGCACCGGGCCGTAGAGCTGTCGGCTCTCCAGTGGTGTGTCAATGTGTTCAGTGACCACAGCGCCTGGTGTTAGTCTCATTACAGAGGGATCAAAGGGGACATGAGCTTCATAGCAGCGGGAACTCTCTTCAGCCCCCTGAGAAGCAACTCCTCCTCTAATCTCAAAGGTCACATTTAGTCATTCAAATATAAAACAGCATCACATCACTCACACACACACGCGCGCACACGTGACCTGCTGGATTCTTCTCCAGAGCAAATGTTCAGAGGAGACAAAAACAGAGAATGTAAAATTCAGTGTATGCATGTAATGTATAGGACAAACACGAAAGGTGCCCGCGACGATGGTGATGACCCTTTAGATATTTAATCTAGACTTGTAAATGTTTCTTTTAAAATATTCAATTAACACCCAAGGTCCAATAATAGACAAACACAATAACCCTCATTAAGGAGGTTAGATGAGGCCTTGTCCTTGCATGGTGTCATAATGGTTGATAGTGATGGCCATGAATTGTACAAACACTATGCTGGCATTGTGCTGATCTGAACAAACCACCATTCGTATATGGAATGTACCACACTAAGGCCATGCGGTCAAACTTCTAGTAAAATATTATTTATTGAAAAAGTAAAAATAACTTATTTCACCAGAGAGCTGGGAACAAACTGTAAAAATAAAAACATTGTGGTCAACATGTTTGTGGTAAAATGCCACAAACTACTTGGGGCAGAGTGGTTCCAGTATGCCGAGTAAATGTTTAAATCCAACATTCTGCACCACCAAGGAGTTACATTTCTGAGGCCACAAACACACCTATAACATTGGTTATTTTGTTTAGTGCCAATTGAATTTTGAGTAAGTTTGGCTCTAAATATGGATGGGAAAGTCTGCCTGTGACCTGCCTGTGGTTTTCCCAGTCAAATCTATTTTGTTACAGCGCCTGCAAAGATGTCCGCCATATTTGCTGTTACCTGAGGTGGCGTTTCAGACCTGCGTTTAGCATTGTAGCTTACAAACTGTGGTTTTCTTGACATGCCTTGTGGGGGAACTCAAAAACATTTCCACACTGGTAACTTTAGGGAAGCAGGAGGATTTTCTAGTTCAGCTGCTGTTTCAGTGTCATTTCCGCTTCCAACAGAGACCACGGTGTAGCTGCAGGTAACTGGTAATGTGCTGCTACTTGTTAATGTTACTTGCGGTGATGACTTTGAAGTGTTTTTTTTTCCTCACTTCAGACACACGCCGGACACAACCAAGCAAGTGAGAGTGAGGAGGAAAAAAATGCTGGGAGAATTGATGATCCCACTTTTTCCTGATGGGTCGTTTCTATCACTTTTCGATTTAGAATCAAAACTGTGACACCCCTACACACCAGTGATCTTTGACATGGAATTTAGTTTTCATTCTTTAAATGACACAGTGAGTGGACAATGATGGTGGCAGCTAATAACATTGCAGTGCCAACAGCAGTTCCTCGGGATCTGAGCAGCTGTTCTGCAGTCTATATTGGCCTGTTCTTCAAGTGGAGAAAAAAAAGAGCAACCTAGATGAGAATTTTGTGCTTCAGTGGCTATTGAAAGATGAGGCAATAAACTGCTAAACTTGAGTAATCACACACTCCCTCAGGAATTTCTTAAATGGGGATGGTCAAAAACCTTGAAATTTGAGCCCCTTGCATGCGGCCCAGGCTTTAACATTTGATGAGATTCATTATTGTAGGGAGCTGAATACAAGTGTCTCCTGATTACAGGGCCCACCATTAAAAGTTCCCACCAGTGTGCATTTCCATGGTAGAACGTCAATGGGATTAAAATCTCAATTCACTCCAGTCAATTCTCCAGTAACAAGATTTCATTAAAAGCAGGCAGGGAGGAAAATGGACTAGAAAGCACTGAAACAGCTGGACTATAAATTATAAAAATGTGCTTTCTGCTAACTGAACACACCTTCAGCTTGCAGATGCATTATTATTTAATGTTCAGAGGAGCTGGTTTTATGTAAATTGGAGTCTTCTATTCTCTTCAGTCCCCTTCTCAATGCCAGGTACTTCCAAACCAAGCAAAGGGAGAGATTATGCAAACCAATTAACATATGAAAATAACGTATTAATATACTGTCTCTGAACTGTATCCAATCAGTTCCTTTTCACTGGCGTGTGTACAAAACAATTAAAATTAAATTTATACTGCTCTTCCTTAACATATTCTGCAGCAAATGGAATCAGTGAGCAAATGCTGACAAAAGTTTTACAGGCCTCTGTTCTTCCTTAAAGGCACACTGACTTTAAGCATATTTATAAGAAGCCACGCTAATAAATTCCAGTCTTTGTTTCTCACTAATGATGTGTGCATCTGAGACAAAGCACTGAAATCCATAGCGGTAGCCAGGTGCTAATGAATGGCTTACATTACGCTGTCCACTAATTACTGCTGCACCGTAAATAAAACACAAGACAATCAATTAGTGGTAGACGTGTGTTTGTTGGTCATGGGCTGCAAGTTCCTCCAGGCCAGGGCTTTGCAGCAGACCTGCCTCTTCAGGGTGCAATTTGGAAATAGATAAGATGAGTTCAGATAGATCACATTTTGAATGTTACGGAATGCACTTCAGGCAATCTATTTCTACTCCCACAGATTACAAGTAAATTAATATCTACGCAGTTTCAACCGGGGTGAGTAAAATGAGAAAATGCACACGGAGCAGAAAGTCCTTTCCACTGAATTAGACAAAAGAAATCCAACAGGAGGCTATCATCCCTCTGCCTTTTAATGGTGCTTTGCAAAAAGGCTTTCTCCACCACTTCATACAAAGCTCCTCCAGTTTCCCAGACACCAACTGGCTGACGTATCACACTTGATTCGAACCAGAGCAGGGGAAATCAGAGTGCATTAACACTGCATGTAGTAGGCACTAACTGAATGATCCCAGCATTATGCAGCCTCTGGCCTGGCCTATCTGCGTAGTTTGATGCATAATTTGAGCATTAATGTAATTTACATTTTAACACAGTCCCAAAAGTAAACTGATTAGTTGATAGTTATCTTCTAATGTGCCAAGAGGGCCCACATGTCACTTGCGTGCAGGCAGAGGGACAGGATTACACATAACAAGGTTGGCCTTGCAGGAACACAGACAAAGAGACAATGCCTGCCAGAAGGATAGACGCCAGATAGAGGTACTGCACACGCGTGCACACAACACAACACACACACACACACACACACACACACACACACAAGTCCACCGCAGAATCTTGTGAGGTAAATGGTTGTCATTCAGGTTTGCTAGAGTAGCAATTCTGTCTAACAGGATCCATCTTTCTTCTTTACTTTCAAGGACCTTTAAAGAGATCATACCAATAAGGAGGGAGAGCTGTTACAATAAATCTGAAGGGTATAACAATAGGTCCTCAGTTGTGTTTGCAGTCTTTGGACCACTTGGTAACATCGACAAATATGTGCATGTGCAGAGTTGCAGGAGCAGTTGGCTTGCCAGGCATCCTACTAATCAATCTAAAATTCAAATTAAGAAACTTATTTAAAGTATTTCTAGGCCATCAAATGTCTTTTATCTCTGTCCCGGCAGAGCTCCTTCGTTTTCATGGGACAAATTAGCGCCCCCATAGATGACAGAAGTGCTTTTAAAAAAAAGTGCAACAGAGTCAGTCCCATGATGCAATGCTCCCAGTGGTTACATCTGCTCCATTCTTTCATCTTTCTCCATTGTTAGGTGGGAGCTGTCACATTAGGAGGAGAATCGTGGCTCCTTCCCACCCCCAAGTACCCCTTTTTTTCCCATTCCAGCAGTTGGCAGGGTGGCAGGCCCATACAAAGGAGCGTGCACCAGGAGCGCAGAGGGGAGCACCGTTAGAGGAAAAACAGTTTGGGAATTAAGGTCATTAATTTTCCACTTTCAAGGGCTGCCACACAGACGGAGATAAAGTCAGCATAAATATTCCGCCGAAGTTTCTCCTGTTTTTCTCCTCTCCCCATTTTCATCGGCAGCCCATTTATCTCCATGCTGTCAATTAGAGGCAAAAGCAAAGAACTAATTAGGAACTGTGCAATTTTAATTAGCTGTTTTGATAATTAAACTAATTGGTTCCCTTGTGTTTCTGCAATGTGTGCTGAGAACTTTTTTGATATCTGGGCAGCAGATTTCCCATCCGCTGGTTAATTAGTCACTTTTGCATTAAAAAGGAGCCTTCCTTAATAGCCTTAATTTGCAGTTGAAAAGAGAATCTACCATCAATAATTTGTGTAATTGGTAACCGTTTGATTGTAATTTAGAGGCACGGCCGGACAGCTCGGCATGTCTAATTCCTAATGACTAGGATTAAAGTTGGATTAACTGTTTGGGAAAGGGATTCACTCTCCCCTCTTCCCTACCCACCAAATGACACCTTGTCTACATTTGATTGGTCATGAAATTCAAATTGACTAGGTGAACAGCAGGGCTTCCACCCTTCTTATTACTTTCTATATGCTGAGTCTTGTCAGGTTACATCAAAAAGATTCCAATAAATCCCATTTTCCTCCCACTGTCTCAGGAGCTCCACGAAGGCGAGAGTCAAAGTGGCTGCAGTTTATTATGTGATGTGTTAAACCCTCTGCTATCATACCCATTTATGTACAAGCCTGATGGGAAAACATAGCCAAGGTCAGCCACTAGGAGGAGCAGCACCTTAAATCTCAGAAATAACAAAGTAGTAGTAAAGTAGGTCTCACTGTTAATGACACTTTATTCATGGTGTAGGCAATGCTGTTCTCTCCAAACATGAAGCTGCATATTAAACAAAGTGTCCATTCATACACGTTAACAAATGGTGACATTACCATAAATTATCTTGTACATTTACTCAACAAACTGGCGTTTAGCACAGTGGCAGGAACACCTGGAGAAATCACACTGATGTTTACAGGTGTCAGTGTAGTGCTAGAATGAATTTAAATATTGTTAGAAGCCAGGAAACCTGGACTAAAAGCATATCATTCAGTGTTTTAACTATCAGGCACCATCTCTATACGTTTACAGCACCGAGCCCCGTCAGTAGTCTGATTAAAAAGCACCATTCATCCCACTTAGCCAGAATACAATTAAGAGACATGGCTTTAAAAGCCCAGCCCTGAAGCCTCTCCCCATCCCACATAAAAGGGAGCACTCTCCACTGAGCCTTGCCTGTAAATATCATGTTTGATATGAGGTTTTAATCTGCTTAGCCATTCTGAACTATAGAATGGGCTCATCCTCTCTCTGAAACCCCTGTCCAATGGCTGTGTGCCTGAGGACAAATAGGAACACAACACTAGTGAGCTATCTGATTAGGTGGGGTTAATTACAGAGCACTGTTTTGTAGTGGCTGCATTTGAGAGCCGCCCATAAATAGATGGGCATGGGTAATGCATGCTCAGAAATGAATTTTAATTAGCCATGTATCAGAGCAGCCCACTCAGGGGCTTGTTTCTAGTATGTACTGACCCCAACGTTGGATGTGGAGTGGGAAAGGGTCTGCACCCAAGACACTGTGGCGGGGGCTGAAGAGTGCACCATGGCCTACATGAGCCACGTATCATGGACATGCAGGAAGTGTTGTGTCTTTACACTAAGGTAATGTTGGTAATTTATACTGATGAGAACTACCTTGATTGAGTGCCACTGTGCGACCAGTCCACATTATGATCATTGTTAAAATGGGAACGTGGACTGTCTGAAAACATGGTCTCTGCAGCTACATCATCTGTTAAAATGAGGATCAATTACCACTCAATCTTACATTACAAATATGATTTTATATAACATGGAGACTCTAATACCCTTAGTGGTGCTGAAGCAATTGCGGTAAATTAAGAACGCCATCCGTTATTACCCACCAGTCACACACAGACACCATTTTTGTTCCATCTCTGAATGGTCTTAAATACTGTATTTTTTCACATTCAAATGTCAAATGGACGTTTGAAGCCAAGCCTTGGCAATACTGAACCATTCTTTCCCCTTTCCTTTCCAGTTTTCTATGTGATTGGATTAATTATGTGTCACTCACTTTGCTAGAGGTCAGCAAACATACATTCTCGGTCATAAGTCATCAATCTATGTGACCGTGGAGATGAAAAGTCAAGCATGTCAGCCAGGAAGCTGGACAGAGAGGGATCAGCCCATTGATTTCAGGGCCAACCCAATCTCACCACAGCCTGCTGCCCTGAGAACTGAAATTATCCCTATGGGCTATGTACAGTGAGCTTTATACCTTACATTTGTGGTGCATGATCACATTAGCAGGGCCTATGAAAACAAAATGTGGCTAAACTCAAAATAAATGCACTTGTATGTGGATTTGGTGACTTTTACTTAATTTAGTTCACATGTTTTATTCTCCTCCAGTCCAGTGTATACTGACATAATTGCAGTTATGCAAAAGAAAAAAAATCTTGACAGATGAGGTTTCACTGCACAAAATCTTACTAAAATATGGTCTAATGCAGATAGGCCCTTGATCTGTAATAGTTTGAGAGTAATTACTACTGCAATAATCTATTATTCTAATTATTTGATTATAGGGCAGTTAATGATAGTTAATCAGAATCGGTTTGTAGGATCTGGTGCAAAATGTTAACAGAAGGCAAGGACAGACTGAGGGAGCTCACACCACAGACAGCCTGCTGGCTTGCTGACGAACCAGTGTTATTGTAGCTATACCCGACTCCACTCTCCTAAATGGCTAATCTTTGTTGGATCTCACCCTTAATTGGTTAACAGTCTCTGCGGGGCAAGTGAAAGTGGTGCTATTTAAGGCTCCACCATGAAACAGCAACACTTTCATCTTGGCAATAACAGGCAACAATTATATTACCAGATTCGAAACTGAACCTTCTATCTACCCTACTAATCAAAAACGCAGCCCATCTGTCGCGCTGCCTCTTTTGAAACTGCAGCCCCTTTGATAACTGTGTCTGGACACTAATTAACTGCTAAATACGCCACAATTAGACGTTATTTCTGTTCAATTCTGCAGAAAGAAGGTAAAGAGAAGGAACACGATAAGCGCATTTTATGTTTACCCCAACTGTACCAGGCACCGACGTAGCAGCATCACTCTCCCTCAACGTCTCTCTCCCTCTCCCTCTCTCTCTCTCTCCCGCGTGCGCGCGCACGTGCATCAATACAACCTTATGTGCATGCGCGCTCCCTCCTGCCCTCTCTCTCTTTCTATCGCGCACATTCAGACTGGCAGGCAGACCAGTCACACACACACACACACACACACACACACACACACACTCGCACGCACGCACACACACATACGCGCGCGCACGCACTCACGCACAGGCACGCACGCACACTTTCCCTTAGCTGTGCTTTTGTGTTTTGTCAGAATTAATGAGAAAAGTTCCCTTGCCCTAGGGGTAATTAGTGTCCTTGGAGTTAAATAAGCTAATACTTAGACACCTCTGGCACAAGCAATTATGTTTGTGTATTGAATAATTGATTCAAAGAGGGGGGGAAGGGCTGCTAATCAGATCTGAGCATAATGAATTGATTTAATTAACAGGGGAATCCGAGGGGTCTCTGGAAACTGCGCGCATTTATTCAGTGGCAGCGGAGGCGAGCGCGGCACATAAACTGGGAGAGAGGCGGCGGGAGTTTGCTTTTAGCAGTTGTCAGATTTTGCAATTGGATTTGTTTGAATGTAGTTGCCGTTTCGGAGCAAATGAGAACGAGAAAGAGAGGATATTAACAGCGAGGGGAGCTCAGCCGTTCAGTCCGAGCGTCTGATCCGTCCGTGTGTGCACACTTAGAGATAGGCGACACTAGATTTATATCGCTTTTCGTTGTTTTTTTCTGCCTTTTCTCGGTATTCGCATGGAATTTATCAAAAGCAGCCAACGGTGTTTGACGCTATTTATTTGCATTACAGTTCAGTCCGGATAGGGAGATCTCGTCGTGTACTATATCGCCGTATTCCGTTGTATGAATTATTATTGATAGGAGGAGGGCAAAAAAACGTGCAGACGGTAATTCATCTTTCCAGGGTTTTTGGTTTATCGAGGTTCAGTCTAGTCAGCCGCGCGTTTCAAAGCCATTTCCAGGAGAAGCTGTGAGCAGACCGAGCTGTGCAGCCTGCTGGAGCCGAGGACGGATCGCCCGGGGAAGGACTCCTCGTTCCTCAGGACGATGGTGTTGGACAAGGAAGAGGGTGAGTAACATCTCCGACCGCGGGATGCTATAATAACCTGGGGGTGTGTGAGTGGGGGGGAGTAACAAGGCAAACTACTGGCATTTTACACGTGAAGTGTTTCCCCCGCCGCCCCGGACCCTGCGCACCCGCAGCCTCCGCTTTGTATTGGCTTTCCTCAAACCCCATTTCACCACGGAGGGAATCCGCGTTTTCGCGAGGAAAACCTTTGAATACATGGCTGTTTTTCTGCACCGCGAAGTTGGGGTGCACTCGGACAGACAGACCCCCTCATCCTGCTCACAAGCTGCGGTTTAGTTTGGAAGAGTTGCGTGTTTATTTCGACCAGATTTGTCCGTGCGGCGCCCTGGTGTGCAACCCCAGAGTTTGAGGATATGTACTCCACGGACGCTGCGGTGCATGTGGCTCCTCTTTTTTCTCCCCTCCTCTAAGTGCTTTTCGCGTCTGTGAAGTTAGCGAGGCAGCCTTTTGACATCACCGCGGGATGGGAGATGACAGCAGAGTGCTTTTAACTTGATTGCAAATTATGGATATAGCGCCGCGCGACGTTCCCCCACTTTCCATCCAAACAGGCCCTAGTTGCATTACTTATCTGTTTCAATGTATTTAGGTTAATGGGCGAGGCAATCTAATTAATTTTAATTCAAATCAAACTCGCCTCTAATGAAGTCCCATTTTGGAAGGAAACCGATGACGAGATGTGTCCGTGCATTTATCACATTTAGGTTTGAATGGTGCTCAGCATATATGCAGTTAAATTATACAACATGATCATAACATTACTCTATGTAATGCTAAAGGCTTCATGTGATATGAAACAAAGTTCTTCTCTTATGTTTTTCGTTTCTTCTCAGACTTGGTTGATAGTATTTTGAAGCTTGTTTTGCTGACAATTTAGACCACCTGCTGACTTGCACAATGATAACCTCCACTAACCATAAAACACTTTTTTGTTGTGTGTGTTATTTCTCAAAGTACTGCATATTTCTTTTGCACATTTGAGTTTACCCAGGGCTCCACTTCCTCTTCATCTAAAAGTGATGGATGCATTTGCAACCCATTATTTATGTTTGAAAATGGCTATTTCATATCTCTTAGCAGAGCATCCTTTCACTTACACATCTAAAAACCAATAAAAGGATTGCGGACAGAGACATAAATTGGTCTGTCTGGCTGAATCCATGTTGTGCTGCTAATGTACCCAAATTAACTCAACTGTAAATTGTCTCCTTTGGATGTCTGTCTAGCTAAAAGTTCCCTATATGATTCATGATTCAGATTGCTTTTAACAGTTATTGGCTAAGCAATATGGTAAATGTACAAGGTGATGCAAATGGCATTAGTGGGAAAGGATGCACAGAAGCATGTAATGCAGTCAATACTACATTAACTACTGATGCCCAATTACAGAACCAGGGAGAGTGGCTTTTAGGAGCATTAGGACTTGCAGAAAAGCTGAGATCACCTGCTGCTCATTGCCTAAAAGCTTCACCCTTTATTTGCTGGGCCAGACCAGCAGCTCCGACAGTTTTGGCCCAGTTGTCAACAGAGCTGCTTGCATCTGGTCTCTTTCACTGTGGTGCCTCTTAGCATTTATTGGCTCTAAAGTTATAGGCTTGTCAATTCAAGCTTCTTGTCTAATGTATCCACTTAGTGCCTGCACAAATAACTGTGTGTGTGTATGTGGAGAGGGAGGTGTGAGTTTGGGGTTGGGGGGGCAGGATGGTAAGCATATGATTATTGTCCGTTTTCTCTTGACTGATTCAGTGTTATACCTGTGTGTGTTTGTGCGTGCTGCTTAAGTGTTCATATTTCAGTCCTTGCGTGGCCTCATAAAACGGATCATCAGTGTGTCAAGTCTCATGTTCAAAGGCTGCGATCCTGGTTGGCAACAAAGTAATGCTGCTGCTTGTTTGGCAGACTGTTTTTGAACTCTGACTCTTCTCACAAAAGTCTGCAACAATCCGTGCTACATAAGCAATAACCAGAAATGAACCTCTGTGCCCCATTATCGTAGCACCACTGAGGAAACCTGCCTGTTGCAAATCATTTACCACTGCGTCAGTCTGCCAAGAGTTAAAAATTCAACATGACATCGTTGTCCGCTGTAACTTTCGTCTTAACTTATGAGGACCAAACCAAATATTTATTTGGTTTCAGTTTTGTGTTGTTTGTAGCTACCTTGTCTGTCAGAAGTCTCATACAAATATTAAACTAATTATCATATTCTCGGATGATGCAGCCATTAACTCATAATATGCACTATGTGGGTAAAGCAGTGAGTCTGAGAGCATGAGGGAGGACTGTAAAAAGGAATACAAGCACTGCTCTGTGAAATGACCTAATATGCAGGTCGCAGTTAGTAATGAATAGCAACACATGTACCAAAATATTCTGTGTCAACACTTTATTTCATCCTGCGATGTGAAGGCTCCAATTTGCGTCTAATTTGAGAGGGGAAAAAAAGCAACTCAGCCATTTTCTCTCCTCCTTCGTACCAACTGCAGGAGAAGAAAGTGGGTCCACACTGGGGGCATATTTTTGCTGAACATTAACACAACTACTGTATACTCTTTACAGACCCGAGCGGAGGAGCAAATCCTCCCAGCTACTGATAAATTTCAGGTTACCTCTGCTTGTTAATTTACGGCCCTGTTATCATCCTGTCCAGTGAAATTTGTACATTCATAAAGCATGTGATTGAAAAGCAATGCTTCTGATGAAAACAGACCGGTGATCTGCCGGCTGCTGTAATAAAACTTGGGCTTCAGGCACCGATTTTTATTTTGAAATAATAAGAATTGCTTCATTCTTTACCGGTGTTACCATGGTAATACTGTCTTGTAGCAATGTTATATTGATTTAGAAAGTGGACAGTAATATTTCTTTTCTGTTATTTGGTTTCTGAGGGTTGATTTCTAATTTCCAGTTGGAGATTACTTTTATATGTTCCTTAAGTCTTTTCACTTTTACAAAGGAATGCAATTTGCTCCCCTGTATTTGCTATTTTCACAGCTTATTGGTTTGCTCTTACTTCAAAATTAAACTTGCCCATTTCAAATATTGAAATTACATCTGGTTTTTGTGCTCTGGGCCCTGAACAATATTACAAAACACACTGCTTCGTTTGATATTTCTTAAGTCACTAATCGTTTATTTTATTCTATTTTTTTGTGAAGCTTTATTTCATGTACCTGCATTGTCTACGTTGTACTTTTCCAATTTTGTCTCAAACAATTGTCAGGAGGCAGTTGTGTGATTTCAATTTACAAGAAGTATAACGCAAACAATGAATGCATGAAAAAGGTCCGCCTTCATTTGCATACACATGACAAAGTAGTATCAAAACATGCAGCATGCACCTGACTGTAGGTGTGATAATCACATTTATTCTTTATCGACTCATAATGTATTTTGTCCATCAATATTATACCAAAGCTGATTTTTCATTTAACTATGAGCTCAGGAATTTTTTTTTTAAACAAATCAACATTTATGCCATTTTCATCTGAGCGTTTAATTCCATCTAATCTCTTCCTGATCTCGCAAACGCAGAATTCTCATTGGAGACAATTTCATCTTGTCACCACTAAACCTCTAGATCCCTATCAGTACTGATCGTTTCACATCTAGAGTGCGGGAGATGCATATCACTTTCCATAATCTTTGCAGAATTCAAAGGGACTCAACTGAGACTTAAGAGGCGCGTGTTAGCGGGAGCGCCCACCTGCCTTCGATGTCGATGGCTGCACTCGTCAGTGTCGCACACAAACTCAATTATTCACTCGTAAGTTGCGAGAGCATCCCTTTCATAATTGCCAGAGGCCGCATGCTAGCCATGGTATCATGCAGAATTTTTAATAACAAGATTTGGCCACCACATGCATCACAGGGAATGGACTATCCCTGTTGTTGAGTTGCATGTAGGAGCAGTGAGGGATTGCTGAGCTCAAGGTGCCACATTGAAAATTCTTTGATCAAACAGGAAAAATCTAAGCGAGGGCGCACGCACGTCAAATCACATCCAAATTTACAACAAAAATGACAAGTTGAAATGCATCATTGTGCTTGAACCACCTGAGATAATGCACAAAACTAATGCTGATGACACACACACACACACACACACACACACATATAGTATAGTTAGGCTGGTATATAAAATCTCCCTCTCATGTCTTCCTCAAGCTCGGGTCCTCTACCAGAGGCCTGGGAGTTTTTGAGAGTTCTGCGCAGTATCTTAGTTGTTCCCAGGACTGTGCTCTTCTGGACTGAGGCTCCAGATGTTGATCCTGGAATCTGTCGGAGCCACTCTCCCAGTGTGGGGGCCACAGCCCCCAGTGCTCCTATTACTACGGAGACCACATTTGTTTTGACCTTCCACATCTCTTCCAGCTGTTCCTTCAACCCGTGGTACTTCTCAATCTTTTCATGTTCCTTCTTCCTGATGTTGCTGTCAACTGGTGTCACCATGTAATATTGCTGCCCTCTTCTGCCGTTTGTCGACTACCACTATGTTTGGTTGGTTAGCCAGTAACCATCAGTCTGGAATCTGAAGTACTGCGTAAGTAAGCAGAACTTTCTCCCTGTTGATTTCTGCGACCTTTGGTGGTACGTCCCATCGGTATTTGGGCACTTCTAGTCCATACTGGGTAACAGATGTTCCTGTACACTATCACAGCTATTTGGTCATGCCCCACCAAGTATGCTGTTCCAGCTTGCATCTTACAAACTCAGCACCTGGGGTCTTGCTGTGGCAGACCTGGCTTCTTTGGCTCTTGTGCTAAGGGCCTGCTCCTACGCAGCCATGAGCCGGCCTCCTACTTTCCGCTTAGTGTATGGTCTCAGGGTGCTGGAGCTTCCTTGTCTTGATATCTGCAGCTTATATCTCCTCCTTTGGCCAGTTGATTATATCAGCTGGGTGTCTGATGACTGGTAGTGTGTACGTTTATGGCTAAGATCTTATTCTTGCCATTCAGCTAACTTCTCGGGGCCTGCTGGACCCTCTGTAGGGATTCATGTAGCTGTGGTGGACTTACTTGCCTTGCAGCATCCTCATGTTCATCATGAATCGTCTGCCCTCTGGTAGCTTCTGCTCCCTCCCTCTCACTGTCGCTTGTCAAGGCTGGTGTTGACTACACTCTTGTTGATGTGGGAAGAAAGTATCCATAAATTGATGCTTCTACAAACACATGTTCACACTTTCTCTGCACAAAGTTATTTATTCACCTGTTTACCTATTGTGCACTCTCTGTTCAGACTTGGTTGGCTTTCTCACGCACTCTGCAAAGTTTATTCTTAGCTGATCTCCTTTATTCCTTCGTTACAGGCTCAGTAAAAGGAAGTAAGCAGCAATGCAGGAATGTGCATGTCGCAAAGTTCTTAAAATGAGCAGGTGTCAAAACTACAGTGTCAACCCACTGGTTCCTTAGCAGCTGAGAGTATGCTGTAAGTGCCAAGATGCACAGATGCCCATTTTGCTGAAGAAAAATTTAAAATATTGGAGCTGCAGCAATAAAAATAACATAAAAATAACCTGTACCATGTTTATTTGACTATTATATAGCCTTATTTAATGTGTAAAGTGAATCTCAAATCATAATTACATTGGCATCTCTAAATGCATTCTTGTGGCTTGACTGTGGTTCATTCAGTATTAAACAGGCCTTGTGTTATCCCTCCTGATGTAGTCCCTTGATGCTTATTTGTATAAAGAAGAGCAATGCTTTATACATGTACTTATGTAGCACCTGAAAAAACACAACTCTGAACTGGTCTGGTTTATTTTCTCTACACAGGATACACATCACAGTGCCAACGGGAGTTCTAGTCAATGCCACATTTGTCAAAGCCCTTGTCATCCATGGTGTATTCTAATATGTTTTTTCGGCTCTGCCTGTATGAGTGTGTTGCTCTGAGGATGGCAGTGGTGGCTGATCAGTTAAAGACACTATGTTCTTGCGGCGTGTAAGGCGGAGCACAGCCTCTAGGGGCTGCTAGTGGGGCTGTTGGACTTTTAGTTTTGTTCCACTCTATTGTATTCCCATTGCTGGGTTCCGTTTTCTGCAGGTTGAGAGGTGCCTTCGGCTCAACGTGACAATTTACCGATCCGAGTTTAATCTCAGGCCAAGACACATTACGCGTTTTCTGTCTTTCCACTGACCCATTTGCATTCCCCTTACCTGCCTTAACAACAGCATTAAGATGCTCTTCATTGTAATGACATACGTGCACTTTATAGCAGTCAACCCATGAGTTCTTTTAATTTTAGTGGGTGCTACTATTTTGAAGGCCCACCATTTCCAATTCTTTTGTTGCCATGCACATTTACACATAATATGTATTTCTAGTCCAACTCCGAATGACCTTTACTTGGGTATTTTCGGCAAAAGCAAAATGTCACGTGAATTTATTTAGGTTAAAAACACATTGGAGCTGCTTTTAAGGATGAGAATCCAGAGAAAAGAAGGATGGAGGCTTCACACTCTCTTAAAATATTACATCTGTCTTGTTGGTAAATAGACAAGCCTGGGGTGCCTTCTCTTAAATAAGATCCAACTTGCTGAGAACTAATCTCTTATTGGATGACCTTCACTAAATCAAATCGTAAATATCTAATTAAAGTCTGCGATTAAGGGGAGGGGGGGTAGTTCTTTGCCTCTTAAAGCCAGTAGATTAGGTTTTGGATGTTGAAGTTGTTGATTTAATCAGCGCTATGATGTTTGCATGTGCAAATTCCGAGGCAAACGACAGCCACCATCCACACGCGTTCCCACTTAGCTCACCGTTAACTTAAACCTGTCTCTCAGACCTTGGACTGGCACCGCACCCCCTTTCCAATCACGTCGCTTTTCATTTCATTTTATTTCATTTCATTTGACCTGTAGTCTCGGGCTGAATTGCCATTTGATTTTAGCCAGTAACAAGAATTGCTCCTTGAGGAAATAGGGTCAGTCTTTATATTATGAGGTGATATAAAAGTATTAAAAGGAATTCATTAAAAGAAAGCCATCTTCCAAATCAAACACCAGCCAGCGTTATCTCCTCACTCGCACGCTTTAAGATTGAAGGCTGTATTACATGAAACAGCTTAGTTTACCATCCCACATGACATCGCACCCAGTCGTCATGAAGACCTCTTTCCCTAACTGTGCACCCCACCAACCCTCCTCATTATTTACCCCATCAGGTGTGGGAGTGGGTGCTTGAATGACATTAGAGGCCTGTGCTGCCAAATAACTGCTCCCTGTGGGGAATTTGCATTATTCAAGATTAAAGAGCCTCACACGGTGCGCCACAGTATGGTGTTCCTTCTTCCCCTCCATTTTCGACACACCAAGGACCCTGAATGGCACACCTGTCTCCTGGCATATCCTTTGAAATAATAAGTGTGCAGTAATTGCCGGGGAGCAGGGAGGATTTTGTACATCACGTCCTGACCCCATGAGTGACACAAACTTTAGAGGGCTACATTTATTCCCCTACCAAATGCATTTTTAATGTGGACCAAAAAGTGTTTGTGCGTTACTTTGTCCGTATGGTGGAAAGTGTCTGTGACAGGTCTAATGGTTTGATTGTTTTCTTTGGTTTTTTTCTGCCAGAATTCCTGAAGTGGCAGATAAGATTTGCCTCTTCTGTCGAAGTTTATATGTACAGGATACAGTTTAGGAATAGACAAAAATTTCCTTGATTCAATCTCAAACGCAGAGCGAAAAAAAAAGTCGGTTGATCTCCCACCGACTGTTTGAGGAATGATGATGAAGATGCATTCACCTTCTCCTCTCTGGAAAGCTTCTACTGGACAGGTTTCAGGAACTGAAACCCAACAGCTGACTGGGCTCTGTCAACGCTCTAACAGCCCTGCCTCTGAAAGAGCTCTCATGGGCTTATTCAGGGTAACCCTGTACGATAAAACATGAACATTTGTGCCTCTTCTCCTCCTCCTCATTCATCCCATTCCCTCACTCTCATTTTCTTAGCTCATCTCTCACTCTGTTTCTGCTGTTGACAGTTTACCTTGCAGAGCTCTAATCTCACTCTACCACTGAGCAACCAAGTGTTGGAACAAGTCGCCTTCTGTAATAATTTGGAAACTCTGCCAGTTTCATGTCTTGAAAAAAAAAAACAGCAATGAATTTAATTAGAAAGCTGTTGCATATCGCTGTGATACATTTCTTTTAATTAACCCCATGTGAATAAATTAAAAATAATAGGGGGCTGAAAAGTGTGGAAAAAAACACCCTAATGAAGTTTTCCGTTAATTGGGATGGAGTCTGCAGCCAAACCACAGTGAACGAATGAGCACCAGGAGTTAACAATGCCTTCTGTAAGCCTCAGAAAAGGGCCCAGGGCCTTCGTGCTGACTTCAAGTGTAAGAAATGCACCTCTGACGTGATGGAAATGACCGTGGGCTGGGAGAAAAGGCAGTCCTGTTCCAGGCTGCTCTGCTGAGACTCCCCATGCCGCGCTTGAAGCTGGGCCAGTGTTATTGCAGCCCTAATGCGGCTGACTCATTTGGAGCGGATCAGGAGTAATTATGGTAGGGAAAGTGGCTGCCGACCGTGGGGGTCAGGACACTTGTAACATGTGAAAAGAGCAATTATTCCAGGAGACAAAACCCTCCCTTATCCTGGGCAGTGCCAGGGTCAATGCAAGGGACGGCTGGGCTCCGTTTCACCGGGGCTTATTAGCCGCAGCAAGCTGCAAAGTTTGAGCGAGTGCATCTTGTTAATGAACAGTCCCCTCCTCATCTGCACCAGCCCTGTCTGCTCTCTCTCCCAAATACTCTGGGTGTTAATTATGTCATAATCATAGCATGCATACAGTCCCAGAAATCACCTAACAGACCCCAGCATTCATACACAACCATCTGGAAAAATGTTGCATGCCGTACAGTAACATAGAAGCCTCTTACAGCAAACTATGAGGGAAAAAAAACAGTCAGTATGAAATATAATATTGACTTAGCCTTGTAAGAAACTGCCTAATTTGAGAGAGAATGTCTGTCTGTGGTTCTTTCTTTTATTCCTTGTGTCTGCGCCAACTAAGGATAGGAACATGAATCAGGCAGTGAATCAGTGGTCTTCATTTTGCTTATCATTCAGAATACGCTCATCAGTCTGCTTTCAACTGGCATGTGTATTCCAGCTGATATTATTACCAGATGTCTTGTATTTTGTCTTGGCAATGGAGAAACGTGTCTATGGGCTCAATTACAGCAATGACGGAAGCTGAATGAAAGGGGGCGATTCATGCACACAATGGCAAGACATCTGCATGAGATCCCTATTAACCCTGGTGGCAGACACCTTGGACGCAGGTCAAATTTTATTTGGAATTGCCATGGCTACAGTGGTGGCTCAAACATAAAGGAGCCCATGTACTGTAGCTTAAATCAGCCCCTGCAGCTTTTAAACTGGCGACTCAGTGAGCAATGGTTTAATTCTGAATCAACCCCAGTAATTTTAGATTGTGTACCCTGGTAAACTATTCTCCCTGTTTTTGCCTCACAATATAATATAATATAACATAATATAACATAACATATACTTTGCTAACTTCATGCAGTTGTTTATAGATTCATGGAAGGCCTTTAAAGTATGGTTGATGTCTTGTGCAGGAGCTCTTTGAATAAAGAGATGATGGTGGTGGTGGTGATGACTGCAAATGCACTTGTTCCAGCTAAATGCAATCATTTGGTAATGTAGTATCTAATTTCCCAGCCTGTGTATTCACCACGCTGGTGGCTAACACGCTCTTATTTGTTGCAGCTGGGAGCTGGAATTATAGGGGCCCCTGAGAGGAGGCCCACCCAGGGCCAGCTTCCACCTCCATGAAAAAACCCCTCCTCCCTCCCCATGTGTCAGGAAGGCTGATTGATTCTCATCGAGACACTTTGCCTCCCCATGAACCAGCAAAGTCTGCATCACACCATGGCATCAGTGCTTTTAATTGATCAAAAGACATTTGACGAAACCCAGAATCACTTCTGGTCACTTGTGCCATTAAGGCTGAGTGCAGCTGAACCGCTGAGATCATGTGTGTGGTAGTGTAGCAAAGGACACCAGGAATTTGTTGAGTTGTCGTACTTACAATTCTTTTGCATGTGCATGAAACTAGAACTGAAATTTTAAGTTGATAAATTGATCAGTTGATCAGCGTTATTATTATTATTTGGTGACTATTTTAGTAAATAGCTTAATCAGTGCAGTTGTTGATCAAGCAAACGTTTGCTTGTTCCAGTTTCTCAGATGTAAGCTTTTTCTGCATAAATCTCTGATAAATTTGTATGAAATCACACATCATGGCTGGTGATGGCTCCAGGATTCATACCTGTGCACATTTCTTTTGGTTAATCAAAGAGTTTACCGATAATGATGGGAATTAAAGGGTTTGGTGCAATTCATCTTTCTTTCCCCACACTTGTGGTCAGGGTCTGTGTGATAATTGTATTTTTCTACTTTCAAACATTTCCTCGAGTGCTCCAAACACTGTATTTCCTTTTAAAACCTTAAATCTATCAAAAAGGTTAGCAGACTGATGTGATTTTTTTTTTTTGTGATAGCTGTAAAACGGAAGTCTAAATGGGGTAACATGGAAATCGGATGCTATCTCTATAATGGAAAATACATGCTCTGACAGACTGCTTGGGCTGAGAGAAACTAACTGTAAATATTCTTTAAAGATACAATCTTAAAGAAAGTAGATGGATGGAAGAAGGGAGAGATGACAGGCCTTTACACACAGTGCTAATGGCAAATTAAATTCCTTCTCAGGAAGGATATTTGGCAGGGCGAGTGCTGTCTCTCCACTTTGAGGGGTAAGAACGCATCCGTTGTTGGGGAATGAATCGTGATGCGGCGAGGCATGCTTTGGGTGACATCAAATGACACTGGAAGGTCAGTGACACTTGTATCTGTTAAATGGATTGGATTAAGTGGAGGCTGCCTCCTCGGCTGCCGCTTCCTTTCATAATGCAGCTTTTCTTTCTGGGAGGTGGCAAGCATGGGAGGTTCTGTTCTACGCCGCAGTCGCACAGAGCACCAGGAGTGGTGACAGGTGCAAGAAAATGTCTCATGGCATTAAGGGAATTGAGAAGACATTTACTTTACACACTCATTTTTTTTTTTTTTTTTTGCTGTCACCGCTCTTTGTTTAGTAGGTTTGAGCTGGTGCTTGCTACACTACTATTAAAGCTGTTTTCCAGAGGCTGCGTTGGTAGAAAACATCAATCCCCTGTTTGTTCCCTGCAATGGTTTCAAAAAAGGGGCATCAGTTGAATGCGAGTGCTGGTTTCTTGGCAGACATGAGGCATTCCTCCATTGCGACATCTCTCTTAGCGTTAGGCCCGAAGGACCAGGACCTATTCATGAAGACATGAGGTGCCAGACTACAGTTGCGCAATGTGACCAAAATCTCATGCCCCGATTGACTTCATTTCATGTCCATAAAATGGATATCGTTACTCATTACTCACACTTTGTCCTTGCAGATGTTAGTTGCAATGACAGCCGTTAGCCTCCTTCCATCGTCGCGATTTTTTTTTTGTCAAATAGGTGCAAAAGCCCTCAAAATGCCTAGGTCCGGGGTTTGTTTTTTGGAAGTTACAGGATTCTGTGGCTCTCAACCATAGTATCACTCCTGAGTGCTTGACATAAGTTGTCGTGACAACTGCTCTGCGTGATAATTTGCATAGGACAGCTTTCTGGCATGTGTCAGACTTTTCATCCTACAGACAACATGCATACAACAGAAGCAGCCTGTCTTATAAGTAGGAGCTCCTTGTTTCTGTCTCAGCTGGTCAGAATTACCCCGTTCTGTGTCACGTTCCCTGTCCTCCAGGTTTATTTGTGTTGCCGTCATGCAAATTTCCTGCCTGTATCCATTCCGTGTGGAGGAATGCGAAACGTCGTCCTCCTGATGAAAAACAAAAGTGATTTGCGGCACAAGAGAATAAACGATGACGATATATAGCACCATAGCACGCAGCCCAAAGACACAGAGTGTTGTCACTTTGATGATGCTAAGCAGGATTTTCAACAGAAGTGTGCATCCAACATAGGGGGTGAGCAGCACACAGTAAACGCGGGATAGGTTAAGCTCTGGCCTTTTCAAACGTGATGTAAAACACACACGTGATATGTTTAAGGAGTGTGTGGCGGCTGGTGGTCTCAACCAATTAGGAGTAGTTCTCTGGAGGTGGAGGAACGACCTTTTTGTATAATTAGTTCTCTTACTTAAAGCAAAGATTTTGAGTAGAATAACTAATTAGGTGTCATAAAAGGCAAATTAAAGATTTTTGTGATCCCCAAGAGAATTGCAGCAACTCCTTTCTTTTTCCCTTGCACAAGTACTGAAACACACACCCGTGTACAAAAACACACACACACACACACACCCGCACACAGGCATTTTCTCCCTCCTCATTAAGACTGTTTTTAGTTCTGTAGAAAGCTGTCAGGCGAGCACTGTTGGCATACCTGCAGAGAGCTCCCCTAACAAGCCATGAAATGCAGGTAGAAGAGTCCGCCCTTATCCAGTGTGGATTGAATTTGAAGCTTTTTAGCTTCATTTACACTGAACATTGGTATTTATAGCAGGTTTTGTGATCCTAATGTGCCAGCTTCAAGGGGCCTGTTTTGGAGAGGGAGGGAGGTGAGGGAGCTTGAGGGCAGGCAGAAACACTAATTGATGGCTCCCATCACCAGCACCGGACCAATTAGCCTCTCCTTTCCACTTCTGATAAAGAAATAAGACAGCTCAACACCACCAGAGCACTTACTGACATATAAACCAAAGCCATAAATTTGACTAACAAGCTCCCCTATTTCTTTCACCTCTTCTTTAAAAGGGGAAATGCTAATTATATAACATTCATAGCATTATTGATGTGTGGATGGCCAAAAATTGCCGAGCAAATCTGGATCCAATAAGGCACGTTGTGAGTCCATTTACGTGTGCAGATGTGTGTGTGTGTGTGTGTGTGTGTGTGTGTGTGTGTGTGTGTGCTCATGTGAAAGAAAGAGAAGAGATGCTTTGCTTCCAAAGAAGTCCTTTGAAAAGCAGCATAAGGGTGGGTTTTTTTTGTGAAAGAGAACAAACTTGACAGGCTCAGCCGAGAAAAACAGTGCGCCGAGCAAAGCAGTCCCTTGTTATCAGCTGAGGTTGTGTTTATCACTGCGCAAAAACCACAGAAGTTACAGTCAAACAGGAGATCTAACTACAGAACGACCCCGTTCACACTCATCGTTACACCGTCGCAGTTGGGCATGCTGCCAGAGAAAACGGAAATAAAAACTTTGGTCTGGACAAAAACCTACCCGTGCACATCTCTAAAGGGCGACAGTAAAAACAGTGACTAATGTGCGTTCAAAGCGGGACTTTACAGAAACCCGCACATGCTGAATGCTTGCCGAAACCCCTGTGAGGTAGAGTGTCCCTTCTTTTTTTTTTTTAGTGTGAGAGAGAGAGAGAGAGAAATGTGTTTTGAAAGTAGAGTGGCAAGTGGCGTCCACTGTGTGTTCTTTTAGACGGATCAATAGCTCAGTGTGTGAGAGAGTGTCTTAAGAGCTGTTGTCTTGTGCTTTCAGCTGTGGCAGACCTGTTAGTGCTACAGAGGGGAGCTGCACGCCCCTGCCTCCGTACCAGCAGTGGCCTGAGGGGGGCTTTTAGTCCAAACACAAATGTCAACCACACATAGACTATTAGTGTTTAGTGCAGTTATTAAATGGACTTTATTTGTCCTTTAGGAGGCTAAAAGGCGCACTTAAAGGGGACCTGCGTGACAGCAGGGCAATTTGCGAGTTTGGTAACTTAGGCTCGCTCGTTGCAGACACATGAGTACAGATAAGTGTAAAAGGAGGAAAAGGCTGTAATGCTCTGAGTAGGGAGCGCTATGTGTGTGTTTGTGGTTTGTGCATGCACATGTGCGTGTGTGTGTGTGTGTGTATGCATGAAAGTCAGTGAGTGAGCGTATGCTAAAAGGCACTTAGGCCATAACATATCTCACTGGGGTCTGGTAGCAACGTTTTTGTGGTCAGAGGCTTTTTAAAAGGTTAATGTTAATCTATACCAAACAAACCCCATGAGGAGCTTTTACAGCTGTGGACAGTTGAGTGAAGTGGGCTTTGATGAAATGGTAGGTAACTAACGCACAACACAGCTCGCTGTAAATACCACATGAGGCAAAATAAACGTTGTCTTTTATTCTCAGAATACATGAGCTGTGGCCTTTCCTCTGAAGCCCGCTGCAAGTGATCATGTAACTTCTGTGTTACAGCATGTTCTTGGTGGAACAAGTAAGTCAGGGCTTTGTCGTTCCAATGTGACCCATGTGCCTATCTACATGGAAGAATGTTTTCTTTAATGCATATGAAGCAGGTAGGCAGTGCGCTGTGGCCACGCGCAAGGCCAGGCTTAGACGCCTCGAGAAGCAGCCGGCTTATCAAAAAGAGAACATGAAAAGTCACTCGTGTTCCTGGGCCGTAAATCACGCATGGCTGTTTGTCTCCTTATCACCACAGGTGTGCCGATGCTCTCCGTCCAGCCCAAAGGGAAACAGAAGGGGTGTGCTGGCTGCAATCGCAAGATTAAAGACCGCTACCTGCTCAAGGCCCTGGACAAATACTGGCATGAGGACTGTCTCAAATGTGCCTGCTGTGACTGCCGCCTGGGGGAGGTGGGCTCCACCCTCTACACGAAAGCCAACCTCATCCTCTGTCGCAGGGACTACCTGAGGCAAGACCAACACACAAGCACCTTTCTCCACTCACAACAAACACAAAAGCCATACCACTGCAAGACTTGTGACCATGAAAAGATCACAAAGGGTTTTTTTTTGTTGTTTTTTTAATCCTCATAGTAGCGTTGGGTTTGGTTTCTCACTGTGTTTCCTGTGATGCCCAAACACTGAAATTATGCAAAGATTCCTCAATGTTGTATCTACATCACAGGAATATATAGCGATTTGCTGTTGTTCGTTCACAGCATGCAAAAGGTTATGCTGCTTCGGGATGCGTGAACACAAGCTCATTTTGCTCAGGCAGAAAAATAAGTCGATTGGGGCATTTTTGGAGAAACACGTCTCCTTATTTGTAACGGAGAAAAAAAAAGCTACATTCTTTAAAACTTATGAAATAAATTCCTGTTCATCCATCAGAACATGAGTCATGCGGTCATGATATTTTTGTATCGCTGGGTCCACCATACAAAGTGCGTTGTCGGACCTTAGATGATTAAAAAAAGAATCTGTAATAGCAACCTGGTTTGATTGGTGGTACTGATACTTCTTAACCAATCAACTATCAATTAACATGTTGTCACGATATGACAGCTTAAACAGGACAATTAAAATACTATAATCGGGGGATCAGTTTACCTCATTACAGAGGCTTGAAATTCAATGATATTCAGCTGTGCTTTGCATTAGACACCAAGTCAAACAGTCTCACTGCTGCCACCCCAGTAACTGATTAATCTGATTCGAGGAGGACTGTTATCATCTTATATTGCAAGCATGTGCTGGGCAATTTGTTTTATTTCATAGGGACTTTTTTGCATGCACAGTATGTCCTCTTCTTTTTTCATACTTATTTCTCTCTGCGTTTACATGAGCATGGGGGACTTCCATTCTTCTGTTGTGGAGGAGACTGGTTCTCGCTTGCACCAGAGCTTAAGGCTGTGAGAAACCTCCAGGCGGGCTTGTTGCTTCACCAGTGTCTTTGCCCCCCCACCCCCCAGATGCCCCTGCCATCTGCTTGTTAAATTAAACATGACCATTTCCTGGGCGTTAAGTCATATTCCCATTGAGGTCCTACCATCTATCTGACAGAGAATTCCCCCTGGGGGTGACTTAGGGATGCCGGTGCCCTATAGGCCCCTCCCCTCCCAAAACCCCCCTGTCCTGCAGTGTCCTCCCCCTTTCCCTTTCTCCATCGCCTCCCTGCCTTGCTTCTCAGCTCCCTCACTGATAGCTCCTGTTTAATGCTAGTTCAGTCTTCTAATTTGAGGGAAGAAAATTAAAAGGGAGCAGTAAACTTTCAAATCACGAAAAAAGATCCAAAGGAAAGTGAATGTTAATCAACTTGGTTTTCACCCTACATCACTCATGGATCTCCATGACATTTTACTTTCATCTCAGCTCTTCCTCTGACCTGGAAGAAGCCCACAGCCCACTTGAGAGGCGCTTAGGGACGTTACGTTGAGATAGGCCATTACCATCCATCAGTTCCCACCCACAGTTAATGCTTTTAAGATGCAGTGAGAGGTCCACTAAGATCTGATGTTGCCCCCAGAAGGGGCAGATGGTGCAGATGAGGTAATAATAAATGGGCAAATGACCAAGAGAAGGCGAAAATGATGAAGCTCAGAGTTTCACTTGGTAAAATACATCTGCTGAAAGGACAGCAACCCCCAACCCCCAAGCCATAAGTGCCTAACTGGCACGGTGAAGAGAGAAGGAAAAAGCTTTCTCACACATTAGACCAGTAAGATGTACAGGTCAGAGAAGGGATGAAAAAAATGCAGAATGACATATGAAATCAAGAGTTGGGAATACTAAAATAAGAATAAAAAGGGAAGAGGAGGAGAGAGCTTTCTGTGCTCCTCTGTTGCCCCGGATTGCCTAATGAAATCCATCCCACTCGCCTGCTCTTCAGCCTGCGACAAATGCAGAACACTTAATGGCTAGAGATGCTTGAGATGAATTCTATTATGGAACAAATTAAAAACCTTGCCTTGCGTACAGAGAAGAGGCAGTTTGAGAGACCAGAGTGTTTGAAAGTAGGTGATGCAGGCTCCATCCGGTGCCAGTTTCCTTTTCATTCCATCTTTTCTGTGCAGCAAGATGAAAGCTCCCCTCACCTGCAGTAATGAAGTTAAATCTGTGCACTGAATTAGCCTCCTGCACTTCATTAAAGACAAGCGGGTGGATCAAACACACTTTGGTTATTTCCCAGGGTTTGGAACCCTGCCATGCTCATATTAATTATTATAGGAGCTCCATCTGTGATTGTCCTTCAGTGGCATTAGCAACTTATTGAATGCACTCACGCTTTCCCGAATCTTACACGTCAACACACACACCACAGCCGTTGTCCTCCCCTGCCCTCCAAATCACCGCAGCAACATAAAGTTCAGCTTCTAATCTCGACATTCTGCTCAGCGCGTCAGGAGAGTGGGTTTTTTTAGCGACTTGGCCTCAGTCTTTCATTATAAACAAGAATAATAGATTAATTAGGCATTTCCTTTATGTGTAAGGCCCAGGATCATATGCCTTCACCAGAGGGTTGACAATCTAGCCATGGTGTGATGATCAGGACTTTCAGCTGGAAATCATTTAATCTTCTATTTCATATATTAGAGAGGACATAATAGTCATCCACTTATCAAAATGGGGTATAATTAACTGTAAGAGGAAAACGTTTTAAAGATAATGAACATTATAAGTTATCCACAAACCGGCGAAATAGCAGGGGGAAGATGATAGCTCCATCTGGATGTGACTGTTTTTCAAATGTGTCCCCTTTCTCACTACTTCAGCGAGTAAAACAACTGCTCTCCTCCCATAACAGTTGCTCTTCCTCTCTGGGCAAGAAAGATCTGAACAAAAAGGTTTACGTTTTCAAAAAGACACAACTGTTTGGGAAGGTCAGAGTATGCGACGCATGCATTAACAGCTTTCCTTTTTATGAAATCTGACAAACCCTGTGCAGGCAGGGATGTCTCAAAAGAGCTCAGGGAACAGGTAGAAAACTTCAAGAGCCACAGCCCAGTCTGAGGGACGCAACACAGAGAGGCAGATGATGCACTGTAGGAGCTTTAAGGGTTTGAAGTTAGCAAAGCAGCAAGTTGAAAGAACTAAAGAAGACCCTCTTTTCTCTAAAGACCCACTGTAATAACTCAATAACAGTGGAAGGAGAGCTGAGCTTCTTTACATTCCTGCCACCCCAACTCTGCTCCTTACAACCCATATCAGCACACAAAGTTGAATTTTTTTAGCTGCTACATACTTTTAAGCAGCACTGCGTTGGAGACTGTAGGAAACAGGGATTAGACAGCGATACACGCCGTCACAAATATTATTTCTCGACTTCAGAACGAGCTACTAGGCATTAGTAATTATTCTTGCAAAGGAAAGAACCTGACGTAATATGAAATGCAATGATGACTCTTCCTAAAGCCTATTATCAGAAGAAAAGGTACAAGGGTCTGATTATTCAGCATGATTGTGAATTTAAATGAAAATACTATTCATAGTTCATCCAACATTAATAGTCCGCAGACCTGATCAACTCCTGAAACTGTTTGTCAATTAATTAAAAAGTCAGTTGACACAAATTAAAAATCTACCTTTGTGATAATCGATTATTTTATTTAAAGTCCATTTTCATGCAAATTATTTGCTTATTTTATAAGAATTTGCTGCCTCACTGTCACATATGATTGTAAATTACATATTGTGGACTGTTGGCTGAAAAAAACAAGGCATCAGAAGTTGTTGTGAAATTATGTTTATGTTTGTTTACATTGTTTACTGCTCTAATAGCCGCATGCTCATCCGCTGAATAGCCAGCCTGCTTTCACTTTCACATGGCATTATCCTGTTCAGAAATCCATGCCAGGGTTTTTTTCCACAAGCTGTGGGGGAGCACTCGTAACCCTCTAATCCATTTAAATAAACCACAAAAGCATCTATTCTAAAATAAGACTTTGTGTGCTTTAAAACGCGCTACAGTTCTGATGATTGATCGACAAAACCTGATGGGCTGAAGCTATGACGAACACCCTCATATTTTCCAGAAACCAACCATTCCCACTGTTAAATAGAAATGCTGAAAAAAGCTGTTAGTGTTGAATTTTTTTTTCACTTTCCTTTTGAGAATATTGATTTATTTAATCCAAATGACCAGGGAAATTGAAGTGCATGAGCCACTGCACTCCTACAATACAAGACATGTGTCAGAACAATACGTGGGAATTCTGCAGAAAATAGTCCATTCAAACAAAAAAAATCTATTGTAAATGAAATGAATTAATGTTTTCAAAAGGTAATCCACAATTTATGCGCTGTGAAGGCACTGTTTCAGCGCCGTGAAGCATGTCGAATTTAAAGGAAAGAAATTACTGAAGCTATTGCATTCACATGGTTTTCTTGCGTGCACATACACAGTGTGCTGTACTCTATATACTTTGTATGGTTTCTTATACACTCCTTGATTAGACTCAGGTTAAACTAAATCTCCGCTGGCTGTCCCGAGGCTTCCGCTTGTGTGGACGACGTTAGCTCTGCTGATGGTATTTTCCATTCTTTAGCACAAGGTGAAGCCGTGAACTGACCTCGCCGGTCCATTCATGTGCAGACTCCTGCTTCCTTCTATCAAAAAGCTTTAATAGACATGCAACGTGTCAAAGCCATTTCATTTTGTGTCGCTTGCATCTTCATTTTTGTGGTAATATACTGGGTTCTCTCAGCTGAGAGCTAATCCCTTTTATTTTGCCTCTTGATCGTGTTTTGGTGTGAAACATTCGTTGCTTAATATATGGAGCTATTACTCATGAGACTGCTGCAGCACTGGTTCAGCTCTGGTTGCTTTTAGCTTCATGGGAGTAGGAAGAGAAGAGTGTAATGTGTTTGAACACTTCTCTACGGCTGTAATCTCCTCTTAGCAGGAGGACCTCAATTAAGCCGTATGTTGATGCCACGTTATAACCCAGACACATCAACTGATGGCTAAAGAACTGCATGAGTGGAGCGCAGCCATATCCAATGCACTTTCTTACACTTCCACTGTACTCGTTATGTTAGGGGTTTTTTTTTTCTTGCTCTGGAAGTGCATCCTGTCATGATTTGAAGGCTGATTTGGAAGAACCAGTCTCAGTTTACATGATATGGTTTGATAATTTCATTCAACTTATACATACAACCGAGAAGGTGAGTTGTGCTGCAGGCGGAATAAGTTTGTCTCTTGCTTAGATAGCTAATCGTATGTACCACAAAGCATCAAAAGATGCCAAAATACAGGTCCAGTAAATAGTTTTTCTTGTTGATAAGTGATACATCATTAGTGTTGTGTTTTTTAGGTTTGAATAAGACAGCCACAGAAGACATTATGCAATTTTCTAAAGTCTAGAAAATGAATTTTAATCCATTTTGGAATAAAACTGCTCCTTTAAAAAATAAATATATATTTTCCACCAAAACAATTCAGAAAATTAACGTAGGATTTTTTTTGTCAGTTCTGTTTTTGCAGCCCTTTTTTATTTCTTAGTATTTTTTCATTTCCTGGCTTTATGCAATAAATCTTTTAAGGCAAACAAAATGCTTTAAAAGAAAGTTAAAATGCTGCAAACCTAGCTGGGCTGCATATGCAAACAGCTCTGCAGGGGTGAGATGCTCAAAAGAAGGGGGTTTTTGTGTGTCATAATAAAGCAGAGGTTATACCTAATAACCTATCATTTTTGGATGACTGGTTTGTGAACATAGATAGAACTGAAAGGTTAAAAATATAGACTCTTCTATCACAGTCGAGATGTCACACCTCTTTGACGAAGGTAGAACTAGTGTCGGTGGCAAGCTGGGTTTCCCCACCAGGGGTTTTCACAACCTGTATGTATCAAGTGAGCACCATGTCCACAGCCCAGCAGGGTGTAATGGAGATGGGTTAGAATAATCCTACAAGCCACTATAGGTTTGTGCATGTCAGACCAAGGCTACGTGGGCTCCTTTAAAGCCTCGGCTCCCTGAGGAAGAAAAAAAGACATCACTGTGTGACCCCTTGGTACAGGAGAGCTGAAGTGTGCTGAAACCTGCCGCACTCCCTGTGACTGGACTGTCATGATGACACATGGGGTGTGAGGCTGTGGGCTGTGTGTGGGGGCAACTTTTTGGTGAACAGTAAACAAAAAAGGGAAGAGAATTAAGTTTAGTTTCACAGAATACCATAGCAACTCCAGAAATCAGGGTCGCCAATACTTGCTTTCTGAAAAAGCTGCGCTTTGAGCACAGAGACCGATCTCTTACTTTGTTGGATGGAAATGGAATCATACGGTACGTTTCTGTCGCACTGATATTTGGTCCAATATGTATCAATACTGAATGTTTGAGAATTGTTGAGATTTGGATTTGAAGAAAAAAAATTTTTAGGCATTTTGGAGTTCTCTGTGGGTGGCAGATGTCTACTGTATGAGAATATGGAGGGGGGGTTTTGTTTTGTTTTGCTTTGTCTTGTTTACTCAAACAGTGACCAGTTGTAACAATGTCTCTGTTTAACACCCTGTGAATCCCTCTCATGGAACATAACAGCCTTGTCTCCCTCCGTTTCTGCCTCTCCTGCTCCTCTGGGGCAGTGGCCCCTAATTAGAAGCAGGGCTGCTGGATAGACGTTTTCTTTAACAAGGTGAAAGCAACTGAATGGGACTAGCATAAACGAGGCAGGATATCAACACGGTGACGCCGCTGTGTCAGCCCTACGAGTGCAGGGAAAACGAGTATAACGCACTGTTGGAATGGCAATCCGCCGTTGCCTTATCCCCTGTTGCGAAGCCGCGAAACGGTCCTTCTCCTGCTGCAGAATATACAAATCTATCTGTGCCTCCGAATCTCCAAATTAAACATAGGGGCAGGCACTTGGAAAATGAAAATGTAAATCTGACTGGGAAAGGAATCTGAGGTTCCCTTTGCTTTGAGGAGGGAACAGATCTACACCAGTGCCTTCTTGCTCTGTTTGTGACCTTTATCATTTGGCTCCTATCTAATAAGCCTAAACAAGCAGCAGCGAGGGTTCTAGCGGTGAAGCTGTACAGCGCAAGACATTTAGTTAACTCTTCAAGGTTACATCTCTTATCATTGTCTCCAGCTCCTTCTTTGAGCGAAGAAGGAGAGGGAGAAAGAGAGAGAAGGAACCGAGCCTGAATCCTTGAAACAGAAGTGTTTTTTGAACTTGTGACTACATTACAGAGCGAAGCTTCTTGTGTGAAAATGCAGTTTGCCTCAGCCGCAGGTGCGGTGGCACTCATTAGGCATTTGAGTTTTGAAAGAAGCAAACTTTCAACCACTCAAATGGTTTGCCTCAGACCTGTTTTCATTGCTTTTGCAATGTGCGGGGTGGGGGGTGGGGGCTTCTTTGAAGAAGGAGATTAAAACCATGTGATCATTTTAATTAGATCATTAGTCAAGAATTAAGATCTATGTTTGTAACTCTCATTAACAAAAATACCAAGTGGGTGCCAAGAAAGATCTGTGCATTACAGTCAACCTATTTCCATTTTGTCCTGTTTCCCCTTCCACTATTGGCTTTTTTTTTGCTATTGTTCTTGCTGTCAGTACATTTTTGTTTGCTCTTTTATTGCATCAAGGTAAAGAAAAGGTGGGTTAATCTCTGTCTGTGCTCTCTGTCTTTCAGGCTCTTTGGTACAACGGGGAACTGTGCAGCCTGCAGTAAACTGATCCCAGCCTTTGAAATGGTGATGAGAGCCAGAGATAATGTTTACCATTTGGACTGTTTTGCCTGTCAGCTTTGTAACCAGAGGTAAGCACAGGGATCATAACTGCACAACAGCATTGCCTTTTTAAAATGAAAAAAAAAAATGAATGTGCAAGTGTTAAAATCAATATTAGGAGTAGTTAAAAAGCTGTCTTATTTAATTACTGTAGACCAGAGTTTGTAAGTCTGAAGGTGAAAGTTGAAAAGAAAACAACTGAATTTCAGTCGTCTTCCTGTGCTGTAAGAATACAGGATGTTGTTCTGCATTTGTAATGCCCTGCTAATTATTTTCCATTGTGACATACTGCCAGCAGTGTGTCCTTGTTTGTGGCTAGATCTGTAAATCTTTTAAAACCGGAGGGTTGTAAAATGCGCTCGTATGAGGTATAGGAGCTACAAAAATAAAGTCTTGCAGAGGTGTCTTGCTGCATAAGGGAGAACAGACCTGCACAGCTGTGAAATGGCGTTTCCGTAGTGATAGAAACTATTATGAAATTGGGGTGAGCACAAAGCCTATGCTATGATGTACATAGAATTTGACATACCCAAATATTGCTTTTCCCCATTAATATACTGTCAGTAATGGCACCACTCTGGGAGCAAAACGTCCTTTGCATGCTTGTCAGGGGTGCTGTGACCCTGTTCTTCCACACAGCACAAGCCCATTAACCTTCTGCAGGCCAGATTCAGTTACCATAGTGAACACCTGCTGTAAGGGAATTATGACTGCAGTCTCTCTTCTCAGCTGGCAGACATAAAACTAGCCCTCATCTGGCACAGTATTGCCATGGCCGTGACTGTTTCACCAGCCTGGCACATTGCTAAAGCCAAGCTGTTGCTGGACTATATTCTTATCGTCGCTCCCCTTCAGTCACATTATGGAGCTGTCTCCACCGTGTCACACAAACAAACAGCAGCACAGAGAATAACATCAGTAGGGCAGGCTGATATGTGTTATTTTCCCTCTCCGATTGACTCTCAGACTTTAGAGGAAAAATATTCTCAAGCACTGGATCCAAACCGGTGTGTAAAAAGCTAACCCCGTGGCAAGAGTTTCCTTGGAAATTATTGCGGTGCCAACACCTTTTTGCCAGACCGAGGAGCGCTGACCTGCATTTCACTGGGTGTCAGTGCTTCTGTCCGCTTTTGTTTTTAAATGGTAGGGATCTAATCAGTTTCTATTTGAATCCACGTGTTTATGGTGGCTTTGAATCTGACAAGACACAGTGTCAGTGTGCGTTCGGTCTTGAGCCAAATGCGTGCAATCAAACAAAAATCATCATTACCTGATGATCTTGAACACATCAGAATCACTGCCAGAGCAGGGCAGAGTGGATTCGGCCAGTCAACAGACGCACGCACGCACACATTGTCATCATGCCCACAGTGATCGTCTCCATGTTTTTAACAACAGTTTTGCCTTTGTTTTTTTCTCTGTGAACAGGTTTTGCGTGGGAGACAAGTTTTTCCTAAAAAACAACATGATTTTGTGTCAAATGGACTATGAGGAGGGCCAGCTGAACGGGAGCTTTGAGACACAGGTTCAATAGTCGGAACCTCATGGCAGCAACAATCGGTTCCACACTTTACACACGAGATGGATGTTCTGCTGCACTTGGAAAAAGACAAGCGTCTGTCTGCTTGCCTGCAATACTTTTTAAGACCCCTTTATCAGTCCCTAAGGACTCTATTGTAAATGTTCAACTTTTTGCCCCTCCCACACCCCCAACACTGAGCAGTTACAAATTTTGATGTACAGTTGTGCCTGCTTAGCTGAGCACTGTATTGCTTGTATGTTTTGTGAAATTTTATTTGAGGGTTTGTTTTCTTTTCCTTTTAGAAATGGTTCATTGGAGGGTATGTACAGTCTGTTTTCTCTGTATATATAAACTGGAACATTTATTTTATGAAATGTAATGCAATTTTATTACTAGTGTGAATTAAAGATTCTTAAATGTTCATAGTGAGTTTTTTTCTCTTGTACCAAAACCAAAGTTGTCAAGGAGGAGGTCGGCCCATGTGTTGATATGTAACCATGTCTCCAAAAACTGCACTGCCGTAAAAAGCCTTGCAGGAGAAAAATATATTTGAAGTCCTTCTTTAAAACATGATGCAACAAAATAAGTTTTATTACATTTTGCAGAGTTCTGATGGAATTAGAAATGCTGTTTAAAAATGGACTAAATAAGATTTTATTTGGGAATAAAAGAATGCTTCTCCAAACTGTGTTGTTGTGACCGTGCAGGTGTCATGAAAGGGAGTGAGCGCAGCAGAGCTGAGCTGCCCTCTGTGATTCATGCTTCACTAATTGCCATCTGATTATGAGGGATTGAGAGGGTGAATTGGCCTGGAAATGAAATGCAACAGCAAATAAATTAGAGAGAAAATAAATGCTCATCGAGTTTGAGCTCATTCGGCATCAGAGGTGCAGAGCTGTATTAAAAAGTACTTTTCCCAGAAGATGCTGTTAATGGAGCGGTGTGACACCGTCGGTTTATCTGATGAGGTCACATCTGATGCACACACCAAACGCCAACAATGAGCCGTCAAATATTCACATGATAATTCATGCCAGTGATTCTGCTTTTTACATGTAACTGAGTAATCACTTTTTTTTTTACACTGGCTACTATTACTGTGTACAGTATATTACCAATAGTATTACAACTTGAAAAAAATAATACTGGTTAAAAACGGTGTGAGTATTATTTGTTACCAATAACATGATGTAGATGACAAACAGCTATATGTGTATCTGTGATTTCTTCCTGAAATATTAAAATATTCCACAGAGTTGATGGATTTTCATAGACTAAGAAATGCAAGTGCCACCAGAGCTGGTGATTTACATTTTTTGGAGTTTGGGTCAAACAACCCAGAGCCATTTATACAGTTCATCAGTTTATTAAATGGCTGAACCTAACAATTATTTTCATTATGGGTTAATCTGCTGATAAAATACTCAATTAACTGATTAACTGTTCGGTGGGCAAAATGTCCAGAACCCAGGATTACTTTTTTTGTCTTTGTCAGTCCAGCAGTCCAAAACACAAAGATAATCACATTACAATTATGTCAAAAGGAGAAGAAAAGATTAATCCAATATTAGCAAGATTTTATATAGACAGTTGTTTTACATGGTGACACAATAGCAACTGGAGAGAACATCATTTTCTTAAGAGAAAAATATTTTTTGTCCTTTAAAGAACCTGAGCAAAACGTAAATGTCTCAAATTAACAGCTCTCGGGTGATATCCATTTTGTTCAAGTTCATGCTCAGTCACAGGGTATTATGCCATGCATCAGTCTGGACAGGGACCTCCAGCCTTTAATTTCCCTCTGGTACAATGACATCACATGTTACCGGGAGTCTTATGTGACATGTTACACCCAGAAAGACCAGTTGGTCATCTTACGTCACTTTGATTTAGTTGGATGTTATGAAGTGCCTGCAAATGAAGTAACAGTATATCTCAAAATCTGTATCATCTTCAGCCTCAAAAATCCAGTATTGGTGAAGCTCTACCTAATTACAAAATAGTTATAAACATTTACTTTGTCTAACCTCCACTGCTGTATCATAAATTATTATTCAACACAGTACCCTCCTTCCTTTTTACAGGAAGCAGGCAAGATTCAGATTTCAACCCAGGTGTGACATTCTGTAGGCACTTTCCTACCAGCAGGACACACAACAGCAATATAATTTGCTAACACATAAATCAAGTGTGCAAAGAGCATTAATTAGAAACTCATTAAAAATTCAGACTCACTGGCAGGTGTGCAAATAAAGGATTAGGTAGACATCAATTATACCACATAAGAGAACATTTTAATTGCAATTCCTGGATTGATTTACAGAGGGAAACAATCAGGCTCCACGCAATATGGCTGATTGCTCATTTTCCGGAAAAATAATGAGGAAAAGAACCTCACCAGGTAACACTGTCCCCAGCTGTAAATTCATACACACATGCAAGATTCAGAGTTGTGCGTGTGCTCTATCACGCACACACACACACTCGCAGATATGTTCATGCTTCTACTTTGTGTGTATGTATGTATAACCCTAACCCTACATGTGCATGCCCACAGCACCCATTTTAATACTAATCATATAATAAAACACATGCACATGAAACAACCATGGCATGCACACACACACACACACACACACACACTCACCCAGAATTACAACACCATACACACAGGCACGCTCACTCTCACACACACACACACACACACACACACACACACACCCACACGCACTGCAGCTTGGCATTCCCATCTGCTTGTGTTGGTGAAGAAGTTCTTAAGCACCAAATGTTGTGCTGTTATGACTCAAGTTTGTGAATTCTCCAACCTCCTCTGTGCTCCTGATTACTGCATTATGGCATCTGCTTAATTAGCTTGGCTTGTGTCATATGTTGCACACGAGGGGGTGTTAAAAAGTGCCCTTCCCTATTGCTCATTATCTGCCTCGATTCATGTGATGTATAATCTCTCCTGACAGACATTCATATTGACATAGGGACAGCTGTCAGCAGAGCATGGTCATAAAGGCTGCACATAGAATAAAAACTACGAGGAGGGCAGATATGTGGAAAGGCTGCCAAAATTCTCAGCGAAACTAGTGATTCTGTGTTTCATTTTGCATCCATCAACACTGCAACAGCTCTAATTATACTGAGTTTAATTTTATGGATGAGAGTTTTTTGGGAGAAGGAACTGATAGTAGGTTATGCATTTTGATTACGACAGGTAATATTCAAAGTAACCTCCTGCCAGTGTATTTTCTAAATTGGTGTGGTGTCCAACTCTTGGCAAGGAATCGGCCTCATTATTGTCATGTGGGAAATTGCAATTGTTATCTGTGTAACAGTTCTGGACAACCATTTCCGCCCCACAGTGCGTTAGGAGAGAGAGTTTGTAGATTGGAAATGTCTCTTCTTTACAAGTCAAATGATCGTATTCCGTCAAGTCCAAACAGCATGACGACCACGCTGTAGTATTAAAATAAAGAGGGCACCCCAACTAGGCAGTTAGAGGAACTTTATTTAGAGAGGGAAGTTTTTATTGCCATGACACAACCCTATCATCACACAAACCGTTGAGTCAATGTTTCTACAAAACCCTGGGTTACGTACAACAAGTACCATGATTATGGCCTACACACCACCGTTAAAATATGATTAAGCAACTAAAACACTTGACTAACATTAGGGAAAGATTGTTGTTACAGTAAAAACAAAAAGAAAAAACAAACAGAAGCGCGATGGACCAATGGACATGACATGATTGGGAGTTTAAAACATTATGGCAGCCGGCAAAAAGTGGGAAAAGTGAGAATACATGCAATACAGTAAGTTCTTCACTGCTTGGTAAGCTGGAATCAATGCCTTTTTAAATGTATTGAATATTGTTTGGAATTATTCAGGACAATGTTGCACATACTGCATTCATTAAGTAATTGTAAGTGGGATAACTTTTTAAAATTTAAAAAAAGCAAAACAATGGTTCATCTTAGAATAAGTGATATATGTGATATTGACACCAATTGGTTGATGTATTTTTGTATCTGCAGGTGTGATATTCATTATATAACAATTCAAATAGATGATCTCCATTCTCTAGTCATCAACCATCTGACTGGCCTTCAAAGAGAAAGCTGCGACCCCACAGCCCTGAGGTAAAGCTACTGGAGTTTGACCAATAGGGGATTTTGAAAGGCCAATACATTAACAATAGTTAGTCCATAAAAAAAACAGTAACTGATATGAAATCGGCATCATTATCTCAAGTACAGAATGACATTACCTTGACTTTGTGAATGGTGCCTTCATGCAAAACATGCAGACTGGTGGTGGCAAAGGCCAAAGTTCCATCAGTACAATAGCTTAGAAAACGTCCTATCTTTATCATTCAACTGTTTGGTGTTAGCTTAAAATGTGGTGAAACGTTACCTCAGATGAAAATAACAGCAGAGATGCTAACTGTGGTGAAGCAGCTATTGTCCCTCTCAAAAATAGACTGATTTTCACACCCAATCAAAAACTCCAACATATGTTCCATTGATGCCTTATAGGCCCACTTGTGCTATACGCAGGAGACTGGAGAAGGCAATTAGTTGCATGTGGCTTCAATTAGCGCCCATTCCACAACAGTGCTGGGAGGAATATAGAAAACAAAACGCTATATTACCATTGCAGCTCTTTTTGACAGAATGCAATAAAATGGAAGAAACTATTTAACTCCATGGCCGTTGCAGGTAAATGTGAACGCGTTAACTATAGCATGGTGCCTGTGGCTAAGATTATGCATATTCTACCTACAAACAGCCTGTGCCAAGCAATGCATATAAAACTGAAATAAATGGCTACAGATGCATGAACTTGCCCTGAAAGAGGTTTGCTTACTCTGTGATCTCATTCTTAAATGAAACCAATTTGCCTAGAAATTGGTTCTAAGGCCTAATGCTGAACTCTGTACATCAGCTCCACCACCCACACACACACACACACACGCGCACGCACACAGTTGGCTTTTACAAACGCACTTTCACAGTCACACTGCTTCCACCCCTTCCCTCGCTGCAAATCATGTTTGACTTTGAAGTGCTAATTTTGGAAGTTTAGCCAATTTTTATTTGCTGCTTTGAAATGTATCCCCTAAGCTGCTGCACCAGCAATGAAATATACAGACCTTTACAATGAGGGATAAGTGACCAAAATGAGAAGCGCCTGGTTTTCTCCCTAACATTATATAACTGTGAATAATCCCCACATAACATTTTCTCCTGTGCCATCACTGCCTCAATTTATATTCAAAAATATTATGCAGACTTTTTACTTTTTCGCTCATTCCTCAATCCCTGCCTAATGTTGGAGCTAATTTAAGATATCTGCAATACAATGCCAGACACAAAGACCCCAAAACATTTTCGACATTATTTCTGTGTTTCATCATTTTTGGGAACAAAACACCTGTGTAACAGTAACCTGAGTGTATGGATCCGCTGTGGTAATGCCTCTGCATCCAGGATGAGTGTCTGATAACAGGGACATTGTATCATTAGCACATTTCTCTGCAGGTGAAGACAGAGTGCAAGCCTTCATTTATACACTGCAGTGATCCACTTTAGCAGAGTCTAAACCCTGACGACAAACCACAGTTCGACCAAGGACCACTCGGCCCTAGGGACAGGTGTGCCTGGTCATGAATAAACATAAGTAATACAACTACATCAGCATTATGTGAATATTAAAATGGCATTGCGGTTATGTCTGTTGAGCTTCATTCCTCTGTTGTACGAAAAAGCCACACGCTGGAAAAAAAAGAAGGCCCTGGTAATATACGCAGCAGCGTTTACCACCGTGATGGATGCAAGGATGACCTCAATCACAATCCTTTTTTAACTGCTTTCAGTGGGAGCCGGACCATTATATAGTAAAATAAGTTGATCAGATTGGCTCCCCACCAAGCAGCTCAGCTAATAACATGGCAAGCAAAGAGCTTGAGGGAGAGAAGATTTGGAATGTGGGCCCCTTCACTTTCCAGCACTGCTCTGCTTTAACACAGTCCTGGACTTGGCAATAAATTGCTTTGGTAATCAGCTTTTTGAAAAGCTTATTTACTGCTTGTTTTGTGTTTATTGTAGTTCTCAGAATGAAATATAAAATTGGATTTTATTACATGTGCAATTTTCTCCTCTCGTAAAGAATAGACAGAGCGAGAGAGAGAGAGAGAAAGGAGCGCGCATCACCTTGTTGAGTATGGATGATCCAGACAGGATGTGTAGTGTATATTATTTTTGATGATCTCTTTGTTTTGATATAGCCTCCTTAGGATACACACTATGGTACAGGGTGGAAACATTTCAGACAGACCGAGAGTGAGCGAGTAAAAGGCACATGTGGAGCTTTCTGTAAGCATTGAATGGATATGTTTTGTATTCTTCTTGCAAGCAAACAAAGCAACTGTTCATCTTGGTACAACAGGAATATCATTAATTGATTAATTTATCACAGTTCCACCATTATGTCGACATCATTTGTGGACCATGTTCCATGAAGTTAACCTGCATAACAGCAGCATAACCTGACCTTAAAGCATTAGAGGTAATTACACAAGCTCTCATATTGCAGAGTAAGTTTATTTGTAACTGTGGACATTTTATAAATTTTACTGTTTGCATTTCAGATTGTAATATACTGTTTTACAAACTGCCTGCCTCAGTGCTACAATTGGGCCTATTACAGTTAAGTTAATGCATGATTTTTTTTATTAGTCATTATTTGTCATTGCTTTTCTAAAGATCATCACTGGTGATACTGTTACGCAGATGACACCACATCTTAAAACTGTACTTAGATACTAGAAGTTTCACTGTTTCATCCAGACTTATCCATATAATGAATCAGCCGTGACAGCATAAATGAGTGGTGGTTGTGAATCGTCCTTCAATAGCAAGTGTTGTATCCTTCCCGTTGTTGTCACTGATATCATGTCAGCTTTTTTGTCATTTTTCATGAGCGCAGCTAGGCAGCTTGATAGCTGCACCTATGTAAAGTCTTGCCACAAAACTCTGATTGGCCAATTGTTTGTCTAACATTACATAAACCCTGTCAATGACATCCAGTTTATTTTATGTGCCATTCTCAAATAAGCCAAAGCAGCATCACTGGCACCACAGAGAGTTGATTCCTAAAATTTCTGACAATAATAATTACTGACCTTTACCCTGCTACAATAAAGTAGTAGTAAAATATACAGAGGGAGAACAGGAGTTCAAATTCAGCACGGTATGCCCAGCATAACCTCCAAAGCTCGTCCTATTCATATTCAGCAAGTATTCTGGTGGCACATAGTTGCAATGAAATCCAAATGAGATCTCTGTAGCACTGACATACTTTCTAGTAGCAGGTACAGGATGCCTCATATATGATTAATTAATTGCGGCAGCCTGCCATCTGTGTTTTAACTGATTAAATAGCTCACAAAGTGGGATGCACCTTTTGATGTGAACCTTTGGGGAACCAGCACTGTCTTTGTATTTCTACCTTGATTAAGCACAATACTCCGGCACTTCCTCCAGCCCTCTATTTCAAAGTCTCTTTAATTTGGGAGGAAAGGACACAAAGGCATTTGGGGTGCTTTAAAATGGTGCCCATTTCCAGTAGTCAAGGGGCTCTCTCTCTCTCTCTCTCTCTCTCTCTCTTTTTTTTTTTTTTTATGAAGTGAATGTTTCACACAGAGCTGGGCCGGTGAGCAAGCATCGGGCTTTCAGATAAAAATTGATTCCAGTAAATTCTCACCTGAGATCCATCACGGTGAAAGGCTTTAAAAGGTCACACATGTAATAAGTTCCTATGGTCTCAGTCCCTCCAATAATAGGCCTTTAGTCTGCCATGGAAGACTGGTATATAGAAATAATTGAGTAATCTGTGGACCATTCAATTCAATCGTGGGTCTCAGTGACAGTGCAAGGCCTGCTGGGCTACGAAGAGGTTGTTCTGGGGAGTCTTTCTGCTGGCAGGGAAACGGTTTGTCCCCTAAAGCCATGCACCTCCATATTTGCAACGGCGCAATGGATCACTGACATTTTAGAGCCTCTTCCAGGCCTAAATCGTATAGGATTCTGTCAGCATTTCAACCAAGAAAGAGGAAAGAATATGACACGACAGAAATGTATGGCCGAAAGCACAAATTAAATTAAAAGCTCTCTTGGTATCCCACGTTAGCATATATCCCCTACCTATAGTAAAGTGCAGCTGATGCATGGAGCAGCATTACTGAATGATTGTTGTGTTTGAGAGAACAAATTAAAAACTACTTTAAACAGGGTTTTTATGATTGTTTTTGCTGACACACAACAAAGGGTTGACTAAATACATAGACTGACTATGCACCCTTGCTATAGCTACATCTGTCAATCTCACTGATGTCACGTGGCACAAATTCAGTTTACTGTGACTTTGTAGTTATTTTTGAAACATGGGTCCTTGATTTCTAACAAAGGTTCTCATTTCTCGCCAACAACCACTAGATTTGCCAGCTGGACTGACGACCTTAGCGAATGCGAATTATTTTCATCAACTGTACATAGCTAATTAAGCTAGGTATAGGTACAAGTACATTATACCTGCAAATTATACCTGTTAAAAGGGGGATAACCCTGGGTGTGACTGAAAATGTGGGCTTTCAAGAGAGTAAAGCTGCGTGTCACAGGCAAAAAGTCAACATCATTAGCAGGAGCTACACAAATCAACAACACTGGTCTTGGATTGCAATATATAGCCCTAGTATGATAGAGGAAAAATAAAAGCTCATGTTCATATTTCAAAATCAGCCCATTTTACTGCTTACCTTACATGGACATGGACATAGTTGGACAGGTAAGACTTAGACTGAGAGTAATGCTTCATTATTTGTATTTCTAAAAGAGTATGTCTGACTTTTAAGCTTACAAAAGAAAAGGCATTTAGGACGAGGATTAACCAAACTGCACTGCTCGAGTGTAAACTTCCTCAAGTATAATAAAGAGCAGGACAGAGTCACCTACACATACAGACAACTTATTCTGAGATGGCATCCCACTTCCATAATTCATAACCATACTTCATTCCAAACTAATGTAGTTTCAAATGCTACATTATTTGTGACCTTGGAAGTGACACAAAGTTAGATTATTACTGTAATTAGTATGCTAGTTAGATGGACATGCTAATGAATTCAGGCCACACTGAAGCAGATAATCACACTGTGCAATCCGTTCCTTATTCATTCCATTCCTTACTTTTATTCTTGTGTATCTTGGGTTTTGGAAAAGGCCAAAATAAGACACTACAGACTTTTTAGTGTCCTTTTCATCGCCTCAACACGTTGAGCGCTCAAGAGGCCTACTACGAGTCGTTACAGCCGTTTAGCTGTGATTGGACAATCTACGTTAGAGGGCGGGGCTTAGCGAACAGTTGTGTGCTCAGCATGCTGACAGCTGTCTCGTGGAAACGCTGAAGGGCTTAGTTAAACATACGAAGCAATCCTCATGAATTGAGAAAATAAGTCACTGACTATGATGCAGATCTGTCAGCTCATTCTGACACTGTCTGGCATTTGAATAATCTTTTCATATTGAAATTCAATATGAGGCGTCTTACACTACGGCCTTTAAGTGAACCACATCAGTCAGCACTCCATCTCTTTATCACACTGCAGTCTCTTTCTTTCTGTACAGTGTCTATGCATCTGCAGCCTTTTGAATCTGAAAGAAAAAATGGGACGAATCTTCTTGTGTTACATTGTGAAGTTCATTTAACTTGATGGGTGTCCTGTTACTGAGGAAGAGGGATTGGATTTCATTTGATGACTAGTTGCCAGTACGGCCATATCACAAGGCAACTAATGGCAGGCAGCATAGGATGGCCCTCCATCTTCAAAAGTCGAGAAATTGCGTTTCCATGCAAGTCACAAATGTCACAATAGTCCTTACACGTGATTTTATTTTCAGCAAAAAATGTTCCTACCCATCAAAAAAGCATTTTCTGCACATACACACATACACACACACACAACATGACAGATTTAGAAATATGACTTAAACCAGAACAGATGGTCCTTAAAAGTAAAACACAGTAATTCAATCTGGCTAATGGGAGGAAAGCCACAAACGGCTCCATTCTCATTTCTTTGACTGAGAAACTCAGCTGAATTGCTTCTCCAGCTTTGATGCTCACCCCCTCTATCATAGTGTGTTTCTGTGTTCCCCATGCATATTATAAGACATTTAAAAGGAAAACAGTGTATATTTACTAGACATGCCTCACCGTGTGCACAGACAGGCGCTATTAGTGCCTAGACAGAGGGGTAACTGTATTGTAATTGATTGTTACAAAAGATTGCCCTCTCAGAAAGCATCGAGCTATTTCAGAACTGCATTTGACGCCTTAAAGTGCTGCACAAAGGAGGGTCCTTCAGCACCACATGCTGACATGCGGTTTGCACAACAATCACCATGCGCTGTTGTTTGATCTCTGTCCCCACTTTGGTTCTTCATATGTGTGAATACAACTCACTTGCCAGCCATGCGGGCAATCATGACTTCTACTGAGGGATGTCAGCTGTGAGCGAACAGAATGCCCGTTCCTTACACATATTTTTTTTAAAAACTGAGTAAAGGGTTGCTTTCAGCCCCGAAAAATTGTGAAGGTAAAACAAGGGTGTGTTGGAAAGCTGCATACGTGGCATCCGATTGCAGGATGCAGTCATTTTCAAGGAGTCTGAGGCTGAGCTCAACCGCAGTACTAGCCTTAAGAAGACAAAACATTGCTGTGTTTCTGCTGATTTAATTCCCTGTCACTGTCACTCACTCCGTATTTTTATGAAAAAAAAAAAAAACTCCAGTTACAGTGGGTGGTATTCCCTCAGACATTTTACCAAATTGCCCTGTGGATATGAATGTCGATTTCACCTTTACAAACAGACCAACTCTACGTTCTGTACAGAAATTATGGCGGACCAAAATAACCGATTTCACGGGAAACAAATCTATGTTGATTAAGGATAAGTAATGTGTGTCTTCACGCTGGGGGATGGGTATTGAATCTAGGATTCCCAACTAGTAGGAAAATTGGTTTCTGTATAGCAGCAATATAGCTTGGACACTTGTAGTCAGTGTTCGGAGGAAATATATTAACCTGCTGGGCCATGTGCGCAAACTTTCCAACCTTATTGTTGACAGGTTTTATGAGCCTAATGCACTTTGTGATGTATAGCATAATAACCGAGTCCATGTCTGTAGGGCCTTACTCCTAATATTGGCTGCCGAGATCAGGCAAAATTATTGTAATGAGACAAAATTTCCATACAACAGCAAAATGAGTTCATTACTCTAAGTTATATTGGTGAAGTAACCAAAAGAAATTGATGGTTTTATTAAGCTGGAATTGAATTTCAGTCATAAACAGAATTACGCAAACATGCAGACAGCAAAATGTAATAATAATTACATTATTGTTATCTAAAAAGGTTATCAGACTGGCCCCTGCTGCTTCTTATTCATTGTTTTCAGTCAGAGGTACTGTTTTCAGCCCTAGGATAGTTCTAATTTCCTGGCCTTGGCAGACTGAAACTGATTGAAATTGAAATTTGTACAGTTGCTTGTCTACAGCTGTGAAAATGCAGGTGAAAATCTAACACTTGCAGCTGGTCACTTCCAGTCTTTTTCCCCCCACATTTTGCATTCGTCCCACCCGAATGGATCCCCACTCACCTCCAGGATAGCTGGGAGATGTAGTGCCCCCCAGGACATCTTTGGGGCTGTCCTGGTGTCTTGATCATTTCCTGTACACAGCCACAGGGAGGAGCTTTAAAAGCGCACACCCCTCTCAAAATTATTTTATATTCAAATCACTTTAGATCAATTTGTGTGACAGTGGCGGGGTTTACAAAATGAAATAGAAGTGACCTTCTATGATATGACTACAGCTTTTTCACATACTATGTCATGGGTACAAATTTCAAATACAATCACTCTTAAGAGCACAATCTACGGCTGACGTCCATATCTTAAGCACCCATTAAACAAAGTATCGGTAGTCGTTCCTCCCAAGGTTACCGTCCCTCTCAGTCGCTGGCTGTACTCTCCAGCTGTCCACTGAGGACTGCTTCAGTGCATCCTCTAAATCAGCTGATTATGCTATCTATCAAGCCCAGCTGTCACTGCCCATTTAAACCTTTGTCAAGTCCTCCATGCAATGCAGCCCGCCGTAAACCAAGTAATTGCACTTTTGTAATCCAACACCTGAACATCACTTGCCCTGTACATTTCTAAAACAGATAAGCACGGTGGTGTGTTGAAAGTGTGGCATTTTGGGGCTTGAATTGCGTCGATGGAGGCACGGGGAACAGTCCCGATGACAAACACACCGGGATCGGAAAAAGAACATTGTTTTGTTTTTTGTTGTAGTTACAGCAAGCTAAAAGAAGGAAAAACAGATGCCAGACGCTTTTTTCTTGTTGCCAAGGCACAAACAGGATGCTGGCAGCTACAAAGATTCAATTATAAAAAGTACAGAAAATAATTAGAAAAAATAATAGCACTTGAAAAAATTGCCCCTCCAGAAATTGCGCATAACAATAAATCCGTTAATTAGCTCATTAATATTCAATTGGGGTCAGTGGACTTAATGGAACCTTTTTCATGGGCCAAGGAAATGTTTAACACTCAGTTTTTCCTCTGCCTGTTCTCATTATCAACTATGCACAGGCAGGTCTTATCAGTCCTCCAGATGGTGAGGAACAATGCAGCGCCATTATCGTCTTGGAGCAGCATGTGTGCCTTGTAACTGGTGTGTGCCTGGGACAGTGAAGTATAGATACTGAGGCATTTAGAGTAATTGATATGTGGTATATATCGTATTGTTTAGCCCTGTTTGTTTGCTCTGCTGGTATTTAAGGCGAGAGGAGAGGCGAAGATTGATTTTCACCGCAGCCATTCCCGCTCTCACCACAGGTCACAGATAACTTGTCAACGCAGGTTTTTGGGCTGGTGTAAAATGCATCAAGGCTAAACTCTCTAGGGCATGGCGGAGGATGGGGACTTTCATCTCTGCAAACACAAGCCCTCTCGTTGCAGTTACCTTGCGCATGAGACAGATGTTTTATTCAACAAGTATATGGGATGGAGAGGTGTCCGAGCAAAGCCATTTTTGCATTTCTGCTCTGCTAAGTTCCCATTGAAGGGCCATTTTTCAGCTCTGTAAATACAAATGAACTCTTTTTTTTGCCCAAGTGTAAAATGTCCTGCTCAGTAATTAGGTTCCACCTCTTTAACGATCAAATTTAAGAGACCCTTGTCAAAAATGTGTGAGTTTAAAAACAACCAATATAATGTGATCAGATTTTTTTAAACTAATACTGGTATCACCCTCAAAAATAGACCATAGTGAAGACTACTAAGTTCATGTACTCTATGACAGGACAAGCATATTCACATCCTAATGTATTTGATGAATACATTACAAAAAATCCCTTCCACCATTAAAGCAGCCTTCATCATTCATCAGTTGCATCATCGTTTATCTGTGCGTCATATAGCTGGTCAAACTGAGGCTTCTTACTTCATTATCTGGCCATGTCTGGTGGCACAGTGGATCTGTAAAATCGCTAGGTCCCCACTTCTGCACACTCTCTCTATGAGCTCCTCCACAATTCAGATTACTTCAAGCTATTTTCATCCAACAGTCAGCATCGGCCTAGCATCAGAAAGCAGACCAAGACAAAAACCACTCACCCATACACAAATGGCCTCGAAGTGACTGTGTCAGAATCTATGGTTAAGCCAAGTTTAATTAATGTAGGTATGATGAAAGCTTAATTGTCACTATGGGGCATTTCAAACCTATGACATTTACATTGCCTTTGTTGGGATCGCTCCCAGATATCAAGAACACTGAGAAATAGACGAGCCAGGATTTTACAGTCCTGTGATTTTCTTAGCAGAGTAAATAATGCAATCGGGCCAAGAAATCTTCACTCTCCGACAGTCAAAGGGGAAATTGATGCCACTTGTTACAAACATTCAGTGCATTTATTTTTTTTATCAGCATTTTTCACAACACTGTGGATTAATGTGCCTCAATTCGGAAGATGAACCGTGACATCGTCATTTTCCACAAACGTGCTCCATCTCTTGTATCCATCATTATATCTACAATAGTTAAATGTCAACCTTTTGAAAGCCCACATTTTCAGTCACATCCAGGGTTATCCCCTTTTTTTTAAAAAAAGGCAAAACATGAAAGCACAGAGTTTGTTTTTGTCTCTGTCTGAAGCAAAGGCTGGGGATTTTTGCAGAGATAAAGGTTGTTCCATTTGTTCTTAACATGTCAGTTTATTGACACCAATCTCAAAGCAAAGTGAGATTATTAGAAATGATATATTATCGCTCGGAGAGAGAAAAAAGAACATGACTGTATATCAATTCAGTGGAGCAGAAAAATACAGAGATGGAGTGAATGACTTAGAGGAGATTTTCCCACATCTTGACAACTAAGTGAAGCTAAAGAAGGTAGAAAAAAATTGAATTTGCCTGAAAAAAAAACACAGGTAGATGGATTTAACAATGAAAGTATTTCTAAACAAATAACTGACGATGACTTTCAGCGGTAAGAGCTAACACAGAGCACAATGGCTGGGAGTGAATGTGCTGAATGCGCTACAGCTACCCCACAAATAGAGGTGATCCTAAATCATGTGCTTAAAGGTTGCAGCTTGAGAGCCCAGGTGTCATGGATAATTCCTACTCAGATATCTATAGCCCTTACTATCTCACCCCATTCTCTCTCTCCTAGCTTAACTTCACCTCTGTCAAACAGGCAAGCTGCCATCCTATTGATCCCACCCACCCACCCATCCCCACCCCCCGCCAAGCTCCATACTCCCAGCCCCCTCACCAGACCCAGGCGTTATAAGGGCAGTCACTAAACCTGTGGGCAACTGGAAAGAGGACACTCCCCACTGAGTGCAATTGGGATTTGAGAAAGTTAAACACTTCTCAAGCACAAAATTCCAGCCTGGGCAGCAGAGAGGGGATTCTGTCCTCAGGGGCCCCCTCAAGCTCCCCTGATCAGAAGGTCAGTCCCATCATCATTGTCCGCCTTGCCCATCTTGCACTATCACCGCTTTTCAGAAGATCTGGAAGCTCTCGGCTTTCTCGTTTACTTCAAACACTGCTGTCAACAGTTTTTGTTGCCGTCCTTGACTCTAAAATGACGCTGAGTTCATTCTTGACAATGACCCACTGCAGAGGTGAAGGGCAAAAGTGCAAATGGGATGGAGGGGGATGGCATGATCAGGTCTCACAGGACAGGGAATTTATTTTCACGGATAATGGAAAAAAAACAAGAATAAAACAATTCACAGAGACCATATAGCAATAAAATGGCAAATCAAAGTCCAAAAATTGGCCATTAAAGTAGCCCCCTTTGGCAATTTGGTTTACGAAAGGCAGCAGGCATCTGAGCACTCAAACATGTAGACAAACCTTAACAGATGTAGTCAATACGGATATTGAACATGGAAGTTATTTTTACTATATATTCACTGCTGTTAAACAAAACAATGAAAACTATCACTGAGGAGCACTGACTGCAATTTTCTCACTTCACTGGTCATCATTGGTCAATTTAATATCAATTAAAACACATGTTACCCATTACAAACAGGATAATGTGGTAACAGGAATCAGCTGTAGGGCTCCATACCTTTTATTACCCTTGTTACCATGGTGCATGGAGAGCATGTGACCAGACCAAAATGCACCCAGGACTCAGGGCTGAAGCTGCATATGGCACTGCAGCCCAAGCACAGCTTTAATCTGGATTCAATTACACCTTACAGGGTTTTTTTGTTGCTTTTCTTGTTTTGCCTAATCAGACGCAAACCAAACCAACACACACTTCACCCTCATGACCGTACCGTGTGTGCTTCATGCCACAGTGTGGAAAATTCTCCTGTAAAACCTTTGTTTGCATTTGTAAGTGAAAACTGTTTCAGTGACATATCTATTTACATGTTTGTGTTTGTACAATAACTCCCAGTATGTAAATGTAACTCTTTACTGGGGCAAAGATGGCGTAGAACATAACAAAGGTAGCACAGGAACAAATAAAATGGGTTTGAAAACCATTGCAGGAAGCACAGGAGGTACTTTTGTAGATAAATTGTTGTTGAGGAGTAGATTAGATACTTATTACTTATCTCAAACAGTTAGTTTTTTTTATATAAATCAATATGAAATCAAGACAGATATAGCTCATAAATTAAGATTAAATTACAGCACAGCAGATGTGCACTTTCAAAACAACACACCAGCATAATATATGCTATCTTTAGAGAGCTTTATTGACAACCTTAGACAGTGGTAGCAAATTTGAGTTTGCTTTGTTGCGTTCCCATTGTTTTCTAAATGTGTAAATAAGGTCAGTGTCAAAGATCATTGGTGGATGGATGTAAACTTAAAAAGTCTAAGAAATAAATAACGGACAGTGCCTGTCAAGTTACACAGAGTAGATCAGGATGAGACAGAAAGAACAGAAAGGAGCCATTCAATACTACAAAACCTCCTTTGTACAGGATGAGACACTAAAATACCCAGGACAAAGAACAGAACAGGACACAAATTGGTCTAACCATCTACAGGCCAAGCCCCTTGTAAGAGTCTGTCCAAATGTACTTTCTTCCTGTTCTCAGACTTGGTGGTTGTTTTTAACAAAACTGTTAAAAAGATGAGACGAGACAGGTTAACGGCAGGCTCCGTGGATGTACTGTACGCACTAATTAACTACAAGTGATTTGTTGGTCCCTGCAAATACTCCAGAACCTTCCCATTAAACTTTCTCTCTTTTTTTTTTTAAGCAGACACCCATGTTACCCCGGTGACCTGTGGGTCTCCTGTAACACAACCTGCAAGAGCGAAGGAGGGGTGTTTTAAGGCCGTATCACCACTACAAAAAGAGCTGCGTGTTTACAAGAACGAGACAAGCACATTACGCTCAAACAATGCAGCACTGCGTCCAATCCTCTGCTCTCTTTCACTCACTACATCCCACCCCCTCGGGGTGAGCAGACCTTCCTTCATGTTCAAAGATTATCTGTTAATCCAAAATGTGCAGGAGCATGAGACGACAGGAAAGGGACCAATACTCTGGGGGGGAGGGAGGGATGCATGGCTTTATTTGTTTGTTGGCTTTCATATTAATCCATTGGAACACAGTGCCTTTCCCCCCTCTTTTCTGGGCATGTGTAAATGTTTTAGAACCATTAAATGGAAGATGAAATTTTCAATGGATAGCATGTAAAAGTATTAATTGTAAAGACCATTATTTGGTGTCCATGAGGCTGAATCAGCTTAGCCACTCCATTCCCACATTTGCATACAAAATGCTTTATTTTGGCAATCAATGAAAGTGCTCCACTGTATGTGTGGCTTATCACATGCTTGCAGGAAATGGATTCCTTAGCCATCTCGTTAAATTCTGTTGATGCAGAACAATTTGAAACATGGCACAGGCAGCAATGACATTTAAAGATGCCTCGGCTTAATTATATTTTGCAAACATTTGGGCTGTTTGTCCTCGGGGATAGAGTGCCTCCACTACAAAGTTAACTTGTTAATAATTCAAAATGAATCTCTCTTTTTGTTGAGCACCAATCATTATCTCCTATTAGTGCTGGTTAAGGGCATTCAAGGTGCCTCAAACACACAGGGGAGGTATGCTACTATTTAATACTTAAAATGAAGCACGCACATGCAGCCCAATGAACTTTGTAAACCACTGAAGTTTCTGAAATTTTCCAACTCACCACAAGAGTAAAGATGCTGATACGTGCAAAAATATGGAAACTGAATCATTTACATACATACCTACATACATACACACACATACATACACTCCCACATAGAAAAATACCAACAGGAAACAGGGAAACAAGGTTTTAGCAGCACTCATGTAATTTATGTGCTCAAACTAGTTTATGCAATGTGTCATCCCAATGAATACACTTGAAGCCTGTGGTCACAGAGAGAGGGGAGACGTGAGAAAAGATGAAGAGACAACTCTTCTGATAACTGATTAATCGCTTAAGCCATTTTTTTCCATCGCAAAAATTCTTACAAAAACCAAACTTGCTGCTTTTCTTTGTCTTATGCTTCCCAAATGTCTCAGGATTTAAGGTGAGTTATGATAAAGTGATCCTACATTAATCTCACAGCAGGGAATTTCCCAGGTCTGATTTTTGGTTCTGAACATTTGCAGATGACACACTAGTCTTTAAACTTTGATAGCCATTTTTTCCACTACTTCAATATCCGTTACGGACCAAAATATCCACTGATTAACTGAGAGCATAAACCAGCAGATTAATCAATGATGGAAATTAGGTTTCATCCCTTAACATATCTCCTTTTTAAATGCAAATACATAGATCATGCATAGATAAAAATGTGTGGATGGAGTACAATTATCTGCAGGTGGACCTTGGTCCACAAACAAATCTGTCCATTTGTTTTTACAAAATTTAATCAGACAAACAAATAAACAAACAAACACGACTGATTGTGTAAGCGTTTCTAATTATTGCCTGAGCTCAACCTTCACACACCAAAAAAAACATTCTTTCTTGCTTGTGCACACATGCTCTATACAGCGTTTAGACAGCTTGTACATGATCAAAGTACAGCAAGAGGTGTGCATGTTTTGTTCATGACAGCCCGTGACGGCATCACAAATTTAAATTGCATCCTGTGGTGATAGTGTCTGTCCTTCTGATACAAATAAATTAAAGTGCGCAGACGGGCAACCATGCTAAGCTAAAAGACAGTCAAGGTCCAGCCTATATTGTAAAGCCTGTTTCGACTCGATTAATCTACCTCATTCACTCCTCACAACTGTCTTTCTTCTATGAATATACAGGATTCCAATTTGTGACAGTGTGTCCTTCATGACACTCAAAGCCAGGTGCATCCCCATCAATATCAGCAAGAAGAGGAAAAAAATTAAACCTTCTCAAAATATATACTGTAGGAGTGCATTGATTTAATATACTGCCATAAGCCCTTGCTCCTACACTCGACATGCAATTTGGAAATAAATTGACTGATTTAGATAGAGGCACGGGGGGAGTGGGAAAAAAAAACCTGACGTAAACCTGGTCTGCTACTACTGAGTAAGGTGACATTGCGCAACAAATCACTTGCATGAATAGAAAAGAAAACGATTTCTATTTCTAAAAAGTAATTTTGTTTGGGGGAAGGTGCGTTGATTGCCATGTATGTGAATCTATTCCTCACTCGACTCCAAGAGCATGAACATTTTTATAAAAGTCAATGTTATATTTTGCTGTTAGCATAATAATCAGAGAGGCCAGACTTTCATCCAAAGAATAACAGAATCTCATTTATTCCAAGTACATAATAGAAGACCAAACGGAAGAGCCTGTCTCTCGCACGCTTTGTATACTGTGCGCAGAAATAGTTGACTTTTGCTGCAGCACAGTCCATTGTGTTTTAATTGAGCCCAATGAGGAATAATTAAGTAATTAAAGGCTTGATAAGAGAGAGGCACAGTAAACAGATAAAGACAAGTGCTGGTATTAACAGTATGGTACGCTGCAGAGAGAATTGCACATACCTCCAGTGTGGCATCACTAAAAGAAGTGAAAGCATCAAAAGCACCACACAAAATGGGCCATCAGTCTGAATGTCATTTCTTAAAAGAGCTCGTGGCTGTGAATATGCACACGGCCAGATTTAAAATTTAATACTTCCCAGCTGGATTTTGGGAATGGGAGTGCACTGTGATATTTTCACCACTCTGACATTAGCGGGTTTTATTTTTTGAGTAATTGCACAGCTTGATGTGTACTCAGGGGTTTCCATGAGAACGATGAAAGTCTTATTTCAACAATGCTGCAATTATGGGGGAATATGGAAATACATTTTGAGCCAGTTCACAGTTGAGTTGACTGGAATAATAGGAATCAAAAACAGAAACAGGGAGCAAGGGTGAAAAAGGCGATTTCGAAAACTCAACTGTCTTTAAAATACCAGCCTATTACAAAAATCCTTGCAACGAAAATGCCCTCTATGTGTCAAATACTGCAGCATATCCATATTACTTTGAAATAGTTCATGGTGCCAAAATTTCCCAAACAGTGGTATCATCTTTATTCAACATACAGCAGCCATAATCTGTGTTGGCATCATCTGCTGGTTGGCAGTGATAATCTATAATCCATTCATCCAGAGAGGGTACACAAATGCATATTTGTTTCCTAGGATTAAAAGCTTATAGAGGGAGTATGGCATGGCCAATAATGTTCATCCATGCCAGCTATGACAGAATTTTCAGCAGTATTTTGGATACAGGGTGCTTTTAAGTCACTAGGCAGCCTCCCAAGTACTTAAACACAACAAAGTGCAGAATTAAATGTTCCAATATTTTTGAAATGGGAATTCAAAATTAAAATATTCGCCACGGTGAAATGTTATTTAATTTCATCTGATCTGCAGAAATGTCAAAGACTTTTGAATTAGTCACTTGGTACCCCTGCCCGCCACCATGCCTTGTGGTCAGCAAACTAAGCTGTCACGTGAAGGTCACCCGTTCATAGTCCAATATTGGTCGACAGCCATTGTTTGACCAAAATGAAAGCCTGCACTGCTGCAGAAATAAAATGCTTACATCTCCTTGGTGTCCGACTATAAGCACTACTCACACTAAGATTTTCAGTGCCCTACAGGTTCAGTGTCGGCTCTATATGCACTTTTCAGTGGTGGCCTGCCACTGCAAATTACTGTCGCCACTGTAAAGTTACAAAATCACAATTACACAACTCAGCAGAGGAGTTTTTAATTTGAAATAGGACATGGAGATTGGATGGGAGGAAGAGAGAGGAAGAAAAGAGAAAAAAAGATAAGCGAGAAAGGTAGGTTTAACTACTTTTACAGTTTAAATAAACATCTGCAGTGTATTCTGTATTGATATTCATGGAAACTAATTATTATTAATAGAGTGTGAAACGATGGTCCAGCTAACATTAGCGAGGTAATATTCAACGTAACGTTACTACAATAAACGTGCATGCTACTGAGCGTCAACAGGTCACCTGTGGGCTACTTTCCCTGTGACGGAGCCTCAGAGCTCTTCCTTAAAAAGCCAATAAAAATGAAGTGCTCTCACTTGCCCTTGAAGTTAATGCATGAAGAAATACATGTAGATAAAAATGTTGTAAAATTACTGTTACAGTGAAGTCTCAGTTGGTTTCATGTTGTTTTTCCTATTGATATTTACTTGACCAGCTATGACCATCAGCTGCAGAAGCAGCAGCACCCCTTTCCCAGAGGAAACACTGTGGTTACTACTGTGTAAGCCCTGATGGTGTAGTTCTGACGGTCACATCATTTCATGGACTTCTTGCTGTAGAGTGGTAGACTGTAAAGAGACCATTTCCTCCAAAGGTACATTTTGTCCCATTTCGGTTTTTCCCGAGTTTCAAGAAAACCAAAGCTCACAGTCATCCTGACGTCATCAGCTATGACTCCCAGCATGTTGCACATTAAAGAGGCTTCACTGTCAACAATATTTAATCAGGCACAAGTCCATTGTTATGAGAACAGTTTTATTGTTATCCTTTACGAGAAGAACAAAGGTTTTTATGGATCATTAGACCATACTTGCTTGCTTGTTGCTTCGAACAGTTAATCACAGAAAGTGCAAGAAGTGTTGCTCTCTGTTAACAAGTGTCGCAATGTCTCTGAAGCTGTTCAGTGAGCAAAAGTAGCTGACTAGAGTATTAGTCAACACACCTGTGGATGTAATTTGAGTTCCGTTTAACAAGTTTCACTATTTGTTTCCTAAAGCTCTGCTTTGGGACAAAAAAGTAACTTGTTGTGCTCACCACCCAAACAGATGGTGCTTTGTCCTACTTAAGAGCTATACTTGACTTGTTGCCTTGACTGGTTGGGTATGTTGTTCGAGGGCCACATCTGAACTCAAGAGTTGGACTCACAAAGAAGTAACTATTATTTTATAATGGCACAGACCAAAGGCTGTTAGGAAAGTCATGTAAAACAGAGTCTCACGAAGCAACCACAAATCCCAGCCAAAATTCTTAAGCGAAAACTATGTTTTGGTAGCAGAGGATGACAAAATAACACTAAAATAAAATCGACAGAAGGGCCTCGGGTATCACTCCTCTGACCTTGCAGCAAAAACCATAGACCACAGGCTTCTCTCTACAGTGCTAACTAAAAGTTTGGGGAGACAACTAGATAAACAAAAGATGTGGAGGTCATAATCACTGGATATGAGTGAGCAAAGGTCATATTAAGACAAATTATCCAGGACAGTCTGCTGCAGAGGTTCCGAGTTGCATGTTGTCTGCAGCATTTAATTACATTGAGTGTGAGTTACTCAAGATGTTAACTGATGAATTTGCTTATTCTCGCTGCAGATAATATGGAACCATCCACGGCAGAGATGACAGTCAAATCCCTGCAAGTTTCAAGAACGGCATAATAGTTGAAAGTGCATATCATCTGCATATTAAAGAACACTGATGGTATGCAACAGATGGCCTGAAGAGGACGTGGATGTAGACATGACTCCTGGGATAATCTGCAGAGCATCCAAGAGGTGAAGGACCTCATCACGACATTTAAATGCTATTCTGATGCCCTGAACTTTTTCAAAGTAGTTGACACGTCCAGCCAATGCCTAAGAGGGATTGCACATTTAGCAATGCCAAATACAGCACTGAAGTCTACAAATCTGATTAAACACTGCATCACAGCCTATAAGTAACTCATCACTTAAGGCAAGTTAAGTTAGCCCTAAAGCTTGACTGAATTCAATGAAAAAGAAAAATCATCGTCATTCGTCGAGGCAATCAGCAATAAACATTCTCCAGAAATGTGACAAGAAAATAGAGAGTGGTCTATGACTGTTCCAGACATTTGCCTCTCAGAGAATGTTCAAGGGATGCTGGCCACTGGCATTTTATTTATCAGTGTGCAAGTAAAAAGGGTAGCACTGGTACGAGCCGGTTTAAATTAGCCTGCTGCAATTAATCAGTCATACATAAAACCCAAGAGGTAAAACTGACTAAACAACAAATAAACATTACAGTCTTTCAATATCACAGGTCATTAACTGTGGTGGACCAATCACAGAAACTATGGCTATTATGAATGGGGAGAGATGTGATACTATGAAGCAAACAGACACTGAACGTCAAAACCCAAATCCAAACAGACACATGGAAAGTACTGTGGATGTTACATGTACAAGACATGTATATGTGGGTCAACCCTATGGAGTTATTAAAAAGTCCACAAATTTATCAATGTGTAGGCCTAATTGTATCTCTATAATGAAGTACTACACTGGAGTGTTAAAAAGATTGTTACTTTAAAAACAAAAACTTTGAAAAATAATGTCACAAATGGTTGGGCGGGGGGAGTACCTCCCATTTAAACTCATTACAACTAATCACGTTAGCCTTGCTTTTATTTTCAATTTCCAACATTTCTTATGTAAAAGACTGATAGCAGCAGGAGAGTGCCATACATCTGAAACCACGGGACATTTATGACACAGTAGGTAATTAAAATACTGAATGTATATCCTCTTAGTGCATCTTTCCCTAAAAAAGTACCAACAAAACCAGCCTTCTCCCCTCCTTTATTGGCTGCATGTATGTGATCATGTGATTCATTAATGATCTGTTCTCCATGTTGTGCTCAATTGACTGTCTCTGTTTTGTTTTTAATTAACAAAACACACTTTTCCACACCATGTGTGGAAAATAAAAATCTAAACTGACTATAGTTACTAACTACATAACTAACTACTAACTAACAATAATAATAATATGTTCCCAATACTGTTGCCCATACAGATGGCCCAATGGTGATGGTGAAATGATGCCTTATGAGGTCTCACTAAATGGGTGCATTGATTTTTAAGCAACACATGAGCTATAATGTAGAAAAACTAAACCAAAAAAATGCTTCTTAGTCACTACATTCTAATATGATCAGGCAAATGTATTCAACGCCATAATTTACACTGCAAGTTGCTTGATTGTTGGAACTGAGTAGATAATTTCCTGTCTTCCAAGTGCTACACATCTGTGCCTGAGCCTGCACTGCCACCTGCTGCTGCCTGGTATGAAACACACACACCAGAGGGGTGGGTGACAGGTCATGTGCTGCATTCAAGTGCTCATCGTAAATATCTAACCTGTAAATGCAGGTTGTGCATTCAAAGCCTGAGTTGAAATGTTAAATAATGGATGAATGAATCCTGGCTTTTGTCCATTTTAGAAATCAAACAGTACAAGGCTAGTTTGTCCTGCAGCAAAGGGAGGTACAGAGAGACCTCTCCCCCATGGCATGCAACAATGTGACACTATGACAAATGTCAACTAGTAACAATGATGACATAACCCCGGATATTCATCAGAGCAATACCAAATGAGCAGGCGTGACTGTGAAGCACTTCCGTCCCAACATCAGCTTTCATCTTCTTTCATCAGCTTTTAAAAAATCATGCATTTTCCATCCAAAGCCATCAGTTCACCACTTCTAACAAAACCATTACAACCAGCTGGATAGGTGCTCTCGTGAAGTCGCACAGCGCATCAATCAGCACAGCATCGACTGGCCAGACGAACACCTTTCATTAAAATCAGTCAGTATATACAGTCGTCCTCAAAATTATTCATACCCTTGCTAAATTGTGTGATTTTTGCATATTGTCATGAAATGAACGCATGTTTTCAAATTTATGCATCAGTTATATGTGACCAACAATTGCAAGAATGACAACAATACAAAATGCAAAAAAATATTTATGTCTGGGGTATTGTATTGATGCAATCCCAAAAAGTGCCATGTTCAAAATTATTCATACCCCTGACAACATTTAAACAAAAATGTGCCAAATGTGGTAATTTTTGTCCAAGATGTCACAGTGGAATAAAACCCTTTATTTAAAATTGTTGACCAAATGTTAAAGCAAAAAAGACATCTTTCCAGAAGAGTATAAATAGGGGAAAAGTGTTCAGATCATTCTCAATTCCTGGTCATCATGGTCAAGAAGAAAGAGCTCAGCGAAGACCCACGGCAGCGTCTTCACAGTGAAGGAAAGGGTTACAAGGCCATTTCCAAGCAGTATGATGTCCCTGTTTCAACTGTCCAGAGCATCATCAACAAGCACAAGAGGTTCAACACTGTTAAAAACCTCAGTGGGCGTGGTCGGAAGATTCCAGCTTTAAGGTTTCCCCCAAACTTGCTAGGAAAATCTGCAGAGAGGTCAACACCAACCCACAGACCACAACCAAGGCTCTAGTTGAAATGCTTGACCAGACAGGGACAAAGGTATCAAGGTCCACCATTGAGCGAGTCTTGCATAGAGGAGGTCTCCATGGACGTACACCTCGGAAAACACCATTGCTCACGAAGAAACATCTGGTAGCTGACTTTTGGGAGTCCATCAATACAATACCCCAGAAATAAATATTTTGTTTGAATTTTGTATTGTTGTCATTCTTTCAATTGTTGGTCACATATAACTGATGCATAAATTTGAAAACATGCATTCATTTCATGACAATATGCAAAAATCACACAATTTAGCAAGGGTATGAATAATTTTGAGGACGACTGTATATATATATATATATATACTATAATTTGTTTTTCTTTGATTGTTGGCTCCCATGTACTGCCCAAAAAGTAAAAGTAGTGAGTCTGTGCAAACACATTCTGCTACATGTGGTGGTTTTAGGTTTGAGAAATACAGACGCTTTTAGGGCATAATAATAACTGTGCCAACACAACTGTTAACCTCTTTGGGAATTTGGTGTTAATATGTCGAACAGCACTTGAATGCATCTGGTCTAATCTGGTCTAATCTGGGCAAGAACGTCACCAGATGAGAGATGACATCTGTGGATACCAGCTTTGCTGTTCAATTGAAATAAACGCATGGCTGTCATTTTCTGAGACAAAATGTCGATAACAACTTGCCAGAAGGTTACTCTTATATCATGCTCTGTTCTCTGTGTTTCTCTTTTCCTGCCCAGAATGCTTTTACCCAGAGGGAGAAAGGAGATGGAGCAGCCTGAGGGTAAGGCAGGTTTATCAGGTCATCATCCATCCATCCATCCAACCATCTCCATGTCTTTTTGTTTTTTCCCTCATGTTGTTGTTGTCATTTGCAGCTGTTAGTCCAACTACGCAGCGTGCACCACACCAAGGGCCCCATCATAGTGCAAATATGTTTATCGTTATGTTACGCAAGGGATTAGAAAAAAGAGCAATGCGCCTAACATGTTTTAAAGAGTTTAAACTGCATTTGTATTTCTGCATTTATGCGTGTGATGAAATATATTTGGGCCTATTCCCTTATTTTCTTTAATATATGTGCAAAATAAACTTTAGGTAGCCTACATATTAAACACTGTAAATCTGAAATTATTGTAGGGTTGTGTGTTACTGTCCATAGGGCTATCCTATCACTCTGCTTGACCATGAGGCTTCAGAACCTTTGATCATAAACTGATACTTTACTTATTGTTGTTGTTGTAGTTGGTTCCCCAATGGACGGTTAATTTCTTCCTTGTAGTTCAAACCAATTTACATGGACATGGACACAGTGACATGCACATGTTTCAAGTCATTGTCAAAATCACTCATTGTCATGGGGACACCTCATGTCAGATATAGACATGTGCTTCAAGACATGATGTGGAAGCGAAGTGAGCCATCTGCAGAGTGGTGGTAGTGCTATGAAAAGAAATGATCATCAAAATTTATTTTTAAGAGTTTTACCACAAATGCATGTTATCAAAGTCGAGTAAAAACTAAAATTTGCTGTTCACTGTGACAAGGCTGCAACACACAATTCAAGCACTGGGTTCGACTCAAAGACAACAAGATAGAAACTAGATCAATTATCAACGGCTATCGAAAAACAATATAATGCTGGACAACGACCACTAACACAAAGTAACCCTGATCGGTCATCAATAACCAACGCAGTGACCACAAGAGGTTGTCAGTCAGAAAACCAAATCTATTATGCTGCTCATCAAACAAGCCAAACCCAAATGTTACAAATGTCACACGCACCTCAAGGTTCATTTCTCTCTGAAAGGTCACTCCTTCACACAGATAATGTCACAGGGTTTCCTGACTGTGTTGTGATGGATGCTTTGTTTTTACATGCACTGTACATTGTGCGTGACTGTAAACGTGAACAACTTTATTGATTGGACTTTCTCACCGTTATAGCTCCACGCCTCTTCAGCTACATCCCTCCAGCCAAAGTAAAGGAAACTGCGATTTCCTTGGGTGTTCCGGTTGCACTTCCACAGTTGTCCACGTTGGTCAATCGAGATCCAATCGTGCTGATAGCGACAGTATTTTAACGTCTTCTCAGGGCGTTATACACCAACAGATGTCGCGGGTTGACTTATTGTTATAGAGGTATGAGCGGTTGTTTGACGTGTGTCTCCTCTGGTCAATGGCTCTCCTTAACGGACAACCAAATTCGAACTTTTTGTGACATCATTTTTTTTGCCAGTCAAACCGGCGCGTAACGCCAGTTTTACTTCCACTTCACCGCTACTCTGGGCTGGATTGTGATTGGTGGAATAGACTGTCGATCATCAGCAGCAACATATAAATGGTTCAAAGAAGAACGGCAAAAAAGGACTTCAGGAAATATAGGAATCTGAAACATGGATGTATTTTAAGGGTTTATCGTATTTGTTTTGGATGTAAAATCTTCGAAGGGGAAAATCATTTCAATTTGGGAAACTAGCTGTGAAAAAAGGTTTAAAAAAATTATATATATAAATAAATAATTATTGAACAATCAAGAATGTAAGTACCTGTACGCTTCCATTTTAAAAATGTGTAATTTCTGAAATGGGAGAAGTTAGTTGTCGCCTCGATCAACCACTGGTCAATCAAGAGGTAATCGCGACACAGTATATAAAAGAAACCTTAGAAGTAATTCTTGATATTGATTGATTGTTATCTTGTCCAGTTGGACCCGGGTTCTACCCTCCTGTGATGCATCAGCTGTCATTACCGGAGGACTCTGAACGTTGGGGGGTGGACCCTTCATACACCATGACGCACAGTGCAGGGGCCATGGCCAAAGTAAAAGGCATCGGACGTGGCAAAAAATACAACCTGATGGCTCAAGTGATCCCCATATACGGCTTTGGGATCCTTCTTTACATCATCTATATAATCTACAAGGTGATTATTGACTGACCTGCATGAAAAGATGTATGATAAGATGTATATAAAATACTACATAGATGAGAGTGCCATATATGAAGATGAAGTGTTATCAACCAGCTTTCCACTATGCTACTGCACTATATAATGTAATATAATTACAGCATTATGAAAAATACCATTCTGATCTCTGTGACAGCAGCGATTATGAAATTATTGTCCATTTTAGCAATTTAATGTACAGTAGATCTTTTAAATTACTAGTGATTTGTAACCATGGAAATTTTCATGTTCACAGCTGACATGTAAGGGAAAGACTACTAAATCAGGAAACTACCCGACAGTAACCAAAGGAAACTTGGAGAACAAAATTAGTAAGTACCTTGAGCAATTGTGAAATATTGGTGACAGTGTAATTCCACAAACTATTTGTATTTGTTCATACATTTTAAGAGCCTTAAAGTTCTTGCCAATATAATTTGATCTGTTCATGGAAAATATCTTAATATTTGGCTTTTGCCTAACAAATAAATATATTGGCATCAAGTTCTTAAGTGAAATAACAGTCAAGGCCAAAAATATTAGCAGAATTAGTTATTATAAAAGAATTCAGTGTGTAATTGACTCTTTTGCTTTGTGTTGGTACATAGCAACCCACACCCCTTAAAAATGCTTAAGTGTTAATATACCTTACATATCATATATATATATTTACACACCTACATTAGAGATACTGTTTAAAGAAATGTGCATTATACTTATGTGTTAAAACAATGATTTCTATTGTAAATCTTGTAGCAACGGATTATGAACTTGCCAGGTTTCAGCAGAGACTACTGCAAACAGAAAGGATGATGGAGAGAATGGCCACTGGAAAAAGCTGTGGCTCGGGGAGGTAAAATATTTTTTTTTCCTGACATGCTACTTTTCACAGCCCATAGGGACCTGGCATGGAAATGAAATACCTGAAAAATTAAACAGGAAAATATTCAAAGGTGGAAAGGCAAAGGGTATACTTTACCTGACAGTAACTGCTACAGATTTATTTGAAAAAAGAACTCTTCTGTTCCTAGAACAGCATTAATTGTTTATGAAGTGAATTCACATATAAGGAAATGAAAATGGCTTTTAATCAAGCAAATACAAACATACAGAGTTAATAATGCCATCGAAGTGGCTTTTATTAGTTGCAATTCATTGACACAGAGAATGCATCTAAAGTGGGCCTCATCTCACTCAATAAGGGCTTTGAGAAATCACACAAATCAGTGAAAGAGAGAGAGGGAGAAAGTATGTATTGCAGAATCCGAATGTTGCTGAGAATTTCATTAAACCTTCATTAAATGACATATCATGGCAGTGGTATCTTGCCTGACTTCCTCATCTGTGCCGCTCTCTAGTGGCAGAAGGAGGAAGAGCCGAACTACAACATCAAAGAAGGAGGAGAAATTGCTCAGGCAGCTTCGGCAGATCACTCAGCTGATGCAAGAAGGACGGCTGGAGGGAGCCTCCCCAGAGATGGAGGCTGAGGAGGTCCCTTATGGAGCAGACTGGGAAGGTGCATGCCTAATTCTAAATCCTCAAGCTCCTAATATAACTTTACGAAATATCTGTTGCACTTTAGGTGGCAGATTTTTGGCCTTTGTGCAATCAAGCACATTGTTAATCATATTAAGCTATATACAACCAAACTGTCATATTTATATCAAATGATGTCTGCTTTTGTGCACCAATGTAGGCTACTCAGAGGAGACCTACCCTGAATATGACAATCCCTATGACAGACATGGCTTTGACACCATTACATTGGAGGAACCCTGCAGCCAGCCCACTGCTGAGGCCCTGGCAGAAAGGATGGAGCAAGAGGAGGAAGAGGTTATGGCAAGAAAGCTATCCATAGTGCAAGAGGAGGATGAAGAGGAGGAGGAGGAAGATGGCGAAGAAGAAGTAGATGTTGAAGAAGAGGTGGAAGCAGAGGACGACATAGAGGAGGACGAGGAAGAGGAGGAGGAGGAGGAGGAGGAAGAGGAGGCAGAGAAAAGGCAGTTGCTCAGCCCTCGTTTATCCCGGTCTACTGCAGAAAGAAAGCAGGAGAGAGTTGGTTTGGAGGTGAGCAAAGAGCTGCAGTCTCACAGTGGAGGGAAGAAGCAAATAAGTTTCAGTGACCATGAAGATGTGTTCCGCTACCCTAAAGAAGAAAATTATGAGGAGGAGGAGGAAGAGGGGAAGGAAGATGAGGTGGAGGAAGAGGACGAGGGAACAGAGGTAGAAGAGGAGGAGGAAGTTGACGAAGATGACCCAGTCATGGAGGCAGAGAGCCTGCAGTTCAGTTGCGAAGGTTCCCCGAACCCAGAGGAAGAAGCAGAGGAGGATAAAGAAGAGTATTTGTTAGTGTCAGCACCTGTGGAGGGTGACGGTCCTACACATGCAGACATGCCTAAAGAAGTGGGGGTGAGTGGGCTGAGGATGAGAAACAGGAGAGAAACATAAAGGACTTTTTCTTTCCCTACAGTGAGTTTTATAACATACATTGAACTCGACGATCCTCACTCTATACTGTTAATTACTTATCCCTTTTGTGTGTAAAATAGATAACACAGTCTAAACAGAGATATGCAATGCTGCTCCTAAGTAATACTTTTGTACAAATAACATTTTCCTTTCACACCACCAATATAGTACAAGCTTGTAATACATGTTAGAATGGTATATTTTCATTTAGATTCTGTTCTATTTCCAGGATTTTTTTGATAATTAAATATCGTAATAGCCATGCAATCATTCTTTGTTCACACTATTGTACATTCATACCAGACTCCTACAATAAAGCTGAATTGATCCATCCATGTTAAATCTTTTGAAAGAAAAAGAAGACATATTTTGACTTACTTCAGTTTTATTTTCTTTTTTCATGATCAAAGGACTGTGTCTATACCACCACAGTAAATCGTACACCAATTTAATGTACATTACAACAAGAGCACTAAAAACAGAAAGTGAAAGAACCTTTGGTTCCTGGACACATGTATGAAAAGCAGACTTTACAGCAAGAGTATCAACATTTTTTTAAAATAGAAATTTAAAATAGTTAGAACACAATTGAGTACAAGAATAGCACATTTGATAAAGATTTCCTCATAACCCACAGTAACAGTAGCGGTATCAGATTGTTCTTTGCCTTCGTTCAGTGTTTTTCTTTAATGGTTATAAAAGACAAAATACCGTCATATATTTGAGAAAGGACACTCCCCCATGGGGAGCAAGAGGAATAATCTTTTAATATTAATAGTAAATTGTGAACAGTGATTAACCATGTCATATAGAAACTTACTGCCAGTCAGATGCAGAATGGACCAACATCAGTGGAGCATAAAATGAATCAAAGAGCAAGAGATGAAATACGTGTTAGCAGTTGCAGAGTCACACTGTTGCTGTGTGTATGTTGGCAGTAAGTCAGTCTGTGTTGAGTTTGTCTTTTTCCAGGAGGAGACATCAGAAGACATGAGAACAACATCAAGCCTGAGTGCCTTGGATGTCATATCTGTTGCCTGATTTACAGTACAACGTAAATAATTATTTACCTCTAGTGATTTGTGTTGAGGGCCTTGTCTGATTTCTGATTTTCATGTTTTTGTGGACAATCACTAAAATGTTGTCCAGATGTGTACTTTGGATTATTATTTTCTGGAGGTCTAAATGAACTTTGCAATAGACAATGTAGCTACAGAGAAAAATTTCTGATGCATGTGAGGGAGGACTGCAAGTATAGCAAAGACCAATTCAAGCTCATTTTACGGCCAAAGCTTAACACTGGAATTAGTCTTGAAAAGGCACAATAAAGTATGTACAGCTATATCTCATCCACCACAGACTTCAAAGTAAAGTGCACCATCATCCTGTACATTCACATACATGACACTGTGACACACTATTGTATATGGTACACAGCACAGTGTAACATGACTTCTCCCTGTTCACGTCCATGTGTGGATACAAGAGATATTCCTTCTTGTGATGTTAATTTATGTGCTTGCAGCTCCATGGAGCCGATACTGCAGAAATTGATGCAAATGATAACAAAAATATAAACATACAAATGAACATGTAATAAATACATAAATAAGAAAAATAAATATACTGTGACGTGCATGTTATTTACGTTTAATTCAGTAACTATATAAGCAGTGTTCATGCTTGAGGAGGTGTGACATTGTGTTTTTTATGTGGCAGACTACATAAAATCCAGGCAACTTTTAAAACTTACAGATGTGCAACTGTTAGTTATAATTTACACATAAAGAAACGTTAAATTTCTCTAACTACTACATAAAGGAACAGTGTTTGTTTTTATAATGCCATTACAGTACAAAATGACTATAGTTATCAAAACAAATGAAAGTGGACTACTCTTTGTGCTTGTTTTCTTCCAATGACCAAGACCATCCTGAGGTCTCAGCCCCCCAACACGCACACACATACACACAAAACTTTAGGCCCACAAAGCATTTTGGGAAATGTAGGACTTCCAAGGTACTGGGCGGTTTGGAGATGGCAAACCAGCCCCTGGATATATTAACAGCCCTTGTTTAGAGGACAGATGGACCAGTTCTTCACTGAACTCCAGGCTGGGTTCTACTCACAGGCTAACTTGCTGTCAAAGCTGGAGAGGGCAATGGCAAAGGCTTGCAGGGCACACATTGGGTAGTTATAGTCCATGGTGAAGACATCTTCTGCCACACGACCAAACTGCATTACAATATAGTCAGCTAGGGAGGAAAAGAACCAGGACACACAATTTTAGATATGCCTCACATCTTTCCCCCTTCCTTTAATTTGTATTACTAATTATGAAGACCCAAATTATTCAATATTATTTTTTCAAAAATCTTTAGAAAACAACCATATCAATAAGTATGAGTGACTGACTGGCAGGCATCCTTTTGAATTGTGACACCACAAACATATAAACCACCACTGTGAATCCTAATGTTAAAACACAGCAAAAACCCTCTTGCTACTTTTAGTTCTGACTGGTGAAACTCACCGGCAATGCTCGTTGCCCACACTTCTGTCATCATTTTTCTATCAGGACATGTTGTTGTTTATTATTACTTACGTAATTTATTTCTCTATTACCTTCTTTCATTATTTACAATTTCTGGAGTCACTACTCCACCCTCTGATGTGGAATATAAAAGAAACTTACGGGGAAGTGTACAAAACATGGATCTGTTCACTGTACTTACCATGAAACCCTTTAATAGTAATAGGTATGGAACTCACGGTCATTGTCGTGGATGATTTGGAAATTCTTGACAGAGGCCTGAGTGACTCTTCCATGGAAGTTGAGCACATAGGATTGTGTGTCGTCGTTCCACACAGGCGTCTTGTTGTGAAGTTCAATCACGCTCTCTGTGTTCTTGTTCTGCCACCTGGCCAGCAGTGACTCGTGGTCCTATAATGAGGATGAAAACGACAGCTTCAGACCATGGACATCAAAAGCTTCAGATCAGTTATGGAAGTAATAATGAGAGGTTGAACTTTTCAGCACAGGTGTGGCTATTGAGAAAAACATAGCACCTACATTTCGTGGGCGAATGGACACTCTCTCGTGGTCCATGTTCATTCCAGGAATGATGACACTCATTTTGCGAGGTCCTTTGAATCCTAAAACATTGGTTTCCTAGATTGAAGAGATGATAAGCTGTACTGCCAAGCATGGTCACCAGACAGTTTTGCAGAACTTAAGCAACAGATGATGGTATATTTTTGTATTAAATATCAGTTATGTCACATTTCATCTGAAACTGCATTACATTATATAAAAATGTCAAATTTACATTTATTGATCTGAAGACTACATTACATTTTTACATTTCTACTGTACTTGAAAATCCTTTTGTAAAATAATGTATGTATATATTTATGTAGCTACAGCCTAATCTAAATCAAATGTTATCTTATATGTCAAAAGTCATTCTCCTTTCCAAAGAATCTATTGGATTTATACTTGCATAGAGGATAACTTGATTTCACCCTGATAATGGCACTGCCCTGACTCCTCAGTTTGTTGCATGGATGTCTTTACCTGATTGTCTGAGTTAGAATCTCTAAATGAATTTCAAAGGTCACCAGACACATTAACCTGGATGTTGTATTTTCAAAGCAAATACAATGAAATGGCGTAATATAAAACAGTTTTTTGTTGGTTCCTTACTTCAAACCAAGTAATCAATTAAATGTTGCTGTAAATATCACATCTTGCATTGTAACTGATTGACACGCTATGCCTCAACTTTGTCTTTGATGATATGAAACACAGTACAGCTTTGGGAGAACTAGCAATTTGACCAACTCACATAGCAAATGGCTGCTAGCTCCTGCCGCAGATTGCTAGCCTCGAGGCTCGTAGTGCTCTTCATAGGGTTCAGACCACTGTCATATACAGTGAACTTGGTTCCCATGAGGTTAGACCTGCAAACAACACGCAACACACCTAAGACATCTGGTTGTTGGTCTGTGTGTGTGCGTGTGTGTGTGTGTGTGTGTTTGTGCCACGCTGAAATATGAACTTCTATGCTACAAATACTAATAAACAGCAATGGTACCAAACTTGTGACTGAAATGTGAAGTACCTGTTGACTTATTCCTCAGAAAAGTGACTGATACAGTGGCATAAACTAAGTCTGATATTTCCAATGTTCCCATTTTGCCATTTCACACTGACACATCCAACATGTTACTGCTACAACTTTTGCAAAGGAACAGCAGCCATCTTGAATACCCCACTTCAGGTCACGCTGACTGTTGAACAGTTGCTGTGCTCCTGCGGTATTGTAGCTCAGCAGGGAGTGATGGCCTGTCTTCCCAGCAGGAGGATGGTCAGATCTAGATCCTGTCAGTGAATGGTCACAGAGGGAGGCGAGTGGCCAGTGGAAAGTGCTTTGCCTGTGAGTGACTTCTTAGCCAAGATGAAGCTTGAAACGGCTTGCTGATGATTGTTTTTTATGTAAACAGGAAGTTTACCCATGTTGTCAAATGGTTTTTCTGTATTATTTTTTGACCAACCATTCTTAAAATGAAACAATGTTTCAATTGGCTCTTCATTTGCTCTGTTTGTACAAAGTCCATTACTGTCAGTCTCATTCTCTGACATGTGTGCACCATCTTGTAACTAGTATGGTCTCACAATGGTTTTAAAAGATGCAGCTTTAAGCAGCTGAATGATTACCTCTATAGACCAAGCCTTTTTGAGGACAACCCCCTCAAGAACTGGAGGAGAACTAGATGAAAGGTCACTGCTGATTTAAATTTAGATCTCCATCATTCAAGTGGGATTGTGATTGTAGAGGTTTGAGAAGCGCATCGACCAATGGTCAGGCCAGCTCTCAAGATTAAAGGCTGCGCAGAGCCATATTTGATTAAACTCCACAGGAGTTTCCATGGAGCCACTAACATGGCCTTAAAGCCATCTGTAAGGATTATGTCACTGCTCACTTCCTGCCAATCTTCATTTGACCTTAAACATTGAGTGAATTTACAGCTAATGTATATTTATGATGAAGGTATGAGAATACAAGCATAAAAATCTTACAGCAAAGTTGTTTTCAAAGTACAGTTTAACCATAACCCTAATAATACATGAAGGAATGGGGCTCCAGCTATTCTTCAGTTATGCACACATGGAAAATCTACCCTGTAGTTAATTAGATCCCAAAGGCTTAAAAAAGTGAAAAGGTGTTGTTGTATGGTGACAAACACCTAAAGGAAAACTCAAATAGCAGTGACAGTGCAAAAGTTAAATAGGAAATCATGTACAACTTACCACACTTTACATGATTTGTCAGAGTACAGAATTCTTAGTGAGGGCTGCCAAAATTTTTCATGCGGCAACAGTCACTGAGGACTTACCTCAATTTACCAATGAAGCTCTCGCCACCTCTGGACAGATCAGTGGGATCAATGGAGATGAGGTAATTTGATGTTTTACTCTTTTTCCTTTTCCTGCCAGCTAACAGAAACACCTGTGAAACATTAGCAGATATTCGCAGATGTCTGACATGAAGGGAAGGTATAATTTTCAGAAACTGTGTCACTTATTATGAGAAAGTATTTATTTAGTATGGATGTGCAGAGTTTTCACATGTGTTTAATACTCAAAATTTTTTTTGTTGTGTTTCGATGAATCCACAATCCGACCCTTCTCACCTTCTTCCCATCCTCTCTCTCCAGATGAAGGTAGTAGGTGGGATACATGCCTCTGTCCATGCCCTTCTTGTCTCTGGTGATTCTGCACTTAACTCTGACCCCCTGGGGCGCGGGTCGCAGAGAAAACTCTTCAAGGTCATCTACATCAATGGCAGTTTCACTGACCGGCGGGGTGGGTGCTGAGGCCACCTCCTGCGGGAGAAAACAGCCCGCACAGGCCAAGACCCCTAGTGAGTTGGCGGAGTGGCGAGTGATGCATTAGAGTTGACTTTCATTAGAGCAGAGTAATGAGTATGAAGATCGAATCGTCCACTGGGACAGAGAATTAGAGCACAATGTCTAAAATAAGGACCCTGTGCAGACAAGGGAGATGGAGTTGAGGAGAATTAGGAGCATATAGAAATGTTGATTATCACTATAATTTCAGTGTAGTGGCTGAAAAGAGGCTGTGTTTTTAAAGAGGGTTACATGGTTATCTGATCCAAGTCATGGTTATCACACCTGAAAAGGAGAAAAACTAAATCAACGTTGATTCAAACATTAGACCAAACAGATCCAAAGCTCACTGACTTCAATTTATCATACTGTACATATGCAAAATAACACCTAAAAACAACATATAGTATAATAGAAAATAATAGAATGTTTGATTACATTTTAATACTGACAATGAGTCCACCTTAAAACAAATTGGGTTTTTTTATTTCAGGTGTACATCTTTCAACCAAATGAACCATTTTCCCCTTCCAAAGTCCTTGAGGCAAATACAGTATTTATGAGATTACTGTTCCACCACCTGTACACAATATTGCCTGAACTGAAACATACCAGGGCAAAATTTCTTTGAGGCATCTGTATGGCTGAAAAGCTAGAGGGCAACCGCACTTATGTATCACATTATCAAGGCGTGATGGTCTATTACTGTACTTCCAGCCATGAAAAGTTTTTAAATAGGAGCCAGCTGAACCGGCAAAATAGAATATATATCTTTCTCTGCTTGTTTTTCTGAGGTAAAAAGGACTGTGCACTGTGAATGCTTTACCTTGCATGACTTCTTGCTAGTGGCGGAGCCTGGCCTTGTGTTGCTGTTGAGCTGTGAGGAACTGGAGCTAATTTCATCTTCATCATCCTCTTCTTCATCAAAATTCATGCTGCTGGATATACCTTCACAAACAGAAAAGGAACATAGAAAAATAAATGAAGTAGTCACTGGGTTTTTCACTTTTTTCATGGCAAATAAATAAATTTAGCCTCCAACAGTAACACATTTCCACTTCATCCACGTTTACACCTCATTGTTTTTAAAGGTTGCTTTAAATTTCTGGTAAAATCCATTTTAACAGTTTGAGGTTTAATAACTTGTGTTCCATATTTGTGTGTCACATGTTTCCATTAAATGATGAATGAAGGTGTTTCTGTTGGTGCTTGTTGTCATCTAGAAGATGACCAACACTTTCATTGCATGGGGTGTATTGCCATTCAATGTCCGATTTCCCATGCACACTGACATCCAAGTAAATGTTTTAATGTTGTAAAATTTAAATTGGTAGCAGTTGTAGTGAATTAATGAAGATGACCATTTCCCGTAGGTCAGGGAGTGCAGCGAGGAGCACCACCAGGAGGCCACATTTCAAGCTAGTCCACATGAGGCTGTGTTTAAATATCTTTGGGAATATTGAAAGAAACAAACTCTGCATAACTTGTTTTAAGTTACCATTTACAGCCCTATGTGATAAGGAGTACACTCGTTGCAAGTTATTTACATTTTAGTAAATAAATATGGGTATAAATGTGGACTCACAGTTGCGCTATCACAGATGCAGAGACAGAGCTTCGCCTGAACACTGACAGTACCTTTCTTGAGCATGGTGACACGCAGATCCTGTTTACTCTGCGACTGAGTGCCGCTCATGACAGGCTCTCCCTCACCCTCGTCTGTGGTGGGGTGACCCACCGTCAGGATCTGGATCTGACCGTCATCAAACTGGGAAGCCAGGCCATCGATTGCTGTGGAGCCACAAGCCCACAAGAACAAACTCCATCAGAATACAACTGCACTACTTATCAGTCTGTGTCTCATATTAACATACAGTAAATGTCCAAATGAATCCTAGGCAGTCTTCGCCATCAGAACAAAAACAGAAATCAGTTATGTAGTCTGCACCTGACTGTGTAAGTGAATTTCATTTCCACTTAGTTGAATGTGCAAGCATTCTGCTCTCTGTTCTTACATTTTAAGTAATTATTTTGCTAACTGTTTCTTCCGACTCAATCAGCTTCTAATGTAAGAAGGGAGGAACATTATGTCATTGCTGCAATAGAAGTGCAAAACAGATAAAGATAAATATACAGCTTTGTTTTAAATGGAGGGTTTGTTCTGTTCTGTTTTTCTCCTGTATTTTATTCTATGATTTAAATAGCTGGGAGTTTAATTTCAGATGGAATCAATACCACAGTGATTCCGAAACCTAAATGCAGATGATTTTCTTAGTAGGTGTATAGTAGTTTAGTAAAATCAATCTCCTGAAACTTCATTCCTTTGCGTTGGAGAATCAGAGTGTGACAGGCAGACAGGGAGACAGGACCATCAGCAGTGAGTTTGGCGCTAGTGACCTACTCTACACATCTCCACAGAAATGTGTGAGTAAACTGTGTTTTACCAAGATTAGTAAATATACTGTTATAGCATAGTGTTCCTTCTGCAATAACATACAGCAAATGTTAAAAAGCATTAAAGCAAATGGAAATAATCAAAGTATTTTACATAAGTGGAAAGCAGCCTGATAACACTCAGATTTGAATGACTAGTTTATATCTCCACTTGTGGTGTGTCAGCAGACTGTCATACATCATTACATATGGTTGAGCCCTCACAGGCATGACACCACAGCATTGGCTAAGAAAGCAGTTTCCCTGGCTGTGTTGCTTGCCAGATGTGGCTTGAAAAGTCAGCAGGTGAGCCATTATCTGATAATATTTGGATTTTGTCTCTGTGCATTGCTGCTCGGCTATTGACTTAAATCTTATTTTTTTACTTTTTGGCTTATTTGTAGTTTAAACATGAATACATACAAACCAAGAAGAACATGTTTAAAAGCAACAACCTAATTTAGCAAGAAATAGATGCAAAGATGCTTTTTGGTGTGTTTGGACTGTAAATATTTAACAAATAGCTTCATGGCTCAAATACCTTCTGTGTATTTTGTCTTTTTCACTTAACCTCTTCTGACCTCCTCCTCTCCAACTCAGTCTGTCCTTCTTGCAGTGTGCCTGTCTGTTCATCTCATCTTTATCTACTCTTCACTCTGTCTGACTACCTGACTGACCTTTGTGCTTCCCCTTTCTCTCTTTCTTGTCGCTGCCCGTCTGTGGAGTGGAGCTGGCTGATGCTTTGCCCTTTTTGGCTGAGCGAGGCGGCTGTGCCTCCGCTATCACCTTCACCTCCTCCTGTTCAGCTTCTTGCACTAAACACAGGGATGGTAATGACCAGCAGGACATGTGGATTATCAGGAAGGGTGGACAGAAAAGAGGACAAATGGAAGAGAGGGTTGAGATCAGTTACATTTACAACAGAAGAAAAAATATAAATATTATGTTAAGAAGACAATAAAAAGAAATGTTTAAACAAATATAAATTGTTAGGACAGGCAGTGTATAATGTTTTATAGAGTGGCTGGCCTGCAGGAATAATATTAGAATACAAATCAATAATGGTTCCTCTGGTTTCTAATGTAATTTCAAGAAAGAATTATGCTTACCATTGTGAAGAGAAATGGATAAGGCTGAATAAAATTGTATTTCTCTGTAAAAATCAATAAAATCTTAAGATGTAGTTTTTTCAAATTGATTTTTATAGGATGCATAGTAATTGAGTATAACAGGTACATTTTAAATATGCTGTGCATGAGGGAAATATTAGACTCCTTTTCAGCAAGTGTACAGTATCATGTACACACTATTATTATTATACACTAATGATTCCCCTTCTTTCCATCAGAATAGCCTAGAACATTTTGTAAACATGTTTTCTTTTCTGTCTGTGGGAAATGTGACACTTCAGGGCTTTGAGCCCAGAAAGTGGCCCTTGGAAACAGGGATTAGATGCTCTGCTCTGGTTGCTGTGTGCAGATAAGAAGACCTCATCAATCTCAGTCCTAACAACTAACACTAAATGCCTGCAATCTATGGTACAGTATGGGGGATTGGTGATTTTAAAATATTAATATTATAGGTTTTGTAGGTTTTGTTTTTTTTTCAGTTTACATGAATATATGTATAGTATACTGCATTAGCTTAAAATCTCTTTGAGCACAAGAGCAAATTCTTCATGTAAACACGAGCGACTGATCAAACAAGCAGTCTGCCATCTTTATTTGTTCAATCCATACTGTTTCATAAATGCTCTGTTTGAGCTTTCGGAAGCATGGGAGCCCCAGATAAGTGGCAGTGATACTCACCATGGTAGATGGTGCTGCTGTTGCTGCTGAGGTAGGATTCTACAAGCGGAGCCTGTTCCTCACTCTGTTTGGTTCGACGAGCGCGAGATCTCCCGTCCACAGTAGACTGGACCATCAAAGGCTCCTGCCTCTTCTTCTTCTGCTTCTGTTCGAGGAGTGCTCGCTGTTGTGGAGGTTTCATGGTAGGTGTGTGCATGCACACAAACATGCACAGAAATAAAAGGTAATAAAAGACACAATTTCATCAAATGAAAGAAAATAATGCTTAATAAGAAGTAGTGAGTTAGTTTAAAACATGATGTGAATGCAACAGTTTTGCAGCAGATTATGAAATAATTTTACCCAAAAATTGGAGAGGTGAAGCTTTAAAGCTTTATTCTCCACTTCTTCTGTAAATAACGCCTTGATAGATGGTACAAATACATGATATACATCTCTAATTCAAATACAATACAAATAGAAATGCATAAAATTTTTCATCTTAATTTTCCATTTTAAAACTCATTTTTCCATTTGTGATACTCTAATCAGGCCTTACATATTTTCTCTTAAACAAGTGCAAGTGTTGGGTTTAAAAGTAAGTGCCAATAAAAAAGGCTGAGATAACTCTGTTAAGCCAATCTGAAGAGGTTTCAGGATGAGCTGTCCAAACCGCTCCCACCTGAGGCTGGATATAGCTATTCATTTGGACTAACTGTCAGCTATATGCAAGTCTTCAAACCAGAGTTCATCAAATATTGAAATTTTCTATTAGTGGAGAACTCAGGCTGCAGATCTTTGGACCTCTACAGTCTGTTCTTGCAATCTCACATCTTTGCCAAGACGGTGTTGGCTGTAACAGTACGGACATTTACAGTAAAGGAATATGGAGGCTTTGACCTGTGAGTAAAGCACAGGTTTGCAATGCACAGCTACACCCAAGCTTATCTCCCTTTTTTCTAATGGGTTACTTACAAACAATGAGAAAGATATTCAAGATACCAGCAGCAACCAGTAACAATTTTATTAGTATGTTATTCATACAGCAAAATTACACTGTTAATAGCAAGAGAAAGTAGCAGCAGATTAGCAATTTCATCCAAAGCACCAACAACATCATATATAATATACTAGTATACAAATAGTCCCCATATAATAGTTTTTAAAATGCTAAAATTATTTATTAGGAAGAAAAAAAACATGAAATGTTTCATTTAATTGTACTTGGCTTCACCTTTTTTGCATGTGCACTGTATGTGCACTGATATACTGAGCTTAAGTCTTGTAGAGCATTATACACATCCTCTCATCACAACATTGCCCAGAGAGATAACAGGTCCTAGCTGTCCATTTGTGGCCCAAGGATGGAGCAGCGGAAGTTTACTGTATGTCATGATAAAACTGCCCTGTTATAATTGATTTTGACCTACTTGTCTCTCCAGTTTCTGCTGTCGGAGGTTGGTGCCCTCGTCATCTAAAGTGCTGCGAAGAAAACAAAACAAAAAACAAAGGGGGGAGAGGGTTATTAAAATGCTGAGAAGTTTTCCTCCACATTTGTTTCTGCTGCAAGACATTTTGTTTTCACATTTAGACCAACTTCACACTGAAAATGCATGGGGTCATTAGTCTCTGAAAAACAAAAAAATAAATCTGGTAAATCAGTGAAAACAATTAATATACTTATTTCCATTGTTAAGGGATTCGTTTTCTTGAAGAACAGAAGGACTTACCATGCAATTTACATTAACGTATTGTCTCATACTTTGTAAATAACAAAAAAAAACTTATGTTACATTATTTTTATCTAGTGCATACCTTTGATACAGATATAGTTAGTTTATATACAATGGCCAGTCAGTTGTATCATTACTTCAGTTCACTTATTAACTTTATGTCCACATGTTCCAATTCTGATTGAAGCTTTTTTTAATTACTGATTAAAATATACAGAATCATTTTAATTTAAATTTAATTACAACACAGCACTTACAAAATAAATGTAAAAGCCTCATCAAGGAAGCACTGAAGCTGTTTATTGAGAACATGTGCACTTTCATACAGCCCCCAATAACAAGACCTTAGGGGGCTCTTACAGAGACGTTATCTAGCTTCTTGTCAGTGAATACAACAGGGACATAATCAGAGGCATCACTTGAACATGATCTAAATAATGTCTTAGGGTCCAAAAAAATGGAACACATATTACAGTATGAAGGCCAATCAGAACACTTTCTTCTCACATTGAGACACTACTTTATTTCCCTGAAAAACATAAGCGGGTTTAGGATGCCTACTGGATTTCCTAGCAGTAGATCATTGGTGATGAATTAATACTCCACTGTAAACTAGAATGTATTTGCAAAACTTTAAAAAGGGTTGAAGCTGCAAAGGTAAATGGTATTACAAACCAAGAGTGACCAGAGGTGGGTGTACAGAGCTCCTTAACTATCTCAACAGAGATGAAGTTGTATTGCAGAAGAAATCATCATCAGTTTTTCAGTCGATGGCTCACACTTAGGAACTACCAAGTAAAGGTATGAGTGATGTATGAGTGCACATGCAGCAGCATCTGTCATGAGAAAAGCAGAGGCAGAAGGTCTGAGGATAGTGGGTGTCATTGTAGTGTATTGCAGTGTTGTACAGATTAAAAGCCCTTTGAGCAACATTTTAAATTTTGAGCTACATAAATAAAATTCTCAACTTGACTTGACTTGACATTTCTTCTCGTAGGGAATTGAATTTTCACCCACGGTTGCCATGAAAGGTAGCTGTTAAATTTTATATGTGCTTCCATCGCTAAGAATAGCACCTATTTTCAGCTTCACAATGGCCTCCATTTTTTTTTTTGACAAAAGAACTCTATAAAAAGAACTACAGATATTTCTCAAACCCTTGCAGCGCCACGTCCCTGCTGTCCATACGTACAGTATTGTTCCCGTATGTTCTGTCAGTGGCACACAATCACTCTCTTTAAGCGTCACTAGAAGCTGTGCCGCTGTTGGTGACACCTATGGCATCCATTATAAACCATTGTAAATTAAGTGAGAGGCAGCTGCTCTCAGCCAACACACTTCACCTTTAAAGAGAGGGGATTAGACAGAGGGAGACTTTGTCTGTTGTGTATCACGACAAAACTAGATAAAATGACTTCATTGGTAGCTACAGTGCTAACCCTCTGAGTCCTCCTCGTGTAAGTGCTTTCCACCATGTTATCCTGTTAGTGTTGACATATACTACTTTTTTCTATATCCTCTCCAGCAAACTTAATATGTGAAGCCATGCAAAAGCAATGCAAGGACAAAGGGAAACCAAGGAGGGTTCGTTGCAAGAATACCATCTTGTCCAAGCAGCACAGCACACCGCTGACTGATATCAGGGCAGCCATCTGATCTCGGCCTCTTAAAACGATTGTCTGAGCTTGCTTTGCTGAGCAGATGAGTTCTAATGTGACTGGGTAACGTCTTTCTCTACAAGAACACCAGTATTGACTTGAACATTATTTGATTTGGCAGTACCCTACCCTGCACTGAGACATGGCCTAAGCAAATGCGTAATGGCCAGTGCAGCCCAAGCAGTGATGGTAAAATGAGCGTTGAAATGATTTCAGCCAGTTGGCCTCTGTTTCTCTCTCCATCTCAAAGTACTTTAAGTGCCTTGTGTCTCAGCATATATACAGACATAAATTAACTTTTTTTTCCCACTGCAGTCTTGTTGTTGAGATCATTTCTAAACAGCCAAACATTAAAAGAATGGATAAAATAGTAACTTCCTGCATTGGAGGAGAATCAAACCCAGGTTACAGCGCAATAAGCACTTATCACAGAGCAAGGAGTTCAGAATTTCCTAACATATACTTGAAGGAGTTGATTGAAAACAATGCTAATATTACATTAATATTATTTTTAGTGAACTAATTAACTGATTGACAAGTTGTTTCACAAATATTTGAAATTTCTGCCCTGAGGTTGCCAGGTGGATGATAAAAGCATCACATTTTGCACCTCCTTACATTTACTGAACAGCTATTTGTATTATGAGTAGGGACATGAAATTACATGAATGTTGATTCAAATTAGAAAATTAGCATTAATGTAGGAATTAAGTGTACCCTTCTTCTTCCTTTCAGTTTCTGCTGGGTGAACAGCTTTTCATTTACAGTGACCCTCAACATATCTGTGGTGTGTTGGTGTGGCAATTTGTCCACCCGTCTTTAGTCGTGCACGGAGAAGTAAGTGACACTCATCTTGTAAAAACAGCTACAGATCGGGCACAGCAAAATGACAACAAATCAAATTATGAATGTATTTGTGATAACGTGTCTTCCACAAACAAAGTTATAATTCAACAGATGCCTGTCTTTCTCTGTAACGTTGTTAAATGCCGTCTCCATGCCGGCAGCAGCTCTTCATTTCCACATTAGACTCCGTCTTGTATTTGTGCTTGATCGTATAACATTATTATTTTTCTTTGTGATAGAACCGATACAGATTTTTGAACCATAAGTTTACTTCACCTAATTTCATGCACTATAAGCCTCAGGCATTGTTGACCTAGGTTCCTGCTAAGGTTGGCTAATGCTACCATTGCCACCTACAGTACCGCTTTTTTGCTTTCCACCAGTCCATAAACTGCACTTATTAAATTTGAATAGATTAATAACTCATTAGCCAAACAACAGGGTATTTATCCGGCACCAGTGATGTGCTGGATACTCTGTCGCTTTGCATCCCGTCCTCCCTTTTCACCACCAGAGCTTTTAATCACTGGCGACAGACTCCACTGATTGTTCCTTCAGCTCGTGTGGCCCCCGAGAAACCTCAGTGGTTCCTAATTAGAGCGCAATGAGAGCTTTCCTCCAGAAGAGTTGGAAAGAATGAGCTACAGCAGCAAGAAGGAAAGATGGGGGAGGGCTCTGCTGATGTATGATGAGTGAGAAAATTAGGTTGTTTTTCCAGTACTCTGAACTATGACTGTATTGACTTTGTTTTATAAGAATCACAATTCTTTACAAGTAAGTGAAGATTGTGTATTTCCTCACAGTGCTCATTCATTTCATCCATTCTGCCTTCTAAACAATATTGTTTTACCATGTGCAGCTTATGACAAGCATCTACTGTATTTTCTGCATTTTCTTAATAAATGCATGTTTGTTATTCGACATACTGTGTACCTGCTGAGTAATATATTAAAATGTTTTTACCCTCAACAATTAAAAACCTCTCATGCATAATGCCTGAAGATGTAAAAAAAGTGACATCATAATGTCCATGTACTGTATGTATGCATAATCAATTTGGTTGATTGCGCAATTGTGTCTAATAACTGCAGGGTTGTTCAAATATAATCAAAAGCAGAATGTGTTACATTTTATTGCTTCTCAATTTCCTAACTGTGAGCTATGAAAGGCAACTGCAGCAAATCTGTTACTATTTCGTTTTTCTGGTGCATGGTAAATAAATCAGGTGGTCTCCCGACATGGTTGCTGAGCATCTTTATACTTGTCTGTCATAACTGAACACCTGAACACAACAATGAAAACAGTGGAAAGTCAGTCCTGCAGCAACAGCACATAAGATCAGCCAGTGAATATTCAGTCTACCTGTATCTCTGCACTACCAACTCCGGTTTGATGACAAGGGCCTGCACAGATGCAATAAAAAAAGTATTTACCTCCCACTCTCTGTTCAGACATACAGACAAACAAAGTACTCCATGTCTGCAATCAGAGTAATCAAGTGTGTGAATAGGCATCAGACGGGAAGATAATGACACAAACAGAGCTGTTCCAGTGGAGGTCAAACAGCTCATTATTGTGGAGAGTCTCCGGTCACGCTTGTCCTGCTACACACTGATGATGAGGTTTGTTTGAGCTTTATATTCTGTCAAAAGGTACATAATTATTTATTGCAATGCACTGCAATTGAAAATGCAAGGTGGAGACGCTCTATATAATAACCAGCTATCACAATGACATCACTGAATTCCTTCAACAAAAACAAAATAACATAATTGAAGACTGCTGGAAGAAAGTTAAAAAAAACTGAAAATCTCAGAGGAAAAAAAAGGATTTATTGATAAGGCTCTAATTTTGTTCACTAAATCAACATCATCAGGTCTGGTCAACAAGTCTTTCAACTTGAACAGCCATATAAGTCTTGTCCCTCCCTGTGTATAGGCCTACAGCCCGTAGGAGCATGCAAGGGGGCACTTGTGCAGGACCTTTGTTGTCATGGTAACAATCCTGTGCACACAGTTAAAGTTGAGGAACGGCCATGGTTTGCATAGGTTTAGGCACAAAAAGCAATTGCTTACATTTAGAAAATGTCATGTTTTGGGCTAAAATAAGTGGGTCTTTAAAATAGAGGATCTTTGTTGTTACGGTTACATGAAAACACAAAGGAAACGAACAGCAGTCTCCTCCGTGTGAAAGTCCTATGTTTTGTTAACCCATCCATCCATTCACCCCATCCTTCTCCTAACATTATCCCTCTTTATACTACATCACCTGACTTCCTCCTTTGCTCCCGTCATAATTACTACAGCCACTAGAGGCCACCTAACAATAAAACTAGCTGCTGAGCCCTCACTCTACCTAGCAATGTTCATCCAACCGAAACCTGCTGGTTTTGGACACCTAGACTTTGGAACAATCTCCACCTGCCCATTTGACCAACCTATGTCCATCATATTTGATGAATTTACAGGTGTGCTCTGGATGGTTGCTATACACTTTTTAGGTTCATATGTGCATTATATTTGTATGTATTTTTTAAACGTAATGTTGATGTAAAGCACCTTGTAACCTATGTTAAAAAGGTGCTCTATGAATAAATTGTTACTTCCTGAGAATAACCTTTGGGCTAATTTCAACAAAGATTGAAAAAGAAATTAAGCTTTGAAGTTGCTGCATTTGGTTGCTTATGGAACTGATTCATCTGCACACCCATATTTAATGGATATTTGTAAATTACTATTCTAATTATTATGAAAGCAGAAAAAACTATATGTAAAATTTTATTTTATGACAATTTAGTTGATGTATCAAAGTACATTTACAGTAAATTGCACCTTGTCGAATGTCAAGATTAAGAAAGCTCTACTTCTAATGATGCTGTTGAATTTAGAAATAATTTTTCTTACAAGGGTAGCATAAAATGCTGTCTATTGTCAGAGAATAAAATAGGTTTTTTTCTGTCTTGAAACAATTATAATTTTTACATGGCCACAATAAATGGAGGATTTTCCATTACCTCAGCCAAGCGAATTTGGCACAGCTGGGTGGAGATTGTTCAGTCTGATCAGTCACTGAGACTGCACTTCACACTTTTAAAATAGTTTTATATGCATCACCACGCTTTTATATGTGTGACAGTCACTGGCTCATGATTGTGCAGCAGTAACTGGAAACACTGGAGGACAACCCAAGACACATGCAAACACATGAATTTTCTTTTGCATGGTGCAATGCATGACATTTGATCATGAGAAAATTAACCTGATCAGCACCGCATAGACCCAAACTGGACTAGGAGGTACATGATGAAGCTAATATTAACACAATGTGACTTGATAGGAAAACCAATACAGATCATGGAATTAAACGTCCTATTAATCATATTAACCTCAGATAGGATATTTCTGAAAAAGAAGGTGGAAATAATTGTAGATACATTTTTTACAATGCACCAAATTCAACCTGTTTTTTCAGGAGCTTCAAATTTCTGTTCTATGTGTTTCCATGTCAGAGAAAAAAATAAGAGTTACAGATTAGCATAACTCTTCAGCTACTGAAAATGCTAATCTGGTGAATTTGCTCCCCAGAGAGAAGAACTGCTGTATGATAGCTCTTTCTTTGTGGAATTCTGCGTTTGTAGAATATGTTTCCTTCATTTTGCTCATTTCAAATGAATGCATGCACTGTATATCTCTAATGAGATAAGAGAGCTAACACACTGCAGCTGTCTCACCCCAACTCCCCACATAGGCCCATGCATTCTTCATGGCAGCTTCATGGGATGAGAAAAACTGCTCATTGAGAAACCACCAATCTCTCTGCCCCCCACCCTCTCGCTGACACTGAAATGGCATTACTTAGTGATAATTTTGGATACTGATAACAGTTAATGTCTTGCTTTCATTGTTTTTATTGTTCTGCATTCAATTTCAGCATTTAACACATATTTTCCAGCACACAAAAGGGCAGGCCAAAATGAAGAGTTATTCCATATATACTATACTTCTTCCTACTACTGCACCATTCTTGCTATAATTCCTCCTTGTTAGTTTAAGTCATTCCAGTGAGTTCACTTTTTTATTTCATCGAGATCAGCATCTCAACTTTCCAGAAGTTTTAGTTAAATTCCAGAGATCACTTACTGCCCTTGCAGTCAATGCCATCTCATTTTGAAATTCATGGATTGCCACTGTAACTTATAGCAACCACAAGCCAATGGCATCTAAGTAAGCAGGGAAACCATGGCGATGGGGTATTCAATGAGAGGAAAGAGCCAGCAGCATTACTGCTGCATTTGAAAGGATGAGAGCTATAAGAAAGATATAAGTTTTACTACAAGAGTAAGCACTCATTCATTTTCTTCTTTTTTGTTATGTACAAAAAATACATCTTTAGTTGCTTATTGTTTACACAATAAAGATCATTTTGTTACACGTGCAGGAAGACATGCTCAAAAGACAGAGATTAACCCAACAAGGCAGGAACTTCCTCAGTGACTTTAAATGAAAACATGTATTTATGTGTATGAAATCACACAATCCATCATAATTATATCAATAAAACTTTTTCTTATATAATAAAATAGCACTGAATCCTAAACAGTTTCACACAGGAACAGTATAGTAAGAATGAGGAAAGATATTATCTTCAAGAGTTCACCAAATTGTGATCCTATCATTTATGCAGCTGAAATTCTGGGATTCACTTTTGCATTATTTAAACAGACCCTTATTTAAAAAAAGACCCTTGGTCTAAAATATAGATACGTATGAGCATTCTATTAAACAAAAATACTATGCAAAAGTCATGATTATACACTGTTTACTTTTATTATGCCAATTCACTGGTTACCATTATCATTTGGATCTCCTTGTCAGCTATCACACAACTGAACACCCGCCCGCTCTCTCCCTCTTGCTCTCTCTCTCTCTCTCTCTCACACACACACACACACACACACACACACACACACAATGCTTTAAAAGATGAACACTGTGCCCTTTCCTGGGTTCTCAGGAATGTTGTACAGTACCTGTAGGGAATCCAGTCGGAGGAGTGCTTGGAGCTCATTCTGTATCAATCACCCTGACTGCTGCTGTTTAACTGCGAGGCTAATGGCCTGCAACAGCACCAGTGCAAGTGACTACGGGGGTCTGAGGACAGCGATCACAGCCAGAGAGCCCACATCGCCTGCTCATCCTCTGCACACAGCCCTATATCCCCAGCCTGCCTGCGTTTCTTCGTATGTCCTCTAGCTGTGGGGCAGCAGATGACTAACAATCCAGACAGACTCCTCAGTCATGCAAACTGAGCTCATGAAATAGCCGTTGTCTCCTCTTCCATGGGTGCACTTCCAGTCAATGCCTCTCCTCTCCTCTTCCTCTCCTCTCCTCTTCTCCCATCTAGCGCCTCTGCCCCTGCTCTGCTCCGCGATGGCTCTGTAGGCTCTATCTAAATCTCCCTCCGTTTCTTGCCCTTTAAATCCCCCCTCCCTCCCTTCTTCTCCTCTGTCCAAATCTCGCTCTCTCCCTCTTTCCCCAATCTATCTCTCATTATCTCTCATGCAGCATCACCTAGAGGAGCACTGATTGCTAAGCCTTCAGCAAAAAAAGAAGGAAAAAAGGTTATCGAGAATCCCCTTTGTCTTGCCTCTTTGATATTCCTTCTATGCTATTTCTGTTCAGTGCCACCCCCCTTTTCTCTACTGCAACCATACGTTCTCTTTCTCGCTCCCTCTCTCTCTCTCTCTCTCTTTCTGACACTTTCTGCATCTTTCTTGCAGACTGTCTGTGTTGCACGAGGCATGTAAAGCAGGGACTCAGATGCGTTTTCTGGACCATAATTTATTTATTCTCTCAGAGTAAGAGGCATTAGCATACGACTGTGCAGACCAGTGTTAACAGCCTTTAATTCAACACTCTCTGCAGCCAAACAAAGGCACCCTGTGATAGTGCCACAGCTCAGAACCTCTCTCTCGCACACATCTGCTTCCGCCCTCCGTCCGCCACCCCTCACTGTCACCGCACAAACACACATCACTCACTGTGTTCCTGGGGTTATTCAAGAGTCCATCTTTGGACAGTTAAACCAAGAGGTCTCTTGTAGAACCGCTGCTTTGCAAGTAGTTGCCTCACCTCAATTCTATCAACAAGCAAACCTCTGAGCTTTACATGCTGTCCTGATTTTTAAGGACGTACAATCTCCTGAAACAATTCATGAAATCATTTGAGGAGGAAAATTTTTTACTCGTGGGTCCAGATGAAAGCATTTTGCCATCTCCTGCCTCCCTGCAAAACACCCTCAGGCTAAGTCTTGAGTATGCTGTATTTCATCATCAAATGTGTTGCAGCAATTCCAGAGTTATAGTCACATGGGTGGAGGGCATTCAATGCACCAAGCCAGTCTGAAATACACAAATGCAATCACATGCATGCACACACATTTATGATTGCTGAGGCATTTGTAATGTGTTAGGGCTTATAGTGTCAAGTTCATCCTCCCAAGGTCAGAACATGAATAATTTGCTGATCAGATTAGACTTGCTATGTTACACAGTGAAAGTGTAATAGAGCATTCAGCACTGTGCAAAATGTTACTTAAGCAAAGGCAAGTCAAACAGTGGAGTCACTATTAAGGGCATTCAAGCATCTTCCCTCAATTATTCATTGAACGCATAAAAAACAAGCATCTCTGACAGAGTTTATGGGAAGACTGCCAAAGTAAACCGGGAAGAAAATGAAACAGCAGTAAAAGCCAGTGGAGAAATAAAGACAAACAAAGTCAAACAAAGTCCATCACACACACCCCCCCTCAAAAAAACTGAATTAGCCTGTGTGATAAATAATGTCAGTAGTGCCCTCTTTTTTACTAAAATAAAAACTGTAATTACACACTCAAAAGTGATAAAACCCTAGAATCAGAGATTTCAAGGCACTTTTCCACAATTATTGACACTATTTCCTGTTAAGTGATTTTGTTAGCCTGAAAAGAAAATGGACAAAAAAAATAGGACTCGTCCTCTGGTAAACAGGTCTATATACTACATAGTCCATCCAAAGAAATATAAAAGAAATATGGCCAGAGCTAGCTTTTATTCTCCTGTGATGCCGACAACATGAGCACCACCTGCTTTACTGAAAACATAATGAAACATTGATTGCATTCTCTAATGGTATGGCCTTTCAAAAATGTCAGGTTACACAGGTGTTTTGTTTTTACTCAAACAGAAAGAAAGTGTTGACAGAACAAACAACAGTAAAATAAATCAGCTTTCATACAATCCCAAACACATATAGTGCCCCCCCCATGTCACAGACCCCACGTGGTATTCAAATAAAAAGAGGGCTGAGGAGTTGAGTGGATGACTTTTTGAAGAAGTTTGAGGATAAAATGGGCAGTTCCTCTCTAACTCTGTGTACCATACTAATTTATCCTATGAAGAAATTATCATCGTTGATTTGTAGCAGAAAAGCAATCTGTCATCAACCCTCCATGCTGCAATTAAAGCAGTATTTGGGAAGCATCAACTCTGCCCATGCCCTTGGGCAACTCCTACCCACCTCTACTTCTTATAAAGTAACAACAGAGAATTATGCACAGATTCATAAAATATGGCTATTACAAACCAGAGTTACTGAGCATCAGTCAGGAGATAAACAAAGACGATTGTCCATAATTGTAACTACTGAATCACTCTGTGATTAATGGACTGGGCCCCTACTCATCAAATGCTGTGATGAAAGTGGAAGTCACTGAGGAACAGGTGTGAGCACAGCACCCTGCTTAATATTTGATGCTGACGGGGGGGCTTTGAAGTTGGGCTTTGGTCATGTTGAGAGAGGGAGAAGTGCAGGAGGCAGGCTGACTTTCATATAATTTTGTTAAGACAAAGTGTACTCTTCCTCCTACTACATTTAGCAAACAGACTGTTGACTTCATCCTTTTTTCCCCTCTGGCCTTATAGCCATTACAGCATTGAACAGCAAATGATAAGATCCTCCTGACAAATTTAATTTTTCCACTGCAGCATTTGTACAGAGTTTTCCCAGAGGCATTTTATTGTTGGTAACAGGAGGCCAGCAGTATCAGTAATTATAATAATGTTTCTGGCACAGAAGACACACACTGATGTGAAAATGGATCTCTGGCTTGTGTCGGCCTGTCTTGGTCGGACTGGCTGAAACACAGCTGCAGGGCACAAAGCCTTAGTAGTACAGCAGCTGGTCGTACAGGACGTGTCTGATGATGAGCCACATTTACAGTAACTTCGCATGAGTCTGCATGTTGAAAATTTCTTTATGTTTTTTTTAAATTACCAGAAGCCCACGTTGTTCCACAGACACCACCGTTACAACAGCATGTTTTATTCTGTCCAGTACAAACAGGTACCACTTGTATGTTGGCAGTACACATAGTAAGTATGGCTCACTTTTCTTCTGCTCTCATTGTGCTGGGATTCCTCCACCCCCGATTCGCCGGATTCCCAGAGATCATTCGCTGTCATGTTCGAGGAAGCCTGTGAAGCTGTAGTTTCCTGAGGATTGTGGAAGGGTTGGACCTCCAACTGTCACTTACAGATGTAACACAGTGGTGAGTACCAGTGGTGAAGTACCATAACGCACCAATCATCTTTTAGTACTCTATCCACTACATGGATTATTTTTACATTTAAAAATAGTAAGTAGTAGTTAGTTAAGTAGTAAACCCTATTGTGGTTATTTCACTGTCCCCTTAGCGTTATGCATTTACCAGTTTTTGATAAACACCTCCTCACTCAACCTCATTCAGTCTGTGAAATAAGTTGTGATGAATAAAAATGTTGTGTTCAGATTCAGGCAAGGAATGCAGTGTTTTTCTGCCACATTTGGGGAAGCCTTGAAACGCGAGCGGCAGCAGGGAAAGCCTTGAAATGAGGACTTTGAAAAGAGGCAATTAGGGCACAGCTAAGGAGTGAGTCACTGACTTGATCCACATTACGTCACCACCCACGGGAGCGTGCTGCACTTCAGCAGAGACTGGAGGTGAGCCAGGGGATCCTGTCAGCGATAAGTTGGTGCGAGCTAAAAGAGCCCTGCCTGCATCAGGATTAAGAGGATGGACGCTGTTTAATAACCCCGTTTAATTATGCATACACAAAACACTCGAGCATCAGAGGAAGGAATGAGTGACAGCTGATATCAGATGGTGCAACATCTTGTGAGTGAGTGCAACTGCTCATCAGTACACGCCTTATAGTTACTTTAAAGGCCGCTCCTGCATTTACACATAAATGCATGGCAAACATAGGGAAAAAACAGTACTATACAAACTACAATTTAGAAGCGCGCACACTGGAGAAAACATAAACACACACTTGAAAAAGGCAAGAAAGACATTGTTTCCTCTTATACATCAGTAAAGTGGCCAGAAAGCCAAGATCAGCAGTAGAAGGTAGCATCAAATGTTTTCAAACCTTTTAGAAACTGTCATTACGTTCCACATTCAAACTACTTGTGACAATCTACCCAAGGAACCTCGAGGGTCATAATCAGATAACATTTGATCATCCAATTCATACTGGAGTGCCAGACTAGCGCGCTGCTTGATAATCGTAAAATAACACTACACTAAATTGACCCTTAAAATACAATGTAGGGACAGCTGATTAAGTTTTCCGACTGTTTCAGCCAGAAACAGCCCACCAAGGCCTTCAGTGAATCGGCAGCAGTCTGATGGAGCCACAGTTCAGTGGTGGATATCATCATTTATAGATGAAGTCCTTGAAAAAAAACTCCTTCACGCACTATATTTGAGAGCAAGGGTAGGCAGCGAAATTTTTTTTAAAAACTAAACAACAGGTCTTCAAAGGTTGGTGTGAGGGACAGTGGCATCTTTATTTTAAGAGGAGTTGTAAATCTTAGAGTGAGAGAGAGAGAGAAACAGAGAGACTATGTGTGAGTGTGAGCGAAAAGTAAATCTCACCCTCAGAGGCGGAATGAGAGACTGTGTGTGAGCTTATGCATGAAAAGAAAGAAAAGTGAATGAGCACATTGGCTTGTGTCCAGTATTGATTGAATCTAATGTGTGCCTTCTATTGATTCCCCCTAATGTGGGCAACATGATCCTTGCTGGTGGGGACAAACTGTGAATTTAAGTTTATAATTCAGCTGCATTTTTCATGGGTCACTTCTTCTGCAAAAGCATCTAATCAAGCTATTCACAGACCATGTGGAACCCGGCCTGCTTATGTTCGCTTTCTGTCTTCCAGACCACAGCCCAGCATAAAACTATGCTAAAAAAATCAGCAGGTGGTTGTCTGAGACACACACACACACACACACACACACAACAAATGGACATACACAGTCCTTGTATCAACATAAATCCCTGTATCTCATCTCTCAGTGCCCAACAGAGGGCATGCATAAAAGATGATTTGGATTAGAAAATGTCACGTTGGATGAAACAGTGTCCCAGTGAGGAAACCAGATGGACTGCTTCAATAAACCAAAGTTCCTGGGCATTCTTCACAGCTTCATGTACTGTATGTACAATTAGCTACTACCACATGAAAAAATTTTAAAAATATACAGCATCATTATCTGAACTAAGGTCTGAAGAAGATAAGACTCAAATGTATTCAGAACAAATGGATCTTCTCTTGAACAGCTCCAATGACATACTCACTGTTTGAATACTGACTGCAAAGGGCCGACAAATTATATTATCTTTATGGTCCCTGCCCAATAAACAAATAAATAAAACTGCTGCATATAATTGCAGCCCAGACTAAAAAGAAAAGTAATATTTCATAAAACAACCAAACTCAACCGACTCATAATCTGTGAACAGCAAATACCAAAACCTGCACCGAAAGATGGAGTTTGAAAGATGAAGCTTTCAGACACGTTTAGCAAGATATTTGCTAAACATTACATAAGCATCGCCTGCCTCAGGAACACACACAGATCTGAATCCCTTTCTGCAACAACTCCAACTAAGACTGTACGTCCTGAGCTTTGCTACACTGGTGTTTATGACAGGGCTTCCATTCAGAGACCACTTGTATACAAGGGCAACAAAAAGACACATGAAAGTCAATCCAATGATGAGTCACTGAACTCATTTTCCCCGCTGTATAAGCAGATGTGTTTAGATTTCTAAAACAGTCAAATTACTTCTTAAAGGTAAAAAGCTGTTTCCCAGCTGTTTCAGTTGTCATGCCTGGTGTTTTTTTGTCTAGCTTTCAAAGGTGCTGCGCCTGACTTGATTTGAGTTGTTTTCAGACATCTTTGAATCAAACTTTGCTCAGATGTGAAGAACCACCAAAATCTAATTGATCATCACCAGACATTGTGTCTAACATTATTTGGAGAGAATACTGTGTTAAACATTTTCATCCACTGTTACGGTTAATGTGTCAGTCACTTTATATTTCTTCAGGTGGCTGCCTAGTTAAGGTCTTTGGCTCTCATGCTATTTTATATTTGCACATAAAACAATTTTATTGTATTATTAAGATAAAAAATGAGGGCTACTTTGCATTTAAAACTCAGTTAACGCTCCTTGTCTCACAAGTATTATTTGATTACAAAACACTCCTTTCTCACCCCATGAATTTTCATCGCACAGTGTGAGCATTAGCGGACCATATGAAGCATCAAAAGCATAATGTGTCTTTTCAGAGGGTTAGTGACCCATCTTTGAATTGAAAAAGGGGCTGAGAGCTACATCCCACACAGCCTGACCCTCACACATACCTCACACCCTGCTGACAGAAAGACAGGAGAGAGGCAGAGATGTTAAACAAGAGTGTTGTCTTGTCAGATGCTGTGCGGTGTGCGACTCCTGTGTCTATCTTTAGAGGATTATGGGCATGTGACTCACTGTTTCTAAGCTGTTTCACATTTTGTTTTATTTTTTTCATCTTTACCACTCAAAGTATTTTTGCAGCACCATGCGCTCACGTACTGAATCAGAAGAGCAAATCTGCAAAAAAAAAAAAAAGGGAACGTGTGAGCCATAGCACACACCGAAAATCAAATGAAAAAAGCACTGGAGCCTTTAAATGATGCTGTTTCTTCCTCCCCTCGGTCTCACTCTTCTCACAATACAGCAGCAGTCAGTCAGCCTCTTCTCTATGAAATCATGCTCAAGTGAAAAAACCTCTCTGCGAAAAATCAACCTGACCATGCCACTCTAAAGTCTCAGGTAATTTGGTGGAGGACGGATGCAGTGCCAATAAGTGTTTTTTTTTTCATTCTACGGACATAAGCAGAGAGATGGAGGTGGAGGTGGAGTCCTGTGGTGCGAGTGTGAGTGCGCGCAGCACTCGCCTCCTAACTCAGCACCTTTGCGAGGAGGCAGCGGATGATGTCTTTCTCTGTATGTCACGCCGCCGCTTCTGACACACAGCTCCTCTGCTGGTTCGCTCCGCCGTCACCATGGCAACAGTGGAAAGTAATTAGCATTTAAAAGCTCACTGGTCGGCTATTTAACCGCAATATCTGCTACAAGCAAAGACACACATGCGCTAACACAAACGGGATGGCACCTCGCCAGTGGCCATAGCCGTGATCTGGCAGTGCCTGCAGTGTTACAGTAACACCGCTGCGTTTGCTGCGTTAAGGAGGTTGCGTTTATTTTATTTTTTTTTGACCGACAGGGGGACTCACTGAGGAGTGACACAGTTGTGTAGTGGTGACTCATGAACACACGGAGGTGCTGTCCAGCTTTTCATTTCCAGCATCTCGTTTTCCGCGAGGGAGGGCAATTCACACTCGACTGCAAACACCCGTCGTCTGTAAGAGCTGACAACGCCTTGCTTTTGTGGAAACGAGGCCGACGATTCTGTTCGCCAGCCACTGTCATGCGTTTGTCATGTTAGTGTTGTAAGCCGATTATTTTACGAACGTTTAAATGCAATTGTAGTGGGAGGAGCCAGTAAAATTCTGGCACGTGAAAAATGGAAGATGGTAAAAGGAAGAGCCCAACTTTTTCTGGTTCACCATTCTCTGATGTGTGGGAGATTAAAGTCATCCTAACAGGCTTTCTACTTCATATATCCACTGTATATCTACTATTTGTCCCCTTAACAAATAATGGCTCCTCCTCTGACATAATAAGCAGTTTTGATAAACTGACGATCAAAAATTAGAGATTACTGCAAGGCCCACCTGTTTTTGGTTTGAGTCATGCCAGTGACTGACAAAAATCTCTGCTCTGTATCTTTGGACTTGGGAACAGCGACTCATCAAACTTTCAGGCGACACAGTCAACAAACTGTTGGAGATAAAATAAAAGTATTAGTTCAGATGCATTTTAACTATTAAGATTAGTTTACTTACAGAGATAGGGAGGGATGAGACAGAGGGAACCTACATGCTGGATTCTAGAAATGAGTATATAAATAATGATCATATAACAATGATCAGCAAAGTTTTATGTGGCTGGAAGCCAAATTGATCCTCCCAATGTCCCAGTAGCTGCTCAGCACCTGTTTAAGTATTAAAAAAGGCCAGCTGCCCTCATGTTTAAGAGATCTAAGTAATCCTCCATCTATTTATTAATCTCACAGCAGTATGGTTTTAACTCCCAGCCCTCCATCAGTATTATAACAGAGAGGCAGCCCTGTGTGATTTAAGACACCATTCAAATCTCATGCTAAATCAGGATAATAAGGGCAAATTACACAAGGGATGAGTGCAATATTAGTGTATTTTTATCAAGAATGGCTGTGGCCAATTAAAAAAAAAATCACATTATTCTTGACAAACATGTATGTTTGATAATATTCATAAGGAAAACTTAACAAGAAATTGCTTTTCAAGCCAGGGTCCGGTGAGATGTGAAGGTTACTCTCATTCACTCTCTCTTTTTTCTGTACATTTCTTCTTGTTTTTTTCTCCTCCTCGATCAATTCTGAGTGTATTAAAATAGATCAACACCATGAATGAATGTATCCACTACAGAGAATCCTCTCAAATCATGCAGTGCGAGTACAGAGAGTCCCAGAGAGACCACAGCATGATATTCATTCTCTTCCATGTGATGAAGGGACAGAGGGAGATAAGACTGTGTTCATACTTGTCTACCAGTCTGCCAATGGATGGGCGGTACATAATTACACATTACACACACAGACACACGCACAGCCGTATTTTTCAAAAAACTTAATGCCACTTCTCTGTTTTACGCCATGATGTTTCACCATAGCAACCAGCCCCAGAAGCATATCCCACACACACACACACATCCACCAGTGCTGCTGAGCTGAGGAGAGGATGGAGATGAATAAAAGAACAGCAAGGGGGAGCAGAATTAATATGTTTCATATTTATGGGCCTTTTCAAAACAGAGTTGACAAAATTCATTATGAATCCATTAAAAATATATAAACCATGCACTTGTAAGTTAAAAATCGTAAAAATCCACGGTAAAAAAGATTAAATGCAATTTACCCAAACCACTGCAAACTCATTTTTGGTAATCATTAGTACCCGACTAGTACCCAAATCTCCTGCGGGCCCTGAGAGCACCCTCACTTTTCAGCCAGGATTTTAAAGATTGCACCTGACAAACTGAGGCTTTGCGCGTGCTCTCATCTGTTGTGTATAATGCACAGTTACACAGGGTTAGAAAGTAAAATGGAGTAATTAAGGAAATTAACATTTAACAGGAAGGGAAGAGAGCAGTTCCCAAGGGAGCAAGACGAGTTCTTCGAGAGCACGTGGAATAAATGAGTACAGGAGATGAGTCTTGTTCTAATCATTTTCCATCACGTTTCCTGGTGCCAACTGTCCACAGGGACTCGAGGGTGTCAAACATCTCTCCTGATGTTCACTCACGCTGCGATTTCTCCTCATATCCACCCATATTTAGATCGCATTTCATAATCTGCTCATTTACTGATTAGTGTATGTTTATATAACATACTTCATGCTCTGTGCTACAAGTACGGTAAAGCAGTAAGTGGCCATGCATACATATCATTCAGCAGCCTAAAATACTAGTGAGCATCAACTTAACTTATGAAATGTAGATTGCAAAATGATAATAGAATGATGATTTCTAACAGAAAGGTTAACATTGTTATGGTGAACATGAATGTGTATATACTGTATATCCAGGAGATATGGAGCAACATAAGCTATAATTGATCATGTTTAATTTGATTCAGTCACGTGTATATATGTATGTACATTTTTAAATGCAGATGACAAAGGACAATCAGATACATGGTCCAGGACAAAGCCCCAGTGACTTGTTATCATTCCTCTTTCTCTTTCTTCAGAGAAGAGAAAAATTATCTTTGAAGAGTGTGCTGAAGACGAGGCTTAAATGTGCGGAGGTGTTTTTTGAATTTTTGTGTCAGTGATTCATATCTAATTCTCTGCACATCGGTTCACAGCTTGTTGGGCAGCCATTACTTTGAAGCAGCCTTGAATTTTGAATGGAGTGTGTTTCTAAGCTCAAGGTTTTACATGTAAATAGAAACGGCTACACGGCAACTTCACACTGACTCAACGTGCTCTGTTTTTCCACTAAGAAAAAAAGCTCCACTCTGAAAATTATTAAATATGGTAAAAGAAAGTCAGGGTCAGTGGAAATGAATGCACTTGTGTTTAATATTTTTCATTTTCAAATCAGAGTTTTTGTTTGTTTTGCCACCATGTGCCATCACTAAAAGCACTGTTATCTTTGTCAGCTTAGCATTTTCCTCTATTTTTAGCCTTGCAAAGGCAGTTTTAACAAAGGAATCGCTTTGCCTCCATTCATAAATCATCATTTCTGCAGGATTGGCATTGACAGTGTTTGTAGCCTCCTCACTTTGATGCCTTTGCTGCCCTTTTTTTTTTTCTTTCTTTTTTTTTTTTTTTTTTTAAACGGGAGAGGTTGTTGGTTCTCCTTCACATCAAAGTGGATTTGGGTTGAATTACCCTTTGAGCAGCAGGTGTGCCTTTGGAGTATGGAGTGGCATGACAACCCAGCTGTGCCCTTTGCCTGTATACATGGTTTCTCCAAGAAAAAAAAAACAAACAAACTAAGAAATGATGGCACAGAATACCACCTTTTTAATGAGCCGTACCCTGAGTAAATGAGAACCCTTTGTCTACATTTACCAAGCCGAACAAAGCTGGTCGGATTTAATGCAATATAATAAATTCGGGACAGAAAACATAGGACAAGTAAACATTCATTCTCTCTATATGTGTGAGGTGTTCCATCAACGTTGCTATTCCCTTATTTTCTTAGCTTTCAATGCTCCAAGCCGGCCAGCATAGCCACCACAGCGGACACCCAGCAACAGAAAGCCAAAGTGCAGAGGAAGTCATCAGAGGGGAAGCTTCTCCACCTTCACACCTGATGCCAGTCCCTACTTGTCAGCAGCATTGTAAGAGATGCAGCCTCAAACCACAGAGGCAGGTCTCTTCACTGTTTCCCCAGACAATGCGAGTGTTTTTCTTTCTCTACCTCCGATCCTGGATGGATAGGACTGAGGCTGGCTGCCTATTTGTTATGGCACCCTCACAAACTCCCTCTGATCTCCACCTGAAAAAAATCTTCTGACCTCAGCAGACCCTTGAGCACCCACAATCTTCCCTCATATCTGCTCAGCAAACTCTTCTCTATCCACTAAATCCACCACCTCGCCTGGGTAGGCTGCCAAAGGTTGTTCCCAAAAAATCTGTTAGCTATGTCATTTAACATAGATTGTCAACCGTTGAGGGCCACAGGCTTCTATCAACTGCTAGCAAGCAAAAACAAGCGGTGTAGCAGAACAGAGAAATGCCTGGAAGTTTTGTCTGCCAGTGGTTTTCTACCAGTGGTTACTACAGAAACGGGTTGACAGTGAGTAAGCTATGGACTGCATAATAACAGCAATGCAGCAGAGGGCTGGTTGAGCTCTAGATTCAGGAGGTCTGATGAATAAGACATGACAGACAACGTCACCGGAAAACAATGACAGCAAGGAAGCCACATTTTTCATCAGTGGTAACAGGTTGCGAAGATACAGGACATTTTCCAGAAGCGTGCTACAACATCAATAGATTTTTAGTACGGAACCACAAATATGCTACAGTGTACCTGAAGCTGAACGGTCTTATCATCAATAAGATTTGTGGCCGAGCTCTCGGAGCAGGTAGAGAGGACGTTTTGACACCCGTTGGACACAGCTGTCACTTCAGCTGCTCTCCTGAACTGTGCTGCAGAAGTCACAGAAAGCTGCATCAAGACCTGCGTGTCCAGGATCACTTCTCTTCATAATACAGTGCAGTCCAAATATCCTATACATTTCCACATAGGTACGCAGCACTGGAAAAATGTGACTGAGCTCATGCTGAGGCCAGATTTCTCATCACATTTCTGAAGCTGGGGAAAAATCTGAAGAGGCAGCACCAAAAGGCTCTACTTTGAATAATATTTGTTGTGTGCTCCCTGTATGAGCACACAGCATTGTCATTGTCATTATCTGACCCACTCTCTGGTGTTTTTTTATGTTTTCTACTCTAGTATAAAATTGTGTTTCTTTTACAATGGAAGCAACAGTATTCTTGGATAGAAACTGATGAATCAGTCTCAGACCTTTTTGTTTGGTCATCTGCGATTTCTAACGCTCGTGCGCGATCCTTTTGTGACTCATTTTCAAAGCCACCCACACTGGGCCCCAAACACATGATAGATTCCCACTTCAAGAACTCACAGCACTTTAGTGTGACTTGGTATGCTGCTGATGAGCCAGCATTAGAAATGCGCTCATCTCTTGCAAATAGCATCGTCAAATTCATGGTTACTAATCATTTACCAGCACAAAACAATATGATATCCGATGAAAGCAGCTCACAACCATAACAAACTGAAACTTTTTGCCACATGTCAACACCAACTATTATATGCATCATTGTCAGGGGATATCTGGATTCTTCCTCAGTCAGCTGCACAGCTGAGACTCAAGGACAATAGCGCAAGCTTGACAATGTGGCCACTGAACAAACAAGGCAAAGCCTCCGAACGAGAGCAGACTGCGACATCCATCAAACAATGAGAATCGCACGTCCTCACTAACTTGTCAGGCATTTTCCCCCATCGACAATAAAACCCTGTAAACAGCGGGAAAATGAAAAGCTGTGTTTGGTGCCAAATAGAGTGTATGGAAGGCCAAACCAGGATGACACAGATACTCGCACAAGACAGGTTCTCTTAGCTTTATGCAGAGAACACAGGCTACAGTGTATGGTCTCAGATTGGTATTAGAATTAGCTTTTGGCATTTGTGTAAAACCAAAACTAGTGATGGGGGGGGTCTTTTTGACACAACATAATGAAGGATGAGAAATTAAGGAGAAAATGGCATGTTCCAATGCTTCCTCTTTTTCCATACCAGTGTATCCTGTGCAGTTGGTGAAAATGCAATATACAAAAGCAAATCCAAACTAACCTTTTTCTTTGATTAAAAAAGAAAATCTGTGGGAATGCTGTATAGAGCTCTGTAGGCTTTGAATAGTATCTCATCAGCCCACCTTGCCCCTCCATCTCTAGGATACAGTGTTTACTGAGTGGGTGCCAGGACACAGTGGGATTGTACATCCTGTAGGTCCAACAACAGGCTCTGCCATGAATTACAATGCCTTCAAAATTACACCAGCATGATATGGCCATTCTAAAACTAAGATACATAAGCTGAGGCACATCACAGAATAATCTTCAAATCATCCAGTACCAAAATAAAACAGTATCATACAAGTAATTTAGTACTTGGAAATGAATGACATCATCAATAGCTTTGCTAGTGAAAAAGAAAACCCTGCACTGCGAATTAAATGGGGACCTTACTTTCACATACAATTATTGTCGACCTACATTTTGAAGCTTACAACTACCAGCTGAAATGATGGATTTCAGCTGATTTGCAGCTTCTTGTCCGGGCAGTGTATGACCCATTCGTGTCAACAGGGGTCTTCTTTTATTTTTTATACAACTACTACTGGGAACTAAGTCCACCAATGCTGTCTCTTTTAAAAAGCCCTGCAGTCCCACGCACATTTTCTTATTTATTCTAATTTGTCCTAATTAATGATAGGAGGTCTGACAAATGCCAGTCAAGCACAGGCTACACACACTCCCACAGTCCTTGAAGGAGGTTTATTCAAGCAGAATGTGAAGCACCTGTGTAGGTGCAGCATTAGTGAGTGCAGCCTTTAATGGGAAGGGGTAATAGTTGTCATGGATACAGCTTTGGGGCCCTGCAAGAGGAAAAACAGACTATATTTCTATCTGTATTTCAGCATGTTGTCTTATGTACTCCGCACCCCACCCCCCCAATACTCAAGTGGGCCCCATGCTAGTACATTCCATTTTCACCCCTGCTCCTCAGAGAGACTGTGCATGTCATTGGAGATCTGACTAACAGAATTGGCATATGCAAATGTCTCTTTTATGTCGCCGCACATTACAAATTGGCTGCGAAAGATTAGAGGCAGGAAAACAACAACCCGCAACATCTGCACAGATCTCTCAGAGGTGGTCAACAGGTTTATTGAGCTTCTAGCTTTTGTTTTGTCTCATGTCTCATGAAGATTTGGTACAGTGACCTAAATTTCACCCCTAATGTGAATGTCTCCTGCCTGTCCAAGTGTCATGTTAACATCACCATTTATTCTTGGCTTGATTGATTTTGACTGCAAGAGTGAGCAGTCTATTCAAATGGCCACTTCTAGCAGCTCCTGTGCAGAGACACTAGACCACTATTTTAATGCACAGACCCTGGCTCCTCTTACAGCTTACATGTGGTTGCACACAGTAAACATTACTTCACAGAGCTTTGAGGTAAATATTACTTCACAGCTCTGTGAGAAATCCTAGGAGGCTAAGAGACTGCTGGCTCTGGCGGTATACTCTTGGGATGTCCAAGCACAGATTCAGAATACCAATTATACTGTCTGAGCTAACATATATTAGTACAGTGTTGTCACGATAAAAAAAAATTCACTCTACCACACCTCTGGTGATCAATGATACAGCTACAGTATCTCAGAAGACCCATTAGACTCCAAATTGTTGGCCGAGGAATTGGTTGGCTAACGAAGAGCTGTAGGTTTAATATGTTTGTGGGCTAGAAGGTATTCCTGGAGATATTTGTAATAATTGCACTGTTAACTGGTGTCAATTAATCTGCACAGTGTGTGTGTGTGTGTGTGTGTCAAGTGTACTAGATGTATATTTTGACTGTATCTACATTACTGATGTAATTTTTTAATGTTTGAACATAGTCTCAGCGTTCTTCCTCCGCGTCGGAGCCATTTTCACTGGTCATGACCATTCACTGACATACCCGTTCACACTTAGAGTATGTGTAATGTTACACTGATGATGATGCAAGTTTAACCAAATCAAATTTTATTTTCTTCCAAAACAAACGCAGCTGTTGTCGAGCTGTCGAACCTCCACTGTCCCCTACGGGATGGTTTCATTTCCCGTTCTCTCTGCGTTCACGTTCTCCACACGCCTGCTTGAATCTGTACCAACGTGCGGTCTTCATACACAGTCACCCCTAGTGAGACAGGGCCTGCCAACTTCCAGGCTAATGAGTCCAGCTCTGTGACTGAAGCAAACAGATATTCTCACTGTCACCACTGTGCCCATGATTGTTAGTCTGGTACAGTAATGAACATTGTCTCTTCTTTACAGATAGCTAGATGGACGGATAGATGTACCCACGGAGTATTATGGAATGCAGTCAGACTAAAAATAGCACAAGTACCATAGTAAACATTTCACCCATTCCTATGTTTTAATGTCTTGTTGATGGTGGGTTGTCTAGGACCACAGGAGATATGTGAACACACCAGGGACACACAATCACAGAGTGAAGCACCATGTATCTGCTAGCAGACACACTGTGATGCTTAGGCTGCTTAGTACACTCACATCGAATCTCTCATTTCCAAATCCATTGCACCTGTCAACTAATTGTGCAAGGAAGTGGGGGGTGGGGGTTCCCACCAAGCTGTAGCCTCAACCTTTAGCCTGCAAGATCGGCCTGGCACTTCAACACAAACCAAAAGCAACAGACTCAGATGCAACTGGCGTGTGTGTGCAGTTGTTGTTGTTGTTTTTTTTTGTACGTACACTTGTCGTTATGGTAAAAGCTCGCTCACCTGTCGTAACTCCATCTACTGTAAGACATGCTCCTGTTGCTGCTGACTCCCTCCATCGTCTCCGGAGATAGGATAGGAGTGGACCGGACCGGACTGGATGTGCTGGTGAGACGGCAGGGAGGGCAAAAAAAAAATGAAGAAATCAGAGCGTTACGCTCCTCTGTCTATCCCTTCTTCCTCACCAATGCAAACACGAACTGAAGGAATCGCCGTGAAGTGAATGAGCAGCAGCAGGCGGTGCTGGAGCCAGACGCTCTCCTATAGGCTGTACCACTGACAGAGAGAGGGGAGCGCGAGAGCAGCTCGGCTCGAGGTGCGCGCGCGCGCGTATGCAGCCACATTAAAACAGGCGAATGGATGAAATTGATTTATTTTGATTATTGGCCTCTCTTAGTTCCCATTTAAACTGCTCTTCCTTTAAGCCAACATATGAACACAAAGGAACAATGGAGCTGTTGAGTTCTTTTACCCCCATACATATTGTGCCATACATATGTTATATTCTGTCTTTAAAATAACCCAGGTATTAGGTAAATATACATAATTTGGTAAATGTTCTCCTTAAATTTTCACTTGAAGGAGAAACTATCATAGATGTCACAATTATTTCTCTATAATCACAAAATCACAAACAACACCAAATATACCAACAGTATTCAAAAACTTAATGAGTGAGTCTGTTCCCCGGCCAGCAGGACCAAGACCATAATGGTCCTTTGGTGTTTAATCTTACAATTTTATTCTCCCTCTGCACATGTAAGGCCTAGCTAGGATGCTGTGCAGTACCAGGATGGACGGATCCAAACACAGTTTCACTTGTACAGCGCTAGACTATTTTTTTTTTTTCAAATGATCAATGAGCCCGGAATACAATGCTGCAAATGCACATGGTCCTCTATGAGGAATGCCTATTTGAAACACTTTGTGAATACAATCACAGTGGTTTTCAAAGCATCAACCACAGCTCTTGGAAGGAATAGACTAGTCTGTCACAAGAAACCCTATTGTCCCAAGTAGAATGGCCATCCAGATTCCGCATATTGTGAAGGATAACTGGGACATTAGTCAGAGCAATGATGCCCCTCGTGATGTGTTTACTGAACCCCCAGATTTTTACGCATTTACCTGACACTAAAAGAAAGATTAGTCAGGATTTACCATTAATGGTTTGATGAGGATGAAAATGAAGTGAATCTTATGTTACAGTCCTCACCGTCAACAGAACACCTGTTGAAACTTCGGACTGTTGTGCAAAACTCTTCACCAAAAAAAATATTCTAAGCATCTACTTGAAAATTGTCTATTCAAAAAGTATAGTATGTCAACATTGAGCTGAGTATTCTGATATTATTTGAACATTTTCCAAACTCCTAAGGGAACTTAAACGATGATGGCAAAATGCATGGATTACTTGAACCGTGTCCATTACAGGTCGGCTTGACAGCATTAAATCTCACTAACACACAGTTCAGTATATAAGATTCAGGTCTGGTCTGATTTTCAATCTAAAAGAAAGATTCTCTACCCCATCTGGCTCAATGACAGATTTTATTTTAGCACCAAAAGCTAGACACAGGGCAAAAGACACTGATAAGGAAGAAAAACAAAACAGTATGATTTGGATGTACACTAGGATTTGCAGTGAGATGGGAAGTGGGTATTTAAAATGTCAGTAATTACATTCATTATTCATTTGTGTGGTTTAAAGCTCCTATGTAAAGACCAGAATCATTTCTGAATCTGTCTCTCACCTGTCCTGGCATTTTACACTCCGAGCTGATGGTGAACACCCCAAGATAAATATTAATATTCCATTTACTAAGCCACGATAAGAAAACAAAAACATTCTTGGTCACATCTGGGTGAAAAATCCAATTTTGTAGATTTGGGCCAACAGTCATCTTCAGTTTAAAATAAGAGAATTAAATATTCCTCTTTACATATATACACAGCCATGCTGTGAACATGTATTCACTTATAAACATATAAAAATACTTGTCAACTAGTTTGATAAGAAAATAATGTATAAAAGTAGAGTAGAAACATTTAATCAAGTCCATTACTTCCATCATCTGATTTTCTTGTTTATATTACAAGATGAGGATATGAAAAACAAATTGCAGTACTTCATTTCTATGCCCAAACAGAAGTACAAAAGTGGAAAGGGAAGGCAAAAAAGTATTTTGTGTCTGTGGCGATGATGATTCCACAGGTGGCAGCTCCGGTGAGTTTGTGTCCAGTTGGAGAAGTTTTATTTTTTTTTATTTTTTATTTTTTTGGTACGATGTGCACTGCTTCCACTTGTCCTGGTTTTCCAACTGGCAGACCATTGGGCTGGGGCTGGGGCTGGGGCTGGGGGAGGGGGAGGGGGGCGGGGGGGGGTTGTGTAACAGAATAATTCAAGGACACAAAACAAATACACTGCCACTGTGTCACTGGAATGATCAAACAGTAATGTGATCTATATTGTAGACTAAATGTTGGAATGAGCTGAACTAAACTGAGCTCTGAAAGCTTCTTGATTTGCAACAAATGGATTTGTTAAGATTACTTGTCAAAAGTTGAAAGAAGAGAAGGTGGTTCAGTGTCTTCATCTGAATTCATGTTAGTTTCCAAAGCTACACGATGTGCTACCAATAATTTTGTCTCTACCACTTCTTAGAATCCTGAAAGAATGCATGACGTCCGATTTTGACTGAATCGCCACCTTCATGGGAAGGATTTCAGACAGATTTGCTATTTGCGGTGCACTGAGGAGATATAAGAAAATCAGATACAGTAGACACCCCATATTAGGCAACTGAGATGCAAGCAGAAACTACAGACAAAGTAAGGAGTCCACTGCAGAATGCCAGAAAGTTCTATCATTGTAGCTTTAAGGGCTGTCTAGGTATTATATTTATATACATACTTATATATTCACTTTCATATATGTAAAACCAAACTCAACCTCACACACTGTACTGTGGTGATTTAATAGGTCATTAGAAATACACTTTGAAAATCACAACAAATGTCACTTATGTACAGTAGCAGATTAGCACATGGGAGTAAGAATGGATATGGCACAACATACACAAAGCTTCATAAGATAATCTCTCTGCTCTGATCAGACACTGGAAACTAAAGAAAGTCATTAACATTCTGGATATATAATTTTCATTCAATCTTGGTAGCAAGTACAAATGTCACTACAAGGCAAGAGAAAGTCCTTCAGAGTACAAAACATTAATTTGTCAGGCTGATTTAGAAGGCAATGTTTAGTGTTGGGACTCTCTCATGTGAATTATATTACGGCTGAAGGTGGTGTTAAAATTTGGCATTGTCAGTTGTCCATAGTGATGTCCTGGGGACAGCAGTTCCTGGTCAAAGTATCTCTCAGAAAAGGCCGTCTGAAGTCATGCACGTGGAGAAGGCAGCGGTCAGTCATCCACTTGGGATGTGATGTCAGGCAGAGTGGGTTGGGTGGTACAGAGTAGCTGCATGAGTTACAGTGATAAGGCCGACTCAGACGATCACACAATGGCAGCCGCTCTTGTCCTTCTCTTTTCTTGTAGGTTCTGGCGACGGTGGACATTCCTGTTCCTGGAATTTCCTAGGAGTTGAGAGAGAGAGCAAAACTATCAGGACACATTGGAATGTTTATTTTTGTGATCGTTCTTTTTCTTTTATTTTTTTCTTTGAATAGAAGTGAGAGATGGAAAATTCCATTTCTTCATTTTTGGTCTTTACAGGTGTTGCAAGAGTGTCTTGGAGTGATTTGGAACAATTTTGGTTGTTTTCTCTGATATTTCTGTCTGTGCACCAGCAAGGTGGGAGTCATGAGTCATGAATATTAAATGTTACAGCAACATGTGCAACATGTATACAAGTTTCACTCTGTTCTGCATTTTTCATAGTTGTATTAGGAGCGTCTAAATGTTCATCATTTAAGACACTGTTTGGTGGAGGAAAAACGGAGATGGTGCCTTTCATAAACAACCTACCTGATTACTCTAACCAGCTCGTGAAAAGCTTGGTCTACGTTCATACGGATTTTGGCTGAAGCCTCCATATATGTGACCTTCAGTTGTCTGGCCAGCTGCTGGCCCTCTTCCTGGGTTACCTGAGGCGAAGGGAAGAAGAGAACAATGACAGGCTGAAACTTGAATGTCAACTTCAAGTAAAAACACTTTTACCACACATAATTCACATTCACATAATCCCTCAAAACAAACCATGTGTTTATGATACATCAGTAAGAAGCAGTTAAGTTTGTGAGGGTGCTACATAATCATGTCACCATCCTCAATGCCATCGTTAATGTAATACTTACAGTGGCTGAACTCTATCCAGACTACAATGTTAGGCTAATGGCTAATGGCACTGCTAATTGAGTGTGCATGTGTAAAGTCCTTTCATTTACAGCTTCCTGTTGCAACTTAGATGACCATATAAAGACGAAAGTCATATTCACAAAAGATAACGGCTGCTGGAAATGTGACTCGTTTTGCAGTTTGCTGATAAAATTTTATTTTCGGGTGTACATAGATTATTATTCATTTTGAGCACTGCCTTAACGATGGCTTAATACTCTCGCTATTTATAGATCCACAGTTATATTTCTCAGAACTGTCTTCCTGACCATTCGACCCCTTTTGTTGCAACCAGTTTGTACCTCTCTAGATATGATTAGTCTAAATAAGTTATTGATATTCCAGCACCTTGCTAATAATGTTAACCAATGATTTAGCCTGTAGAATTCAGTGTGTACTGCATCCCAGACATGTTCAGATTTTCACATCCAAGTGAAAGTGACCCTTAATAACACTAAAAGAACACTGTCATTTCAATTTAGCTCTTTTTCCTCATGTACATTATATATTTGCATGTGGCAGTATCAAAAGTCCTGCATTCATGTCAAAATTTTCCAACACTGCTACTTCTCTCATTTTGATTTCATCCTCTGACGGAGCTCTCTCCTGAGCCTTCACAGTAACATCCACCTTTTTTTCCCAATCCAGTGGTGTTGTCCTCCCTTTTCATTACACTGTAGAGTGTGGGACAGTGTTGTTTATCAACACCAGAAATTAAGTACTTTTGTACGCATGCAACATTTCTAATTGCATTTCCTGTAGTAATTTCTCAAGTGTAAACAGACTACACACTTGAGTTAGTATGAGAGTACATCTGGGATGTGGCTGAGATCTGCCTCCACCCTCTCTGTGACACAGCTGTGCATACAATCTGGGACTGAATACTCCAAAAAAGAATTAGGGCCAAAGCTGGTCTAAATATGTCCAGAAAAGGATAACAAAGGTTAGATATGTACAATACTGACCATATTTTGAATAATTTGGTTGATGAATCACTCTGTCAGGGTTGGTGGACATTATTAATATGGGGGCAGAGCGATTCGGGCATAATTTACTTATTATTTGAGTTTATTGAGCATTTATTATTGAACAACCATCTGGCTATTTATTACATGAGTAGCTAGTTATCCAAATTATGTATCCAATGTAGAGCCTCCAGCATCAACAATCTCCTGGGAACTGTCATGGAAAATGTAGAAAAGGGGGAACATTAAGTAATAACACCATACGTTTGTGTCAGATGAGGCTTGAAATGCTAAAAACTGATTTCAGTGGACAAAACCTAACGTAATAATTAGCTGTATGAATCTGTAAAGTTCCTTTTCAACACAAGGGGGCGGTGTGGACTCACTGGAGGAAGTGGAGAGTGCCCCCATACAAGCAGCCAGAGAATTCATGTCATCGCACTCCCTTGTCTCTCCACCATCCATTTCTACAGTCTCTCTTTTATTCTTATACTCACATCCTGTTGTATCTCAGCAGCTAGCTGCTGCTGCGCTGCTCGCTTTCACTTTCATTTATGCAAATGTGAATCCTCCAGGCTGGTTGACATTATCTCTTTGGATGATCTAACAGGGTACGTGTTTGTCAGTCAGCGAGTGCAGATCTCTGCATTTGGTTGAACTTACTTGTCGCTGTAGTTCCAGATCTGCTTTGTTTCCTACAAGGATCATAGGGAATTCATCTCTGTCTTTCACTCGGAGAATTTGTCTTTGGAATTTGTAGATTTCTTCGAAGCTGCGAAACATATTGTATTGTGTTAATTAATGTTTTATTAACAAACAGGTTATCAGGTTTTTAAATGAGGATGCACAGATTCATCTAAGAATTCACATGTGCACACTGTGCAATGTAGCTAAATGACTCCCCACCCACACAAATGAACCTGGAGCTGGAGTCATCACCACTGTGGATCAGACTGAAGGGTTGAATATGTCAGCAAAGAAGAAAAAAGTTAGCCACACTATTGCAGAAACATTAAATGTGTTGGGCTGAGGCTCTCCTCAGTGCACTGACCTGACTGCTGTGTCACTGTAATGTAAATGCAATGTGTACCAAATAGCAAATAAAGAAAAAAAATGTCAATCTGGAGTGAAAAAAACAGAGGCAGAATGAGACCACAAGCTCAGGACGGCATTCCAGCCACGGACCCACAGAAAGCTTGGTGAGCACATAGTAAATCTGGAAAGACTTGACTAATATAAATGGAGGAAGGAAAGACTGTTTACAATATAAACATAGGGAGGGGGGTTGTGGGTGGGAGCAGGGGAATGCAGCCCACTGCGCTGCTGGGCAGGGACACAAAGACGGAGGATGGGGTGTGACAGACTGACTACATGAAGAATACAATACAGCGTAATGTGAAAAATACCTTCAAGGTGACTGGAGAACATTCTGTGAAATCAGCCCCCTTATCATGGAGTTTTCTCCTTTTATTTCTCCTTAAAATTACAATCCTTAACATGTTCATGAACTCAAGCACCATTTTAAACACTATTTATGGTCTGTGATCACAATGCATTGCATATAGATGAAATGATTATCTTTTTTACATAGAAGGATGTGCCGGAAGACAGTGCGTGCATGCCACCCAGCACTGTTTACTGTTCACTCTCTTTACTTTGTTAAAGCAAGCAGAGTCTGCTTGGCTGTGCCATAAACAAACCAGTTGCTTCTCTGTTGTATTTCAGACAAAACAGCAGCTAGAGTGGCATTTGCTTTAGTATTAAACCACACTTGCTGTTACCAAGGTTACCACAGGAGCCACCCCATAAACCAAGACTAAAAAAAAGAAGGATTACAATTTCTAATCTTTTAGCTTTCAGCCTTAAATAAATTCCACACTGTTTGAAGGTGACAAATTCTAAGAAAAGAGTCCTGGAGAAACAGGACAATGTCCCCATCCGCAGGAAACAAGGAGTCACTGAACGGTTTGATCAATATGAAAATTATGCTGAACTCCCATGAGAGATTTTGGATCAACGTATTTGACAGCGCTCTCTGCCACCATCATCAAAACACCAAACGGGAGGATATCTTTAAGAAGTATGGTGCTCATCCTTCCAGCAGCTTACAAAGACTTGTAGAATCAATGCCAAGGTGCTACTAAGACTTTTTATGTTGGGTTTTCCTTTTTTTCACATATTTGTATTATTTCATGTTTTGCAAATATTGATACATGTTTCCTCAAAAAGCCTGATCAGCCTCTTTTGGGACTTTGGTTAGTGCCTCTACATACTGAAATGAGTTTATGTCATGAGGAGGGAAATACATTCATTTCAAGCCCCTAATGTTTAACACGTCCTTACTATTGCTTCAACAGCACATGGGCTTTAAAAAGAAAGCAACGGTAGACAGATGAGTGAATGCAAGAGAACAGGATGAGGGAGGAAGTGTTGAGAACAAACGTCAATGACAAGAACAACAGCAACAGCGTCCGGAAGTACGAGCGCACAACAAGTGAGAGTATCAGTGCGAGAGTTATGGTTGTAGCAGAGAGAGGGGCAGAGGAGGGGAGAAAGAGAGGGCGGATTTTTGAAAGAGTAAACAGAGATGTGCCAAACGGAGAGAGCGAAAGACGGTGACGAGTGAGTGTGTAGCGGCGAGTTTGCACATGACGATAACTGTCACTCACCTTCCTCTGTCAGTGACTGAGAAGACGAGCAGGAAGCCCTCCCCTGTCCTCATGTATTGTTCTCTCATGGCTCCAAACTCTTCCTGTCCAGCCGTGTCGAGGACTAGGGGAGCGTGCACACATACGGTGACACAAAAGCACGCACACACACGCACACACACACACAATGACTTGCAGCAAAGCTGACTTTTGCGATCAGTTCGTCAAGTGCAACATAATGCAACAGAAACATACAAAATGGCCTACACGTGTGTCTTTGTGTGCGTTTATTTGTGTGTATTTGCTCTGGCCGTGTTTGTTCAGCAAAGTGCACTTACTGTCAAGCCTGGCTGCCCTTTCGTCAATCACACACTGCTTGGTGTAGGAGTCTTCAATTGTGGGGTCATAGTCAGTGACAAAGTATGACTGCGGGAGAGAAAAGAGTGGGGCGAGAGAGAGAGAAAGAGACAGAGAGAGAGAGAAGAAACTGTCAGCATGTCAGGGGTCTGACACTACGTCTAGTCCCACTTTTGTATGAACTGCAAACAGTACTCGCATGCTTTACTGTTTTATGCCAACAGGAAATGAAGCAATACATGCGCCATGGAAAGGCAATCAAAATGCGACTTCAGAGTCACACTTTTGATTGTTTTTTGAGGTGTCCCAGCAGGTGTTTCATTACCATCAACTATTCTGTTCTGGGGTTTTTTGCAGTGATGAGCACTTTCTCCATTTCCTCAGGGGTTTTTTTTATTGAAATTGCTCTGAGTGTACTTTGTTTTCCAGTGTACAGTATACACAGAAATCCTTCTTAGAATGATTGTGCGCTTAGGATTTGAGGCACAGCTCCGGTGACTACAATCAGCTGGTTTCAAAACCGTAGGATATTAGAACAAACAGCCGCTCTCCCCTTGTGTTTTTGGTTGAAACAGCACAGAGGAGACTTACCGACCTCTACCTTTACAACTGTCCTGCAGACAGCACAGAGATGAACACAATGCCTGCAAAAAGTTGCACAAGAAGCGCTCAAGCTAGCAGCGACAGCCAGCTGGTTTTCACGCTAACAACGCAGACGTTTCCTCAGTCGCAGCAGTCACGACCGCTCGCTCCTGAAGGCTTTTTGATTCTTTCATTCTGGGGCCAATATCTGGTCTCCTAGTAACCTAAACTGGAAGGGTGGGGCCGGGGGATCGGGAGGAGGAGAAGGAGGGATCATGCATTTTTTACATTTTTCCCGTGTTTTGTAGTTCTCGTTCTCCTCGGGGACTTGTTAAGTGGTGACAGCTGAGGGGAGTGCTCAGGGAATGTCAAACCAACACCCTAAAACACAGAGCGATCACGAGAACACACACGCACACAAAAACAAGACAAGACTCCCTGTCATTCTAACAACAAGCCAAATTAAACATTTACAGTTACACTCATTGGGTTGGCGTTTGTGAACCTGCGTGTCGTCTCACAGAAACAGGTTGTGTGCTGTTTATTTGCTGTTATTTGGCAGCAGAAGGAGGCGACTGAGAGCTTGCATTGTGCGTGCCAAATGCCACATCTCTGACACTTTGAGTCATACTTTATATAGACAGCTGACACATATCAAAAAAGAAAAAAGGCGAGTGAATCACTTCCTTAATTCTGATTACAATTTCATACAGCATGTCTGCATGAACACCCGATCAATGCTACTGACCGACACAGTTCACAGATATGTCAGTACTGGCTTGTATTTTGGCTGATAAATAACAAGCAATCTGCCAATTCTTCTCTTAATTGATTTATCATTTTATCTGTGTCATGTCAAAAACGTATGTTCTAATTTTCCCACGAACCAACCTGATACAGATTGGTTGTTTTAACTGACCAACAGTCCAAAATATTCCATAACCATTCCCTTGATGATCCATATATGGAAGAAGAAGAAAAAACATGATCAAAATAGTTGTTTCTGTTGGTCAACTAATCAATTAAAGAATGAATCATTGAAGCTCTATGCACTTTCTTGCAGAAGGCTGTAAAACAAAATCCTGCTAAAGTACCAAATTAACGGGATTGCGTTACACCAAGTATTGTAAAGGCCTCAAAAATTCATCGCCAGTCAAGCTTTACTTCAGATATGTGAATGTTTCTCCTTGTAATTTGTTTTCTCTTCCATCCTCTGCACACACACTCCCACCTGCAGCTCTCTGATCTTGCAGAAGATGCAGATAATCTCTCCCTCTCCCTCCCCTGTCGCTCGGCAGCGTGCGAGCATGGCCGGCCTGTGTCACATCTACCCACCACTGTTCAATAATTCATCAGTATTACTGTGTATCCTCCAACGTGCTTCACTGCACCGCACCGCCACTGTGCCTCCAGACGGCCAGACAGAGACAGACAGAGAAAAAGGGGGGGGGGGTGGGGGGTGCTTGTGTTTCTTGTCCCTCCCACCACCACTGCTCTCCCAGCCATAGCTTCAGCACGTGACCTCAGCTTCCCATCAACCTCTTATTCCTATTCTGTCAACCTTGGGCAACTGCATTGAGCACCGCACTCCTCTGTCCATCCCCTCCCCTCCACACGCATGGGTAGCGTAGCTGCTGCACTCCGTTCTGGCTGAGCTGATTCTCCCAGAGCCATTTCCCCCGTGATAGATGGGGCCGTTCTGCAGTGCCAGCAGCGCCGAAGCCAGCACTAACAGGAACTGTAGTTCGGCCTGGCAGGGCTTCAGCTGGGCAGCGACGGAGCAATGAGCTAGGTGAGGGAGCGCAACATGACTCAGGAGGACTACCAATAACGTACGTGTCATAACGTGTGTGTCATAAGCCAGTCTGAGTCATGTCCAGTAATATGAATCTATAAATGCTTATATTGGTCCATGACTTCATCAGATGTAACAGGCTAGTAAAACAGAATGAATCAGGCTTAATGAATCCATCAAGAGCCAGGGTTACAGGGAGCAATAGCACCCACAACCTAGTTCTACATCCACCACAAGTTCATGTTGTACAAATTAAGACAACATTAAACACAACGTCTGTGTGTGAAAAGTTTAGTTTTGTTAATTGTCCCAAAAAAGGGTTAAGTGCAAAAAACACTAAAACATATCTATAGTCTTAAAGATAAATATCCAAAGATATTTAGTTTATATTGCTGACCAACAGAGGACAAAAAAACAGGAAAAAAGAGAAGTTACCTGAGCATGAATGAAAAAATTTTGGGTGGGAAAACAGTTGAAACAAATTAAATGATTATCAAAATAGTAATTATTTGTCAGACAAATAAAAACCTGCATTAATTTTATCTACTATCGTGTTGTTGAGCTCAACACTCAAGTGTGGTACTGACACAAGCATGGAAAAAAGTTTCAAAATAATATCCAATCTGTTCGCAGCATGCTTAAAATTATCTGCCAAATTATTTCACAGGTGCACGCTGAGGACGACTGCAGACAAATTTCCTGGATAAATTTCCATGAAAACATTTGACAGCTGTCATGAGGAGACGGCTGACAGTCACAGCAGGGTCAGCAGCTCAGTTCTTAGTGTGTGAGTGTGTGTGTGTGTGTGTGTGTGTGTGTGTAGCTTGGACTGCACATGCAAACACACACGCACAATGGCCTGTGTGCACTAAATCTGGATAAAAGATTCACTGCTAAAGGTTCTCCGCTGGGATGAAATATCCAACTGCAGTACAAGTTAGTGATGCATTCAGGTGTTCTGCAGCCAGCAAACAAAGCTGAGGAAAATGACTGTTTAATCAGTCTCAACGCGCTACCTCTACTTTGCATGGAGTAAGGAATGATACTGAAAAAGCCAAGAAAAACTCAAGCTTCACTTAGGCAATCACTGGGCCAGTGCTGACATGACCACCATTGTGGGTGTGTGTGTATTTGTCAGCAATAGAACCAGGATTATTAACATCCTTGGATTTTTCACCTCTGTTCAGCAGTAGTCAATTTAAAGTTGTTGTTTTTTAAAAACACACAACATAAACAAAACAAAACCACGAGAGTCCAAAGAATCCAAAAGCCCACAGAACAATGCTGCAGTATGGTTTAGATGTTGGTGGCAAGGTGGGTCAGGCCACACTCAGCCCCAGTCAGCTCTGCAGGAAGGAAACTCCACCTCTGCAGCAGGCAGCTGGCCCAGCCGAGCCCTCGGGTGGTGATGATGTCACAGACGACATGTCCCCCTCAACCCGCCTCCCCACCGACGTCCAAAACCTGTCACTCCGTTCCCCTCCGGCATCCCAGCTATACATCCCAGCGCTCCACCGACACACAGCACACATGTACGTTCACACCAGGAAAACATTAGAGCCCGTTTTCACCACCAACACATGGACCATGGAGGATTCTCAGCTGCAGCGCAGCAGCTTTTTGTGCTGGGCTGAAATTGCCCCACAAAGTCACACAGAAAGCCAAGAAACTGGGGCTGCAGCTCATGACTTTGTCATCATCGAATATTGCCTCGATGATTATTATTTTTGTAATTTAGTCTACAAAATGTTACATCATAGCATGAATCAGACTTTACCCAAGTACAAGTTGATGTGATCAAACTGATTATTTTGTCTGAACAACAGTCCTGTACCCAAACACATGCAATTTGTTTGACGATGACTAACAAATTTAACGATGACAGAGTAAAGCTGCAAATCATCGCATTTGAGATGCTGGAACTGGATAAATAAATGATAAACGGCTTAAATGACTGAAAAATTAGTTTGTTGTTGATGAACATCGGGTGGTTCAACTAATTGACAAATAAGCAATTAAGCCAGGCACTGTATAGAAAAAAAAAGTAATATATTTCAAAATCACTAGAACTGGACAAATCTAAGCAGATTAAACCACAAACACAGCATCAAATCTTCAAGTCAAGCATAGGTGAGTAGTCAGTTTTCTAAACTGCCTCAGTATTCGATATAAGTATCAAATGCAGTACGTGTACCACCTTACAGAGATTCTGAATTTGAATATATACTGTATACAATGCACAATTATTTCTAATAGCTGCTTCAGTTTCTTTTTAGCTGCTTGCTCTTCGGTCGAGACACAAAGCAGCAAAATCCTGTCTCTTGCGACTGCTGGTTGCCAGCCTCGAGGAAAGCAAGAACGGTTGATATGTGTAGGCGTGTAATCAACATCATGCTTGCACTATGCACCCACTTCCTCTCCACACAAACAGCCTCGCTAACACTAAATATAGATCCTTTTCCATCTCTGTCAGTTTATCCTACTTGTTTGGTTAGAGCCAACTCTTTGACTGTTAACCAACATGGCATCATTAACTACACAGCACGAAACCACAGACAACACCAACGCAGTTAAAGCTGAGATTTATTTTTTTTTTTTTTTTTTTTTTTTTTTACACGCACAGACACACAAACAGATCTCTGGTGATTAACGAGAACGTGCTGCACCTACACAGATGAGGAGAAATGGTGCACCTGCCTATACGTCGTCATAATCTGGTGGGGAATGCTGCGCAAAAAAACCAACAGTCATCAACATAGTTAGTTAGTTAGTTAGTTAATTACCTTCTGCATGTGGCCTAATGCCCAATGAGAATTCATCACCCCCAGTTATTCTTTAATTAAAGAAAATGTAGATTTAATGCCATTAAATTGTGCTATTCTGGGAAAAATTCTGTCAGCATATGCAGATTAACAATATTCCCCAACCTCCTCATTCCCCGCACCAACACACACGCACACACACACTCTACAGTTTACCATAATGTTTTCTGTTAAAGCTGATACATACAGTACTACATTGGGGGAGACCTCAGACCCATTTTTTGGACTAAAAAATAGCTTGCCTGAAAACAAGCTAAGAATGATTTCAATCATTTTGCAAAATAATGATAAATCTCAGGACCAGTGTTGTGGTTTGTGCAAGTTCGCTGAGATTTGTTATTATTGCAAAGTGAAACAGAGTCGCGCGTTTGTTACCGCCAGACACGTTTTGAAAGATGGAGTTGTTTGAATTGCGTCACTGAAGTACAGTAGCAGGACTCAACTCTTTAACTTCTGATGGTGTCTATCCAAGAACAAGCACCTCTCCGCTCTACAAAATGCACTGTCAGTTGAATCAAATGTTTCATCCAAATTGATAGGTATGTCCAAGAAGCGCAGCTGAATAATAGGTGTTAAATCCTCAAACTCAAACTAGAAAAAAAAACTACAAAAATGATCATTTAATAGAGGGAAATGAATCTTTAAGGGTTAGGAGAAGTTTAGCAGTACAAATGGTTCCACAAGCTGAGATATTAGCACCTAGAAAGCTGGATATGAGAAGCCACCCTGACGGGGTGGGGGAATTGCTCCCTCCAGCAGACAGGTGAAACATGCCATTTGTAAGACTTGATCAGTGGGCCATAGCCAAGTGTGGCAGTTTCAATTAAGGACACAAACTCCATGCCAGACAGTCTGGAGCCTGCCAAACTGCGCCCTCAACTAAAGAGCAGAAGAAGGTGACAGATCGCGGTGATCCTGTCCTGATGTATTCATGACACGACAAGACAAGACAAGACCAACTCACAAGTTGAACAAGTGTATGAATGCCTCAAGAAAACGTATATTGGCATAAATAAGCTTCTACACAGCTTGTCTTGTGAAAATATTTCTATCATTTTCTTTTGGAAAGACCCTCAGTCCACAGAAACTGACTTCATTCAGTGTCTCAGTCAAACTTTTCTTGATTACCTACACATCAAACACAAAAGCAGTGTAGCATGCATTGATCCAAGAAAAAAAAAACTGACTCAGGGAATCTGCGTATCACTTCCTGTCCTCAAAGATTAAACCTTTGCTGAACCACTGGTGCTGGACTCTAAGCAGCTGCCGGTAATCAAATAGCTACCATAAGGTTTTAATGTTAAACAGATGGAAGTGAAGACCAATTCCTTTACATTTTTACACTGTCCAGCCCCCTCCCTCATCAACTTTCTTCTCATGCTTCACAGGATTTTCGCAAGTGACACAGGAATAAATGTGAGGGGCATTGTTTGGTCGAGCACTTAAGAGTGCTTGAAGTGAGAAATAGTGGAAAAAAATAAGACCAAATGAAAGGTTTGAGGGGGAGGGAGACTGTAGGCTACATGGAGAGGGAGAGCGAGAGAGAAAGAGGGGGAGGGAAAGGCATTAACTTCCTGTGGAAACACCCACTTTTCCCATGAGCTCATGCAAACCAGAAAGGTCACTTATTCAATACCTAATACACATGGAGAGAAGGAGAGCACACAATGTGTCCACTGCCTTAAAGGGCCACTGGGGACCATTCTGCTAAAGCTGGGGAAGCTTTAAGACAGTACACATTGCTGCAGAGAGTCACTCAAAAATCATAGAAAAAAATTATTTTGATTGTCAATTCCAAAACTCCTGAACCGCTGTTGTCAAGTTCACTCAACGTATTGCATGCTCAAAGTCCACAGTAAAAACACTTTTGCTGAATGTTTACATTTGAGAGAACGTCGTCTGGGTGTAGCACTGAACCTTGGCTTGATGCCGAATTAAATGAACCCACGCACATCACTCCTACGAGCTCTGCTCCTCCTAATGCGCAGCAGATCAATAGCCTGTCTCTTTAATCACTGCCCTGTCCTCAAATGCCGGCAGAGCAGTGAAACTCAAAAAGGATCATTCACTTTTTTTTCATCATGAGTTCCCCTGATAATGGTAAATATAAAATATTCAAGAATATTTGTAGATATTTAAAATGTATATATTTTTGGTGTTACATTCGGTGGGGACTTGAATATATTAGGTAGGATACCACTGCATTAGTAATTGCTGCTCATTTACTTTTTAAATTATATTTTGCATGGAAAGCTATATGACCTCTGGTCGACTATTTCTTACCAATTATCCCAATATCCCAATACCAATATCCCCTGATTGTATATTTTTCTTATCATTTTACAATTTACTGAGCTCACCTGCATTGTATTACCTTTGAAAAGTACTGTACGTCCATTGTCCGTGTTAATATTCGGATTGTTGGCCATCATTTTATTTGGTTATGATGGTATTTTCACTTGATTGCGGGGCGGCCACATCACTCCAACAATGACTGTCGTGACCCAGTAGGACTGGACTGGTCAAATGATCAAACAAGCTGTGAGCAGATAACCAGTTCTTTAAAAGTGAAAACAAAGTTAAAAGTAAAACGACTGCCTGAACAATCAGCTGTAAATGCCAGGGCTGCAACTAATGATTATATTCAGCATATTAATATTATTCATATTAATATTGCTTGAAAAGTGACTGAAATATTAAATAACAATCAAATCATGACTGATTAAACTGGCTTCACATGCATGCAGGGTTTTTTTTTTTATTGTGAGTTGCAACAATATGTATAACATTAGAGATCTTTCCTTATTCCCTGATCCCTGAGCTGCAGAGTGAAATATCATTGTAACAGATAGCAGCAGCCTAATGGTTGCTCATATTTTAATATATTTATGTTCAAGTTGCCATAAATCAAGCCAATTTAAATGGTACTTGGATTTATCACGAATACCCTGGAAATACTGGTGCTTTACATTATACACAGGTTTCATCCAGAAGGTGCTGAATGGCCCCAGCTTGCACTCTAGGCTGTAGAGTTGGGGACAGCACTCATGCAGAGAATAAAGGAGAGGATAAATGTCCCACCAAGTAGGCCAACTCCTGGCACAGTCAACCCCCCTGCTCTCCTCTAACCTCTCTGGCATTAAGACTTCAATCGCCTTGCTAAATATCACTGTGTGCTGAACTCTGAACACTTTTGAACCCGCTCAAAGGCGCAGAATCAAAGAGGTGCCATTTAAAGTCCTTTTCCCCCCCCACCAGATCACTGGGCTCGGAGCCACCTGTTTACTCTATGGTGGTCACACTGCACACACTATTGCTTTATCTCTGTTTCTCCAAGTGCATTTTGTTGAATTATAAGTGGATAACCTGTGTAAATACTGTAGAAGCCCACAAACTGATTAAACAGTACAACACAAAGATGGAGAACTGTGTGAACCGCCCTCATTGTTCTAGCTGATCATGTGACATCACTAATGTTCCCCTTCCCTGCATTAAGCCTGCTGTAAGCCCAGCCATTGATGGGTTATCAATGCTGTTTTCTCTACCGCCCTTCCTTGTTTTTCTGGGAGAGACAGGAAATAAAGACATATTTTGATAAGAGTTACTCTCTACAAGAGCGCAGTGATTCCCCCTGCACTGCATTCTGCTCTGGTGAGTCTTCATCAACGCCAGCTTTTGTGGAGGCTGGGAAACTGTAGGCCCATGAGATGCTGTGATAAAATCAATACAATTTAAGTTTAATAATCTTCAGAAATAAATGAAGCGCGGTCGCTAACACTTAGGGACGTAGCTGTGACGTGAAGTTTTCAATCCAACGAGACTGCATTAAGAGATGAACAACAATACCTGCAGCTTCTGATATAGACCAAGGAAACTCACCGCCTCGCTCAAATATTGTCATACGCTGAGAACCCTGCTTTGCTGTGACCCATCCTCTCAGACAGTATAGTGTTTGCATATGTTTATGTTTCATTCTATGCATTATTCAGTTCCTCTTCCCCTGCTTGTCTTTGTGCAGAAGTGGCGCTGAACACGCTCACATCAACAAAGCGTTATTGTGACGGCTCAGTGAGAGGACACCAGCTGCTGCAGTGGCTGGGTGGACAGAGAAACTACTGTGACTTTCAAAAAAAAAAAACCCCGCACAAAGTCACTCAGCGGAGTGTGGCTCGCAGTCTATCGTCTATGGTTTTCAGGAAAAACCTTCTGTCCAACCATATTTAATGGGATGATGAACGGTGCTGGAAAACAGAGAAAGAGCCAGAGCGTCCAAAGGGTTGGTTTGGCAAATTAAGACTAGAGTTTAATCATTCATGGAGAAACCTGTAGAAATGCCCATTATTTCATATTACTCTTATTACTATTACAAATAATGTTCTACTTCTACCTACTTCAAAATTATAATTGTCTCCCTGCAAACACCTCTAATCTAAAGGATCCAACTGTACAGCACCTGCGGGGAATGTATTCATTTTTTCCACAATCTTTCCTCTGGCACAACTGCTGAGTGTGTGCTTCTGCACCAGTGTACTCTGCTGCAGACTGTAATTCTTAGCACAGGGCAATATGTCAGAGGAAATGGGGCCACTCACTAGCATCATGTCAGACACACAGCGGCATTACTGTTGCGTCCTTTTAGGACAGCAGTCCTACAACACAGGCAAGAGAAATGCTATTACTTCAGCAGGCAACTTCTCATCAATAAGACCTAATGGAAGTATTGTCTCTGCTCTCTCTGATGGCCCTCGCTTCCTGTCCAGTGGTCAAGCCCTTGTATACAGATAAAGAAAATGATGATAATCGACAATTGTCCACGTCAAGGATACAATTTCTTTCTTGTAAGAAGGTCAGATACAGATGGGTGAAATATTACAAGAATAACCGGAATAAATAATTGGAGGAAAAATAGGTAGTTGAGTTGCACTTGATTGTCCCCAGGGGGGAAATTTTATTTCACAGCGCGGTACATCACATGGGAAATTCAGCATTACACTCTACACACATCAACGCACAACAATACACGACACGAAAGGAACAGGCAGAACAACATGAAAAAAAGACGCATAGCTCCCACAGCGAGTCACTGCCTGTTTGAGTCTGCTATGGCTGCGGGTACCGGGCTTTCACCACATCAAGCCGCTCCGCACCTCAGGGACCTGTACCTGCGCCCAGAGGGCAAGTACAGTGAAGTGGGAGCTGAGTGGGCGTGTGATGTCCTGTGCTATTGTATTTGCAATGCGTGTGACGGCCTTACAATTGAGCTCTGAGAGCCTGGGTGTGGGGAGACCTATTATCTTGGCAGCAGTGTTGGTTATGTGTGTGAATTTGGCCCAGGTTTATGACGGAGAGCATGTGAACCATTTGCTGTGGCCTTTGAAGTCAGCAGGCCTCACCCCCAATGAGCGTCGGCCACATCAGCATTTAAATGGCAAAATCCATTTATTCCAAAGGAATCACAAAGCTGACCCGTAAGGTTGTACCGTTGACCAGCGGTAAGTTGCTACATGACAGTTTGTTAACTCTGAGGCAGATGTATGTGCATTAGCAAGTGCAGCATGACCAGCGACTTGGCCGGTCCACAGAGAGCGCCGGCTGTGGCTTTTTCAGCAACTGCTTTAAAAATACATTGCAACCTCACCATCTATACCAACACACATCCTCGAAAAAAATGATTACCAAACCAAGACAGATAGGTCCCCAAGAAGTAAAAAATAAAGAAAGTAGGTTACAATAATTTAACTTCATTCCAATACAACATTCATTGTGGTTGACTGGCTACTGAGGCTGAATATCTAAGTAAAATATCTTCTGATGACCTCTTCCTGTTCACTCAGTTGAAGAGGACCTCTCAGTCTGTCTACTTTGCCTACGTCTTGCTTGACTGACTGCTGCCATCCTTCCTGGAAGTTTCCCCTGAGCAGCCACAGGCACCTGCTTCCAAGAGGAGGATGAATTTCACCGCAAAACAAATGTGTTCGCACTTACTATGTATGCAATAGTCTTTCCCTGTGCATCTCCTCCCAAGTTTTAGTGCGAAACTCCCAGTTTTACCTCAACCCTCCCGTAAATGCATGAGTAGGAAAAGAGAACTTGTGGGCGACATACCATGGTGGGTTTTGAAGGGCATGTTGTGACGAAATTTCCCCTAAAACGGGTGCTAACACGTCAGTACATCTGCCCCAGAGAATTTTTTCTCCCTTTGATAATGGTAAAACGGTTGTAGCTACTTACTCCTGTAGCCAGAGAGTTAACGGTTAGCTCATCAGGCTACAGTAGCTTACCCAGTGTACTACCAGCTGGCCACACGAGTATGACAAGTATGAATTTTGCAGGGCCACTTTCTGATGTCAACAGCCTGTTAGACACCATGGTCGCCATCAAAAACACCGAACGAATGAATCTTTTAGGATGATGTTAGCTCCGCCAAAGGGAGTTTCTGCCAAGGTGCAGTGCTAGTGACACGTTACTCATCAGGGTGTAACTTTTTAAAATCAAAAGCCAGCTTGTCAGCAAACTCAATGTGTGTGTGTGTGTGTAAAGACCTGAGCTCTGCCTGTTTTAACTAGCATCTAGCGAGGCCTGGCAGTGAGGGGACAATGTTTTGGTTAGACATACCAAACACAGTTTTTGGGGCAGCTGTTGACTTGGCGTGCACTGGCGTGTATGCCAATTTAAAATTCTGCATCGGGTTTTGCTGACGGCAACTGGTGCTGAGGGCGCAGAGGCGCACACAGTTGCCGCACGTTAGATCAGAGTGACAGTCGCGCAGCGGCTGTGTCGCAGACTCACCCAAACTCAAGTGTTCCTGTGTCAATCTACACATGTAGCTGATGCCTGCTGAACGGGCCTGTCTGATTGTTATCGGCCATAATCGGCGGGAGACAGAAGCTAACTTGTCGAGGACGCGGGTCACACGTGGCCATTGTCATCGGCACATATGGACAGTGAGTCGTGCGATACCGTCACCTGTTGAGGGGTTGTCTCATTCCACGCCTCACCTCCCTGATGGACAGCAGGTGCCCCACAGGCCTCTGGACACTGTCTACATGAGACGTGCCAAATGTCCACCAGCTGCCTGGCAGGCAGCTCAGGGCTCGGCATCAGTGACTAGTGCAGACATATAAAAAGAACCATTCATTGTGTTCTGTAAACTAAGTCACATGAAAAATGTCTCCTCTAAATGTGCCACACTACAGAAGGCAGTACAACTGCTTTCAATGTTCAGAAAGGCAGAAAGGCATCCAGCACGATACAGTATATAATCAACAACAGAATCAGTAGAATGCACATTAAATATAGGCACGTCACATAAACAGGTTTGCATATGTTTGCAAAGCTAAATGTTAGAAGGTGGTGGGAATGCTAAAACAGGCATCATGTGGGTTTCCCATAGCCAGAGCTGTTGTAATATGACTCTGAGATCTGAGACCCGATACTGTGGCCAGTTATTCTGAAACAGACAGATGTGTGAGCACAGAACAATAGCCAAAAACAACGCAGAGGAACCCAGTGCCCTCGCTGTCTGTCTGACTATCTGAAGGGCAGCGAGCGGAAAACAAGTGGAGATAATGCAGGTGAATATGAAAGAAAGATTACTGGCGAGAGGGACATTCTATAAGTGCACATAAACAACGGCGTTACAGGCCTCAGAGTGTTAACATTTAAATGTTAGCTCAAGACAGAATTTCTCGGTTACGGTTAAACTGAAAAGCAGCATTGGAAAATATTTTGAGATCAGATTTTGAGGTAAGGTTGTTTCCAGAGATAAGATGAACATGTGTGCCAGTTTTGCTTTGGTTTTTTTTGTAGATTTTACAAAACATATTTTATGTATCAAAATAAAACACAGCATCGGCGGCAGTTGTTACTGCTCGGGAACGGATAAGCAGAAAAGCTCACCAAGCATTTCAAAGCACACAAACACTGATTGCTGTCCTTGCTGGCGGTGACTTGCTTGTAGTGTGCAACCACAAGGCCACCTGTAGGACCCCCCCCACCTACGTGTTTTCTATGTAAACAACCGAAATGTATATGGAGGAAACGTAAATGTGAGGTGAAATGTGAGACAACCCGGTGAAGCAGAGGAGAAAGCTTCTCCGACTAGAGAGTTGAACAATCAACATGAAGACTTTCTCCAATGAAACGTAGTGCTGTCTTATTGCTTTCTTCTTTCTCCTCCTTCTCAGTATTTTCTGACAAAGGTCAATTCAAATCGAGTCAGTGTTGGGGGTTGGTTTTATATGGCTGCCCATAACAGGCCCTAATGCCAACCTTGAGAATTATCATAGATTCCTTTGACTCAGGCAAATGACGTTAGCTACAGTGTTAGCTACTCAGAAAAATGTAAACATAAGTGAATGAAATGTGTGTAAATATCTCCATCCCACTAACCACCCCCACATCCCAAAGTTCTCAAGTGTAAAATGCTAAACACAAGCAGCCTGGAAAGATTTTTTTATTCTAAGATGGGCTACATTTTAATTAAATTCAAATGCTATTAGATCAATGAATAAGTACACAACATTAAAAAAACAACCAGATATTGAATGTCAGTGTTTAGTACATTTCCACAGTTTTTGATTACTTGGTGTCATCTTCAAAATGCAAGGGCACATGCTGTCAACCGTTACTGTTAGCGGCATGGAGAACAGCTTATATACAAATAAATCATTTTTGTACATAGGAAGTAATTTATTCAGTCACTCCATGACAAATAGCCTGCCTGTAAGAGGTACCCACATGGCAGATGTTTCATCAGATTTAAGTTTTTGAATGTTGAATGTTAAAACAATGTTAAAGTTTGATATATTTTTCAGTGTACAAGTTAAGACGTTGCTCTTTTTTATCTTTTAGTTTCTTACTGACTTGTGCTTACATGACAAGGCATTCATTCATTTAATTCTTTCTCGTGGGAGAGACAGAAAGAGAGAGAGGAGTAGATGAAATTATCCTCTGATCTTAGATCTGTAAAGTCTAATAGGCCACGTTCTGGCTCTCACACCTTCGCCTCAAGGTAACAACTTTTCAGAGCAGAAACCATGCTTCAGAAGTGTGAGCTGTGCATCTGTACTTGTGCATCTCGTTGCCTTAAATGACACTTTATATTCTTCTGGTATCTGCTTCACAATACGGTAGACAGTCACTTGAGCTTCTATATAATGTTTCAGCTACAAATGAGTCAGCTGGGAGTGGTGGACCAGTGAATTCTGATGATCACTGGCATTTTCTGGGTAAACATGGCACAGCCTGACACTCAGGAACAAAGCTCTTTCTTACATCTAAGGGTGAAAATGATTTTGTTCATGGTAATACAAGTAACTTTAAAAAAGCTATTGTACAAGTGATGAAGAGTCATTCTGGAAAAGACAAACTCATTTATAATAAACACAAACAATAACCAAAACACAGTATGCAGAACCAGGAAGTGCACTTGCAGAGGCAATGTGAGCTTAAAATATGTTGATTAAACAATTTGTGTGACAGTAAATCTACTCAAATTAGTTCCTCTAACTGAAAATGGATCCTCTATACAATCAGTCTGGAATAAACAACAAAAATACAGAAAAATTAAGTTGTGCCTGATGCTGTACCAATGTCATTATTGTACATTTTTGCCAACTTAAGAGTCATCTTCCTCCCAGGGCAGCCGTTCTCATTAGCTCGGAGCAAAAAGGACGACGTTCTATTCTCTTGAGCTTCGCCATGTGGGCGGGAGTGTCTTCAGAGATCCTGAACACCCTTTTGCAGGAAAATTCCTACGGTGGTGCTGCATGGGATTTCTCCAGATTCAAGTAAATTGCCTGAGCAATGGGATTCGGGCATCTATCCATGTATTTAAACAGGACTAAGAACATAAAGCCTCACTACTGCCCCTTGGTGCCACAGTGTTCCTCATATGCCACAGTACAAAAAAATATTAACTAACATCACAGCATTCCGATTAGACATTTAAATACATCTAAACTGTCATTATAATCGAGAAGGGTTTATCTCCTTGGAAGCATGAACGCACGCCGCAGAGTTTAACACAAGGCTGCTCATAAGATAGCTCATATGAGAAGTTGGCATTTTGGCCTGAGGGTGGCACAAGAGAAACAAAAGAAATGTTGAAATTGAAACGGTTCATCTTCTGGTTAGAAACAGTGAGCTCTTGATGCCATGATACGCCAACTTTCACACCCTTCAGAAACCTGACCATTAACTTTGAGTTATGATAATCGACACATGCATGGTGACCGATGAAAAAGCGGAGGGTGATCATAGAAGAGGGAGAGCTTCTTATCACAGCAGAGTTATAGCCCTTTCACGACGGCACAGGGACGCAGGATGAACTTGTATTTGCGGTCGATTTTAACGGGTCAGCGCATATCATCTGGCCCTGCTCATGACCCGGTGTCTTGGTATAAGAAGAGGAACAAATGTCTCTTTCATAGCGGGTGCGCATATATTGAGTTGCTTTACAATCATCAAACAATTTCTACAGCTCCTCAAGACAAGTTGGCGATGAGCTGCGGCCCCTCTTGAACATACACTCTGCTCCTCTCAATCTGTACACAGTGGTCTATTAATTCTTCATAAGGAGACGGAAGAAAAAAATCCTATACAATTACGGTACCCACAAAGGTGGGACTTCGCATCAAAATCTCACACAGGGTTTGCATAAGAAAGTAATATTTTTCTTTTTAGGAACCACTGACCAGTGTAGCGGCACAAAGAGTCAATTGAGGCAGGAAGGCATTGGTGGGAAGGAGACAACAAGGCACAGTCACACTGTTGAAGTGTGCTCAGTGCATGCAAGCTGTTGTTCTAAATATCACTGTTAAGTAATTATTGGAGCACATGAATAATGCAGCAGCTATCAACGTGAGCGTAGAACGGGTCCCGCAGAGTGAACCAAACGCTGAAGAGAAATCCGAAGAACAACTACCTGTTGTCAAATGAATACGACTATTCGGCCTTTCAGCTATGATACACACGCTCCGTGCTGTTTATAGAAGCATGAAGAACACAAGTCATTTTATTTAATTTTGGGTGCGTGTGGAGACTGTCAACCAGATGGATGATTCACAAGCAGTGTGACTGTTTCACAGAAGCAGCAGGTCTATAGGAATTGCTTGCGGTTACAATTCCATGTGATTTGAAGAAGTCTTTTTTTTTCTCTGGTGGAATAGAGCTGAATGGTTTTTCTCTTGGATATTTAAATATCATAATTGTTGTTGGGTTTTTTTTACATTTCTAGTTATATGTTCTCTCATCCAAAATCAATGAACTGCTTATTTGCTTTCACAGTGCACTAAGGTCTGTGAGAAAGCAACAGGTGTCCCTCCTCCAGAGCTAAATAAACAGCATACTCTCATCACCTGCCCTCACACACACACACACACACCTGCCACAGCTGTAAAACCCCACACTAAGAGCTCGCTTTCACATGCTACATTCTTCTGGGACAAAGAAAAGACATGAACTCCCTTAAAAGACACCAAGAAATGCCATTCGGAGAATAAATGGAGTTGTTTGCACTCAGCGGTATGGCATGTGACGTATCACTGAGCCAGAGAGAAACTTGCTAAACAGCCTGCATCCAAAAATGGGCTGAGAGCAGACCGAGCGCAGGGTTACACTCAACAAAGCTCCTAAACCAAGTCTCAAGCACAAACACATGCACAAATGTGTCGCTGCAACCACTTCGCCTAACCACCTGCGACTGTTTCTGAGAAACGTAGATGAAACGGCACCCAGCGCGCCAAGCTCCACCGCTACTATCATCCCTGCATCTTGCCTCCACATGCCCGAAGAGGGCTGCCCTTATAATCCCTGTTTATTCTGCTGAATTACAATTTATGGCAACATTCCTCCTAAATAACCTTGTATCCAAGTAATCAAAAGCCATGTTAGAAAATATGTAAGATATGTGTAAAGGGAGTAGGAGTGTAAAAGAGACAGAGAGAGGTCACTTCAGCTGTAAATCCAGCTGAGGTCTACAAAAATCCTCGACTAATCTGTCTGGACGTGATCAGTCAGGATGTTTTTGCTCTCGTGCACGACTCTCCACCGCCGAGGGCTGCCACCACGCTAATATTAGCGAGCATGTGAGCAGGCAGCACCACGCTTCTGGCCAGAGACCAGACAACACAACATCTCATTATAGAGCTGTCTCATTCCAGGAGCTGCTTTGGTTGCTCTGAGTAAATCAGGCGTGTTTTTGATATGTCATTATTTCTGAGATTAAAAATAAATAAATAAATAAATAAAACCTACAGACACACACACACACACCACCCCACACGCAGGCTTCACATGGCCAACTTGACTCATGTTTTCCCTTACTTGGGACGCTTCCTCCCTCACAGACGTCACATTAAACAACACTCTGTGCACTGCAACTTTTGTCAGATGACTCAATGTTATGTCATCCCGATGCTATTTCAGCTTGAGTCAACTGCTTGGCATTAGGGCGGCCAGCAGCACCGAGGGACCTGACACTCTATCTATACTCTAGCAATGTCATCTTTTATCCTCTGATCCTCTGACCCCCAACCACCAAAAAAAAATAAAAAATTAAAAGATGGTATTTGAAAAAAATGACTTTTTTTTATCCGTACCACAACTCATGTACTATAGTGGCTCTAGTATTGAACATTTTTAAGTGATAATATTGTGTCATCACCCACAGCCATCCCCTAACACACACAAACACACACATTTCTGCACATAAAAACTACTAACATATGATTCATGATTACATTACCCTACTGAATATTCAGAGCTCTCCTTTATTAAATCCTAGTTGGACAGTGGAGGTAGACTGCCAAACCAACGCAAGTAGCCCATTTCTCCTGGCCTATTTATGAGAGTAACTAACCTAGTTGATGACAGGATATCAATGATGATAAATTGTCTCAAGAGCAGCCGAGTACACAACATTGAATCTTTTGTTTATCTGTTGGAGAAGCTGAACTATATCCATATAAGCGGAAGCAAATAACCATTTGTAATAAAAGTAAAACTGCAAAGAGTTATTGATGAAAATTATGACAAGCACTTAATATTTTTGGCAAAATACATAAAATTGGCTCTAATTTATACTCTGTCAAGATAACCACTAGAACACACACACACACACACCCGGACACGTAGTTCCAGTGATTCAGGAAGCAGGTCATGTTTTTCCATACAAAACTAGGAGGTCCTAACAGCAGCAGTAGAGGGACTTCCTTTGCCAAAGGGCCAAATTCCACATGGTCCGTGACCATTAACCCATCCAGGCTGACTCCGACCCCCCCACCCCCCCCCACCCCCAAACCTCGCAACACTCAACATAGTTCCAGGGAAAGCCTGGACTTCACAACCAGCTGTTAGGTCTTTTGCCCCGGTGAGGCAACTTCCAGAACCTTCTGAAGCGGACCCAGGTTCTCCTGCCTCAGTCAACATCTTTATCTCTTTCACGGCACCAGATTTTGCCAAACAGCAGCGAGGAAATTACACTAACCATGCATCGCACTGAACACCGAATACATACAAATCGAGAGTTTCAAGCAAAATCCCAAATCCATACTGAAAAAAATATGACAGAATGCAGAATACTGACACTCTATACTGAGAACAAAATGCAGACAGCTTGATCTTACCAGAGAAAACTTAAGCAGGTAGCGCTGACCTCACGCTAAATCTGTGTTAGCATTTGAATTCACTTTAAATGCAGTAACATAACAATCTTTGCGAGATCTACCTAAATGCTCAAGTATCATCTCTTGTAAACATCATCAGTAACTGCATGTTGTCATTTTACATAACAAATGAGAAGCTTCACAATTGCTGCACCGGTGTGCTCACCGTGCCGTTGCCCTTGGTGCATTCAATCAAGTGAAACGTCTTGTGTGTGTGTGTGTTTCATGTTCAGCCTGGAAATGCTCCCCTTCTTCAGGTCAGCAGGGTCAGTAGGCTAAAGCAAAAATCTGTGCCACAGCTATCTGATCCCTTTTTAGTTGGTATGCAGTTAATGAGCTTTTTGAACCCTCATTAGACACAACCCCCCTCCCAACACACACACACACACAAGCTTTTCACCCCCCACTCTGAAACGTGTGCCAGCCACACTATTGTCTGACAGTGTGGAGACATGCAGCTGCCTGCAGTCTGGTCTCCTGGAAGCCAGAGCCAGCATCACTAACACACTGACATGAGGGGTGAACGCACAAGGCAAAGGGCAAAGTTTGTCATCTCTTTCATGCAGTTTGCGTGTGTGTGCGTGGGGGGGCTTTTTCCAGAGGAGCTCCCCTCCTAAGTGACTATTATGAAAGCCTAGAAGGTCAAAGCAAGGCAGGCGGTGTCTGCACACTGCTGGAATGCGACCAGGGATAGAGGGAGGTAAACTGTTTACATGCCTTTTTATGTGTGACACAGATGAGTTTTCACATAGGCTGCAATAAAAACCCATGAATTGTCTTTGGGGTGGTGGTGAGGGGCTTTTATTTGTTTAAAAAAAGGATATTAAGTACGCTCTTTGTCTTCATTTCTCTGAAGTTGCTTTGGATGGGGTTAACCGGCAGCTCGCCTTAGTACAACATTTTGTGTTGCTGCTGCTGCTTATTTTACTATTCATTCAACCCTGATGGATTTTCTGTCTAGTTCACATATTTCTTGTGAGATTTGGAGCAGTTTGGTTGCTCGGTACATATATATATATATATATTCTCCCCCTCTGTAAGGATTTCAGCGCTGCAATAATCGTTCTTACAGGGACCGATGTGATTTTGGGGCAACTTTTTTGTGGGCTCTTTTCTGTAGCATGTACACGCCTCAGCTTTAAGTCCTGAAGTTGCTACAGACTAAATCCTGAGTGGTAACAACTGAGCATGGGCTCTAAATCTGCTGCTATGCTCTGCACGCCGAGTTCATAAAATGGGACAATTCGGGAGACCCACTTTCCTTTCTCTTTTGACTAGCGGCTATGAACTGCAAAGTGGAAGTGGATCTGTCGGAAATCACCGCGTTAAAGTGACAGCTGCCCCCCACCCACCCCCCTCCACCCCTCCACCCTGCCCCCCACTGTTGAATTCCCAAATTAAGCCACCCCACCTCACCCAAACATCTTCCACCAACCCCCCCTCGGTAAACAGTTTTAGGCCTCGGCAAAGTAGTGGAATGGAAAAAACAGACCCCGGTATCCGCTTACGGGGTTCCCGTATCTGCACCCCCCCACCACCACCACCACCACCACCACCACCCCCCCAAACCCTGCACTACCTCCACCCGAACCCTCCCCTGCCGTTTGCCGTGCTCTCGGCTGAAGCAGGGGAATCAAAGAATCGGCCGGCGGAGCCTCGAACGCTACTGACCTGAATAAACTGGATAGTCAGGGCTGATTTCCCCACGCCGCCGCCTCCGACCACGACCAGCCGATACTTCTCCTGCACCGAGCCGTCCTTCCAGCCAGCCATCGGGGACACTTCGCTGCGCTCGCCGCTGCCGCCGCCGCCGCTGCCGAAACACCAGTGAGCAGCAAACACCCACTTTTTCTCTCTCTCTCTCTCTCTCTCTCTCTATCGCTCCTGTAAAAACTGAAGAGGCCCTGCAGTGGAGACACCGGAGCGCAAGAGAAAAAGAAAAAAAAAGAGCCCGGAAAGGTGCCGAAAATGATCGCGTCGGTGCGGTCCGTTTTGGGCACGGGTCGATCAGACTGGGGGGGAGAGAGACCGGAGCTACGGGCGCCTGTCCATACGCCTGACCGTGTTTCAGCCTCCTCGACAACACTGCGATGTTCAAGATGTGGATCCGATAGTAGGAGTGATCAGCCTGGCCAGTACTGAAGTCTGGCGCTAGGGGCCCTTCTACAGGCTGCGTGTGTGACTGCCTCAAAACCAGCCCCCTCCCGTACACACACATACTCATACACACCGCCCTAAACCACCCTGCAGCCCCGTCCTGGGACTAATATCAGGCACCCCTGCAGTCACATTCCTGTACTCAGACATGGGCTGCACATGGACAAAAAAGTGGAGCTTGCTTACTGTAATTACGAGCAGTAAACGTAGTGATAATACACGTGCAGCTGTTATCATGAAGCAAATCCCCGGCAATATAAACGGTATTTTGCCTATTAGGTTTCTTTCCTCACGTATCTTACACGTCAAACCCAGGAATTTACACAGTAAAGAGTTGCACTTTGGTAAAGTGCTCGGTGAGAAAAGCTGACTGGCTTCACCACTATCCTGACTTACACTCGTCCAGCACTTTATTAGGAACACCATTCGCACGCTCGGTAGGTTTGCCATCAAAATATCCTTCGAGTCACCAAGATGTTGGAAACAGTCCTTCTAGATTCTGGTCCATGTTGACCCGTTCTTTCACATAAATTCCTCAGATTTTATTTGATCAGTTGTGATTCTATGAACACCTGACATTTATTTTAAAAATCAGGTACTTCCCTACATCAATAGAAAACTTTCACAAATGCTAAGTAAATTACATTTGATGGTAAATTTATCAGAATTATTCAAGAATATTTTAATACAATATGTTAGGCATGATCCCAATACAGAAACCGGATGATTGTGCATTCAAATGCAATACAAATGAGTAAAGCAAAAAAAAAAAAAGTAGATAAAACGAAAAAGCAAAATACACAATGAACAGTATACAACTTTTTGTTACTGTGTTATATCTTTATTGGAATATTATGAGAACTGCTCTATAACAGTGACTCTGAATTTAAAACGAACTCCAGAACTGCTTCCACATGGTGACGTTTACCTTGTAATTTGAAGTATGTGAAGCATTTTGAATGTATTATCTTAAGATTCAAGCCAGTTCAACTGAAATGACAGACTTAGAGTGTGTGCAAGCAGGACTTGTCATTATATCATCACGTCAATTATGTCACGTTACGACAAATTCCGCGAAGGAGCACAGCCACCGTGCCTGAGCACCCGCGGCGCCACCTGGTGTCAAAAGAGAGAAACTGGAGCTGAGGACTGAGCAACGGTCCTCGGAGTCTTGAATGAGAGCGGTAAAGTCAAGTGTTGCCAAAGATTCTGTTTCACCCACATGGGTTTAAAGCGCGGAGGACGAGATTGTTAGCAGCTTTGAAAGCAAAGGAAATAACTGTAATAAAATGCAGGCATCCATAAAAAAAATACAGCACAGTAAAACTCCAAGTGATAGTTTGCCAAAACCAAAAAATATTTTTTTTAAAAAGGATGCAAAAACTCAGACTTAAGGATATGGGGTTTCCCTGCGATTGTAAAAAAAATGATATGCTGGATCCTGGGAGGCTGTGCACTGCACACACAGCTGTTTGGCTGGGACACTCCTGCCATAGGCAACTATTTACTTTCACAGCTGAAGGTCTGACCTCGAAGCCACCTTCAGCCTTTATCTAACCCCGGGAGAGACAGATTTCACAGATACTGTAAAATGTACAACCACGGTTGTGACCCTTTTAGAAATGCCCCTTTACTCATAAATTATAAACGGGAGGGCAAGTGGAACACGTAGGTCTGTGCCAACCCTAATTCATCTCCATCTCCATCTCATTATCACAGTGACTGTAAAACTTGCAGATGGCTTTGAGGGCCCCTTTGAAATCACTGTAATGTATTATTGTAGGTCAGAGAAACAATGTCTTTGTCTGGGATGTGGATTTTTGAATGGTCGCAGAGTTATTGTCACTTTGGGGGTACCGCCAGAGCAAATTCCAATCAGTTTCTCAATGAGCAACAGATCACTAAAGGCATCTGAGGAATTCTAATTAGAGCCCAGAGCTATTAGGCTGGACACAGCGGGGCGCTCCAGCCGGGAGTCTGTGCGCTTTGAGACAAGACCAACTTTTAGGTAACAGTAAAAAGTTTCTTGGAAAATCACCCACTAGACATCTAATAACATGCTACAAGCACAGCACAACTTCTCAGGAGAAAGCACTCAAACAGGGACTGCTCACAGCATTAAAGTAATTATCCAAACTTTTATTAAAACAGTTACTTAATGATGAGTGTCAGCTAAGTAACTTAGGTGCAAAGTCCTAAAAATAAATAATGATTACAAATGAGGCCCATGCTCACACTTAATTTGTGGGCTGAAATTATATGAACTAATGAAAATATAGTGTCCAAAGTTAGAATAACATTACAGCAAAAGCTTTGATTGAATGAATGCAGGCTGAGGTTTTATCTTCTTTCTTTTATTTTCTCATATGTTTATTGAAAATAAACAGGACAGGGACATGAGATGTAGTTTTCAGACAGAAGTGATGTAGAAAAAAAAAATAACAAGCACAGAAGCAACTGACCATATAGAGTTCTGAATTTGCTGTGAGGAGAAGGCTGTAAAATGTGCGATACAAGAGAACAGCAGGTGACTTCCACAAAGTCGGAGGGATCGGCTGGATCAGACTTTCGTCTCAGACATTTGTCTTCTTTTGGGAGAGGTTGATCTTGTCACCGAGGCTCAAGGCCATCCCCTGTGGAATGAGGGAGGTTCATTGTAAAACATTGGATAAATACTGACAACTTAACATGTTAATGAGTTATTTCCTATATCCACTTTCCATTTATCCATCCTGCTCAAGTCTTTCAAGGAGGTATGAGATTTTTATCCTTCCAAATATACGAATCGGTTGGATTGTCTGAGACTGAGAGAAATCAACCGAGCCTTGACTTCATGCTGCAGCAGCTGTGACTCACCTGACTTTTGGCTCTAATGCGTATGTGTCCGTTGACGGGTGCCTCGGGCCCCAGGTGGATGGGCTTCTCGATGCTGACGTTGGCCAGGGCGTCCTCTCCAAAGATAGAACGGGCGTAAAGGTTGGCAGCCATGAAACCACAGAAGCCAGACAGTGCCTGGTTTAAAAGACAAAAAGATAAAGAGTAGAGATTATTGAATGACAACAGAGTCTCGACACATCTGAGCTGACACGATCGGGCAAAGCAATGACTGGTATAAATCAGACCACTGCGAAGCCAACAACAAAAGTCTCTGTTGCTTATTTCATTTATTTTTACGAGTCCCACCAGCTTTGCATGTATTATCTCACGCCTACCTTCTCAGGAGTCAGACACTTCATGTTGGTGGACTTGAGGATATGCTGAAGGTATTCGTTCAGGTCAGTGATGTTGGTGTTGACAGTTACCTATAACAAACAAAGACCACTTAAGGACCATCTCCAATGTTTACGTATTTTTTTCTCCCCTAAATATTTGAAGTGATTTGTTGTAATATAGACGTTGAGAAAAACAACAGAACAACCAACCTCATCAACATGTCAGAGTCATTTTGCCAAAAAACAAACAAAAAGTCATTTCTGGAAAGCCAGTCCTTTTCTGGGAACTGGCCTCAAGGTAGAAACGCAAAGCTCACCTTGTTTTCCCACTCAAACTCTGCCCACATCTGTCTGAACTCTGCATCGGTGCAGGAGGCTGGCTGGATGTAGTCCATGATGTCGATGTGGATGTCGCTGAGGACGACGCAGTTTCTGTCACTGGCAGCTCCTGAGACATCGTAGACTGCAGAGGAGGAATAAAACGTGCCCACAGACAAGAGAGCATGCCCTGGTTACACAAAGCAAAACAAACGCGACACAAGGTGGATCGCGATTGTAAAACTGGACACAAAAATGCCTCTCTCACCGATGTTGCCGAATATAATGCCGTTCTCAGTGGAAGCCACCTTGACGTTGGCCTTGATGTTGGCAAAATCATGAGGAGCCAGAGTCAGAGGTGAAGGTTTCTCAACCAACTTGAGATCCCCTGTGGAAAGAAAACAAGCCCCTCTGGTGAAACGTGTGCATTGAGAGAACCTGTACATTTCTCAGTGCGGCCATAAATAAACCGGACTAACCCAGAGTGGCCAGCTCCAGCGTGCAGTTCTGGAGTGTATCGCTGGTTTGGTTGACCACCAGCACGTCCAGCACGATGTCGTACTGGTTGACGTGAACGTAGGCCTCAGCATACACTGGGTCTGAGAAGCCCGTCAGCTGAGTCACCTAGATGGGACGAAAATGGATCACACTCAATCATCAAATATAATAACACAACTACATGCAGTTTGTTTTTGGTTATTACATCTTTAAAGCAGTGCATGCGCATAAATGACAAGGACTTCAGTAACAGTGCAGCAAAAAAGCAAGCAGCAATTATACTCATAATCAAATGAAAATAAAACTGTTGGAAAAGAAAAAAAACACTGAGTCAGTTTTCCTCAATTAAATAGCTATTGTACTATTTGTAAAATTCAAACACAAAAACTAGAGAAGATGTGTGTCTTTCCCGCTGTGCAAAACAAAAACAGCATCATCCTCTGAGGCCAACATTACTCTAAGGTCCTAAAATATTTATACATTAGAATCCCAACCATAAATGGGGAAGTCTTTGAACAGTAAATCTAATATCAGAGCAGGCAGCCCGAACCTTGTCTCCCACAGTAGTGTCTCCTGCCATGATTGCGGCAGAGCGTGCGGTGTACCTTGTTGAGTTTTGAAGCCAGGGGATCGGCGGCCTCCTTCCTCTGGGTGTTGCCCATCGCGGCCAGCAAGCTGAGCTGGAACTGGTCCTCCTTAGAAGTCATCTCATTTTTGGCAGTCAGCTGCATGAAGGAGATGGGGTCGTCCGCCTGCACCGTGACGTTACGTTTCTCAGACTCTTTCTGTGGTCAGGGGAAGAGACGCGGGGTTATTTTAGGTAACGCAGCACAATCTTAACCCACAACAGAAACAGCACAAATTGCAAATTGCAGTTGTACGTAATGAACATTGCTGTGACAATGACAATGCTCTTGATAAGGGGAATACGGAGGCTTCATTTATTGATGATGGATTCTGCGATCATAAACCAAACTTCCTTGGCTTATTAAAACCTTAAACCTCTCTTTACATGTGATAATACTTCAGCTGTCCCTGACTGTCAGGAGGTTAAATATCGAGATCAGCTCTCCGGGTCGGCTGTCATTACCTTCTGTGACAGCTTCTCCTCCTCCAGTCTGACAGTCAGCATGTGTGACAGGGATTTGCGGCACTCCTTGTTGAAAATGTCATTCATAAGTGGTGAGCACTCTGACAGGACCTTCAGGCACAGCGAGATGCGGTCCACGTCATCATCTGTAATTGGCTTCTTGGGAAGAGAAGACTTGCCCAGATGCAGCACAGTGACCATGATCAGCATGGCCTCTGCTACAAAAGACTGCAGGGGACAGCACGAGAGCAGGGGTTAGAGGGGCGTGGCCTTCGGGTAAATGGTCTTTATAAAGGCGTTGTCTGTCAGAGACTGTTGACAGAGGACAGCTTACATTGTGTTTCTTTTTGTCTTGAACTATAGCGACATAGCGCAAGGCCACTTTGGTTAGTGTGGTGGCCAGGGAAGCTGCCACATAGAAGTCTCCATCCATCAGGAAGCCTCTGAGTGGAGGTCTGGAACAACAAAACCAGTGTTTATTGACTGAGCTGGCCCGTAAAACTTCACACAACCAACAGAATATTATGGGCTCGTGAGGACGCTCCTTCACAAAGCGCAGTGTTTACCTATCCTCCTCTTTCTTTGAAGGCCTGGAGGAGCTGAGGGCACTCTGTGTCACATAGGTGCCCATCTCTGTCACCAGCTTCTGGGCTGGAGCTGCACTCACTTCATCCTCTGGCTTCACCTCCCCCGTCTCTTTCTTTATCTCGTTTTCTACAATCGGGATCTGTCCAAGTTCAGAAAGAGATGTCAGGTGCTTGTGACAATTCCAATGCAGTTACGAGGAAGCTTGTCTAACGCAGTGGACAAACATACCTCACCCAAGGACCTGCGTACTTCAGTCATCACACTCTGGATGTCTTCCTTGGTGCTGCAGTATTCTCCCAAGATCCACAACGCTCCCCTGTAGATCCTGAGATACAAAAGGGTCACGATTACAAATACTAATAACTGAAGTCTATGAAACAGTCGACAGACATGACAAAAGATCATGACGTGACACTGAAATGGCTGAAATCAGACCATTTATATTCCTTATATAAAAAGGTAAAATAGTTCCATGTTCTGTACACTTTCTATATTTGGGTTTCTTCATGTACCCTCATCACTCACTGAAGCTGTATCATTATGATAAAAACAAACTGGCTCCATGGGTTTATCTTAAGCTAATAGGCTAACCCAAATTTGACCCGCTTCTTCAGGAGAGAAACAAAAAGATTAACCAAGGCCCCTGCACAGTGAACCCCTGGATGTGCTCATAAAGCCTTACTTGACCGTTTTGATGGCGTGAAAGACTTCGAGCATCTTCTCAATGATGAGGGGTCTCAAGTTGTCAAACCTCTGAATGGCCTCCCGCACAAACTCCAGCACATCGGCAGCAGCTGCCTCATTAGTGTCGCTGAGGAATTCCATCAGCTGTAAATCATATCAACGGGCAGACGCGTCTTAATGTATTCTTAGTTTATATAGTTTTTCAACCAACATTTGGGTGTCTCAAACACCTAGTAACTATAATACATTTCAAGACCATAAATAACAGGACGCTCACCACAGGTATGACGTTGGCTGCCATGTCGGGGAAGCGCACGCTGCAGGAGTGGAGCGTGCGCACCAACAGCTGCCTGTATTTATCAGTGTCCTCGTGTTCTGTTACGTTGTTCGTCTTGATCACCTCTTTCTTCAGAACAATCACCAGCTGGGAAAAGAAAAAACGGACATTAATGTGTTTGCAGTACATTTCCCTTTTTTTTATTTCCTCCATGCCCATGCCAGGATGTGAACTACAAAAGCAGGGGTGCACCGTGCATGCCACTGACCTCTTCTACATTGCGAGATGAGACGAGGTCCAGTGCCAGCTGCAGGGTCTTCTTTCTGACTTCCAGGTCAGGAGTGCTGAGAACACGCAGGATGTCCATCACAAGGTCCTGGACAGAAGAAGCGTTGGTAACAAACAACTAAAGTCTTACAAGAGTTCAAACACTGTCGGTGCAGAATATTGGTACGGTCTCAGAAAAACTATGTTTGCAGGACACTTATCTTCCTGATGTTGTCTGCTGCTTTTAATTCTGTCAACTAGACTAAATAAAACTTGATTCTTTATATCTTCATATACATTGTTATGTTAAAGAGAAAATGTACTGGGTAAGAGTTCTTTACATTAGTTTCAGTAGGGTTCAAATTCAGGTAAATGTTCTTTTTAATAAAGACATTTTCTGCTATAAAGGGCAATGGTCACACAAGCACTAAGTTGTAGCAACAAAATGAAACACAGCAATAATTCATTCATTAAGTACCTGGAGTACACGCTCATGAGTAGGATGCTCCTTCAGTTCAATCAGGCGATCCAGAACAATCAGCTTCACGTTGTTGTCGCTCTCCTTGATGATCAAATCAATGTAGCACTGGGCAGCAGCCTGGAGTCAATCCAATAATGCATAAGAGACTGTACAGGAGCAAAGACTTCACCACTACTGGGTCAAACATAGTGCTGTTACACCACTGAAGAAACAGTCTATATGACCAACACATAATCACAGACAAACCCTTGGTGGTGTACCTTAATGGCCGTGGGAGCACTGGAGAGGGTTACAAGAGTGCCAGCAGCCTCATACTTGACCGCCGGGCTGGAGGACTGCAGCAGGTTGTAGATGCAGCGGATAAAGCGGGCGCGCTCAGAGGGGTTGGCGTGGCACACCTAACGGGCCGAGAACAAAAACAGCAGGAGGTCAGACACTGAAAGCGGCTCCTCTGGTGGCCCGCCGACGTGCTACAAAGCTTCAGTCAGACCGGCGAAGGGCCTCGACTCACTTTGTAAATCAGCTCCACGATGACCAGCTGAAGAATGTCGCCGAAAGTGTGCACTTGGTCGATACACGTGCTGAGGTAATCCAGAGCTCGATCCTGTGTGACGTGAATATGAGAGTGACCTGATTTAAGTTAGGCCTCTGAGAGAGATGCTGCGGGCTACTAGCGGTACATAACAGCGGAAATGCTGAGAAACTGACAATACGACACAAACCTGATCTGCATGAATCAGCATCATGAAAGCATTTCTCTTACAGCTGGCATCTTTCTCATTGACAAGAAAGTCGTGGATCAACTCTGGAGCATCTGGGATGAGATGTTCAAAGTTCCTAGAACAAATGAGTACTGTCAGTTGCTTGTTGTGGACTAATGGAGGCAGTCCAACTGCTTGTGGAAAGGTGACGCAACTTTTTTTGTACCTATAGATGGTGTAAATGGCCAGGACAGCATTGCGGCGCACATAGCTGTGGCGGTGCTCCAGGCACGCCCGGATCGCTGGCATGAGGGGCTCAAGCAGCTCAGACTCCTTCAGCTTGCACAGGAAACGCAGAGTGGAGCCGCGGATGAACTCATTGGGATGCTGCAGGTCCTGAAAATGAGAAGAAGGTTTTCACGTGACGACTGCCGAGGTATTAGACAGCTGATGGTTGAATATGGGGGCACTGAATGCTGCTTGCTTTCATCAGCATGCTGACTGCATGCTCCCTCGTGGCTGACGACATCTTTTGCCACATGACGTTTGATAAAGTTTGACATCTAGTTGTGGACCAACCCAAGGCACGCCTGTACAACAATCCTTCTGTGTAGTCAACATCTTAATATGCCACATCTTTCAGGTGGATGGTTTAGTTTGGCAAAGGAGAAGTGCTCACTAATGTGAATTTTAAAAAATTTGCGAGCAATGAGCTTTTTGCGTGCTTGGAAAAACATCTTTTATTTCATGTCTGGAAAAACAGAAGCTAAAACCAAGTGTTGCATTTATATTTGATTTAACGTCCTGCAGATAAAGTAGGAATAAGTTCAACTTTCGACCAGAAATTAGTGATGGCTTACTGGAAACGATATAGATTCAGCAGTGACACAGACTGAGCTGATCACAACCGTCCCTGCGTCTGTTCGCATACCTTTCTGTAGGCATCGCAGACCAGGATCATCTCCTGGAGCAGCTTGCCATCTGGCGTTGTTTTGGGGACAATCTCCCAGAAAACCAGCAGCAGCTTCTTGATGGTGTGATCCTGAAGTGGCAGCACGAAGCGGATGATGGTCATCAGCAGTCCCGGCAACTTCTCGCCATTCAGGATCATGATGATGACCTTCTTCAGGGCTTCAGTCTTGGCTTTAATCTCCCCCTTTTCTGTGGAAAGATGACGGTTATGATGGTAATGATTTGACAGATGTTCATCAAAAATGTTTTGAGAAACTGTTAAATTATTTGTTCTTTCATTATGAAAATTAAATTATTTGTATTGTGAACAGAAATTAATCTATTTTGCCATTAAACCCAGCACTGGTTACAGCTTTTCCTGATTACCCACAGACCACACAGTCAACAGTTTTCACTGAAACTATGTTCGACTGAAGAAAGTAGTGTGACAGTGACAGGGAGTTGTGTTCATCATCCAATGTAACACTGTTAAAGAAAAGTGATGTGCTGTTTTCTCTGCATGGTTTTTTAGGGCAAGTGAAGCTATCTGTTTATTTGAATAACTTTCACGTTATGAAACCTTACCTAGATCCGTTTTTAGGCTGACTTCAGAAGGGGGCTCTGAGTCAGATGGAACATTGATCAGAGTGTAACAAACGTTCTCTGCAGCCGTCATTTTGCTGCTGGGCTCGTATCTATTCAGAGGAATCCCAAATAAGTGTCGCTTGATGGATAACACCTGTAGGAAACAAAAAAAGAGGAGATTTAGGAAATGGACAGAACATTTACACAGATGCATAAATATAAGGAGAGCAAATGTGGACTATAACTACAGACACGGCCTCTGTTGTGGTTCCTGCCATGATCACACCAAGCACATACACACATATACAAACACAGACACTACACTCACGCAATCTGCCTTAGACTGCTAACAGTTTAGCCTATATTACCTTCAGATAAATATTGGAATGTGTTGAGTTTTTGACTGAACAAGAAATCTCTTATTAGAAGTGAATGAGAATGGAGTTGAGAGTACAAACAGGAGTCATTATTAGACCAGGTATAAAAAAAAATATTCAATGAGAAATATGAGAACCTGACTATTACTTTAAAAAAAAAAAAAAAAAAAGATAATTTATGAATTTTAAAATGAAAAAAAGGTTTTCCACACAAAAACACACTAAGAATATTTTAAATGCTAAATATTAATAAAAAATTACTTGTATATAAACAATGTATAATAAGTCGATTAGTGAAATGGCTGATTAGTTAATTATCAGACATCCCGCCGTTTTGTTACTTATCAATCGTTTAGGCACCTGCACTTTTGACGATGCTACATTTTGCTGTTAATAAATTACATCTTTTACTTAAGTAATATTTTGACCATAAGTATTTTAGTGAGGTATTCTAGATTGCTGGTTGCATTGTCATTTACTTTCTGCTGCTTTTGAACAAATCTGGGCATCTACTATTAAAAAAAACACATAAAGTAGCTGTCACTGTGACACAGAAGAAGCCAAAGTTCATTTTTTCGGTTTGGTGGACACATCCCGAAATTGTGACACGCAACCACGAACACTGCGGCGAGTGTTGATGATAATGGGTTAGTGGCGTTACCTGCGTTAGCAACGACAGCTGCGCAGCAAAACCCCAACAAAACGCAAACCCCAGTTAGTTAGTCGACTTGTCAAATGGTTAAATTCGGTTGGAGAAAAAGGTGCGATTCACTGCTAACTCGCGAACGCTAGCTCACGCTAGTTTAGCTTCCGACCAGGCTAGCAATGAAATGGAGGACAGTTACGCTAGCTAGCCATCTCAACAGTTAACACAGCTCAGGAGACAACACGTCTCATGTGCTGATCAAATGTACGCTACGTGGCCTACCGAACTGCACGACGTTTATCCCCCGAAGTGGCCTTCGATATCCAGAGTCTGATATTTACATCTGTAAAAAGAAAGCCTCCTTTCGGCGACCTGTCTCTCCACTACTTCCTAGTGACGTGGAAGATTACTTTCTGAGCCACATCACTGCTACCGTGCGCCAGAAGGTTCAAACATCGGAGCAAAAACGCGCAAAGAAAAGGGAAAGAAGAAAAGAACGACGCTCTTCACACTCATAGAACACATGAGAAAATTCTTCTCTTTAACTGAATATTTTCAGTTTTCATAATGCTCTGAGACGCACATGTTCGTGTACATGCTACCTGTGTTTTTGAAAATATTTCACAACAGAGCTGAACGCAGAACTTAGTCTAAAAATGAATATTACTCATAAAAAAAATAGTTAAAGAAAGAGGTAAAAGACTTGTCATATCCCATTTCTTGGTTTCTGTCAAGGTCCATATACACTGTGTGAATAGTCTCATAGGTCTTACAGTAGAAACAATCTTACCAGCTTTCCTATCTTTTCGCAAACTCATCCTTTTACATTGTGACTGAAAAAGTGATTCTGTCCAATCTGTATATGTCAGATATAATGTCAATCTACTTGTCCATTGTAAGTATGTGTGGGTTTTAGCCACTTTCTAGGAATAGCTTTCTTGCCCACTGCAAATAATGTCCAATCTGAGGACAAACCTGTCCTGAAGGCAGGGCACCAAAACACAAACCCTTCTGGGCCCAGAGCCCCACACATATTACTGAATTTAAGATGAATTATTGTCTGTGCTGCAACAAAATATTGTAAGAGATTTTAGTGGTCTGCAGCACCCTCCAGTGGAATCTAAGCCTTAGTGACACAGTGGATGCATGGGAACTTAACACCAGTCAGCCATAACATTAAAACCACTGACTGGTGAAACGAATAATATGATTATCCCATTACAATGGGATCTGTCAGTGAGTGGGATATATTAAGCAGCACGTCAACTGTCACTTCTTGAAGTGCATGTGCTGGAAGCAGGAAATAGGGACAAGTACGAGCATCTAATAACTTGGACTAGGGTCCAGTTGTGACATTTGGTGCCAAGCAAAGGCAGTCCAAGGAAGGACAATGAGCAGTGATGGTGACAGGATCATGGATGCCAAAGGCTCGTCGATATGCGTGGGGAGAGCAGGCTGGCCCATTTGGTCCGGTCCCACATAAGAGCTGCTCTAATATAAACTCCTGAAAACCTTAATGCTGGCAGTGAGAGAAAACAAACAATACTCAGCAGATTAAAGGAACTGGCGGTTTTGGTATCTTGAGGAAATTTGTTTGTGAGTTTTGCAAACCACCTTAACACAGTCAACTGTACTGCATAGTACAGCTGCAAACACTGCAATTGAGTCCATTCATTCTTACACTGATTAACTTCCATGAAAGTATTTGCATACACTTTCAAAGTGAAGCTGTCGTGATAAGGAGGGTTTATGGTTCAAGTGACGGGCAAAGTACTTGTTTACATCATAGAGCCTTGTCAGTCAAAGAACAATGGCTACAATTATTCTTCTATTTACTCTTTATACTATTGAAATGATTGTTTATTATAGGATTCTTATTTATCTTAGTAAAACATATCCTGTTCTGTGTGCATGCCAGGAGCATCCGATTGTATGAGATCTCTCCGAGTACTTTAAAGGAAGAAATACGTAAAAGGACACAGATGGACATTTTTGTAGAATTGATAGAACACAAAAATGTTTTCATGGTGGTGTGCAGACTACAAGCATTGAGTTTTAAGATAACCTGAGTTCTCCACACAGGAACATCACTGTCATACTGAGCATGGAAGACCCCCCCCACACACACACACATATATATTTATAGAAGTTTATTTAGTGTTAAAGCATTGCATTGTTCATCACACTATGAAAAAGCTCATAAAAAGAGACCAAAGTCATATTTTATATTTGCTTTTAAATCTAAATACCAATGAAAAGATACCACACAATGAATGAGACTATTAACACTTCAAATGATGTTTACTTTTTGAGACCCATCAGGTGACACCTCTTTATAGACAAACATTTACAGACAGGCTCAAATAATTTTTATTTGCCAAATTTTATCCAAGCTCACTCTTGGCTGAATGTAAGGAGGCCTTCCAGTAGTATATCTATAGCTAGTCTTATTAACAAAATGTACAAATCCATATAGTACAGTCAAATTTTCTTTTAGGACCGGAGAAAACTGTGCCCAGAATAAGCAAAATGAAAACCCTTATATTTTCATTGGTTTGATGGATTATCAGGCCACGACGAGCTGCTCTGTGTTTGTATGTTTGTATTTGTTAGTGGACGAAGGGTTTGCCAGTTTCATGTGTGTTCTTTCTCTTTTCTTGAATTGCTGTTGGATCTTTTGGCATGTTTTAATTTATTTTTTATTGGATATTTATATCAAAATTGAAAAACAAAGCCAAAAGAGCGTTATGTGGATGAATGAATAGGTTTTCATTTCCGGGCAAGCGCTTTTTTGTTTGGTTTGGCAGCTCTCACTGAACCCGTATCAACAATTATACTCAGTTCTATTAGTTTAATTTTGTTAGTCTATCATGAATCGCATAATGTTACTTGAATGTTACGATGTTAACGAGCCATCTTAGTTTACTTTTGTGGACAGCCTATAAATATTTATCCAGCTATTGTATATTTTTTAAACTATTCATGAACAGTGACTATGAATCTGCGTTATTCATATAGCCCACGATGAGAAATGAAATATAGTTTTTAAAATTTTATTCGTACTCGGCAGTAAAAGCCGGTTACTCTGATCGATTTAATCGTCAATCCTCCCAAGGCAGGACAATCAAACGATCCCAGAGCAACAACACCAGATGGCGACGCAAAATAAAAACAAATATTAAAATAATAAAAATATTTCTTAAATGATACGTTTAACAATACTTTAGCCAAGACTCTCTATGCGTAGATGTGAAACCCAGTCATTCAAAATCACATCAGATTCTGCAAGAGGGCTATCTGAATGAAGTTATTGATTAATCTCCATTTGAAGGAAAGTGATGCTTAAATTGTGTATAGGTGAAATCAAGTTTGAAAACGGAAATATTATGAATAGACAATGACAAAAGTCATGATACAAAAGGTCGCACAAGTCTAGTACACACAGGTACATGTACCTGCAACAAGTAAACCTATGGGACTTGAGGGTAATACTGTCATGTGATCTATTTTAGTTATTCTTTACAAAATGAGAACTTTAAAAAAGTTTCCTCATTAATTACAACCACGGAGTATACTGATCATATTTATGGGTGCAGCTCAGGATTGGTCCAGCGCTCCACATTAAAGAGCTCCGAGGTCTGAGTTGTGGCCTGTAGGCGGCGACACAGAGCCCCGTTTCGGTAAAAACAACATCTCACCTTCTTTCTTTAGTCCAAGTGCTGGAGCACGTTTGAGTGACCATGGAGTGCGTTCGCTGTCATGTAGTTCAGCGTTAATACGGCGTGAATAGCGGGAAGAGGGGCGACTTTTTGTTGTGGATACGAGGGGGCCCCACAGTCGAGCCATGGCTGCACGGGAGGAAGGAGAGGTTCTGCACAGTAAAATAAGGCACCACGACGGAGCTGGAAGTGTAAACAGCTCGGAGGGCTTCAGGAACGGCTATGTGAAGAGCTGCGTCACCCCCCTTAAACAGGACCATCAGAGGGGATTTTTGTTGAGCGTGTGCAGGTTTTGCAACGAAGACGTCCTCAATTCAAAACTGTTAAAGGTCTCTGCCCTCTACGTCGGCGCGTTTGTGATCTTCGCGGTCTCCGTCCTCGTTTCCAGGAGCTTGCAAAGTGACTCGCCGTGGGATTTGCGGACTTTTTTGTGGGGCTTCTCCCAGTCCGTCAGCCCCCTGTTCAGCATAGGATGTGCTTTCCTCTTTCTCACGTTTTACCTGCGGAGGAAAAAGAGGGAGAGCAGCAAATGCTGGCTGGTGTCGCTGCCAGCGTCGTGTTACCTCGGGGATTTTCTGGTCCTGCGGTTCTTGCAATGGGGAGAGGAGCAGCACCAGATGCAAATGGTGGGCAGGTTGTTATTCGTGCTGGGGTGCGTGGGTCTGCTCACGCTGATCCCCACTCTCAAACTCAAGCACAGCGTCCTCGTACTGGTTTTCGCCAGCGTCGTGTGGCTCGTCTCTTTCACAAGTTTGTGCGGTCTGCCCGCGCTGCTCAGACCGCTCTTCGCCTGCTTCGCCGGGGTCTCCGGCTCCCTGTTGGGGCTCTGTTTTGATCGCTACTACCCGTCGAGGGAAGCGCCGAGTGGGATTTCCAGCGCGGAGGAAAAGGTCCCGGTGATCAGACCTCGCAGAAGGTCCAGCTGTGTTTCCCTGGGGGAAACGTCGACCAGCTATTATGGCAGTTGTAAAATGCCTCGCAGACCATCGTTACCCTGTATATCCAGAGAGCAGGTAGGTTACCCCCCCCTTTACAGGACCACGTCTGCTGTTAAGAGTTGCAAAAGTAGGCCCGTGATCATCCACATGTGTATTAGGGGGTAAAAAAAAAAAAAAAACACAACACAAACCACTGGCGTACACACAAAAAACAGTCACTCACAGTCGCCAAATAAAACAGCCGAACATTAGATATGCAAAAAGTAAATTACGTGTAATAGAGGAAAACATGGAAGAAACCCTTTCTGGTAAGAGATAACACTGGGAATGTCTTAACTTGGTTATTACATGATGTCCCAGGTGTTATACAGGCCGGCATGTGTTTATAAATACAAAGCCAGGGCTTTCTCTAAATTTACATTAATCTAAGCATCTCAGCCATTCATTTAAAACGTACTTTATAGCCTATACATATGTATAAATAAATATCAACACTCAGGCTGTCATGTGTGATCTGCTTTCCTACGACACTTCATGCCATCACGCCATCAGTGATGTTTATGCCTTGCTGGGAATATGTTCATTTAAAAGTTTATGTACCGGCTGATCAATGAAATGTGAGTCTGTCTACATCAGGATGACAACAAAACGCACCGCGAGCCAAGCGATGTGGCCTTACAGTCCCATATGGCTGCAGCCGTCAACAAAACAAAACGATGGCGAGCACACGCAGGGGTTATGCAGTGTTCACGTTCAGTGTCTGTTTCTTTTTCCCTCTTTGTTTGCTTGTACACACGGAACCGCTGTTTAAAACCAGTCTGTTTACACACACAGTAGCTGACAGGTCCACCACAAAGTGATGCTCCTTTTCTACTTTGCACGAGTTTTGTAAACCAATCCACCTATATCGAGTGATGGCCCCACCAAATGAACACTATCATGTTGCATATAGTATGGTGCGCAGAGGAGCTGATGCAAGCCGATGCCTTCATTTTGTGTGTAGACACTGTAGACAAACAACATTATTGTCATTATTGTCAACAACATATATATATTTTTAAAACATGCAGTTCTGCAGTTGATGCTAAGCCATCAGCTCACACACATTGTTTTTGTGTCCTTCAGGCGTAGTTAGAAATGACAGGAGAACTAAAACTGTATAGCCAGTTTGTCTCAGTTTGTCTCAGTTGTCCTATTTCCAGCAGTTGTTTTTCCACTTCATTGTGTTTTAGGCTGTTAGCAGATTAGCAGTCACACTGAGTTAGGCCTTAAATGTTGGCATGAAAACTGAAACAGTAAAAGAACCTGTGACCACAGGCTTACAGACCCTGATGTGGCTGCTCCACCGTTTCACCTTTCGCTTCATCTGATAAGATACAGACACATTAGTTCCCAGACGGCGCTTGGTGTGTTACTGAACATTAGCAGAAACAAGGACATATGGAGGCTGCAGTAAATGACTTTTTAACATAAGTTATGTGACAGAGGCCCCAGCGTTTACCAACCTTTTCATCTGGAAGAGCGAAATGCTAAGGAAATGTTGCATATAAGGATAATCTAATAAGAATATTCCCATTACACATTTATATTTGACTCATCTGACATCTGCTGGAGTTAGTTTCTTGAACGTCAGCGTCGACACTCAGGGATCGAAGATTCAGGACTTGAATGTGACTGATGACTTGTGTCCCCTTTTTAGTTCCACATTTAGTTTCTTTGTAGGTGGGTGTATTGAACACATGGTACTTTAAACGAACGACAGGGTACCATTTTCAGTTGGAAAGCTGAAACAGGACCAGTTTTTATTTTTGATCCAACAAACCATGTGTTTTCTAAGTTGCCAGTTGTCTTTACTTATAAATCACTTCATTCATTTGTTGGTTCAGTTACCCAATTATTTTCCTGTCCCACTTCCTCGATCAGTTTAACCTATTTTATTCTGTGTAAAGTTGCACAAATGGAAATTTTGTACAGACGTGTGAAAAACGTGGGAAAAAACAACAACAAAAACTCATGCAGAAGTAGTGGATAAGATGCCATTGATTGTGTAAAGTCATGCCTTCTTATCAGCTGATCTGACACGCACTGATAAACAAAGATTGTAGGCCATTGTTTTTGCCCACGTCATCATCACACTGTCCTTAAAATACATATCTGGCAGTCTCTCGGTTGACATTTGTGTCAATGTCAAGTTTTTGGGGGGGAGTAAAAGGGAGAAATGACATATATGCACTCTGTGATTTACCTGTTTTTGTGTGGATTTCTTCTGAGAAGTGCAGGTCAGGTGCATTTGAGTCTGAATTGCCTTCTAGTTCAGAATTTTCTGGTGTGTGTGTGTGTGTGTGTCTGTCTGCAGGTGTCAGCCCTATGATGCAGCTTACTAGAAACATGTGCTTTGTTCCCACTGCATGCTGGGAATAGATCTTACTCATCAGCATAGTATGATACCCATGCAATTTTTACCATGTAGCTCATAATGTAGGTTAAAGCGTTCATAGATTCTCACATGTTAAAAAAGCTTTCTTTTTTGTTCTCAAGAAGTGTTTTCAGTTTCAGCTAATATGGCACCAGGCTTTTCCATTTTCTTTGGTGGTGGTGGTGGTGGTGGGGAGGGTAGAGAATCAGGAAATGTAGTCAATGAAGAACTGTCAACTGAGCTTAAGAAATTATCTTTTGTAACAACTTTTCTATAGTATCTATTAATAATTTATTAATATATATTAATATAATATTAATATATTAATGATTCGTTTTATACAAAAACCAGTCAGTGTCTGCATCAGACAGAGATGGGCACAAAGAAACACAAGGGAAGACTTAGGAATCGCTCAGGGTTCATTGACGGCGTCAGACTGTTCTTCATCTTCACACACTCCCCCCACCCCCCCGCTGTTTCACAGGGCAACTGGTTGTCTGTCTCTTAGCTGCAACATGTGGTTTCATATACAGCAAGTTCATCATCACAGTGGTTGAAAAAAGTTTTGGCATCATGTAGATTTAAGACAATGTATTTGGATCAAGTCTTAAAACTTTAAAAACAAATCATCTGCAAATGCTCTTTTATTAAACTGTCAGGTGTTTGTTAAACTCATATAACAGGACATCTGAAAAAAGGATACTGTCACCATCAACATGGCTGTAGCACCTGAATGATACTTGAGTAATACAAAAATGTGAGAAAATAGATTGTAGCCTCTGCTCAAGATATTTCTAAATCCTTCAAATGTGACATGTGTATAAATATATTTTTTTCAACTTTCAAGTTTTAGATGTTCAGACTCTAATCCACCTAAGGTGGAGGAGGGGAGGTGTTATTAGGGCTGTGCGATACGACGACATATATCATGCGATGGTAGAAAAACAGCCATATATTAGTACACTTTCTGTAAGGCAATTTTTTTCATCCACTGGATGATGCTTTGCGTTCTTCCACACAGCGCAGATGCAGGCAGGAAATTTGCATGAAGGCAACACAAACAAACACAGAAGAGAGCAAAAGTGACCCAGAATGGAGTAACTGAACAGGCGAAGGACTCAGACCAGCTGAGATGAAAAGGTGGAGCTCGCGCCTAAAAGAGCTGGTGCTTCGGCCGGCTGGATGTGGTTTTTTTGGAATGAAAAGTCTGACGAGGACCAGAAAACCGTACTTTCAAAATTATACCGCAGACCGGTCCCCACAACGTACTCAAACACCAATGACCTCTTTTACCCCCGACGCAACAGTCATGTCAGATGGTACGGAGAGAGTCGGTGGATGAGAGCTGCAGACGTACCGTCCTGTTCCATGAACTGTAACGTTAGCTCAGGGATCAGCATCCCTCTTATGTTTAGACAGAGGCTGCTGCTTTTGTTGTTGTTAAGCTCCACTGAGGAGCTTCCGGCCACTAGTGGTGCTGTAGAGCAACTGTGATGAGCAGGTTTTCATATTGTATGTAGTCTGTGTTCCGACAGCAGCGCACCCATGCCAAAAGCAATGCTCAGCCAGGCTGCTATGCTAATTTAGCTCCTACTTTTCATGTTTGTTTTCATTCTAGATGGCCTGCATACCAAACTTTCATAAAATGGTGTTTTTTTGGCCGTGCTTTTATAAATTAAAGTGGAAAATAGGTCATTTATGGCATCCCCTGGATTTACACAATTCCACATGTTAACAGCTGGAGGTGGTGATGTGTCCTAAAAGGCAGCTATGTGCCTTTATGTTGGGAAAATGAGACAGCAAGCAGAAGTGTGAGATCATCAATAAAATAGTCTTTCCGGCCGTTTTACAAGAGAAGAAGTGAATCCAAATATTTGTTGAGACTTAAATAAAATGTGTACAATACATGTCAGTGAGAAACTCTGAATGCAAACACCACTTTATTTGTTTCGAGGAGTCAGTCTGAATATTTTCTTTAACATCAAAGTGACGTATGACACTTCTTTTTTTTTTTAAATAATGTTTGGTCAAAGAATAAGATTTTCTCTTTAAAATCTCTGCTTTAAAGCATTTTCAGTCAACACCAACTTTGGTAAAAAAAAAAAAAGGCATTTTAACGTACCATGCAAATGAACCCTGCAGTTATTATACTGTTTGTGATCTTAGAGTAAGGACCAAGCAAACAATGACAATCAGTATTTACAGATTAATCTGTTTTCACGTCATATTGTAGGTGATAGTCTTGCTTTATTCTTCTTCAAAGCAATTTTCTCAGTTTTTTTGCCTGTCTGCAATATTGTGTTAGTGTACGGCGACAGTCTGTGACTGACCACATCTTTATGCTGTTGCCGTGACCTTGAAATGTGTCAGACAGCTGATGCCGTCATAGTCTTCGCTACTGTACACTGTGTCTCACTTTCCTCTTTGAGGCTTGTTTGTACAAGCGCTCCAGTTCAGAGTCACTGAAGTCTCTCACTGCACAAACCTCACACAGACTGATGAACGCAGCCCGCTCGTGAGCAGGTGCGTGTTTTGAGATACGATCATTAGCATCAACACCTTTAAAACCACCAGGCCGCTTGGTCCGCTGTGTTTGTGGTAAAGTTTGCATTCACAAAAACATCCTACAAGGTAGGAAGAATATCATACCACGGAGCTTCTAGTTCTGCTGTCAAATGAAATCAGCAAACAAAAACGTTGCAGATTCAGCCTGTGTCAGGTGCAACAGAAGATAATACTGAACACAGACCAGCATGAAGACCCCAAGTCAGCAAGAGGAGTGAGAACATTTTCCTACTTTAACTATTAAAATGTATAAGCTGCTTTCACAAAATGCACCACTAAAAACATTTTTTTAAAAAACAAAAAACAACCCATCTCAACAAATTGGCAAGCCATGATGATTATTCAGGGAGCAGAATATTCAAATTAAAATAAATCAATTTCAATATCACATTTAACTCTATATCGGTCAAAGGAGTGTGTTGAAGCAGTGCTGAGACCGGTCATCGTGATGCGGGGCCAAAGGCTTCTGTCTGTTAAAGTGAGCCACACTTAACACAGAGAAACAGCCGAGATGGAATTATCTCCTTTAGCATGTTCCTGTTTCAGTTGGCGTGAATTCTTTTGCTCTGCTAATTTCACGTCTCGGCTTTGTGTATGTTCTGCAGCAATTCAAAACGTCTTGCACAACCAAAGCTTTACGGATTGACTGCAAGTGCCAGGGGGTCAGGCTCTGGCTGAATCCTCGATTTATTGCATTAACTGTGTCACTTTGTTGAGCTAAATTCTTCAACATAATACCTCAATAAGTCAGTGAATTGTTTTGTGACAGGTAGATGGAGCCCTGTAAGATTTAGCATTTGCTATTTTTTATTGGGAGATTGCTGTCCAGTAATCACAAAGGTCACAAACTGAGACCTGGGATTTCGTTAATACTGTTTGTAACTGCTGCTTATTCTGGTTATGGGTCCTCAGAATCTTTTATTTCAAATAAGCGTTTTCAGTAACAATGATTTTATTGTCCAACCTGAATGGCAACCTGTTCTGACCCCAGAGTTATGTCAGCATGTGTGTCTGAGACCCAGTTAGTTTTGTGAGATGAAGAGAATTAAGTGGAGATAATATTTTTTTTTAAGTAGGATTATTGTATTTTGGGCTGTCACGGCTGAAATCTAAAACGCTTTGCTTCATGACCTAAGAGGCAGCGCTGGCAATGAATTCAGGGAGAAGGCCCTCTTTTTATGTCGTTACCGCTCCATGGGCGCAGGCAGGGGTAAATAATACACTTAACTAACCCCCCCGCCACCCCCAATCCAGACAAGAAAAGAGAAGCAGGCTGCAGAGAGAAAGGTTGGAAGGGAGAGCAGCGAAAACGCAGAGCAGCTCTCAGCTGTCACGTTCGCTTGCTGTAAAGCCATGTGGAATGATATAACATTGACGTCACAGGCCAGTGACGTACTACAGGGTGATTGCAAAGAAGGGGGGAAAAAATGCCAAGTCTTATTAATCAGCCTGTAGAATATAGTGTCTGCCTCCAGCAGTGATGAGAAAAGGAGAAACTGCCCGTCTCCAGACGGTGCGCAGTAGAAAAAGGTGCCATGGAGCATTGTACTTCAGACCACTTAGCTTATTCATCAACAAAATCAGACACAGCTATAGGCTTTTAATTTTTTGTATTATTTTGCAGTCAAAATAATATATTTTCTGATTTATAATTTGATATTTTTTTTGCTGAATGTATTTAAAGGCTGACGCGATCACACATTGGTTGAAGTGTATTGAGCTCGTTATGTAATGTTTACTTTGAACAAATCCTTCTGCATCAGTATTACAGTATTACAGAGTGAAAATAAGAGTGTAAAATCTAATTGATTGATTGATTTTTGGGATATTATAAGAAAATTCTAATATTACATTATTATTATTATAACAGTTTCATCCTAAATGTAAAGATTTGTATTAGTATAATTTCGTAGTTGTTGGGATTTTTTGGTCAGTGGTCTAGTGACATAAAAACAATGACCAGATTAAATGTGCTGTTTATAATGTTTGCAGCCTCTTTATCTCATTTGTCTGTAGAGGTTAAAGCCTCCGTGCATTTAGTGGAACCTCTTTGTTTCTCTAATATCAAAACTAAACCACTGTCTGAACCACGTGTGTGTGTGTGTGTGTGTGTGCTTGCATGCGTAGCATCTGCTGATTTAGTTTTATTTTCCAGTATACCATAAATCCTCCACATGCTCTTCACAGCACCTTTTTCAATCTGATATGAAAACTTGAATTTAAGTCCTTAATGCTTTAACCCATTAAATGATTGAAGGATAATCCAGCTGAACTTTATTGGGCTTGCTGTGTCACTCTGGGCCTCTCACATGGTGAGGATGTGTCACTTGTGACAACACCGCAATCTAATTTGACATTATTGCTCATATTTTTATTTTTATTTTTGTTGTTGTTGTTTTTTAATAATTGAGATTAATTTTATTTTTGAGCTCAACATAATTGTATTATTTTATTCATTTTATATGTACATATATTTAGTTGAAATTGACTTTAGCTTCTCAGGGCTGATCTGAGAGCTCAAAAGTACATTGCCTTAAAAAAAAAGCTATTAAATGTCAAATGTTACCTGTAGTGACAGGTTGTACATGTGTGTTTTTCTTATTCTTAATATTAATGTTAATGTTAATATTAATGTTAACAATTGTGAAAAGGGAATCTTCTGGGTCATCAACAGTTTCATTTATATTACAGTTTTTTCATTTTAAAAAAAATTTAAATTAGAATGGACATATGGCCATCTGTAGTGAGAAGGCGTATTATTATAATGTAACTTTAGTATCTGATGAAATGTAATTTTAAGCTGAGCTGCTGTTAAACTGAACGAGGAGGTGTGATGTTAAAATCAATGTTTAGGATCTTGCGTAACAGTTGCGATATCAAGACCACAATGTCCTAATTCATTGCACGGCAGCTACTCATCAATGCCACGGGTCGCTTTAATAGTATAAGTAAAAATTTTGTGAATGCCAGTATTGAGGGCTGAATCAGAATTTCTGCATGTTGCCTGTGTAAGTGTAATGGAGCTTTTCTCATGAAATATACAGAATCTTTGTTTATTATTATTTTGGGAATTGTGCTGAACAAAATTTGGCTCTTTTGTCATTGGATCCTGACGGCCTGCTGTGTCAGCCTCTGTAGAATTATGCTCTCGTCCTACTTCCTTTAATGTCAGAACTAGTTTGCACGGCTGCATTTTAATTTTTAATCGGCGGCAGCAGGACCAGTAGAAAGGGTTAAGTCGAGCGAGGTGCTGTGTGTTTGGCTGACTGCAGAGTGAAACAGGATGCAGCGACTGCATTGTCAGCCTGCTGGTGTGAGTGCAAACAGATGAGGAAATGCTGGAGCGGGTACTCCAAAACTCGGGTTGCCCTGGAAACGGTTTGCGTCATGATCACCAGCAATTAGCTTGCAGCTCTTTAGTTTTCATGATAGGTCTACCAGAGCTTAGCCTAATGACTCTGGGGTCTGAAGAGTCGCCATCAAAAGAGGACTCGCAAAATATTCGCAGGGCGGTTTTCTTTTGCTTTATTCTTTAACATTTTGTTTATGGAAAAGTCCATAAATTACTATTATTTTAGGAAAGATTTAGGGTTATGGCTTTTTTGATGCTGTTTTAAACTGCCTATGAAGAGCTGCGCAGCATGACCTCTCTTTCTTATTTTTCTCTAATGAGCCTTGATGTGATGTCCTGACCTCGTCTATCTGCCTGTATTATTATCTGTACAAAGCTTATTTGTGGCTGAGTTTGTGTATTGTTGAGGCCCAGAATGCTGGACTGGAGAGGGGGATGCCGAACCATTGCCATCAACTATGTTTGGGCTAATTAGACTATTTTCTTTCCCTGCAACTGTTGTATCAGCTTCCCATACTTTGCCTGTTTCCACCACATGAAAAAAAATTGGGAAATGTGAAGTGGCTAGATAAGATAAGTAATGACAAAATGTTCCCAGAGCTGCCTGCACTATTTGCAACACAATGAAGCTTTTTAGTTTTGAGGAGACGGAGGAGATTTTCTGCACGGCTCGTCTCAAGGGATTTTCGATGACACCACAAGGTTCCCAACAATGCAAACATTTCAGGTGGCTCGGCTTTTAAGTTCAGGATGAGGTTGTTGAACCTTGCATGTGTCGGCTGTTTGTTCAGTCCAATGACAGGGCGAGAGTGGAGGGAGAGAGCATGGTGAGGTTTGGGAGCGGTATGGTCAAATTAGACCGCTGTGACATAGATGGTTTTAGCCCTTGGTTAAACTGCTGCTGTGGGAATTTGAGCAGAATGGAGAAACAGAGGTGAGGGATGTAGTTTTTTTTTATTTAAATGAGTACATACCATAGGTTTTACAGACTCTTAATTGTCTCCAGATGACTTCACTCTTATAACATCACCTTCTCCAGGCTTTACATGATGATCTGAAGGGATGGTCAGATGAGAGGGATTTCAGCATTTTTTTTTGTGGCACTAAAAATGATTACAGTAATATATATTTTTTCAAAGCATCACACAGCAGTGTCACCAAAATTTTACTCACTTTTGTTCCTCTACTTTTCCGGCCCTTGTTTTGTTCTCTCTATCTCTGTCTTTCATTTTCTCTGAATTTCTTTCTGTCTTTTCTCTGTGCGCCTCTTTTGAAAACGGTGTCAGCACTGCTGCTTTTACACCAAAAGGCTGTTGCTAAGTGACGGTTGACGTCAGCCGCAGCTACAGAGGAGGGCTTGTGTGTGTTTAGCAGCTGAGGGCAGATCCCACTGAAAAGGGCAAAACTGTGAAGCACTATTAGTCACTGCTATGAAAACCCAAACTTCAACCAACAGGAATCGCCATTTCCAATAACTGTGCACAATTTATTCTGAGTGACTTATTGTAAAAGTAAATCTTTCAAAGTGGAATGATGAGGTTTAGAATTTTTTTTTTTTTTTTTTTGAGAAACTGCACCCAGCCAATCCCCACCCCCTTTTCTTCACTTTTTCTTTAGTATGTCACTGTCTCCCTTTCTTTCTCACTTTAACCCATGTCCGTCCCTCGCCCCTCCCCCAACATGCAAGCACACACACACACACACACACACACACAGGCTCAAATGCCAGACCCCCCCGCCTTCCCCTCACATAATGTAAGTGAGATTTTGTAGATAGATTTTGTGTCTGACAAAGGTCTCTGACTCTGAGCTTCAGTGTGATATCTCCCCCGTCCGGCCAAGGCTGCTGTTGATCTGCTCAGCATTGCTCAGTGTAATCAATACCCAGGGACCTGTATCACCCCCCACAGCCCCCACCCCCTGCCTTTCTCTCGCCGTGAACGCACACGAAATTTGACCTGTTGGAGTGGACTAAACAAAAAAACTCATCAATTCCATTCATTCCTTAACATTGAGGGCATCTGATATACACTATTTATGGTTTTAAGAACTGTGAGTTTGTACAGTTTAGTGCAGGTTGTCAGACTGCTTCCATTTTCCTTTTATTTTTATATTACAAGTGTGTACCATTCTAGTTTTACAAGGTTTCAGTGCATTTTTGTTGGCGTGTGATATTTATTCTGCCTCAAAGCTACAGTGCTGAACCAACGTAATTTGCGTGTGCTTGCTTGACACATACGAGACGGTGTCTTTGTTGGGTTTTTTATGTGGGAAACATTAGAGAGCCATGACACAGTAATTTATCCATCCCAACGCAGAGGAAGACATGTCACGTCTGTTGCATCTGTGCCCCGAAGACTGTGATGCAAGTTATTATGGCTGATACAGGCTGGTGCTGGAGATAAACCAGCACAAGCAGAGACTGGGGGTCTATGGGCAGAGATAGGTTTTGCAGCAGTCAAATGGAGCTCGCTGATGGCAGAGTGAGTGAGCGGAGAGCGCAGGGTTTAATCACACACCCCCTCTGCAGCTTATGCACACTGTGCTGTTCAGATACAGTCTGAGCGGCGGCGCGCCCCAAACTGTCAGTGCTCCCCGTCAAGGCCTTGAAATGACGAGCTCATGAGAATTTTGGAAGAGTGATATGCAGGGATCGCGGCCCGATCGGCAGTGGTTTAGAGACTTTCCTTCAAGCACACAAACAGCTCACCCACAGTAAAACTGTTGACAGCATCATTTAGCAAGACACTGACTCCCTCTCACCTTCGTGGGCTCTACCTGACACTGTGGAGTTGAGCAAAACCGAGGATTTATTTCTAAATTCTTGAAAGGGATGCCATAAATACTGAAAAGTTGCGTCTTATTTATATTGGCACATACTGCAATGCTCTGGATTGCCTGCTGCATTGTGACCCTCCTTTGTCCTCATCTGTCCCGACCCTGTATCAAAGGCTCAACTGGATCAGCAGGGGACTTGATGCTACATTTCTACAGCAGGCACAGTGCCATGGCACCATAGACACGGGGCATTAGGCATCAGGCTGTAGACAGCAGTAGTTGGCTGGTAGTAGGCATGGATTAAAGATAGTTTGTTTTTTCAGCATACATCAATATAGATCATAAAGAAAGTTTTGTGTTACTGTTGCTAAATGATCTAAAAATGCTGATGCACAAGGCTTAAATTAAATTAAGAAAAAAAAAATAGATACACATTTGACATATTTCTAGCTAGCTGCACAATCGCTGTAAAATGCTCGTAAAAATGAAGAGAAAATGAAAGCAACAGAGGCCGAGTCATCGCGCTATACTCGAAAGACACATTTGTAATTTGTAATCAATCAATGTGTTATGGTAATAAGAGGTGCTCGATATGGTGCACCAGCTCTGACATGCTAATAACTACCTACAACAACAACAACTAATCAAGCAGCCCAACAGAAGACTAAAAGTATCTGACTCACTCTTTTGTCATGTTTTTGGCACATTGATAGTAATTCATTGCTGTTACACTGTTAGACGGTCATGGGGCAGCAGAGCAGTAAAAGGAAACAAGCTAAAGGTCAGGTTCAGGCGACGGTACTCTCCAAGACGAACCTCAAAGTAATGACCGCAATGAAATATTTTGTGGGTTTCCCCAAATTGATGTTGTAAATCATGGCACTATAGATAATTGATTTCTCAATCCAGGATCCAGCGTGTCAGACGCTTCATGACAATGACCGACAGGAAAGCAATGACTGTCACGTGTTTTCTGAAACAACAGAATTGAAAATAAAATTTAATTAGGATTATGTGGATTGTTAAAGTTGACTGAGATAGCCTGAGATAGGAAAAATAGTATTGAGTGTGTTGTGTGCCATGTGCAAATGGAAGGCTCACATGTCTTTGAGAAGCATGATTTCTGTCTTGTCACCTAAACAAATTTACCTTTATTTTTAGTTCTCCCTTTTACTTTATTCTTCCTCTCGGTAATCAGTATTATTTACCTTTTTAATGACCGGGAGTGATCTTTTACAGCAGGGCCACAGTGGCTTAATACCTAGAAATTTAAAGGTCCTGAAAGATTGTATACTACACAAATCTTGGTAAACTTGGTACATGTAGGCCTCACCTTTGCTCCCCTTCATTCTGTTTAGTAAACCCACCTCAGGTTTGTGTGACTCTGACTCATCTGACAGTTAGCCAGTGTTCCAGTATTTATGCCATGTGGCATCTGTCTCAGGTGATGCAGGCAGAGTTTGCCGAGCCCTGGGTTTATACTTACTGATGTAAAACGCTGATCTCTGGTGGTTCCAGCACAAATGTTGTGACCCACACTCTTGTCATCGCTGTCTGCTGAGTCTGCTCCTTCCTATGAGATGGGATATTGAGGGGGAAAGTAGCCCGAAAGCCAACTTTACCTGCCTGGTGGTTCTGCGATTAAACTGCACACTGCATGATGTAAGAAAGTGCAAATTTGTCACTTCAACGCGGCCAGATGCGTTAGTCTGTTAGTTGGCAGCTCAATCCTCCACAATCCTCTGTTTTTTTCTGTATTCATTTGTTGCATTATTTCTTACAGTCATTTGGGATATACTTGTTTTACTCTGTTCAATAAACAGTGTTGGCTCATGGATTTATGTGTGTTTGTTGAACGCATCGATAGCAGAAGATGGTATCTACAAATGAATTAGATATCCTGTGCTCAGTTGTTATAGGAGTTGGAGAAATACTGATGACTGATGCATCCTGTGAAGAAGGTCACCCCCAAATAGCCCCCCCCCCCCCGGTTATATTTAAATTCAAATATTGTTGATGCAGTCATTTTTAAAAGCAGGAAGGAAAGTGTGTTTCTTTGTGATGGAGCAGGAGGGAACTTTTTGCTTAAGATTACTGTGTTATTTCTGCTGCTGGAATTCAGTGGTTGCAGTGATAAGATATTATGTCTGCTTTCCCCGATCTTAAATTATAAAGAATGCTGCACAGATGTCACGTCTCACCCTGGACACACGGTTTCTGTTAGGTCCTTCTTGAACTCGGCCTGTCTTCCTCACTTTCTTCCTTCGATTCATAAAACGTGTGGGCTCACTCTCTGGAGTCTCTTTCCCTCTTTTCTGGGTCACTCCAGCGGCAGGTTCTCTGCGTTCGTCACTGAGAGCTTACTGGCCTCATGGCAGGATGACAGTCTTACTTCATTACGTGCGCGCTAAACACCAGGGACTCCACAATGCGAAATACCGACACACCCCACCCCAGCACCAAGCCAGGGTGGATTATTCTCCTGAAAAATCAACTTATTGCTCTTGGACACTGCAACCAAAGACATTTTGTGGCCTTACTCTGCTCTAGGATTTAGTCCCTGATCTGTTATAGTACTGCAGACAATCAGCAGGGTTGCTGTGTAGGTGTGCCCACACGTCCAATGTTGCACACTGGGTTATTGGCTCACACTGAAAAAGGGTTTTTTGCCGAATAAAATGTCGGAACTACAGCATGGACTTGGACATTTTACCATGTAACTTCCAGAATATTCAGAAATGTGTGGAATTTATAATTCTGAAGAATTTTAATAGTAGAAATGATATAATCTCAGTTGCAGACCCAGTGTTTTTTGGAAACACACACTTTGCTGCATTCTCGGATTTCTGGCTGCTAGAGGGCAGAAGATCCCCAAAACCAGCACCCAGACACAGACAGCTTTGACATAGTCCTATAATGTCATAATTGTTAATAAGTTAGCAGACATTTGCCCCATCACACGCCCTGCATCCGGCATTATCTCATTTGAGTCATATTTTTAGCCATCTGATGGATATATGTTCAGTATTCACTTTCCTTTTATCTCTAGTTTGGTCTCCACTAACTCTGGAGAAAAACAAAATGTGCATATTCATGTTTATGTTGTATGACGTGGCAAAGTTTCTGCAGGCTTTTAAACCTTTTAAAACTAATATCCAACTGCAATCTCCAGACAGAGGAACCTGGTGGCTGTGAGGCATTTTGAAAAGTACATGTGGGAGCCCCTGTATAATACTGACCTTTACCTCTGTGATCCACACACCAGGATCAGGAGAGTATAGGAAAGGGCGGGCTGCAGCAAGACCTTTGTTGCCATGGAGCGCAAACTCTCGCTATGAATTTTCCGAGAGGAGTTTATTGAATTTGGATAAATGACTCTCATGCTGTATAACCATTAAGTTATTTAAGTGTGCTCTCAAATAACTTTACCAACAACTAGACTGACTGACGTTGAGGTGCTTCTGATTGGCCTGTTCCGCATTGATTTTGACCTTTAACTCGACAAGTGTACAACTGCTTCCTAAGCTTTTTTTAAAAAAATATATTTTACCAGCTGTCACCTCAGCTTTGATGGCTCTGTGAATGTTAAGGAAAAAAGAGAAGCAGCCTACAGCCAGCCCTGATCCCTTGCTCGTAAATGATTTACTTAACGCTTAACTTAAATTTCTGTTGTGGTCTTTCCTCTCACTGCTCTCTGTGTCTGTCTCACTTGCTCTTCTCGCTGTGAACTCCTCCTCCTCCTCCTCCCTCTGCTCGGCTCTGATGGATGGCGTTTGTGTTCACATGCTTGTTATTGGCTGGAGTTCCAGGGCTCAGGCGTTAGGTTGTGTTTATGAGAGGAGCCTGCGCTGATTCCATGATAAAACCAGATGTTCCCTTACAAGGCTTTGAGCCTCCCTCATTGAGCTCTCATGTCCATATCAGGTATAACCTTCCTGTTGCACTCAGGCCTCCCGGCGTCCGAGCTATAGCTTGCTCTTGGGCCACGCAGTGGTGAAAAGAGGTTTGCGTGTGAAGCACATACATCACGTTTGCACTTTGGCAGAGAAAAACTGTTGTTCGAATACGCAGGAATACAGAGACTGTTTACAACAAAAATTAAAACAGATTATTAACTACAGCGATGTTAGCGAATAGTGAAATGCGAAATAATTTAATCATTATTCATTTTTATTATTTTTTAATAACTATCTCATTCTCACATTTGAGAGGTTGGGACCATTTTTGCTTCATGAATTACTTAACCAATGTTAATCAATTAATTGATTATCAAGATGAATTTGACGTTAATCAAGTAATCACTTTAGCACTGAATTATACATAAATGAACAGCTCCACTCGTTGCAGCGTCATGTACTGTAAATGACGCTGCCTGTTGTTTCCAGCGAAGGTTCAGTACAAAAACATGTGGCGCAGCTGCCATGACCTCTTAATATACCGCACTAAAGATTTCCAAGGATTGGAACATGAAGTCACGTACGCACTGGAGCTATGCCGTTCACATTACAAAGTAATCTACCTGGAATGTGCACTTGCATATATTTGATTTGCCAATTTAGCATGCTGCTGCTGCTGCATGACGTTGTATTACATTGTTGAAAAGTTCAGCCAGTTTCAAAGTTTTTAACAGACTTTCCTGTGGGTTTTTTTGTTTTTTTTGCCAGAGTCCAGATTGATGTCATTGAAATGAATGGGGGAGGGGGGGCAGTTTTTGGCTGAGTGCAGTTCAAATAGACATTAGAGTCTCAAGAGTTTTGGGAGTTAAAAACAAAACAGAACAGGCAACCAGACAATTGCATGCTCCCATGTGTCTGCCTGTACTCAAACTTCCTGAAATGCAGTGAAAACAAAAATGTACATTATTTCCCCATGTCTACAGGATGTCAGATTCTTGTCTCAGGCAGTAGAGGCCTCTGGTCCAGGGCTGCCTAGTCACAGTTTCAACAGAAAACATTTACACTGCCTTAGATAATGCTAACTTTCTGTGGCTTGCTGGAAACCAAACCTTGGGCTTATAGATTTAAAAGGAAATACAATTTATTTATTTTTTTTTAAATGAAGCGGCAGATCCAGATTGCTAATCAACCTTTATGAACAGCTGCTTACATTTTTTTAATGACAGATGAAGCCCTGGGGCTCTGATTGTACACCTTGTGTCACAAGGTCAGTGGTCCTTTTCATAATTATTGTTGTTAACACTGGGTAAACCTCGGATATTTATATGAACCTGTAGCTCAGCAAATCAATGTCAGCAGAAAGGACTTTGAGAAGTACTACTCAAAGTATTTACACTTGGGCTCTGTGCCACGACTCTCCAAAGGTCATACATGCCTGCCAGTCTCTAGTGATAAGACGACCAGGCATCATTATTTTTAAAAAAAGAAAAAAGGGGTAGAATAAACACCAATATATGCATTGTATGCACCTTTATCGTACAGGTGGGAAGTCACAAAACTCCCTCTCAAAATCTGGTTGTTTGAATTTTGCCTTACTATCTTTTCTTAAATGTTAGTTTTCTGTCAAATTTGGCATTCCCTCAGTATTCAGCACCCTGTTTTTTGCTGATGTTTTTTCCCCATTCATTGCTCTTCCATGCTTTTGCATTAATCAACACTTTTTTCCTTCTTTACCCTAGAATATTACTTCCCTTTGTTTGCCGTATATTTTTTTTTGTATGAAAATGTGACTGGTTATATTTGCCCAAAAGTAGCCCTTATACTGCTCTGTATGTAAACACCAGTTGCCGACAAGGAGGGCGGATCGGCCCCTAAAATTCCCTGAATGCAGTTCCACAACCCTGTTCATGCTCCTCATTATTAGCATGGGTGTCTGCCCCATGGAGCACACTGGCTTCAATAAATATCCATTAGGTGCTGTGGCACTCTTGGGGTTTTGTTTAAAAATCAAAACAAGTTATGTGCTCTGTGGTGTTTATGCACGGTAGCTCCACCCCCGTGGATTTAGATAAGAGACTGAACACTCAGAAGGCAGGAGTTCACTCTGTTGTATCTCTCAACAACACTGCGAGGGACTTCAGCGTTATATAGAAAGGAATTGCGACGGATATTTGTAAATTATTGTTGTGGACAATGCACAGAGATAAGAATGTAAAAGGAAAAATGTGTTCTCCTTTTAAGAGTAGTCTGCAATTACTTTTTTTGTTTAAGCTGGTCCCTAGCACTTCATTTCCCTGTTGTGCTACAAAGGGGTTTTTTTTACACCCAGACTAACAAGACGTACAACTTTTAACTTGATCATGCCTTGAATGGTTTGCATTTTTTTTTACTTTGTTTGAAAAGAAACAAGTGTTTGTTTAGTTTTTTTTAATCACTGGATTGGCCACCAAATTGGGCAGTATACCAAAAAAATTGAATTAAAAATGACTCCAAATGACTTTAATAGATGCTGGCTTTTGCAGGGCAGATGCTGAACAACACTGGTCCAGTGAAGTGGTAGATGAGTGTGAAAGAGAGGGATGACATTTTGCACGAGCTCCTTTCCCTCGTCAAAGAATTTTCCATGGTCCTGCCAGGTTGCCCTGACGACACTGGTGACAGCCCCGGGAGGACCAGCCGTCCTGAGCACCATGAGCTTTCCAGTTTGGGCTCGTTGACCTGTGGGCTAGTGGCGCGCCAAGCCAAGCTTTTTTTTTTTTTTTTTTCACAAATCTTTGGTGCTGTCGATTGCCCGCCTGGTCACACCAGGAGAACGTACTCTATCTCATTTCACCTTTCACAAGCAGCTGCGTGGTGACTTCATCGTCTGGTTTGTTAACGGTGACTTTGTGCAGCAACTGGTGAAAATGTGGGGAAAAATATAAAACATAAAATATATTGAGACAGAGGTTGTTTTTTGGCACATGGAGAAATTAATGCAGTTAATTAAAATATGACACCATTACTTTTTAGATTGAGTAATGCTGGTGAAGGTCAAAGATGCTTCTTTTAGCAAGATACTATTCGCCTTTTAGACACCAGCTGTTGGATTACAAACACTTTGGATCAAAATCTCACACATGTTTCATCCGCTGGTATAAAACCCTTTACTTGTGCTCCCACACTTGTCATATTTTGCAGTGTCGCTTTAAACCCATCCTAACCACTTCTATATCATTATCATGTCTTTAACCTACCCATCTTTGGTATGGGGTTAATGTTAAGTTCACTGTTTCATTGCACTCATTCTCTATCTTGACCTTTGTATTTATCAGTATCTGTGAAACCCACAGGGAAAAAGGATTAATTGACTTAGGAAGACCACATACTGAGAGCCACATCAAAACCAGACTATATTCTTCATTGTTACCAAATAAACTTTTTATTGCAAATTGGTGTTGAGGGATCATTTCTGATCAGTTCTGAACTGTGCAAACTCGGAAGGAAGAGTTTATTGTAAACATTAGTGCACTGAACAATTCCTGTTTTATTCCAGATTCTTAAAACACTTCACTAAGGTTTTTGAAGTCACTTTTAATGATTGATGCATTTCTGTGGATTAGATTACAGAAAATGTTGCATTTCTAGTAGATTTTATAGCAGAGTTTATCATATGGGTCAGTTTATTGTGTGTTTGAGTGGATGATGCATCTTTGCAGTGAGTCAGTCTGGGTCAAAAGTTCAGAGACAGTTTTTTTTTTTTTTAATCCCTGCTCTTTCCTTCGACTGCTGGCCCCCAAACCTGTCTGAGCTTTGGCACTGTGCTACAGGCCCAGCCATATCCCGGCAGTTCAAGCTCTGTCCAACCAAAGGGACACACACAATCACACGCAGATACTCTCTCGTTCTCTCTCTCTCTGTCTCGACCTCTCATCTCTTTAACTCTCTGTCTCCTGAACAGGGGCTTAAAAGAAACAAGCCAGCCTGTGCTTTCTTTTCCTCTCTCCATATCTTTTCTTCCCGTGCATGTCTTGACAGCCACAGTCCATTTATTATCAGCGTGTGCATGTGCGTAGGGCTGCTGACGCTGTGTCTGTGTGTGTGTTTGTGTGTGCGTGTGCGTCGCTGCAGACTGACGTCAGCAGTGCCCCGCTCTTCTCCATACAAATGCTCTGCTCGCCTGCCGTTGGTACCTTTTCTCTGCACCCCCCCCCCCCCCATACACACACACACACACACACACACACTCTTATTAGCGTCTTTTTATCAGTTCCAGCACCTCTCACACCACAGTGTTGGAGCCTAGCTAATATGACATGCAGGTGTGACTAACCGGCCGCCTAATAGATTGCGCCGGTTTATCGACTCCTGTAAGGAAATATTTACAACTCCTCTCATGCTAAATGAGTGTGTGTGCATGTGTGTGTGCGTGCGAAGAGTTAGTTTGATGTTTACTACTTTTTTTGGGGCTGTTCATTGAGGTGCATGCGTTAGCGTTCAACCTCTCTGTGCCGTCATCTGTTTTGTCCGCCCTGCTCTGTCCTTATTCGCTCTGCATCTGTACATTCATGCAGGTGTGAGTAAATATAGTGCAGTTATTTCACTTATGGAAATACCTGCACCATAAATAAACCTTACACACGCACGTGTGGCTGCGCACCCAGCATTTCGCAGAATGACAAATACACAGGATATGGCCGATTGTACGAGTCGAACAAACCCTGTCTGTGTCGGCCTAAAATTAAACATAGACAAATGTACGAGGGGCAGGAATAAAATCGGTAGGCAATTTCACATGGTTGCAGACTTGTAAACACAAAGTTGTGATATTGATGTGAATTATTAATTGCAGCTGCAAACATATACTCACAAAATACTTTCTCTCCTACTTTTAGGGGGTTTAGATTTATAGCTTGAGCCACAGTAATTTATTTCATTTGCCTTTCTATGGGTCTTTGCTCTAAAGCTCACTGTGGAGGAAGTATTTAGATCCTTTACTTGAGCAAAAGCGTCTGGCTGGAATGTTACAGTAAAATATCATGTCACATATCATTCAGAATAGCTCCTTTTAAATACTACTACTACTTAAAAAAGTTGTTATTCAAAAATGTAAACATTATTTCAGGTGGAGGGAGGTTTAAGTGCTTTATATAATGTTGGGTAGTTGAAACTAAAGCAGTGCATCATAATTTATAATATTGTCATTTGATTCATATTTAAAATCTTAATCTGCGCAGCAACTAGTAACTCAGACTATCTGACACATTTAGTGCAGTAAAAAATCCCTTTTTAAATGTAGTTGAGCAGACGTATAAAGTAGCATAACATGGAAATACTCAATGTGCAAAATGCTAGTCCCTCAATCTACATGACAAAAAAAAACACTGAATGTGCTTTGCCGTGTGCTTGTGTGTGTCTGTGTTTATGCGTGCAGGCGTCCGTCAGCAGCTGAGTCGTCCGTCTCCGTCTATGTGTCCGCCCTCATGTCGTGTTTTCATAACATCAGTAAAGAAAATATCTCTCCCGTTCATTGAAAGATTTTAATCTCATCACATGCAGAGGGCCCTCACTGTAAATAAGTTGTTGCTTGGCACACGCTTTACTGGTGGTGGCGGCGGTATGACCCATGCAGCCAGCTTTTCCTGTTCCTGAGCTGAGCGGGAGCCTGAGACGATTCCATGTTTTCATGTGCGGCGCGCAGATTATGCGGGGGCAAAGAGAAGAGCATACTGTAATGGCGAGGTGTTGACAGACTGTACACATGCTACGCTATAATGTGTTGCACGCTGCAGACATTAAGCATGTCACGCTGGGCGTGTGCCGCGTATGTGATCACGAGTGTCAGCAGAAAATGGAAAGGCCGGCAATACGCGTCGCTTTTGTTGAGTTAAATAAAGGCCGAGCTCACGTTGTATCGAGTCGTGTTTCCGCTTCTTTTCTTCTCCGGCTGCAGTTGTGGCCTCTTACTCTCCATCCCCTCCTTAATGGCATCCTCCCCTTCAGCTTTTACCCATCTCCCTCTCCGTTTCAGCCCCCTCTGTGTCTCTCCGTAAACAAGCAGAAGGCCAACAACTCTGTCCTCCAGCGGTCTCCCGCCATCCTGTTGCCATGGTGTATGGAGCATTGTTTGCCGGCCTCTATGTCGGGTTGCCATGGCAGGGCTTATTTGCCATATTAAATGTTTGGCAGCATTGTACAGATGCTGATGACAAACACCCAACATCCCACTTTGATCAATGAAACGGTTGCTGATTAGGGGAGATGAGATGGAGCCACTGATCCATTTAACAACCTTAGTTATAGATTTCATGTGCTGCAGAATGTCCTCCATGCAGAAATGTGAAATATATAATAAAACGATAATATTGCAGACAGCTGGAGGAAAAACAACATGGTATAAAAAAACAAACAAATATAAGTTGAATTTTATCATCCTGTTGAAGCTTTTGAAAGTTGGTGTATGTTCTGTGTGTAGAACAATAGTGAAACATTGCATTTTAAATTATAAATGTAAAAATCTAATATAAAGCCAATCACTGAAAAAGTTTTTTCCTCAATGAATGATACTATATAGTCTTACTACTAAACAACTTTTTTTCTCTTTTGTTTCGGGTGATGTGCTTTGTTTATTCCTAAGCTAAGGGCCGGCTGTGATGTTTAAAGAAAAACACATGAGCGTGTGTGTTTTCATGGCAGGTTCAGGTTGCTGTTGTTTGTGGAGGTCCCTCCTCAACAAATGAGGCGTCTGTAGCTCTCCCCCCCTTGTGGTGAGGGGTGAGACTGCACCGTGGCCTTGCTCTGTCTACTGTCTGGACTTCCCAGAGCAAACTGCTGTATTTAAAACACAAATTAGACCTAGAATCCACGGGTGTCCCTTTGTTCCCCAGGCTCGGCTTTCGTGTCTTTGTGTGCTTTACAGTCAAAAGGAATAAATTTCAATTCTTTCACTTGTGCTCAGGTGTGCATAGCTAAAAAAAAACCCTGAAAATTTTTTTTTTTTTTTAAAGAATTGTTGAATGGGCACAGGTATAATTGGACTGTATAACAAACCTTGTTAAGTGCCACCATAAGTAATGAATTCATGTCAAGTTAACATAGAACGTCAGGTCCTTATAGGTCCAGCAACTTATTGTTGCACGACCTGCACCAACTTTAGACTATACACTGGTGTAATGTGTGAGAGCTGTTTGGCTACCAACAGATAACGTAGAAATGCTGCCAATTTACGTAGTTGCAGCCAGATAAGATCTCACAGCTCCATTGTAGACGCGCCACGGTGGTTTCAGTGGTTTGCTTTTCTTTTCTCCTTTGCTTTCAGTGAAAGACCTCGGTCTGCTGTCGCGCAAGCAGCGTGCACTGGCATACCTGTAGTAGAGAGCGCATCATGCGGTGCAGGAAATCCTTAATGTAAACTCTTACTCCACTGTGTGTTTAGATAACAGGCAGAATGGACTAGCAGGAGCTCTGTCGCTCTGCTGCTGACCTGCCGGTGGCCTCGCTGTAAAGCCGTGAGCCCGGCGTGCTCAAAAGTTGAGCATAGGTCGAAGCACGTGCTCTCTCTGTGTAAATAGTTTCCTTATGCTCCGTTATGCACCAACACATGTGCGATGATGACATTTGACTGACAGTGATTGTGTGTTGTTGTTTTTTTTCTTTCAGATGATCTTATGGGACTGGGATCTGAAACACTGGTACAAACCACAGTATCAGGTCAGTGCACGGCTAATACAGGTCTGTTCAGATAGAGTGGCCTCTTCAGTTCACCAGCAGAAGCTAGTCTGTAACTCACCTTTAGGACATTCACTTCTTTTCCTGATATTTGGTTTTTGGTTGAGCAAAATACACATTGTGTAAAAGCTGGCATACAGTGACCTTGGAATTGTTGTCATGCCACATTTTTTTTTTATCTCATGCAGACATTCTTTGTCTTGTTTGAACTATTTGTGTAACCTATCAAAGAATTTAGCTCCCACAGACCAAAAGTCATTATTCGTTGCTGTCAGACAGGCCAAAGCCAGGCAGAACATTTTTCCTCATGAAGCCTGTCCTCAAAAAAAAAGAAGCAAGGATTACACCCATTTTGTGCCAGGCTGTTCTGGGATTTCACTCTCGATGCCAGGATAATTCTACACATCTCACATGAACTCGAGGTGTAGTGTATTTCGTACTGGAGGCCGGAGGAAAAAAAGGGAAAACAGGAGAGCAGTGAGGCGGGAGAGGACGTTAGAAACAGTAACTATCAGCATCGGAGTCAGCTGTGGGAAAATGGGATTCCTAAAAGAAATGAAGGTGGAGCACACTGACGTGTAGAGACAGAGCTGTGGGATCTTCATCAGCACTGTGTACCTGATGTCTGTGTTCCTTACCACAACTCCAAGCAGTCTGGTTGAGTTAGTGGCCTGCGTTAGCAGATTGGGGCTTGTCTGTTGTCCAGTAGGCCAGGAGACACCACTGTCTCAAGCCAAAGATTTGGGGTCTGTTTTCACACAGGAAGCAAACTGACGGGGCTTTTCACAAACATTTTGAAAACACAACGCCATTGATTCCCGAAACTGTATCTTACGTTACGTGCACATCTGACAGGGCGCGGTGAGCGGCAACGGCGTGGATCTGTCGGTCATCAACGAGGCCAGGAACTTGGTGTCAGACCTGCTGATGGACTCGTCTCTGTCGCCCAACACCGTCTCCGCCCTGCGCAGCATCTCCAACCTCATGGGGACGTTCTCTGGCTCGTGCCGCCCCAGGGTCAACCCCTTCACCCCCTTTCCAGGGTTCTACCCCTGCGATGAGGTGGAGGACTCCGTAGAGAGGAGTGAGAGGAAAACCATTAAGGTGGGTGCAAGTGTTGCTACTGCACCAAACCAGTATGGACACATGAAGGGATGAATGATAGGCCTTTTTAGTCACAAAGTCCTGGGACTGAAGGAACTCTAGTATCCTTAACTTAGGAACTAGCTCGCACACTTAAAGTTCCTTTCATTTTTGCACTTCCATTTCAGTAACTGTGCAGCATTGCTGTCTGCCCGCATTAATATGTGTTGTGCAATAATAGGTGAATCAATTAAATAACTTTTTCTCTTTTTATCATTTGCATTTTGGTTTCTTCCAATTTGGAATGGCTACTCCCCCACCAAATGCAGCTCTTGACGCTGATGACTATCACTGGGTTTTCCTTGGATGAGTGTTGACTGATGAGTAATGTCAGTTGTAATTTATTTGAGCTCCTCAGATACCAGGACACTGCATCGCATTCCTAACACCATTAGAAAGGATATTACGACTGTGGGAATTTCTTGTGGCAACAGTCATTTTGTTTTCTATCTTGATGATCACAAGGTAACAGCATTCATATTCATGCGTGCGTTGTATTGTGGTAAATGTTGAGCCAGGTCACAAACCACAGGCTCCTTCGACTGGCCTCACTGAAGTGAGCAAATGATGCTGTCAGCCTGAACATGGCTTTATGGTGTGACGATGTTGTCACATGACCAGCCGCTTTAGTTTGTGTGTGAAACATGAATCTATATCGGAGGCTTCCTTTCCCGATCAGGGTTTGAGCAGCAGAAACAGCCTCCCCACCCCTCAGCCCAGGCGGAGTTCCACCTCCTCCTCCTGCTCCTCTTCTGCACTCTCTCCTCTCGACGCTGCCGCCTCACGCTGGGAGCGGAACAACGGCAAGAGACCCCACCCTGACCTCAACATGACCAGGTATCACGACACAAACGGAGACTTTACCACCTTTCAGAAACACGAGCGAAATTGTTCACCCACATCTGGGCTGTACTTCACCCCAGTTCGGCCCAGTTTTGATCAGATTAATGGCTAAGATCGGAGCTGTGCGAGTGTTTGCCAGCTGTGGTCCTCCTCAGGTGGCTCAGCTGCACCTGTACACAGTGAAACCAGGGCTCCTGGTCTTTCTTTGGTCGGCCTGAGAAAAGTAATGAATGGGCCATTATAAAAACAGAAATAGTACACTTCACAGGAAACGGGGTCGACTGTGTATTATAACAGTTCATGGTCACTGAGAGGACACCATGGGAAATGCAGATTACATCTGACAGTTAAAACTGTGCAGATTCTCTTTTGCCTCTGTGCTTTTATATCTCTCCGTGTCACGCAACAGTATATCACAGCCATATTTTGAAACATGATCATGAACTGCTGCTGCTTGCAGGCTTGCTCTGCAGCCTTTGTTGTGGTTTCAAGCTGTTTGTGTGACACTGAAAAGCCAAAGACTGAGACTGAAAAGCACATAGTTGGATACCTAACTCACAAATTCTTCTTCACGGGACCAAACAGATGTTTCTATCATCCACTGAGAAACCAAAAACAATGTTAATATAAGTAGTATTTATACTGTCTCAAATAACCCCACTGACTGTGCCTTTTATTTCCTTTGATTGTTTCTGCTTACATCAAAATGTACTGAGAGTTTCAGCTCGTGCAGAGAGACAAGAAGCAGGGAGAGTGGTTGACAAGTCAGTGTGGTCTCTTTATGAGTGAAAATGTATCTGCATTTACACAATCAGGGATTTTGACTGAATCATTATTATACTGTTAACTGTTTGCAATGACACTAAATTTGATTTCTTTAGTAACTTATCGATTATACAGTGTACAATTTGCTTGGACAACAAAACTTAGGAAGCTATGTGCACACTGGGGTGCAGTGTCTATGTTTCTCCACACAATGGCAGTAGAGGACAAGCTATTTCATCATGTTCTTTTTGTTTTGTGACTGAGACAAAAGTGTAGCCTCGGCCTGTAGAGTATTCCTTTTTGTGTGATAAGTTGGGCAAGAGTTATAATCAATGTTATATCAATGTGTGTACAGTATGTGTGTTTGTGCTCCAGCTCAGGTCTGTCCAATGGGCCCAGTGCAAATCTGCTCACCATTCCCAAGCAGAGGTCTTCGTCTGTTACCCTCACGTACCATGCCGGGCCCAGGAGAGCAGGTGAGAGTGAACATAAAACAAAGACGCTACTAATTGCTCATATTTGGACTGAGCATTGTTTCTTTCTCACTTCCTGTGCTTCTCATCCTCTCCAGGCACATCTCCGAGCCTGAGTCCAGTCACCTCACCAAGCCACAGTCCCCCCGCAGTAGGTACAGGCTCCTCGTCGTCCCTCATCACTCGATCGCCTGTGGAGTTCCCCGACACGGCTGACTTCCTGACAAAGCCGAGTGTCAACCTGAACCTGCACAAGCCCTTGAGCTACACCCTCAGCTCACCTGATTTTCAGCAGGCTTTCCGAAGCCCCGCCTTCACCCTCTGCACCAGGTGAGATCTGCCATATCGAAGCGGCACGTTGCTGTGACTTTATCCACTGTTTTAGTTTGTGGTGGCAACAACAAAATCATGTGTAACGACTGGTCACGTTTGTGATTGTTGGGTCTGTCCTTTCTAGCTGCGGTCGTCAGATGCTCAAGGGAGTTCCCAGCGGTGAATCGGGGGAATCTCATTCACCATTTACCAGTGAGGCTCAGCGCAGGCGTTCAGGTACATATGTCTGCATTTAGTGCACATTATATTGTGTAAATCAGCAGACCATCCTGACCAAGGTTATAGTACTGGGGATTGAAAAGAAGAACAATTCTGTTAGCAGTTCAGGGGGTTAATGCTGCTCTGTGCTGGAAATTGATGCACACAGACATAAACGAGGGTCTTCCGACACCACACATGAACTAATGAACTTACAAAGTAGTACTATGTTTTGTGACGGCAGTGCATTTCTTTAAATTGCACGTTACGCCTGTCTGCGCAGGCGCTGAGGGACTGGAGTTCACAGGTGAGCCTCTGATCAAGGAGGAGAGCGTGGAGGTGGACGTGTCAGGAGATGGGAGGCCAGACGTTGCAGGGAACCAGGGGCAGACAGAGGAGGAGAAGGAGAGGAGCCCAAGCACAAACCAGCAGACTCAGGAATCAGAGGTTGTTCAGAGGGCAGCTGCTGCCAACAATAACTTCAGTCAATAACGGCACAGTTATTCTATTTGTTTGTACCTATTTCCTCCCTATAAGCAACTGTATCAACCCCACCTGCTGGATTTGCTTACGATGAGTCATAATATACATTCATAAACACTTTGACATGCTTACTTTGCCTTAAGATTTCAACCTGTACACATTTAATTTGAGATTTCCACAGTCGGCTGACAGATAATCTGCCAAGTCATCCCACTTCATTCAGAAAAAAAGCTGTACCAAATGTTTCATTATATGGTTTGTTTGTCATATATTTTCCAGATGATCTTTGATTAGGGTAGCCTCTGTGTCAGACTGTTTCAGTATCCTGCATAATGTGTGTTCTTGCATGCTCAGAACACGTGTCTGTGGGAGTAATATTTGTGCTCTGTTTTCTGGTTGTCTCCAGGACGAGCAGGAGTTCAGACTAGATCCCATGCTGGAGGACCACAAGGCTCTCATGGAGAGGATGAACACGTGGAACTTCCAGATCTTTGACCTGGTGGACAGAACGGGAGGGAAGACTGGAAGGATACTCAGCTATGTTAGTATGGCAACCACAAACCAACAATCTCCTGTAGCTGTAGTATTATGAGTCATAGCTTGCTGGTCTGCCCACTCATGTGTTATAATAAAAATAATAAAAAGCATTTCTGCTAAGTCAGATATAATGGTCATCGCAGGCTTTGGGGCAGGAGTTTTAGCCTTTTAGTTTAAAACTAATAGGCTTGTATCTGGTTATGTTTAATGAGTTTAAGGACTTCATCTTTCTGAAAAGAGATTTGTGTCACCAAATGCAGGAAATGTACAGCTTAGTGCAACCTGAAAAAGGGGTCAGAGCAGAATGTATTGTAACTAACAGTGTGCAGGTGGACTTGCTTGGGATTTTAATAATGACCCATCACTTCAGCTCTTCATTAGCAGTTCAGTCTCCTATGGGCTCCTCAGGGAGACTTGTTCCATATAAGGGCCAAGACACAGATAGACGGAATAGCAAATTATTACAAAGCGAGTGCAAAAGATCTCCTTGTTCGAGCTAGAAATCCCCTTTTAGAATTTCAGTAGGCTGTGAACTTTGCGTCTCCACATGCTGATATCGGTTTAACGTTCGGTGTATCTTAACGTACCACTGAACATCTGATTGGCGTTTCAGTAACGCCCATGTCCTTGTGTTTCCTCAGGTGACGTACACCCTTTTCCAGGATACGTGTCTGTTTGAAATCTTCAAGATCCCAGTGAGGGAGTTCATGACGTACTTCTGTGCCCTGGAAAATGGCTACAGGGACATTCCCTGTGAGTGTTCAAGGAGTTCAGAGATTCCTGTTTGTTTTTCGTTTGTTATCCCAGGATGTTAGCGGAGGACTTAAGTAGCTGTTGTGTGGCCAAGCTAAGATGCTGTTTCAGTTGGCCACGATGTTCTAAAATTTCAAATTACTGCTGGTGTGCATGGTGAAATGGATTGACTTAAACTTACTTTGGTTAAAAACACACACAGATCACAACCGGGTCCATGCTACTGATGTGCTCCACGCTGTCTGGTACCTGACCACTCGACCAATCCCCGGGTTCCAGCAGATCCACAGCGAGCACGTGACAGGAAGCGACACAGGTAAACAACAGTGGCACAGGTGGGCTCACAAACTCATTGGTCGTAGATTGTTGTCACAGTTTGTGGAGCATGGGTTGTAATCGAGATGTACGGCTGCACAAGGTTCATGTTGAGAGGCTGCACTCACTGTCTTAAATTGATAAACATATACTGTAGTTGTTCCCTGTTTATTAGGTCGGCGAATCTGCATTAATCAGAAATTATATCCCCAATGTTATCGAAATAAAAAGAAAGAATTTTGATTAATTAAACCTTTTCGCACAAGTTTTTTTTCTCCGGAGGATTAACCAATGAATAACTGGAATTCCTGAAAGAAAATGTCGCCTTCTGCTTGTTGGAGGTTGAAAGAGCTGAAAGGGAGTTAACTTTTAAAGAGGCTAGAAAAGATAGATTGTGTTTGTTTGTTTTTTTTGAAAGACAGATACTAGTTTTAAAGTGTGTGTACTCTTCATCCCTCCCTGCTGATAGTACCTGTTTGGAAGTGCGTATACTATTGCTCCCACTGTTTGCCCACTGTGATGTCAGAAATACAGCAATTCTGAGAAGTTTCTTCTTTTTAGGGGAAGTGGCCTTTACTCTGCAGAACACAGATGGCTTGCTTTAAAATGTAGAGATCCTTGGGCTCATTTCAGATGATGATATTTTAGCTCTATTAGAAATGATCTGAGGCTTTATCCGCTGTCATTTGATAAGGGGAGGTAGAGTGAAGGCGATGAGAGAACAAGGGTGTGTGTGTGTGTGTGTGTGTGTGTGTGTGTGTGTACACTATCTGCCTCACTCTTTTTCCATACAATCCCGTTTTGGTTTACGCTGTGGAGCAAAGATTTTGTGGAAAAGCCTCAACCCTAACCTGATTTCACAGACACACCACATGTCTACCTGTTATTTTTCATCACTGAGACCTCTATCTCGTTCGTTGTCGTGTTCCAGATTCAGATAGTGGGATCTCTCCGGGCAGGATATCCTACGCCTCCTCCAAGAGCTCCTCGATTTTGGATGACAGCTACGGCTGCCTGGCCTGGAACATACCCGCCCTGGAGCTCATGGCCCTTTATGTAGCAGCTGCAATGCACGACTACGACCATCCTGGTCGCACAAATGCCTTTCTTGTAGCCACTAATGCACCTCAGGTAACCCGCAGCGTTTGTTGGTACCTGAATGTGTTGTAGATTGAATCGACAAACTCAATTTAGCTCCTAGAGACATATAAACACGCTCATGTTTACAAAAACAAAAGGATCACATGTTCAAAATATGGGTTTACATGCTTACGTGCTTCACGATTCATGAGCCAAGCTATGCATAGTATCATTTGAAAAAACAAACAAGAAGCCTTTTTCTCAAACGGAGATCATATATAGGATTAGCCCCTCATGGCCAGTTAATTGCATTGTGCTCTTTCACTGTGGTCAGTCATGTAATTTGGGAGGGGTGAAAAGGTTAACTGTGTGCCCTAGTTTAAATATTGTACTTTCACAACATGCCCGATGATAGCTCTCACACTGTCTGGGTTTTGTGAAAGTCCCAGGAAAGTAGGGTAAAAGAAATGAGAGGAAACCCTGAACCTATTGATTGCTAATGGTGTTGACAATCACTATGTCTGTTTGAAGGATCTTTTAAGTCTTTCTCGGTATCTAATGTCCCTGTAACCGCCTTTAACCTGCGTCTCCCCTCAGCTTTGCTTGTGCTTGAGCCTTTTACCTATCCTCCTTTCATAACCAATGCCCTCATGCCCCTTTTATCTTGTGTAGTGTGTCCTTGCTATTTTTAAATCCATTACAAATTGTGTAACACATATGCAGACACATTATGTAAGCAAATTCATTGCTGACGTTTCAGAGGAAACTGTCGGAATCTTCTAAGTGCACTGTCTTTCCCTCTCTCACCACTGGCTTTCCCCCTCCTGTGCCTTGCAGGCAGTGTTGTACAACGACCGCTCAGTGCTGGAGAACCACCACGCCGCGTCTGCCTGGAGCCTCTACCTGTCCCAGCCCGAGTTCAACTTTCTGGTCAACCTGGATCACGTGGAGTTCAAGCGTTTTCGCTTCCTTGTCATCGAGGCAATCCTGGCCACAGACCTCAAAAAGCACTTTGACTTCCTGGCTGAGTTCAATGCCAAGGTCTGAGATGGAGGACTCTTCTTGCTGAATTATATTTAGTTGATGGTGCACAGCATTATAGATGCAGGAAAAAAAAACAACATTTGACTGGTCGTAATAAGACATCCATCTTTGTTTGTTTGTTAACAGGTGAACGATGTGAACAGTCCGGGAATTGACTGGACCAATGAGAATGACAGACTGCTGGTGTGCCAAGTGTGTATCAAGCTGGCAGATATCAATGGACCGGCCAAAGTCCGTGACCTGCACCTCAAGTGGACGGAGGGCATTGTGAATGAGTTTTATGAGCAGGTACAGACAGCATGCTAATGCTGCAGAGTGTATTTATTTAACACTGAGCATTTTTGTCTTCATATTACATTTCTTTTAAAGAGAATTCATTTGAAACAAGGTGCATGTTTTGTAGCCTAAAGTAATCCCATTCTCACCACAAACACAGGCAAAAAGTAAAACCAAAAAGGATGGGAAAATGGACAAAAAACCCAGAGATTAATAATATTAGAGACATCTTTCAATCCCTTTGTGGGATATCCTTTGGAAGTTGTGGGAATAATAAAAAAAGATATAAGTTGGAAACAGATATTTATTCTTCCTGATATCAAGGAGAAAGTGTAAAAGTGTTCTGCTCCTCTATAATCGTTCTGGACTTTAACTCAAGTTTTAAAGCTCACCACTAAACATCTGTCTCTGTTTAACTGCAGCCTTTGTTTTTGATCCGCAGGGAGACGAGGAGGCTAGGTTGGGATTACCCATCAGCCCTTTCATGGACCGCTCCTCCCCGCAGCTGGCCAAGCTACAGGAGTCCTTCATCACCCATATTGTAGGGCCTCTTTGTAACTCCTACGATGCTGCTGGCCTGCTTCCTGGCCACTGGATTAATGAAGCAGGATCAGATGAAGATGATGAGGAGGGGCAGGTGGACACAGACACGGATGAAGAAGAGGACGAGGAAGACGAGCTAGAAGATGAGCTGGCACCAAGTAAGATGTCGCACCTTATCTCTAAGGTTGTGTTTACATTGCAGTTACACCAGTCTAGATTTTGCCAAACTCCTTCTCGCCTTTTTGTTCATTGCAGAAAGGAGAAAGAGCCACCGCAGGTTGTTCTGCAGCATCATGCAGCACCTGACGGAGAACCACAAGGTGTGGAAGAAGGTCATCGAAGAGGAGGAGAAGAGCAAAGAGCTTGGCAAGCAACAGCAGCCAGACGGTCTGCCCGCCAGCCTGCCCGTCTCCCCGTCAGATGACATCCAGGTCATCCAGGAGGAGGAGGAGGGAGAGGAGCGTCAGTAGCAGGAGGGACAAAGGAAAGAACAGAGATGCGTGAGAAAGAAGACAAGAGGCAGTCTTAAGGGCGAGTCCCTTGAGCTCCTGCCTTTCACTAATATAAACACAGACATGAGAAATACACGCAGACAGTTGATAAATGCACATAAAACACACTTTGCTCCCTCTCTCTCTCTCTCTCTCTCTCTCTCTCTCACATATGCGCACACACACATATATGTTGAAAGATTCACTGTGCAGACACTCAGATGCTTAAGCAGTCCCGTCGTTTTTCGGAGAAACAAAAAGGCCTTACTACTGTGAGCGGATCCTTGCTGCAACAGTGGGAGCCCAACTCCTATGCACTTTCACCCCATGGAGAGTCAAGTGCATCCAGGAAAAAAAAATCACCAGAACTGAGGAGGAAGGTGCAGAAGACGAGAGTGGACGGAGTCCAGCGTTAACTTGCCCTCCACGGTGACCTGGCTGCGATGCTGCCTTGAATGCAAAGCGCTTACACCTCCCTTAGGTACAAAATAATTCCTGTCTATTTAAAAGTGAAAGGTAGAGGAAAAATAATGAAGCAAGCGACATCATCAAGTGATGGATACCCTTTACCAAAGTGAACAGTTCAAATATGGAAAGACAAGAGACTGAGACTGTTTCAGCCTCAATGTCAGGTATATTTTTGAATTATATACATATACACACACACACACACACACACACACACACACACACGTATATATCAGATGTGCCTGTCTCTGAACCTTTACTGAGTCCATATTGGCCCAGAGCCGAGGCTTGTGTAGTTCTCTCTCCTTGCTGGTGACACGAAACACTGTATCAGACTCAGTCACAGAGACATTATTGAAATGTTGACTGATTAATAGCATTATATCTGCATCATTTTTGATGCTTTTACTCATGTGTACCACCTGTCTTTTTTTTTTTGATCCTTAAATTCCCCTTGCTTCATTTTGTCTGTGTTTGTGTGAATACGTTTTGGCGGGAATGTGATAGAGAGAATGAGTAGGGAGAAAGAGAGCACATTTTTAATTATTTTAATATGTAATTTTTGTGTGTATGTTTGTGTGTCCTTTTAGCAATGGTTGGTTTCTAATCAGTGAAATGTCCTCTGGTGTTTAACATGTTGCATTCAGATCAGGAGTGCTGTCTCAATGAATGGATTCTTCATTTTCCTTTTTGATTCTAAGTATTTTTTAAAGGTTACTCAGGATTCATGCAGAGTTGAATAATTATTTTGCAAGAATTAATGTCATTAATATGATATACACTTAAAAAACTAAGAAAATTAAAAATCTGGGTGACTGAAGTAGTTTGTAATCTCTTAATGAACAACTTGACTACAAACAAATTCAAGCAATTGAAATCCTCTGTGACAGAGGAGCATACAGTATGGGCTGTCCCTTGGCCATTCGTACACTGTTTGCATAACCTTTTTACAACCTCACTGGAGAAACGCTTATCTTGATTGTCATTCTGCAAATGCCTCTCCTGCAGCAACACAACATATTGTACAAGTTTGCAGTTCTATAACAGCCTGTTAGCTAATGTTTTTTTGTTTTTTAGTTAAACCTTTTCTGCATTGTTTTTAAACAAACAGTCCAATGCTAGATGTCTGTGTTTCAGTCAGCCAGCACACACTTGTGTTTAGACAAGCTAATAGCTCACCCATTTCTCCTTTTCCTCTTTTTTATTTAATTTAATTTAATTTAATTTAATTTTTTGCCAAACCCATTACTCGGCCAGTGTGTAAAGAAGGGATCCAGGGTTTCATTTTCCTTTTGTTTTGGTTTTGACGTGCCACAAGGCAAGTTAAAAAAAGACAAAAAACTACTAGTTCTCTATTTTTGTCTCTAAGAACTCTTGGCATTCCACTAGAATAAGATGTTTTGTGAAAGGGAAGGCGGAATTGTTGCCTAGCCCCTTTACCACCTTATAAACTCATAATCTCTGGAGAAAATGTTAAGTAAGCAGTGTAAATCAAGATAGTAATATTTAATGAAAAAAAAAAGAAAATAGATAAAGGTGTGCACATTTTAATACCAAACAAGTGTTTAGCCGCTGTACAAAAGAGTATGTGCATATAAAATATATATTTTTTAAATAATCAAATGAATGCATCTGTTTTCTACATGCAGCTGACATATTGTACATTGAGATCCTGTAATTACCATTGTGTTTCCAGAGTTTTTATCTACTTCTATTTCCAGGTGTGGAACTGTGGGGTTTGGTGTTTTGATTTAGATTTGTTCCACTTGGTTTCAGCCTCTCCCTGTTCTGTATCATAACCACTCTTGTATTCTCCATTATCTCTTTCTCTATCACTGTTGTCTCAGTCGACCCAACTAGTGCCAAACTTTACCTACATACAGTCGTTTGTGGGCTGTGATATGCTGATTGGCAACATTTCTCTGGGCTCCAGTACTGTTCATGCAAGAAAAACACCTTGAGTTGAGTATTCCACCGGGCTCGAGGTGGCAGTGACAGTGGCAAGAGTCAGAGTTGGACTCAGGTCAGAGCCATATACATTCTGACAACTCTGTCGTCAGTTTTTTTTCACATGGACCCATGCCGGATCATAAAGCCTTGGTAGCTCCCGACCCGACATATTCTGGCTCATTAAGTTGTAAAAGTTTGTTGGCTTCTCACTGTGCAGTTTTTCAAACCACAGTGTCCTCTAATGATTGTGCCATAAATACATCTATGAATGGTTGTTACCCTTATGTAGCATCAATATACGTACGTTTGACTAATGTAACCATTCACCCTTTGTCTACATTGTGGGGACAACTGATTTTTTGTTATTTATAGCTGTCATAAAACACCATCCCAAAAGTATCAGCAGTTCTTTTCGATTTTTATTGGTTTGTGTGTTTGTGTGTGTGTGTGTGTGTATCTGTGCGAACTCACTATATATATTTTTTTAACATTGCTTCCTTTTTTGGTCGATGCCAAATAAAGAGAATAACCTTTAAAAATCTAAATACACCTTTTGCACAGCCACTAGTAATCCTGAGTAGACTTCCTCCCAGAACCCCCCATCAATGAAAAAAGTAGTACTTACTACAGTCTAGGAGTGGGGTGGGTTGTGCATGCTCCACCTTCCACTAGGTTTCGAGAAAATTTATTCAGTAGTTTTTGCGTAATCTTGCTAACAGTCAGACAGACAGACAGACAAACAAACAAATATTTACTACATTGCACTAACATGTGCTGTGTCTGCACTGTCAGAATGCTTTCTAATCCTCAGAAGTTGGTGGAGATCAAACAGATCTATGCAAACTGTGGACTTATTGGGATTTGTAAATCTGCCACTGTGCATTAACATGTCAGCCATATCTTTGGGAGTCCATGTGAATGTGTTTAGAGTTTGTTGTGCTGCCCCCAAGTGGCAGAAAAAAGTAACTTAATTGTAGGAAATACCATCTACTCACAATACAATTAATATCTGGATAATAAGTAATGTGTGCAACTGCCAATGCATTTTCCTTCTGAGAACAGAGCAATACAAACAGGGAGTGGTAAACCTGGCTGCTTTACACCTACATGAAAGTAGGTTACTAATCATTACAACTAATGCTTATGTTGGCATGTCCTGGGACCTGGCAGGCACAGAATTATTAAGTATTAAATAAGTTAATTTGGGGTCTTAATAATCGGTAATAGATCTGTGTTCATTTCAGAGTTGTGTTTTTAGCAATTTATCAGTTGCTAAATGAAGACAAGGGAAGTTTTCAGTATCTTAAGAAAGACTTTATGAATACACAAAACCACCAGTATTGCAAAAAAAAGACAAACAAATGTTAACCTTACACATCACTGCAGTACTTTGTTAGTACAGATAAGCACCATTTAGCAGAATTCAGTTTTGCATAGTCCGTTTGCAGAAATCCACCAGGGTTGCATTTGCCTTCTAAGAGACAGATTTTCCATTGGAGCGCTATCCGTGGCGAAGGGGTCAGAGTCAGTCCAGATGATGTAAAATCTTGGCCTATGTCCACCTCCAACACACAGTGTTCAGAACTTTCTTGGAAAGTCTGTTAGTCCTGTTTCAGCCCACACGTACGAATTAGTGGTGTCATTTGTCTGACCTCAAGCTGTCCAAGGAAGGCAGGGCTATGAACCATCATAGGTGTACTTACTATCAATCATTGACATACACCTAACCCATCACTACCGCACCAAGGTTCATAGACATTTCATTTTCTGGGATCAGAGGGACTCTGAACTGTTGAGGTTTGAGTCAATAGCACACTTGAGTCCCCAGGATGTCCTTTCAGCACAGTCTTGCCTCCCTTACTGCTTAAAAGGTATTGTATAAACATGCCTCCTGCTCAGTAAGGGAATTTGATTGCAATTGAATAAACTGGATTACATGCTCATTTGTGGAGACTCACCTCAGTCACTGAAAGTCCTTTGGAAAAACTGTTATGCACCAGCACTGGACATAACAATCCAGTGATACAGTTATATGTCTGTATCATGTGGTTGCATTGCTGTGCAAAATAGTAAAATTATGGCTTGAACAGCTGAACAAGCTGTATAAATGCCTGCTTGCCTACTTGTAATATGGAGTGTCTTTCTGTTGCCTACGCACAGCGCAGATGGAGTAAGGTTTGGGCTGTAGGGTCATGCCCAGTTTGGGAGTGACAGTGGGAACGGTCCCCGGAGGGAACTGAAGATGAAATCTCTGTAACAAAGTGGTGAAAAAGAGGAACATCTCCATCCTGGCCAGTTGTTCACCCAAGCAATGACGCCTCCCTGCAAAAAAGGAAATAATTTAGACTCTCACACACACAAACAGGCTTAACTAATCTGGCTATTTTGGATAACTGTAAATGGCTTTAACTGAGGATAAAAACAACAACGGACTCTTCTTTGTGCATATGGGGATGTCCTGGGATAAAGACTTCATGAGAACGGGGATTTCTAATGAGATAACACATGTAAGAACTTATCAGTCTCACTAAATTAATGCTACATCTGAAGCTAACACGGCTATCTTTTGGGGTTTGAATTTGGACATTTTAAGACCATTTTATTCTCAAAAATAACCCCTTTGTAACATTCCTTTTTATTTTTTACATTTGAATGCAAAGGTGGTTTTGGAGTCACACCTGCACATTGGGTTTTATGTTTTTGTTGATGACCTGGCATCATAACTGAGGAAAATTTCAAATGTTTTGATGTGATTTACGGAAACAAACTGGGTAAATGAAATAACCGCTGACTGGTCACTGTCTCTTTAATGACTCCAGATAATAACCTGCACAATCATTTTGGCCAGGAGCCATTGCAGTTTTAGAGAAATATAAATAGACTAACCCAAGGAGAAAGGAAGGAAGGCTTCACGCCTCACAAAGTTGCCATTGCTGTCCAGGAACCTCTGTGGTGAGAAAACACCTGGGTCGTTCCAGTACTTTTCATCAAAGTGCACCGAGTAGAGGTTTGTTATCACCAAGGTGCCTTTAGGAATGGTGTACCCATTGACTTTTGCATCCTGGGAGGTGGCACGGAAAATACCAAGCGGTACAATGTTGCAGAAACGAAGGACCTCATGAAGAACAGCCTCCACGTAAGGCATATTTTGTTTGTCCTCCAGAGTGGGCGGCCGTCCATTGGCCAGCACACTGTCAATCTCTCTGTGCACCCTCTCTTAGCAGGGAAAAACAGACACCATCAGGCATTTATTCATGCGAAACGTTACATAACAATAATACTTCAAGCAAACTCTTCTGTCATGATCACACTTAAAGAATAATAGTCTGACATTGGGATGATGCCTTTACTACAACTGACCTTGTATGTTGGGGTAGAGAGCCATGTACAGCATGGCCCAGCGCAGGGTGTTAGTTGTTGTCTCTGTGCCAGCAATAATTAGCTCGCCAACTGAATAGATGAGGTTCTCATCGGAAAAAGAGGAACTGGGGTCTCCTGCATTCTGCTCCAACTCATCCAAATAGGCGTCAACATAGTGACGCGGTACGTGTGGCACCCTGCCCTGTGAAAAGCCCTTTATCACCTGCATTAAGAAGTCATAAACCTCAGCAGCGTTGCGGAACAGCTTCTGGTGTTTTCCAAAGGGCACATACTCAATCCATGGGAAGGCATTGTAGAGAAAGGCCCAGCCGCTCACCGCCAGCTCCACGTTCTCACTGAATATCTCAATCATGTGCTGGAAGTTGCGGTCATCATAGGTGAAACGCTGTCCAAAAATGATCAGGTTTGTGATGTTGGACACAGCGTTGGTCACGAGGTGCTTGGGATTGAAGGGCTTCCCCTTGTGCTCGTCGATGGCGTCCACAAAAAACATACACTCCTCTGAGATCTTTCTCTCAAACAGTCTCTGGCCACTGCCAAAGTAACGGAAAGAGTTGCAAGCCAGTTTCCGGTGTTCAATCCAGCCTTTGCCATATTTACAGTTAAGAAGGCCTGTAAATAATGCAGGGAAAAAAAGAAAATTATTAAATCATCTAAAATATAGACACAACTTATGATAATTAAATGATTTGATTAACATTTAAACTGTCATTATATCGCCATGTAATCATATCACAGCATCTTACCACCCATTTTCGTCATTTTCTTGAATAAAGGAAGTGATGGACGATCAGCAAACACCTCACTCTGATGGTAAAGGCATTCCCTTACACAATCATATCCATTCAATACCACAGTCAAGATGCCTCCGAGGTCAAGACTGAAAATCTGGAAGGGACACATGGCGACATGAGCACTATTTCTTTTGTTCTTCACACAGATGTTCGAAAAATGTCTTTGTCAAAGAATTTGATATTTGTACCACAACTGTAGGCATGCTGCAACATTTAACTTAAACACTCCTCTCCAAAGTGGGGTTCCATCAAGCCAGAAAGTTAAGTTCAACTTCCATCATATTTAACAGGACAGTGAGTGAATGAAACAGACTCCATCTAAAGAGTTACTCAAAAAATGGTGTTCAAAAATCTACAATGTGTTTCCAAAAGGATGTCTGTGCCATGATTTGTATCGTTTGGGAGGAGGCTTTAACTTTTGGGAAACCCTGATTTGCCAGTAATTCTCCTCCAAGCAAATGCTGCAGACCGCCAAATGTTAGGGCGAGTCTCTTTTGTTCGTTTCATAACGATTTTTCAGTGTGTGTGTGTGTGTGTGTGTGTGTGTGTGTGTGTGTGTGTGTGTGCATGTGGGTGCGCATGTCTGTGTGTCTGTGTGTGTGTGTGTGTGTCACGAAAACCTGAAACCTCTTGATGAGGGTTACGCACTGCGCAATGTGCAGGGCGCACAGTAAAAAAAAAAAAAACGCTGCTGAATCTGTGTCATTTACCTGCCCGTGAACTTCACTCTGCTTCTTGAGGAAGACGTGCGGCTCGGTGGCCAGAGACAGAATGTTCCCTATCACAGGGATGGGAGATGGACCAGGGGGAAACCCCGGGGGCCGTCTCTGCTTGACGAGCTGGCGAACCAACAGGAAGGCGAGGAAGGCGACAGCCAGACAACCCATGCCGAGCAGAGGCTGTGCGCAGGACACCGGCACCAGAGACGGCGATTTAATTGAAACCATCTTTCCAAAAGAAAACCCTCGTCTCCGCAAGACTAACCCTGCTGACTTCGGCTTCTCCTCAGACGAACTGAAGCACATATGTATCATCTTGCACATTTTCTATCCCCCGCCTCTAAGGCTAAGATTGGCCAGAAAGTCAGAGTTAACTGTTGGTGAACTTTGTTCTGCTCCTGATCAATAATCGGAATGGTTTTAGTGGTTATTAGGTTTACTTTTTGGTTACTTTTAATCAACCTACAGAGGGGACGAGACATCATAAAACTGCAGTAAATTAGGCCAGTTACTGGTCGTAAAAGGCAATTAAAGTTGTAAAATGCTTGTTAAAGTGGTCACATGCATATATAATTTGGACTCAGAAACAAACCTGCAGAGTAGCGCTTTGAGGCAAGAATGAAGATAAGCTGTGCACAAGCAGGAAGTGACATCGGAAAATAATATTTCCTACCAAGTATGATTTAAATATATCATATTACAGTAGTGGAACGGGGTTGGGGTGGTTAGAACCAGCGATTGGCAGGGAAACCATAGATAAACTTGCGCACAAAGTTTGGAAGTGTCTTTCCCAGTAGAGCAGTACATGGAAAATGCTCAGCACATGTGAGTTCAGAAACAGGCATAGCGAATTTCAAGTGAATTTAAAAGCTGCAGCTTCCTGGGACTGATGAAGATTAAACAGTAATAGAACCGTTGAAAAATAAAAGCTGATCATCAACGTGAGTTTAATCAGTTTATAAAAGCAAAGCAAAATCACTGACACACAAGGGAAAGATTAAAAACCTGATGCTTATTCAAAATATATGTGATAATATGATGTAAGCAAACAAAACCGTCATTTTTGAATGGATGAAATGAATAGTATTCTTCTGTCAGACTTTAGAGAATTAAAAAAATAAAACAAACTAGAAAGCACCTCTGTCAAGGCGAAACATATCCCCGAAATTAAAATTTTGCACTCAATGTCTCTTACCATGTACATTTTTCAACTGATCATTAAAAAGACTCCTGTAATATTTGTGAAACCATATGCTTCTGGCATGTAGTAAATATTACTGTATTATTTTGTCATTATTGATATTCTTTTCTTGAGAGTGTTGAGGTATTCCCCCCCAATTTATCTATTTATCTATCTCACCATGGTGAAGATTCCCTCAAAAATTACTGATCTGGATCTAAGAGGACTAAGAGTGTCATTACTGCTATTACTTGGTATCAAAAAGGAGATAAGGTAATGATAAACCAAATAAGCAAACAAGTCAGAAGCCAGAAATAGAGAAGAATAGAAGCCAGAGTGTGTGTGTGAGAGAGAGAGAGAGAGAGGGAGAGAGAGAGAGAGAGAGAGAGAGAGAGAGCAACAGAGACAGTGTCATGGACAATCAGAGGAACAGGTGAGCTGACAATCACCTCGGTGTCACTGCACAGGTGAACAGAGGCTCCCTGATAACCAGTCTACTCTACATGCTTGTGCAGGGAAAGGCTGGAGAAGCCTGTTCACAGATTATATAGCTGCTATGCTACATAATGCCAGCACACTTGGACATATCACCCTCTTTTTGCTGCAAAGATACAGCTTACAGTTCACCAACTAATCCTACAGTGTTCTCAAAGGTGATGCGATTTTTGAAAATGTCATTTTCACACCAAGCAATTTAACTCTGAACTTTCATGATTGTGATTTTAAATCAGTTGCTTAAGCAACAGGACACAATGGAGCAGTATTCCAGAATTTTTTTTCAGTGCATGTCCATGTAATGAGATAATTTGTATAGGAGGCGTAGGTGCTGACAAGTTTCTCAAGACGGGAAAAAAATGTTCATTGATATACTGGTGAGTGTTGATACAACTGGAAGTGGGAAGCAGTTGATTTCAGGAAGCACTTAATCTGATTTGAACTTTTTTGTTGTTTTTTCAGATTTGTGGTAAGAGCCCACATCTTATGTTGAAGAATGCAACAATGATGTTGCCAGTTTGGAAAAAGAAACTTCTCATTCCATCAAGTCCAACCATCAAAAAAAGGCAAGTTCTGGGACAAATGCGACAAAACATTAAAACATTGCTGATTTTAAAATTGGGGTAATGTTTTGGTAGTGCAGTAAATGCATTTGTTTTCTGTTCTGTTTACCTAATTTATTGTAGAACATAAGTTTTAGAACTTAATTCACTTATGTAATTAGTCCTGGTTAAGTGCATTAACATGTTTCGTTTTGGAGCAAATAAACTTTGCCCCAGAAAGCCGCTGCAGGTCTCTTCACCTCAGCACGTTAAAGGTTAGGTCAGGCACTACATTTAGAGGTTAAAGGTTAAGGCATGCACCACATTCCAGACTTGCATGGTCGTGTGAGATGTTTCAGTCTTGTAGGCTAAAATCCCAAACTTGTCCAGACAGTGTAGGACTGTGCAATAGTCTTCTAATACATATTCGAATACATATTGAGTTTTAATACACGTATGAGACTGTAAGACAGTGCTTGTCACCAGTTGGATAAATCAATAACTGCACACTTGACAAAACAATTGCCAGATATTTGAAATAGACAATAAGACTCATAGACAATAAGCAGGAGATAGCTGTTTATTCATTCAGTTTTCCTGTGGTCGTTAATGGAAGTATTGAATGAACAGAGCATACAGAGGTTAACCAAGAAAACATTACCACCTCACTGAGGTGATTTTTAAAAAACTGGCACTTTTGTAAAACCATGCTCTCCAGTTTGCTTTGAGATCACTTCATCATGACTTGCTCCTCATTAGACATGGAGCTGTTAGTCCAGCTGCTCCTTCCTGCTGAGGCAGCTGGTATGGCGTTTTTGTTTTTTTTTTTTTTTTTTTCCTCAGATGCCTCGAATGGCCTCTACAGACCTCTCCCAATCATTCTGATTTGTTAGGGCTACCTAATGAGGACATTCTTGCAAATTACTTCTATGCTTCCTGCCTGCTCCCCAGACTCAAGAGCTACTCTGGAAGTGTTAAGCCAATCTGTCAATTTTAATCAAATATAAATGGTCTCACTGTTGCATTGTCTTATCAGTGGATGGGCTAATCAAAACATGGATGGAAAAAATAGAGAACCAGAGTCATTTCAAAATTTTTAGACACAATAACTACTGGTATTACTAGATAATTTATTCACCTAGAAATCAACAAAGTATGCTGTTCCTCTGGAGGGCATAGATACTATAAGGTTACCTCTGGTGTAACACGTTTTACTGATGGACACGAATAATACAGTTATTTCCACCAACAGTTTCAAATAAACCCCATTATTTTGTTAGTGAGAATTCTTATAACCTAGAGCAGTAGTGGGGCAGGAATGGACTGACATATACATAATAAAATATTACATGGGGCACTCCAACAATTTTACACAGGATGCAGTATATCATCATATTGCTCAACTCTGTCCTGTGCTAATTTTATTTCATCCCAATCAGTGTATGGGATTTAATGTAGTTACTGCATGTGTGGTAGAGCAGCATCAGTCTTTACATTACAAGGCCACTTGAGGAGTGTTCTTCCTGCCTTTCTATACTGTGGAGCATGTGCAACAGATTTGATTGGGTGAATCCCTTGACTACTGTGATTCCTCAGTAAATTATTTACCATCCAGATGGCTTGAATTATCAAGTGCATGTGGAAAATCTAATCACTGACCTTCCTTAATGCTGACCAGAACCTCTTTTTGTCCGGCAACATGACAGTGACAAGCGCAACAAGATGTCTTGTAATCCTTCTGCAACTACTGGCCAGGTGTTTAAATGTTAGGTTAGGTTTGGTGAGCGTCCTAATGGAGGAGCAGCAGGTGGAAGTCCTTTCCTGAGGCTTACTTAGTGAATGTTTATAAATCTGCCAGCCTCAGTTGAAATGTAGTATTCTGTTTGAAGATGCAGAGACCATCTGACAGGAAGCTTTAAAAAACTTGAAAAAACTTTGTCGAGGACCAGTGTACCTTTTCCATCAAGGATAATTAAAGGGCCATAATTCTTTTACTCTCATTTTAATATTGCTGCACTGTGGGATCATTCCAGTTGATGATCAATGTCCTATTTGAGTAATACAAAGTGATGGCAGAATCCTAGTCCTGAATGATCGTGGAAGTGTGACAGAAAAGATGAATTCTCACCGCCTCAGCTGAGATGGTGACTGAAGATCGCTGCAGTGGATATAACGCTGCCCTGTCTGTCCTGAATGCTCTTCTGTGTTGCAATTAATTTTCCAGACCAATTCGTGCCCAACATTGGGAATGTATGAATAACAGTGTGAGCTAATTGCATTATTCACAATGCAATTTCCCCCTTGGAATGCTCCCAGTCCTGAACAGTGTAAATACTAATATAAGGTGCATCTCAGCTGCTTGATTTTTTTTCTTGGGGCACTTGTCATGAAGGAAGAGACAGCCTTTCTATCTGAGTTAGAGAGATGGATAAATGCAAATTTGTATCACTATTACCAAAAGTCTTGATAATGGATGTCTGAGCTACAGTTCATGCTGTATTAACACTGCATCAGAAGATGGGGGAAAGCAGTTCTCTAAAAGGTAAATATGTAAAAATTTAAATGTCTTCACCAGGTACTCAGATGAGAACAAGACAATAAGGATTAATCATTGTGTGTGTATCTGGAATCTCCTGCGCCTAAGTCTTTAGTCCTCCATAAGCAGTTTATGATGGCACATGGAAATGTTGGAGGCTAATTTAGAGCCTGGTGTACAGCCTGCAGGTTTTTGCACTCAAAGGCTCATCGACTCTAATGAGTTTCCTTGTGGCGCCGAAAAAAAACAACAAAATGCTGGGAGACAGGATGCTTTATGACACATCATCCAATATGGTTATATAAGGGGGAATTAGAAGATGGCCAGAGACCAACAGTCCAGCGATAAACCAGTGAAGGATTAGTTTATCCATGGAGTGCTCAATACAATGCCATTCCCATATACACATTATTTTATCCAACTGTATGTAAATGATGAAAATTAGGACGATGAAAGTGTTCTGCAGATTATGCTTGATGATCAACTCTTGGTTGGCAAAACGCAGCATATTGAACCCTACCTCAGAATTTTTATTGACTGGTACTGTGTACTGGTATTGGTACTATGTAACATAATGAAATATGAATGACTGCAAACATTCACTGTAGTGTGATGACATCTAATTGTGTTTCCAATAGCCCTGTTCATCTTTACCTATTCATGATGAAATGTTACAACATTAAAATGACATTGGCATATATTTAAGAACGAATGAATTATGCTCACATTCTCTGACCAAAATAATTCTATACCGTGTCACATAGAGCATCATATATTATTTACCAAGAGCCTCAGACACAGTGGGACTGTCTTTTTGTGTTTAAATCCCACCTTCCCTGCTTAAAAGATGACTTCACTACAACTAGGGCTACCAACTGATACAAACACCTGGCAGCTTTTTGTGAATCAGTGCAATTTACATAGAAGCTCTTTTACTGGTCTGCTGTAATTGACGTAGGACTTCTGATTGGCTAGCGGTCTGAGGTAAAACATCCAACTGGCCAATAGACTATGATCAAGTGCCGGCTCAGTTAACACAGAAACCCCATGGGGAATATATATAAAACCCTGTACTGTGGGAGTGCTCAGCAGATTCACAAGTGAGTCTTATCAATTAATTCTACATTACCAGAAGATCTTTTATCTCTCGGTGAGTATAATTGAAAGACTACTACTTTAGATTCTAGTGCTAATGCTGTAAAGTAATATCTCTGATAGAAATACCTGATACAATGCTGTGGCTTTTGGAGAAGCAGAGGACTGAATACCAACTGTACTGGTGGCTACTGGTTGATAATATAAGAAAGATGCTGCTCTGTGGGTTTGATATTATACTATCTATGTTTGGCTGCAGGTAAATCTGCTAATGTACAGAGATGCTGTTGAAGTTGTTGCCAAAGCTATATATAAGCAAAATGAGTCTAACACTGATAACTTCTCGCTCTCTCTGTGCAACTTCAGTTGCTCTAATAAAGAGGGAGTGTGTGAGAGAGACAGAGAGAAAGGCATTCATATAGCTGTGAATGCATAGTATAAAGTCTGTTAAAGAAATAACATGTGATGATATAAAATGTTGTGGACACTGGTCACACGTATGCAACAATTTTGAAGGCTTTGATTGATACTGTATATGCTTTCCACAGGGAATCATGATAGTGCTGAAACTCTGGACTCTCTTTCTTGCCTATGCGCTGATCATTTGTCAGATGTTCATGTCACAGGCAGCTCCAGCCGGGTGAGACTTGCCACGTTATTCTTGTTCTTGGTTGCCAAAGATCACACTATTTTTTCCCCAATCAAATATATTTTATTCTAAATTTTTCTCTGTACGTGTATTTTCAGAATGGAGGAATCCATGACAGATGGTATCACGCTATCGAAAGATGACGCACAAAGGTTAGTCAGAGCCATCATAGAGTTCATGCAGATAACTTCAGATGAGCAAGACCAACAAACGCCTGATGGAAACAGGTATGACTTTGTGTATATCTATCTGTCCATCTTTCTGTCTCTTTGTCTGTCTGTTTGTTTCTGTCTGAATATAACACATTTTGGTTTATAAGCTCAGCAGCTCCAGCTACGGTGTTATTTCTCAAGGTACACAGTGAAATTCATATAAATCTCTGCCTTAATGCATGGACTGCAGTTATTAATTAATTCATTAATTCATCCATCCATTCATTCAATAATAAATCATTTGTCTGGTATAGAGTGTCAGCATGATATCAGACGATACAAGGGAATGTGCATTGTAGACAATAGCACAGAGCATCGAACTATGCTAATAGCAAGACAACTCAACCACAATATTTTGCTAACGAGATGTGCTCATATATGCTTTTGGATCCATTAGCATGCCTTTTGAAATAATCATTTAGCACAGCTTTTCTGTTAATGCATGACATTTTAGAAAAACATTGTGCATGGAACTCTTCACATTTACCTGCATGCCACAGCTACTGTAAGCCTGTTTCTGCATGTTTGTCTCTGTCTCTAACAGCCTGGATAGACCCATGTCTAAGCGTTGCACCGGTTTAAGCACTTGTGTGCTGGGCAAACTCTCCCAGGATATTCACAAACTTCAGACCTATCCCCGCACCAACGTGGGAGCAGGGACGCCTGGGAAGAAGAGAAGTTTGTCTGAGCAATATTAAAACTTTGGCAGCTCATACAATTGAAACTCTGTTTCTGGCCCATCTGCTCTTTGTCTGTCTGAGTTGACGTTTGCATTTTTCTTCCAGACTGCTGATGCATGTAGATCTTGTTTGTCAGACTAACATCAAAAGAACGTCATTGCTTTAATTTTCTACTGGCCGACTCAAGATTTTGACAGAGATTTGAAAAGTTACAATTAGCTACTAAATTGCATTTCTGTACAATATGATAAAAAATAATAATAAAATACCTTCCTGATGTTAACTTATTTTTCTCTACACAGTAATTTTGTTTCCTCTTGAATAAATCCATCTATTACATGGAAACTGTATATAAATTAACTTAATACTGAAAACACTCGTTAGTCCAGTAAGAAAATGAAGAAGATAATGGTAAGCATGGCTGTGTACAAACAACACACAAGTATTGGAAACCTTTCCTCTTTTAACTGTGTTTAATATGTTACTGATAAATCAAGACAATATTATTCAGTCTGTCACATAGATGTCTGATCAGACCTTGCATATCATAACGAACTGTCTCTTCCATTCTGCTAAGCAATGCAACAGCACAGAAGCGGGCATGCAACACAGCCACCTGTGTGACTCATCGCTTGGCTGACTTCCTGAGTCGGTCAGGGGGACTGGGACACAGCAACTTTGTTCCCACCAACGTGGGAGCCCAGGCGTTTGGCAGACGGAGGCGACGTGGCCCTTTGTGAGCACAAAAGCGAACACGTGGTATGTTCACAGTCTGTAGTTTCATGTCAGTATAATGCTAGGGCTCAGTCACTTATACTGTAGATAAAGTTCAAGAGGAGGATTAAACAAAAATCTTTACAGTGAGTAGAAAGGCTCATAAAAGGTTATTTCAAATCAAATTGAGCTTTCTGTATTTGAAATATTTGGTGTTTCGAAAGTGAAAGATAGTCTTATACATCGTAATACAGAGATCCCCTCGAGGGCAATCTCAAAAAACATTAACATAAATATGGCTTTGTGGAATTTGGTGGTGTCTTGGTACTACGTGAGCTGTCATTTGAATAAGCTTATTAAAGTGCCATATATGATCGAAGAGAAATACAGTCAAATGCCCCAAAAGTATTTGATGAATCAGATTTGATTTCAAATTTCCTTTCACACACAACAATGTTTAACTACTGTTTTGTTTTCTCTCCTCTCTTGGGCTCTCTAGGACTGAGCCTCTTTTCAGTGCGTCATCATCCATTTACAAACACATTGAAATGAGAGCATCATTTAGAAAAATACCCTTCACAAACATGGACTGATGTTTTGCTCTCAGACTGCCAGACAGTTGGCAGCAGAGATGTTTAGTCTGTGCTTAAAAACAGAAAAATAGCTTTGGTGTCATTAACATCATGGAAAAGTTACTTGGAATATGTTTTCTTTTGCTAAGATAGCTGAGAAATGTCTTTTCCTGTGGATCGGCTGCACTTCTGATCAATGTCTGTAGTCAGTTTGTCTTATACTGTACATCTGCATTTCCAGGTAAACTTTCAACAACTGTGGTTTTCTTGTACCTTTATGTAAAACTCTTCATTACATTTCATTATAGTGCATAATGTAAGTATAATAAATGCACTAATAACTGTGAACTGAAAGGAATAAATTGTATTTTAGCTACATTAGGCTTTCGTGTCTGACTGGATTTTTGTTTTGATCGGGTGTTATAAGCCAAAAACCATATTGAGTTTCACTCCAACACAATGTCAATTCATTTAAAAAAGTACAGATAACGTGGTGTAAAAAATAGGGTATGCACAATAAAGCAAATCATGTTATGTACAACATTCACATCACATGTTCATAGAGATGACTTTTCAATCAACATATACAGAAATGGACCATACCTTAACATGATTAAAGAATATTTATTGCTGTATTATTGTAAACTAGTTGACAATTTTGTTATGCAATACATTGGTCAGCATTATATAGCTTGCCACACCCAACTCATTATGCCCTCCAGTGGTTACAATAAGTCATTGGTCTTTCATCGGCTATGGAGGGTTTTCTTTACATTTCCTGCAGTCATCAGTCTATGACTTGGTTTCTAGTTAAGTATTGATGTTCAAGTTTCATTAAAAAATATGTAAAAATGTCACTTAAATGGCAGCTTTCCTTCTTAAAAGTCATCTACCACATATATAACCAGACCTCTATTCATTTTTTTATTTTTATAGCAGGTTATGGTAAAAACAGTAACAACCTCCAGCTCCTCCGCCCACTAAACTACAAATCAAAAAAGAATAATAATTGCCTATAAAGGTGATACTTGGACAAACCTTATGGTATTACCCAAAGCACTGTAATTAAAGACTGTTGTCATGGTTACAGCCTCAAGGAGATGAGGAGTAGGCCATAATGGCTTGGTAAGCTCACTTTTTTTGAATGTTACATTCACTGATCTGACTTTTTCAAATTCATTTTCAGCTGAGCAGTCTTCAGCCCCAACCAACGTTGAGTGATGTCAGCCGTTTTTACTTTTTTTCACACTGGGTCATACCCAATGGCGGAGAGGCTTGTGTGATTACTGAGCAGTAGGGAATAAAACTAAGATTAAACACCAAGTGCTGGACATTGCTGGAGTCACTGGTGTTGTGTTGAAGACACACAAGACACACATGTGCTTCTTCTTATGTAAAACTGAATCAAACCTTATCTCTCATCCCAAACAGTCATCTTATGAGATGCACCATTTTAATGGAGGGCAAAAGACTTGGACACAAAACTGGCTTGTCATAAAAACACCTACTCCCAAATAGTGAAATGTAATGCAATATACGTCGGTATGCAGTGGTCTACTCCGGAGGACCCATAAACAGACTTTGGTGTGTAAAATGGTGGAATTCTCTTTCAAGAGGCTAGGTGGATGAGAGGGCGGGACTTCGGCTCTTCATTGCGCCAATTAACGAGAGAGAAAAAAAAAAAAAAAAAAGAAGCCATACCGGGAGACACTGAAGAGGAGACATGTCGGTGGCACACTTAATTAGCAATGCACACATTTGCCCATGGTAAAAAGTTTGAATTTGCCAAAATTTTTTTTTTAAACGTTCGGTCAAATCCCAACAAAGAAGCTACCATGAAGGCAAGGTACCGTGCAACCCGATGCAACCAACACTTGCAACTGAACGGGCAATTAGACGGATAAGATGGCGAACTACCGCCATCTTAGCTTAGTTGGGACCATTGCAAATTGGAAATTGGTAACTTTGGTTCAGAGAAACTTGGTCAAATCGTGGACTCTCCAACGCGTGGACGTGGACTTAAGACTGGCGAACGTATGGCGCCCTTTCGCGGAAATAACAATGGAGACAGTGGAGAAGCACATTTACCAGGCCAGTGGAGGAATACACCAGTACATCACCAAGGAGCTCGGCCGCCAGTAATAAAAAAAATAAGTCATTCCCTCTTTTTTTACAGTGAAATGTGCTGTGAATGTTAATGTGTCAAAATGCGCATTTTTTTTTTTTTTAACTGTTGCTGTCTGGCTTTGTTAACATTTGGGCTTGGTTTATCAAAGGTGCATGGTGTCATTAACGGTTTGCCACCTGCTTACCCTGTTTGCGTAGTTATTCATTGGAATAAATATGACTAAAACGGCGCCATATTGAAACACACCCGAACACACGCCACAATATTACCGCCCAATTTAAAAAAAAAACAAACCCAGACTCAGACAAGGACAACGTTACATTACCACTTAAACTCATAAGTAGCAGTTGGAAATAAAGAAAATTATTAAGCGCGGATGGAGACGACTATGGAAGGAGGTTTGGCGAGAAGGCTCATTTGACGTCGCACCATCTCAGTTGGAAGCTGGAGATGTGACGGTGTTTTGTCCTTTGTGGAGATGAAGACAAGGCGTCCTGGTTGAATCTCAGGGACAAGTCCGCAGATCACTGTGTGTGACGGGGTGATGAGGAGGTTTGCACAGCAGGCCGTGCGGTAGACAGACCTGCAGCCGTATGTAAAGAAAGCCATCTGGCAGCCATTTATTGATTAGTCCGTTGGAAGAGTTGATTGGTCAGACACGGCGACGTACAGACTGTGAGGATCTCTGCGCTCTGGATAGAGCATCGTCCCTCTTACGCATCCGGATGAACCGGAGGAAGGAGCGCCCGTTTTGTTCACCTGCACCTCCCAGACTGTGACAGCTGCTCTCTCATCTCTTGCTTCTACCGGCATCCGCGCTGCTTCGTTTCATTTTGCACCTTCACCTCACACATGAGTCGCTGCTGCTGATTTCCACACAAAGTTGTTTAGGTCAGCTAAATTAAAAATAAATTCTGTGTGATACGTTCAGGTGTGCAGTGTCACAATGCCTGAGCAGGTGTGTGACAGCACCCAATGGAGTGTTGATGTTCATGTGATTTATCCGTGCACTTATCTGTCACATTGCCCTTTCTTATGTCTTATTGTACATATTGGGTTAGTGTACAACAGTCGTTCATACAGCTGTTGTTGCAAGGAAGGTATGAGCGCATCCGTCCTATCCTCTCCTTGTCCAGTATGTACGCTTCAATCCACTGTAAAGTTTAACGATTAGATGCAATCCGAACTTGTTTTCAAGATTAGATTATTTACATTTTGTCTGATCCATCTTTTTCGAGAAACCATTAAAATTGATTATATATTCAGCCATTGTGTTGTCAATGAGTTTTGCTTTCTCTCGGTAGCGTCTCAACTTTTGCGCTTCTTTCTTTATAGCAACAGTTAGTCTGACCTTGTTCTGCTGAACAAAGCATTATTCACAGGAACCATTTGTTATAGGCCTAACAGCCCCCTTGAGTGTTGTCACAATTTCTCCAGAGTTTCTGTCTAACAGACCCTGGCCTTCATGCCTGCTAGTCCTCCCTAATTGACATGTTTATTCTAGCAGTTCTCTGAATTGTCCATTCTGGTGTCTCTTAAGGGAGAGTAAGCTTTTTAAAATACACAACAACTTTTAACCTCAGCAACAAGGGTTTATTGCAGTGTGATACACACAATGTGCCGTGTGGATGGTAGCACAGTATAAAGTCTGCATGAATCTCTCTTGTTCCTAAAGGTAAGTGAGACCCCTAAACGTCAGCGTGACTTGTTAGGGGTGGCATATAGAGAGGTCATGTATACCCCTGTACCAATGTCTCTTAAAGCTGAAGAGTTGACTCATGTCATGCATTTTTAATAACAGACCTGAAAGTTTGTATGCTTCCACTTTCTCTCTCACACACACACGCACACACAAACACACACACACACACACACACACACACACACACACACACATATATATATATATATACGGAAAGAAGTCAGCCTCCTAACAGAACTGAGCAGAGGTGTAAATGTAAGGAAAAAGCTGCCCAGGAAATACAACAAGCTGCCCACAGCTGAGGCACTGGAGACTGCTAAGGAAAGGCTCACAGCCCTAGCTACCCGCCTAAAGAGGTACACAAGAGAGGTAGAGGCCAGGAGAATAAACAGGGTGTTCTCCACCAACCCAGCTAAGGTCTACTCTCAATGGCAGGGTAACAGGATGGCAATGGAGCCACCCAGGGCTGAGACTGAGCAATACTGGAAGAGTATCTGGGAGAAGGAGGCAACCCATAACACCAATGCCCAATGGCTGAAAGACTTACAAGCAGAGCACAGCCAACTCCCAGAAAAAGACCCAGTAGTCATCACGCTAGCAGACATCCAAACCAGAGTGTCCAAAATGAAGAGCTGGACAGCCCCAGGGCCTGATATGATACACGCCTACTGGCTCAAGAAGCTGACTGCACTCCATGAATGCCTAGCAGCACAGATGAACCAGCTGCTAATATCAGGAAACCACCCAGAGTGGCTAACCCAAGGCCGGACAGTCCTCATAATGAAGGACCCCCAGAAGGGAACAATACCATCCAATTACCGGCCTATAACCTGCCTCAGCACCACATGGAAGCTCCTATCAGGCATCATAGCGGCTAAGATGAGTAGGCACATGGAGCAATACATGAGCAGAGCACAGAAAGGTATAGGCAATAACACTAGAGGAGCCAAACACCAGTTACTGGTGGACAGGGCAATTGCCCGAGATTGCAAGACGAGGAACACCAACCTGTGCACTGCCTGGATTGACTACAAGAAGGCCTATGATTCGATGCCACACACATGGATACTGGAGTGCCTAAAGCTGTACAACATCAATAGGACCATAAGAGAGTTCATCCAGAACTCGATGAGGCTGTGGAACACGACTCTGGAGGCCAACTCAAAACCAATTGCACAGGTGAGCATCAGATGCGGCATATACCAAGGAGATGCTCTGTCCCCCCTGCTGTTCTGCATAGGCCTAAACCCCTCAGCCAGATCATCTCAAAGAGTGGCTATGGATACCAGTTCCGAAGTGGAACAACCATCAGCCACCTCCTCTACATGGATGACATCAAGCTGTATGCGAAGAATGAGCGTGACATTGATTCCCTGATTCACCTCACTCGGATCTACAGCAAAGACATCGGGATGTCATTCGGACTAGATAAATGTGGGCGGATGATATCTAGAAGAGGAAAGGTGATCACAACTGAGGGGGTTGACCTACCTGAAGGGAACATTGCAGATGTGCAGGACAGTTACAAATACCTGGGGATCCCACAGGCAAATGGTAATCATGAGGAGGCAGCTCGAAGGTCAGCCACAGCCAAATACCTCCAGAGGGTAAGGCAGGTCCTGAAAAGTCAGCTGAATGGCAAAAATAAGATCCAAGCCATTAACACCTATGCCATGCCAGTGATCAGATACCCGACTGGGATAATATCCTGGCCACTGGAAGAGATACAAGCCACTGATATCAAGACAAGGAAGCTCCTTACCATGCATGGTGGGTTTCACCCTAAGTACTGTCTACTACTGTCCAGGAGGAAACAGCGAACCTCCAGGAATACATTGAGAAAATGGCCCCCAAGGACCAACTCCTAAGTGAATGCCTCAGGCAACAAAAGCCCAGAAGGGATGAGGAACCACTGGGCCCATCATGGAAGGACAAGCCCTTGCATGGCATGTACCACCAACAAATTGAAGAAGTGGCTGATATAGACAAAACATACCAGTGGCTGGAAAAGGCTGGACTGAAAGACAGCACAGAGGCACTAATCATGGCAGCACAGGAACAGACCCTAAACACCAGAGCAATAGAGGCTGGGATCTACCACACCAGACAAGATCCCAGGTGCAGGCTGTGCAGAGAAGGCCCTGACACAGTCCAACACATCACAGCAGGGTGTAAGATGCTTGCAGGCAAGGCATACATGGAGCGGCATAACCAGGTAGCAGGCATAGTATACAGGAACATCTGTGCAGAGTATGGACTGGAGGTCCCAGGGTCCAGATGGGAGACACCCCCAAAGGTGACAGAACAAACAGGCCAAGATCCTGTGGGACTTCCAGATCCAGATTGACAAGATGGTGATGGCCAATCAGCCTGACATAGTGGTGGATAAACATCGGAAGACAGTGGTAGTGATAGATGTAGCAATCCCCAGCAATAGCAACATCAGAAAGAAAGAACATGAGAAGCTCAAGAAATACCAAGGGCTGAAAGAGGAGATAGAGAAAATGTGGGGTGTGAAGGTGACAGTGGTACCAATAGTGATCGGGGCACTAGGGGCGGTGACCCCCAAGCTGGAAGGATGGCTCCAACAGATACCAGGAACAACATCGGAGATCTCTGTCCAAAAGAGCGCAATGCTAGGAACAGCTAAGATCCTGCGCAGAACCCTCAGACTCCCAGGCCTCTGGTAGAGGACCCGAGTCTGAAGGAGACACCGCCCAGGTGGGCGAGAGGGAAATTTTTTTTTTTTATATGGCATTATATTTTCTGTGGAGCTGTAGATATCTAGTGTTTTTTACAAATGTCCTGCATTTTTGCAGGACATATTATGGTGACCAGATAAAACAGATCAGACAAAGTACAAACTTTCCATATTAAGACATTTTAATAAGCAGTCCAAAACAACTTCTGAATGTTGAAACTTGAACATGGTGGATGTTCAGGAAGAGGGTGTATCTCCCCTGGGTGTTGTTCAACCATGCATATCTCAGTTGGTTAGACAGAGGAGAATGGGGGCTGCTCATGGATGTGAGTAACCATGCGCAAACCCCCAAACGCATCTAATGAAGGTGATGAGGGCTGGTGTTAGTTAGTTCAGAGCCTCAGGGAACCGTTCGAGATGCCACATCTCTTTGAGTGTCTTGGGATGAGCATATGTCCCTCTCGCCTCGTCGCCATCTGGAGGACAACACGCATCAGTCAGAGTTGCAGTATCTTCCTCTTCTTGTTAAACAAAGGATCGCAGACTTTATGTGTGTGCCAGCTGCTTGCCAGGGCCTCAACTTTCCTGTACGGGACAACAGAAAAGTTTTAGTCTCCAAGATGCAACATTATGTCACCTCAGACCGCCTGTCTGAACATCACTGGGACTATTAGAGTGGAAATGAAAGATGAAAATTAAAACTGATACTGCTCATCTCGAATAAAGCATCACTTGTACCATATGAAAAACTCAGATGTAATTTTTAAAATAAGATTTATTCCTGGAAACCCTCCCCCCACTATAACAACACTTATCTGCTTGTTTCTAAGCAGCTACACTAGGGGAGGGGCTCACATGCATCTCAATGTTTGTAACCAGGAAGTGACCAGCTCCATTATTCCACTTTCTCCATTAAGATTTAATCAGCCAGTCTACGGAATGAAGTCAGATACCGCCTGGTTTCAAACTGCCAGAATGCAGTTGCTTGTCATGACTGGTCTATTTACAGTTCCTGCATTTGTAGCTGAAGTGGATTCCACTGCGCAGTTTGTAGTTTTAATGATGCACTTTCACACCTAATGCAGTCAGGGCATCCCTCTCACAGCTTACTGTGCACTGAAACAAGGTGCCGGTCATGACTTCAGTGCCCACTGTCTTCCTCTCTTTGCGCTGCAGTGCCACCATGTGGTGAAGTATTTGCAGTGTTGATTGCGAGGTGTTCTTGGACAGGGAATGGAGATGAGTCATGGTAATGGGCTCAGAGGCAGATTTCTTCTGAGATATTTTTTCTCAAAACTCTAAATGTTGTTTTCATACAGGACAATACGAATCAGTCAGGGGGCTTAGTGTTCTGATCACCTGACTTCTAAAATATTTGATTAAGAATAATAATGCACAACGTTTTCTGTATCAAGATTACATCACTGAATTAGCACATCTTTGTGTGTCTGTACTTGTCTTCGAAGTTCGTGGGGCTTTCTGAAGGCCGATGTGCTGTTAGTAGCTTTTCATTGTGACTTGTGTCAGTAAGTCATAGTCGCCACATTCTTGAATTAGCTCTTTGAGTTCCTTGGAGTCTTGTTTTAGAATACAGAGAAGAAGATGTAGAAGGAGGCCACATATTTCTTACATGCTTCGTCATTGTTTAAGCAGAAAGCAGAAAAACTTTTAATGTGTGTTGGCAGGGACATATATGGCTTTGCTAAAATGTAAAAAGAAAATATATGTAAGGGTGACACATGAGTGCTCATCAACTAAATACACTCACACTTGGAAATGTTTTGATCGCAAACACATTTGCTTTACTTCTGAGATTATATGTATACAAAACCATTGTCTTCACCTGCATCGAAGCAGTTACAGTTAGATGACAAGAGCACAGTATGGTTTCATTGACTGTAATCTGTTTCAGTTATGATTTGGTTAGTTTTGTTAACCCTTTCACATGTATATCCATCGTTTGGCATGAGTTCATCCGTCCATACAGTCCATTCAAGTGTTCATTCTGTCAGTGAGGCTGTCTGTGCTAATGCTTGCTTGACATTTGCCGCACACACACACACACACACACACACACACGCACACCAGTAAGTATTCCCAGGTCCAAAAACAACACTGTGCCGGCTTGAAGATCCTTTTCAATAATACAACACTTTCATATTATATTCATAATGCGCTACGGTGAACACTGCAGCCAAGTCTGCTGGGTTTAATTTAATGTAATTTCAGTGCCTAATTTGGCTTCCTACATGTCAGTGGTAATGAAACTTTTGTATGTGATCTAGATACCCTCCAGTTGGGTTTTCCCAAAGACTTCCACCATTTCAAAAATGAACTTTGTGCATAACATTAAATTCAAAGGGAAAGATAACCCCGTGGCTTTTAATTGTGCAATGGAAAAATGAGGATTTTAATATCAAAGAGGATAAAGGAATATAGGCTTTCCAGGATCTTTCAAGATTTATAATAGCCGACTACTATTATTTTCTGAGCCGTGACAGTCTCTACTTGTCCTATGAAAATGTTAATCTGTATCAGCTGCAATTACATAGCCTAAGTATCAGCCTTAGTGCAAATCAAACAAGCAAACAGTCCTTCAAAGAAGAGGGAAAATAAAGGTTTCAAATGCCAAGACTCCCCCAATTTGATAAAACCCAATCGCTTTATGGATTAACAAGAAGCAGTTAATGCTGCTATGTAAAACGTGTAATGCCTTCTCCAATTCTCAAGATGGCAGCAAAGAGCCACACAAGTCTGCTGCTCGATACATCAATTTCCCATCGACGAGGAATATTAAATACTGTTTGCCGTTTTCTTTTCTTCTGTGCATTAATGTGGAGGCCTTTCCCTCCCGGTTGTAAATCTGTCCAATCAAGCAAATTATTCCAGTAAGAAGATTTACAGAATGGCTGGATGTGTGGTGGTTACTAAATCAGTTTGTGTATGAGATGTGGCTAGTCACTGATATCTCATGAACGTATCGGACACTAAATGGCAGCATGAAGTTTGATCCAGAATGACCAGTTTCTCTTACAGCTCGCCCACAGCTGGGCTGTGAGCACCTCGGTAATGTCCTGTGCCGTGCTATAAAAAACATCCTTTTTGCAGTAAGGTTTTAGTATCGTGAAATATTATTTTAGCCATTCCATTCCATCAGAATGATGAAACTAAGTCAACTCACTGTCCTTTTTAAATATTGAATTAATGCACCGTGTATGAACGCCATCATGCTACGCTCTTAGGCTTAACTGCAGTCCTCTTGACACACTGTTTACGAAACGCGAGCCATCACAGCCCTTTTTGGTCACTTTCAAAACCTCACTCATTACTTGGGCATATTTACTCTGTGGCTTGAATATTTCTAAAGACAACATTAAGCAGAGTTTGTAACGGCCTTGTTGTGCTTTGCTTGTTTTTTTTTTCTCTCTGAATGCCCCTTCTGTAGGCGCAGGAATCCCCTGTGTTTACCATGAAATGTAAGGCAGGCCCTCTGTTCACATACACATGCTGCTGCTTATGATGTCTTTAATTGTATATGACAGAGGGATTTATAGAATGCTATGTTTGGATAAAGATGCCTATCTGATATTCTCTTAAAGGACACGAACACACACACACACACACACACACACACACACACAACATGCGGTCCTAATTGTTAGACTTCTCATTAGGCCAGTGTCATGAGACCCTGCTGGATAATGAAGTAGCTGTAATGCTGTGGCATTCATCTTGCCCTGTGTGTCCTCTGATCATACATGAATCGATTGGAGCATCAGTCATAATTTCATAGTGCAGCTGGCCACGTCGCTCACTGCTGCTATTGAATGTAGCCATCACATACACCAAATGGTGTGGACAGTTTCAGTGGCTATTGGACTTTTGGTAAAATCAAAGACTGAGGAAACAGAAAAAAATTTTCATTTCAAACAGACCTGCAAAAAGCTTGATTAATTAATTATTACGCTGTTAACAGTTTGATTCATGAATATGAGCCAGCGTTTTTGTTATGCTGATTTGATTACATTTTATCAGACTCTTTCTCCTTCTTGTTTTTGATTTTAGAATTTGGAATAAAAAAAAAAAAAAAGAAATTCTGTTAGCAATGGCAACTTTTAATGTGCCCTTAATTAATTCCTGCTGGCTTCACACTGCTGGCCAGATAGTCAGAGGTCTAAAGCGTGCAGTGTGAATGACATCTCATTGCTCTCCCTTGGAAAAAAGTTTTTACAAAATTTTTATCATGATGCCTGACATTTAACACTTGTGGTTGCGATCCAGTTCCTCACTCCCCCCATTAATCTATTATACCCGCTCCCACAAAAACTGAAAAGATAGACAAAAACAGTAAACGGGAAGCATCTTGCAGAGCTGTTCTGGGCATAATCTAACAATTAAAATGTTTTTCTAAAACATAACCTTGTATTTGGGTTAACAACATATGCTGTACAGCACATAGAAATCAGCTTTTGCGGTGCGGTGCATACTGTTAGTCTTTATGCTGTAACCTGATGGTCACCTCTGTTACGCTTGTACAGTTTGGACGCCATCACACATCCCACCTTTGCCCTTGTATCACACGGCACACAGCGCACAGCGCGGACAGATGCTCACATGCTGCTCATATTGTCTCCCAGCCACACTTTTAACTTCAAAGCCCCGCTCACCCTTGTGTCTCAGGAGGAATGGAGGCACCACAGCAGCCAGCCTTCGCTGCTTTGCCATGGTTAACTATGACCGCAGGCCGGAGCACCTCCCCATGTCTCCTGATACCAGAGCAGGGGTGGTGTGTGTGTGTGTGTGTGTGTGTGGGGGGGTGTTGTAGCGCCACAGCTCGCTACCTTGTGCCTCGCCACCACGTAACCTGTCCCAGCGATACAGAGGTGCATTATGCGCCCCGTTGCAAGGCTGCACTTGTTAAGCACAGTACACGTATCATGAAAAGTGTAGGTAACCTGTGTACGGAGGGGTGCACGACCAGCTCAGAGTGCTCTTCTGTGGGTTGAATATCATAACTCTGCTCACGCGATGCAGAAAATAAGGAATAATAGAAATAAAATATTCAATGAAAACAAGAATTTCCTCAACGTTTTTAAATCACGTTTGCGTATGATGCACTTTTCGGCACATTCGTGCTTTGCGTCGGCCTGGATAGTGTCCTCCCTGTTGAAATGGCGGTGTTCAGCTCAAAGTAACAATGTGGTGGATTTACTTTATTATGAACAAAGCCTTTGTCTGAGGTGCTCACATACTGAACAGGGGTCCAGAGTCCAGGAGCAGCTTTGAACTACCAGGTCAAAGACATCACAGAACCAACGCGCTGTTTCGCATTCATCTTGTACCTCACACAGGAGGCCCGTCACATTTGTCCTTTTGATTGTCCTCCATTTCTTTAAAGGTCTGGCCTGAACCATAGGTCATCTGGAGGCTTTTATGTGGAGAAAAACAAACATTGTGTTCTTATTCTCGCTCTTTACTTCAGGGGAAGAATTGCACAGAGGTGAAGGCTTCCACTTATTAGCACGGCTCCCCGCCACAGTAGACAACAACAATTGAAGTTGAGCTCCAAATCAAAATAACAGATTGCATTTTGCAAGAAAAATCATTTTAAATGAAATGCAGAAAAAGTCTTTGCCCATATCAATAGAAAGGTGGGCATAGAAATGAAATCCACTGCCATGAAATATGCAAAGCAAGCCCACCACAGAGAATAGCTGAAAACACAGGTTCTTTTGATGTTAAGTCCTTTGGTTGTGCATGTCTTCATTCAACTAGCCTGTGGATGTTTTAACCTTCTGTAAAACTTGCTCCAGCTCTGCTCTCTCTCTCTCTCTCTCCCTCTCCCTCCCTCTCTACATCAGAGTAACGTGGATCTGCAGTTCTAGCCATGATTTTTATTTCATGAATGCCGTGCTTCTCCTTTCCAAGGTTTATGAGTGCCCGTCGTAGCGTACGACTGTTCTGTCGTCACTGTGGAGACCAAAGTTCTGCAATGAGTGCCATTCAGATAATAATATATCAGGTGTTTTTTGCTGGCTCCAATTTCACACACGGTATTTTGATGGCCTCAGATGCATTATGTTGACTTCACAGCCTTCATTGTTTATAAAAAAACAAGTTCGGACAAAGTAAACAAAATCTTTTGAAGGCATCGCAGTTGAAAAGAAAGGACTTTCTATTTTTTTCTGTTTCTCTTTTACAGACACACACACACACACACACACACTGTCTTTCTCTCTCTCTCAATTTCTCTATTCAAACAAACAAAAAAAATAAACAAATGGGACTAATAATCAATCATCCGTGGAACACGTATCCTTTGACTCCGGGCTATTATTGCTTGGGTGAGCCTGTGTGCATTGTGCAGTATTGAACGTTTTGAGTTTTGACAATCCATTCTGAGATGAGAGGAGGCATGTCAGTGCACCCCGCAGCACAAAGGGCAGATGAAACACAATACTGTACATGCCAGAGCAGATAATTACAGAGAAAATATCACCGCCTTCGATCATGCGATGTCCAGAAATCTCCTGTTGCAGATGGAAGGACCTGGCGGGGTCCCGGGAGCGGAGGAGACGCTGCTGGTCTTACAGGCTTTAGATGCTCCTGAAGAGAAGCTCAGGATTACTTAGTATTCACTGGACATAACAAGGCCTTTGATGTAGCCAGTATGGAGCATCAACATTTAATGAGACCTGATATCAGCCTTTTTAGGAGCCGTGAATATTTCAGATAAAAGCAAATTGTATTCACCAATACCAACAGACCACGAGCTGGTCAGAGGTTCATTGTCACCTGTCTGCTCTAAGTGATACAGTAGAGCTATGCCTTTGTGTAATGGGATGTGTTCATTAAAATAGGCCCATTTCACTCTCTCTTAATCAGCACCACATATGTCATGGGAGGATACTGCCTGGAGCTAAAAACTGGTGCATAATTTATAACTCCAGGTCAGGCTGTGCAATGAGTGCATATTATCTCAACAAAGATGCATTACTCTCCCATCATTCCATATTTACAAGTACGTCTTGACGCGCAACTCATTTAGCACACAATGCTGCAGTGATCCTCGAGACGAGATTTCAGCGCGTAAAAATTTTAATATCGGTTATTAGTCTACCGGCGCGCATTTGAAGGAGATCTCGACGCAGGCGCCTTTCACCTCTCAGCGTCTTCAGCATCTGTCTAACACAATTTACATGTGTGTCTACGTGAGAGAGAGACAGAGAGAGGGTGTGAGAGCGTGCGAGAAAGTGTCACAGTGAGCTGTGACACTGCAGGTGTTTAAACTGTGGTGATGTAATTGGTCACAAGGGGAATAGAAACAAGAGCTTCACAGTCCTTGATTTGATCCCTTGGTTATTGATTTCTCAGTCTGCTTCTAACAGAAATAATTGCCACATGTAATGTATTATTCAATTACAAGACACTGCTCTCAAGTTTGGGTTTGATGGTCCTTTTTGAATCACTGAGACCTATAGATAATTCAACACTGTCAGCCCATTAAGCGGCGCGAATATTAAAAGCTATGCGTTAATCCTGCCTATTTATTAGCAACCATGACATTCAGCAATGCTCAAAGTTTCCCATTTTCAGCCTTTGTATAGCTGAAGGAAGTGGGCTTAACTTTGGTTCCGATTCCGGCACATTCTGCCATTGTGACTGCTGAATGTGGTATACAGGCAGTCAGGCTATTTCAACTGTTCTTTGAAGCCAAATCAGAGTAATTATTGTACATTGTGCATTATTGTTCCCGTGATGAGGTGAGAGTATTACAGTGTTCTGTTTCTGAAGTCTGTGAGAGGCGTGATTTGTATCCAAGAAATGATTTGAGTTCTGAATTGACAAACAAGACAAACAGTATAACAAGAATTCATTGTCTGCTTACCTAATTTGTGTGTTCTCTTTTTCTTTCTGAGAAAAAAGAATGACCAAATTGAATCAGCGAGGGCTGAAAGGTCCAGACCCGTCACGAGGACGGCCGCTTCAGACGGATCTTTCCCCCCTTATCTCGCAGTGTTTTGTTGTGGTCCTTGGATGTAGCCTTTAGCCGTGTTCCCATATAATTGCCAAGCAAATCTGAAGTGAACTTTTCATCCCAAGAAGGAGAAAAAAAAAGAAAATGCAAAATGATTTGGAGTGAATACATGAGGCTGTGGAGTGTATCATCAGAAGGTGGCGGTATAGACTACGTTAGGCGTAGCTGCAGTAAACAGAAGGCGTAGGCGTAGAGGTCTCGCACCAGAAACAAAGTTGTCTGCCAAACCAAACCAGTCTCCTCGGTCGTCTGTGGGCTTCTTCTTCTTCTTAGAAGTGGAAACAGCTGATCAGGCATGTGAGGTAAATGTTTGCGACATCAGGACTTATTCGGGAAACGTGTTTCCCATTTCTCAAGTGCATTAACTCATTTAAAAAAAAAAGAGAGGCAAAGACCACCTCGAGTGAGCATGATAGCTTTTTTTGCCCAACTGAGGAAGTTCCATCAATCATATTTATTGCAATACTTCAAAATGCCTGTAAAAATATGTTGATGTTAAAAAGGCGCTTGAAATCATGTGATTTTTTTTTTTTGGGGGGGGGTATGTGTCTGTATGTTTCTGGACTGTATATACAGTCACAATTCATGAAGAAAGGGCAGCTTAATATATATTGAGCTATTCTTGTGTTGCTATTTGTGAGGTTGCCACAAGTTCATGATAACTGGGACTCATTATTCGTTTCAAGAAAAAAAAAAAGAAAGTGATTTTTTTATTTATTTTTTTTTGGGGGGGGGTGTTAATGCATTTACTGATACTTCCCCAAATGAATGCTTACCTACTATTCCTGAGAAGCTATCTCTTGACGTAATGGGGAACGCTACATATCGACCGGTGTCTGTTCTGTTTCTAAGATAATGCACAGCGCTTCATTCAGCTCTGAAGAAAGATCGGTTGTAGTGCTGAAATCTCTATCTCGCCATTGATGTGCAGCACAGTGTGACACAGTTTTAATGATCAGCCATCCAACACTTGTTTACAGCTCGGCTTCCCAGTCGTGTTCTGTTAATAAACCACTCCTGTTAATATTTATCGTCAGTCTTAATTGGTTTGATGTCGCTACACTGGCGCTGCTGTCGGCCTGCTCGTTGCAACTGGCCTCGGTGTTGTTTCAAAGTCTCTATTATCGGGACTGTCAAGTCCCGTTCATTAAAGTTTCACTTTCCTTTTTCATCAGCGTGAAACTTATTCTGTAAATGCGAGGCAGCCGTGCTCGAGTCAAACCCTGCAAGCGATCACAGGGGAGGTGCATAGTCTGTATAAATTATCAGGAATATGAACTCGATCGAAGATGTTAATTGCACCAATGGTTAGTTATGTGGGGAATTGCCATGCATTTCATGCAGGGATAATAAAAATGAATTTTTGAACAAAGGGATCTTAAAATAATATCTAATCTACAGAGAATACCCACATCAAACGAATAATTCAAAGCTTTGAAATTTATCTTTGTGGTCCGAAATGTTAAGCACTAGCCCTGTGAATATTGTACTCAGTTCAAGTTTGTCAAAGGAAAAAAACAAAACCAGAGTTAATGAACATTATTACAGGCCTTTTCAACATTAATTTGACTTTCAAATATTAGCTCTTATATATAAACTATGCTTCTGGCATCTGCAAATTAGCTTAGTGTAGCTCCTCTAATTAGGCCTCATTGAGCCCATGGTAACCCACACACAATGATATTAATAATTCAGCAGCATAACATGTATTTAAGAGTAGTCATTAGATTGCATTTTATTTGCATTGAATGAATTTGATGCACATCACCTTTGCAGTTTCATAAAAATATAATCTTAGGTCATAACAAAATTAAATGGCGAGGTGATCATGAATATTAAAAGAGGAATATTTAAATACCTTTCTCTGACTTTCAAGAAGTTTTCATCATGAAACAAGCATGTTGGTTTGTGTTCTAATGCACAGTTCATTTTAGGTCAGACCTGTATTGCCCGAGCTCTATAATTAATGTGTGTATATCAGATGGGGCTTCATTACTGTCCTGCATGTGGATCTCTGCAATATATGATGTTTCTTTGTGCTTTCAGTTCAACTTTCTGTGAATGTCTCTAAAGTGTAAAATGAAAATAATCACACATGAAGGCACCATCTTGTTTTTGGTGAGAAATTAAAAAAAGAAAAAGAAAAGCGTGGTTCAGTAAAACCTGCCCCTCAGCCCTCTCACACTTCCCTCTCCTCCACCCACTTGCCCTCCTATCTCCATCCTCCTGCCATCTCCCTCTGTCAACAGCGATCTTGCCTCTTGCCACTGATCAAACGCACCTGCCAAGCCCTGCTAACATTCTCGAACATGTTCGCTAATTACCCACAAAGCCTTGCAGATTTATACTACTAATAGGGGATTTGCCTCAAATCAGGGGCAGGGTTGTACTGTATTACAATGGTATTAATTTACTCATTGGGGGAAGAATCTCTTGGGGATAATGCGTGTTACAAATGTTTTAGGGTAGATAAACTTCTAATCTTTACGTGACTGTCGCACCATCCTGAATTGGTGTGCCGCCCCTTTGTATTCCCCATGTTTCAAGTTTTTTTTTTTTCTTCTAATTTTCTAACAAGGGTGGTAAAAAAGGGTTAGCGATATTGTTATAATCATCTCTTCATTTACATCTAAGTTGAAACGCTCTTGCCCTATGAAGGCATGGCATTATCATCAGAGATCAACAACAAAGCTCAGCACTGATTATAATCCTCTTGTTTCAGTGTAATTAGATAAAGGAGCCTTTTAACTGTGCAGTTATGAAGGGAATATTGGATTAAGTGCTCAGCAAATTGCCAATTACTTTTATGTTTGAATCACTACAGTTGGTACAATGAATACCACACAAAAAAATTTTACAAAAATTTATGGAAAACCATGATCAAAGAAGAATATGCTTTGCTCCATAAATGTTGTATTATATGTATTAGCAGAAAAAATGTATATTATTTGAAGATTTTAAATAAAGGATGTCAACAATGTTGTTGACAGCCACTTATTTCTGAAACTGTAATACTGTAGATGGACTTTACTGTATTTAATGTCACTGTAAACCCACTTTTTCAGTGGTGCTCAATCTGCCACTGTTGTATTACAATAATAGTTTGTCCGATGCATTAACTGTATAAATCTTGTGTGTTGGTCTGAGCTTGTTGGCGCTCAGTCCGACAGTCATACAGCAACGAGCGGTGTTGTGTTGACTACACGGCTAACAGCAAGCATGCGGCGGCGTCTGATTGGTTGACTGAAAAGGAGCACAAGTGACAACGCCAGCATCTTTCTGAGAAGTTCAGAGATTCAGAAACACTTGGAGAACGGAGGTTGCAGCGACATGTCGCGAGGCGGCAGCATGCGGCCACATTAACGCTTATCAAAAAATGGAAAAAAGCGGTTTTAGGATGGCGTGATATGAAGATTTTGTGTGTGTTCATGCATGTACACAAAGACAGTATGTATGTGTATGATGCATGTGGAATACTATATTTTGATGTTGCCTGCACATACAGTTTCTCTACATACTTTAAAATGAGCTAAATCAAAAATGAAATTAAGCCCTTGCATCGGCGCATTTGCATTGATGACGTTTTGTCAGCTGATCCATTTCCTTTACATTTATTCATCTTGAGCGAAGGTCCAACTCAGCCCAACTCAGTCTGTCAGAGACCCGGTTGCTGAGGTTTTTCGTTCGGGCCCAGGAAGTTGGTATAAACATCAGATATCATTTTTGTTCGGAGAAAGCAATCGCAACAGAGCGTGTTTCCTGCCTATCCATTTGAAAAAGAAGCAGGTTTACTTTAAGCCTGCTGCTTTGTGCATGGTTAGTTCCCCAATGCTTCTCTAATGGAAGGCGACCCACTCTGCCACTTCTCAGCAGTGGCAACTCCGGCATGGTGTTGGGAGAAAAAGAGAGAGAAATTGTTGTGCAAGAAGTGCTCGAATCTTCCCCACAACAAACAAACTTTCAGGCTGACCACATGCTTGTTCACCGTCGTGACAGGTGGAGGGATGGATAGACCTTTATTCAACTCTATCTGTTTTTACACTCTTGTCAGTCATTTTTCTTGCATATGCACCACAAAGCAATGTGCCAAAATTATCTGTCTGTATATTATTAATTATCTACCTCATGATTTAGTAAAAAACAGTTTTGACTTGGAAACATCGGAGCAAAACTAACAAATGAGCATTTTACTTTTACCCGTTTACTGACAAAGCCACATTTGTTAAATTTAACTTGAACAATATCTTTGATAAATAATATAATTTAATAAGTTAAATTAAATTTCAAATATGGCAGCCTTATTACTACTCCTTTTAGCATTGTGTGAAAAGTGAATTGTTTTATTAAGCGTTACCCGACACCTACCTGTCGTTTAAACACCGCAGCAACATCGGAGTGACTGTACCTGTTGTATGTTGGTAAACATTCAAAAAATGATTCAGTAGCAACATGGTTCTTTTTCATTTAATAGATTAAGACACAACAAACACACGGGATTAAAAAAAACAAACAACAAAAAACATAATTGGTGTATTTTCCTTTTGAATACCTTCCTCCCTATAAATAGATTGATGTCTTTACAGAGTGTTGGCTTGCAACATATAAAACAGTTGCAGCATTAATTGCTAAAATTGAGTACAGGAGACGGTTGCATAGAGGGATATACACGTACACACCTACCTGTACATCTCACACACACACACACAGAGCAAGAAAAAAAAAACTGATTTGTTTTCAAAGGATGTTGTCAGTAGGAGAATAAGCAATGGAGACGCCACACGTCTGTAACCTGCCAGGACTGATCCCCCCCCAGCCTTTCTTCAAAAGCAAATGAAGAGTCTTAATAAAGGCTGCCATAACATGAGATCTTTTTAAGTGAGACACCCTCTTTCCTTTACCAGTCTACCCCCTGGTGAGCCAAAAAACCTCTCTTCCACCAATCTCATTTCCACCAATCAATAAACTTAGTCTTCTGAAGACAACCATGCAAAGCCGCGGCTCTGCTCCTTTTCTTCTCCTCATCGCAAAATTAGAAACAAACAGGATGCTCTTGTTTATGCCAGACTCATCATATGCTGGTCTAAGCGATCCTCCAGAATAATTCCTGATTTGTCTGCAGAGGGGTTGAACTTAGCAATTAACATTTCCATGGCATTTCCTTTCTTCTTTGATAAATAGTCATTCAGAATGTTCCATCCAAGGTCTCAAAAGAATCTTTTTTTTGCATGTTACAAGGTCAGATTTCAGTCATTTAACAGTTCATTAATCATTGGAATAAGTGACTTTTAGTACTTTCTGTAAGCAGAAGCAGAAGTCCACTGAAAGGTATAGCGCGGTATATGCAGATCAGAATGTATTATTTGCTTGAGTTTGATGTCTTGTACTGTTTAATCTGTAATGGGTTGTTTTTCTGACTCGTGCAAGTGTTGGGTTGAGACTGTGTCGGTGCAGACCAGATGGTGGAGCCAAAAACTCAGAAGAGAAAACACGTCTGATTTCTAATTTATTCCGACCCTCAAGTTTCTTTGATGGCTCTGTAGTTTGTAGTGTCAGTGTGTGCGTAGGTACGTGCGGGTGCACGTGTATATAAAAGCGCGTGCGCGTGTGTGCTTACCCTCGACTTAAAAAAACACTCACTTGAGAAACAGAGAACAGGGCTCATTTTCTAACCAACCCCGTTGGCTGCTTCTGGGCTATGGATGAATAATGGCTGAATTCAACTGTGCCGAAACAGAAACACATTCCACACACTCTGCAAAGCTAATAGCCAGAGCAAAACAACCACATTTGAACATTTACAATTAAGAAAGCTCAGTGATTGAATGTCCGGGTGACTGGTAAGTCACGCCTTGGAGTGAGATAAAACGCTGCTCCTGGATATTGCTGAATGCTTCACAAAACCCTAACTATGTTTTAGATGTGCCTCAACAACACCGGGAAATGACTCAATTTGACAGGGAGGCAACATTTTGTTTGCGATGAGAGAGCAAAGGGAATATCGACGCTGGCATGTCTAGAAAGAAAATTTCTGTGATGGCAGCACAATTTTAGAAATTCAGATTCAAACAGTATATTGCAATTACAAATTCCTGGGAGGTAACTGACTGGTGGGTACAGCCTTGTCCAGATTTACTGGCAGCCTTACAAAGATGAAGGGATTCTCTCCATGAAACGTTTTGAAGTATATCTTGTTATAATCATACACAAATAATTATATTCATTTACATTGGTCATCTTTTGGAAGCAATTACAAGATATTATACATACCCTTTTAGTAAGTGCACATTTTTAAAAAAATAATTTCCTAGCTCATTCTCGACACTGGGCCCCAATGAGGTTATACACAGATTCTGCCCATATTTAATCTGGAACAGTTTGTTGTACAAGGCAGACGTGAAATATTTTGAAATATTGAGGTGCCGAGGAAGCAAAGCCTCATAAACTCGCCCCGCTTCCGCTGGGCATAGGAAAGATATAATTCACGTTAAGTCTCCCACCTGAAGATTTTCACTCAGAGGTCAAGCGAGCCTTCTGTAAATGGCAGTAGAATGGAAGTACAGATTCACATCAATTTATTAGGCGACTGTGTTGACAAAACTAGAAATAAGCACACCCAGTTCATGAAAACTGTTGCAGAAGAGGCAGCTCTCATGGCCCGACCAAGAGAGTCATATCTGCAGGGTTCACTAGGTTTGAGCCAAAGTGAAATTCAAGCGGGAATAATACCATAATAATCTTTTGTACAATTTACAATCTCACACAAACTATTCCATTTGCACATATAATTGCAAAAATAACACACAAGACAAGCCAATGGCGAAAATCTAGACTTTGGTCTGAAATATGAGGCAGGGTGTTAATAAAAAATCTCTTTACAACAACAGTAACTTATTAAATTGCTTTCAAAATAAACACTCCCAACTTACGGGCAAATTTGTCATCTCCCATATCCATGCGTTTAAAAAAAAAAAAAAAAAAAAATCCCGCTGCAGCAACCCGTTCAGGAGGATATTCAGGTTAAGCACGCGCAGGGTTGCAAACAATCCACTTTGTGAAGAATGTTGAGAGGAACATCTGTGGATTCGTTCACCCATGGCCTCTCAGATTGCTCTGGCCATCACAAGCCCTAATGGCTTTACCTGGTGGCCCTTCATTCACAGGACTGACATCTCATGTAGTTAGATCTGGCAGGTGTTCATTCCGCGGAGCATCGGTAGCTGACTTCTCCATTTTATCAGTCCCCGGTTAGAGAGCCAGCCAGAAAATAATTCTGCAGCAATTACCATATGTTGTGATTGTGGTTTTGGAGCAACACTACAACATCTGTGTTATACTGGCATCTGGGGCGCCCTGAAAGAAACTTCCCTGGGCTACATTCCTTCTCTGCATCTACCGAACAGGTGCTGCCTGCAACACTGCTCTCCTACAGAGGGGCTTTGGGCGGACCACGCGGTTCCACCCTGTTAAAGCTTTTATATACACACACAGCGTGTTTGTAAAAAGAGTAATTACCAACTTGCAGAGTGTAAGAGCATTCCACAAACAGCACAGTCATCCCTTTGTGGTCAAAGGTTTTTAGTGAAGTGATAAGTGCTCGCACTGAGGAAAAATCAGGCCTTTTCTTAAAATGTCTCCGTTTTCTTTTTTTTTTAAAGAAATATTAACACTTTCATCCATTTGCATCCACAATTTTGGTTCAGAACTGGTCAGCATAACCCTCCTCGCACACATTGGTCAAGCCCGTGAGTGCATGTTTTCAAGAAAGTATACGCACGCGCACAGACCAGCAAAAGGCCACAATAAATGATGGCAAATTGGCAAATGAAAAACAGGCCGCTGGTAAATGAAGCCCACATATGGGGATTCCCTGGCTTAAACAATCAATTATCTGTATAAACTTGTAACATCTATCAACATTTGTCACAAACCATACAGCAGAGCAGGTGGCAAGTTAACACGCCGGCCACCGGGGACCGGGGAGAGCAGCCAGCGGGCCCCTGTCAGGGTGGTGTGCATCCCTGTGTTAAGTGATGTCTCCCCACTGCAGGGCTGTGCTGGTCTGTCATACAACCACTCAGACCCTCGATGTACATGTCATTATAGTGCAGCCGGATGGCAACTGTCACAGAACCTGGCCATCTCCCACAGACTGGCTCAATGCGGCCGCTGTTTGGAAATGCGCACTCCGATTTTCTCGCCAAATCAAAGGCTGCTCTCTGCTGTTCTCTCTGTCCACGCCGCCCCCACCGTAACTGACAATGAATGCAGGGGAAGTTGGAGTGGCCAATACGGTAAATCAGAAAACTTTACAAGGCAGGACCTGAACATAGACCTCTTTCATATTTCACCGTTAATGTCTGATTTATTACATATGACATGTACACATGAGGGGGGAGTTAGAGTCAATCATTCCAGCAGTGTCACCCCACTAATTCATCGGAGCCGGAGCAATTAATATTTTAATCAGCTCAATTCATAAAACAACGGACTCCATAAAGCAGTCAAGTCCTGCTTTGCCTGCCACATATAAACATGTCATTGACAGGCATGTGGAAGCTACATAAAATGCCAATGGTCCCATAATGAACTTTTTAAAAAGCTATGCAGGCAAAGGGGGAATGGACAGAAGTGTGTAGCTGATTCTGATGGTGGAAACAAAGTTTTCCAGAAACATTGCGCGTACCGCCGCTCCATTCCCGAAGGTTCCTTAATGTTTCCCTCTTGTTTCCTAACAGTGGGACTGTAGATTTCTGAGACACGGAGGATAAATCTGGATGTGCGCAGAGCGGAGGCGAAAAAATGAAATAAGCCAGAAAGTATGAGGTGAAACACTGCCAAGATGACAATCTGTTTTCAAGAAGTGTGTAATTAGGAGACCAACACATTTTAATATCAATATAACAGCACTTGGCTCTTAAGAGGAAGGAAACGGAAAGAATTAAACACTTAGAGCATGACCGCAGCATCGTGCCTGAATAAATGGGAAGAATAAGTCAATTAAAAAGGAGCTATTTCAGTTCTTAAAAGATGGAGTAAACACTGGGCTAGCTGCAGGCGAATAATCCAAATCACGTTTGGCCACAGCTATAAATTTGTCAAGGGACTGCGGAGGAGACAAAGAGCCAGAAATTATCTAAAAGACTAGTTCAAGAAAAATGAAACTTTCATGGGTTTTGAAATAATTAAATTGTCCATAGAAATGCAGTGTTTGTGGCTGGGTTTTTTTCTTTTTTTTTTGTACCACAGCAGCGTTCATCATAAACACATGAAGTCATTCTCTCATTCGCTTCATGCCTCTGCCCTCGGTTCAGCTCATATAGATCAATTAAACGCTCCTGCACATTTCAGCTACCTTTGTTACGAATACATTGATTATAAACCTGCCACTAATGCTCGTTGGGAAAAAAACAAAACTATACTGATAGCGGATTTTTTACAATATACTTTAAGATGTTTTGTTGTGATTATTTTTTTTTAAATTGTAAAGTAAACATTAGCTTTGAGCTCTTCCTCCTGGCAAGCAGTGCCATCCTATGCCAAATTTCCTGTAGCGACAAAGGGAAGTGTAAAAAGCCAACTGGGCATAGACAAGCTGGAATATGTTCCCATTCATATGCAATATTCAAATTTGTGTCCGTGCGTCTGTGTATGTGCATGAGTGCTCGGTACCGATTGCTGCTTGAAGTACTGTAGATTGCTGGCTTTGACATTTTCCCATTGTGCACGGTGGTGCAGCAGGCAATAATTAAATATCAGGTGCATAAGCTGCTCTTTAATTTGACATGTGTGCTTGAGGCAATAAACACATGTGGTTCAGTGGGGGCTGCATAATTGCAGAGGAATAAAATATCATATCAAGAGTGAGAGGATCATTGTATCAGGTACCCGATGACAGCTCGTTTGATCATAACGCCAAGGCTAAAGAGGTTGGCTAATTAGTTGTCATTAAAACTCACCCTCTAATCAGGGCTCGCTCTTGCATAAAAAATGTCCCGATCACATGATCAGCGAACAATACCCTCAGCCCTTTCAGGCACATCTTGGTGCGTACAGCTATTAGCAGTGGGAATACTGAAACGTTGGTGCCTAAGGATGACTGTGTTCTTCCGTATTTTCACAACATTAGATTGAGATGTGCTAGCATCGCTGTTGTCATGTGATGCGGTTGGCTACTGGTGCTTAAAAGAAAACCTGAGCTACAGTCCTGAAGTTTATGTTTCTGTTGAGCTAAATAAGCGGTAAGGGGGGAATGGTTGTACTCCTACTTCCATAAATTCCCAGATCCCAAAATCATCAGCTCCACAGTAACCTATAGGCTAATGCACTAAGCAGAATAGAGGAGAAGACAGAGAAGTAAATCAGTGAGGGGAGATAAAGAAGACTGCTCTCTGCTCACGGCAGCACAGATGCATTATATCAGTGTAAGCGGGAATGACTTGTTCAGACAACACCCCGGTGAGAGGATCCCCGGTGTCTCAGAAACCATGGGTGCCTCTTGCCATGACTTTCAAAGATGGAAGAAAGTGCCTCCAGTGAGAGACCCATGCATTATTAGCTGACAGCCCCATATAAATAATAAGGTACATAATGCCAAGTGTGAGTGCCTGCGTCTCCACAAGGACGCTCAACAGGTGCACCTCTCGCCGCTGCGTTTCCATTTTGTTCAACAAAGAGCCCCGCCTGTGCGGGCGACTTCTGTCTGAAAGCTTTGCCTGATCATTCTTTTATGTGCCACTTCCCAGAATGCACAACGTTCACAGGACCTCATGATAATAGGCTCATCGGGACGCAGAGAAAGAAGCGAGACGCTTGTCAGAGTGGATACATCCGCGGCTGACCCGAGGGAGACGGCTCAGTGCACGACACATCAGTTACAGGACACTGAGAGGGACCCACTCCCCTGTCCTCCCTTCTCGCGGGCTAATGGTTGTCAAGTTAGCGAGGGCCTGCGCTCTTGCCTGGGCCCGGCCCGTTGTCATGTGAAATCCATTAGAGGTTGCAAGCGCACAGGACGGGGCGGTCGATTGATAAGGCAGGAGGAGAAGTGAGGCAGAAGCAGGGGAAGAAAAGAAGCTTTTTCTCTCCCGACTCTACTGTACTCCCCGTAAGGACTTGTTAAAGCAAACTGAAGTAGAGTGGAAAATTGATGGAGATGTCTTACATTATGATTGTACTTCTGACCCATGGGTTCCAAGGTTGTTTTTTTTTATTCTGGAATGGCAAGCAAATTGAAAATAGTCTCCCGTGTAAATCCAGAGCATGCCGAAGCTCTCTGTCCGCAAAGATAAAAATAAATAAGGGCGTGTTTACGTTTGGTTAAATATCCTCCATATTCATTTTCCTAAACCCAGCAATGAAAGTATTGAACTTGAAGCGCATTATTATGATTGCCAATGGCACCCTAAATACCACTCAGATACAGTTTCCCAGTACTTTACTGGTAATATGTTCAAGATTAAACTTGTTTACTGTCTTTTCCCATTATTTTTGCATTCATTGCTGATGTCTTCCAGAATGTCAGAACTCCATACAAAGCTTATTCCTCAAGACTTGACACTGCTACAAACTATGGATGATGCATGAGCTCCAGTGACAGCACACTGAGTCATACTGTGGGTTTCTTAATTAGATTAATTCACAGGCAGTTTGCTGGGGAGCCACCGGATACTTGAGAAGCAATCCGCATGCTATTCATTTTCTGCCTCTTCCATTTATTGCCCTTTTGCACGAGGGAGGCCCGCGAACGCCCGTCTGCCTGACACATCAGTCAAAGCAACGGCATCGTTTCCCCTTTTCTCTCCGGCTCCCAGCACGTTAAGTAAATTTCTTTTGTTCAAAGTGTCAAACATTTCATTAATAATGAATCTTGCGTTCTGTTTAGCGGGCCTGATTCGCTTCATATATGTATGATAATGAGTATCTTTTACTGTGACACAAATGCTTAAAGCAGCTCATATTTTTGAAAAACATATTCAGGATTGTGATGTAGTTTTATCTTTTGTCTTATTATACAATAATATGGAAGCAAGTCATACTCGACATGATGCAGCATAATGGTTTCACACTGTTTGCCTCAGTTTTTACCTTTTACAGTATAGTTTTCTCAAGTTTTCATCAGCAGGATGTTCATTGTTCATCGCAGTGGCTGATGGTTTGGTGATTTTTCACATAATGTCTCATTCTTCAAGATGTTGCAGCCTGTTGTGGTGCAGCGAGTAACTCGTTGAAAATAGCCCACATGTTTTGTGCTTATGCATCAGCAACTTAGGGGCTAGGTATTTGTATTTTTCATGTATGTAATGCATTTTGTTCTCAGTTGTCATCTAACACTGCCTTCAGTGAAAACGACATTTGCTCAGATAAACAATCAACTACCGTATTTGGATGAGAATGACTACGTCAGCAATTTAGTGGATTTCATTTGAAAGAACAAATGGTTAAAAAGTTTTGTTTTTGCTTTAAATTGAAATTAAAACATCCTGACCCTAAGTTTCCATTTGTGTAACTGTGATCCCTGCACCTATCCTTTTTCTTTTTTAACTCCTGTCTTTCACAACCATTTGATCCAGGCAGACAAACCCTTTCATTCGCTCCTGCAAACATTAATGACCGCTTAGTTTTATTAGCCGCTGTTTTGAACTCAGATTGTGAGGTCTCCTGTTCATTTACATTTGGGCGAAGGGTTGCGTGTGGAGATTTGGTGCATGTATAATTTATGGTCGACGCATGCTTTAATAAGTAATTTTGTGTGCTCATGTCCATGTTTGCTTACATATGTGACTGAAGATAGTTGTTTCAGAGTATTGTCTGAAACTGGTGCTTTCCCGGGGTCTTTTGAAGGATGCTACTGAGCTGCCTCTGATAATTAGAGAGCTGTGACCTTCTCATTAGAGCCATGAGGCGGCCCGTCCTCTCTAGCCCTCCCTTTTACCATCATGCCAGCCTGCCACAGGACAATCAGTATATCAAAGTGAAAATATTTATTAAAGCTAAAATTACAAAAACACACAGCGCAACCTTTGAATTCCAGCCCTTAATATATGCAGAGTCAAATGAATCGCTGTGCTTAACCCCCCTAAAACCCTTCCCATCCTGCTCGCTTGTCCCTTAAATTTTTCATTACAAATTTCCAGGGCTTCAAAGTGGCATCTCAGAGCTAATCCGTTTCTTCTCCTCTGACGAAGACAAAGACCCGCTTAAAACTGTTGCTTTGTTTTGGACCCGCTCTGCTCCCCTGTCTTTTGCATCTAAATGTCAAAAAGTCTGGATTAAATGGAGTGGCACGCATCTGGCGAGGCTGGCAGGAGACAACAGGAGGGGATAAGAGGAGAGGGTATGGCAGGCGGTGTCTGAAAGCCCTTTAATTAATCTTCCGCATTGATTTTGTTTTATGTCTGATGTACTGTATGAGTCGTTAGCGTCTTAATGTTCATCAAAAAAACTTGAAACACTTTAAACTTATGTGAGCACATTTCCAAGTTTGATGGTAGAATAATGGCCATGGTGTGTGTGTGCGTGTACGCTCATCAGCGTGAATTCAATAAAAGTACGTTTATTAAAGTACACAGACCCAGAACAGAAGATGGGGATAAACAATGGCTAAACGGTGCTGAGATTTTTAGCATTGTGCTTCACGTTAGCTCTCAGCAGGAAGAGAAGGGCTCTGCATTAGCCAGACATCCTGATAGGGCTGAGAAATATTTTGAATTAACGAGCAGACAAACCCTAACCCTGATATAACAAGTAATTAATTTATTGTTTTAAGATTGCTGACATTTAAACCCTCTGAACATGTTCCAGTTTGACATACCACAGCTCTTTTAGTATGTTCCTGCTGGAGACTGGTCAAAATCATCATCATCATTAAAGCATTTGGATATTATAGGAAGTCAGCAGGTCAAAATGCTGTAATGGCATCGTCATTGTGATAAATGATTATTCTGAACAGAACAGAGTTCGCCACCGTATTGATTCTAATAGCCGGACTGATAGTGGATGTTGGAGGCCGATGCTGATATCAACATTTTGGAGTTTAACAAATTGGGTAACAATATATCAGCTGGTTGCACTGTGCAGCTGAACTTCATATAAGCAGGTAAGGTACCACGTGGAGTTTTTGACCCGCTGTCGCTGTGGCGCAGTATTTTTGAGAGATTTTCACCTTTTTTGTATTGAGGATGACAGAATACATAGTCCTGAGTTTCATGCTCTTCCACTGACTGACGGTTCCTAGTCGTAAATCGCAAAGGAAATGCATCAGTGCTCCGAGACATGACTGTCCCCTGCTGGCTTTAAGGGAGCGCGGCTGGAATCTGTCATTGTTCGCTCCTAAAAAGTTCTGGCTCATAATCTGAGCGATTCTACCCTCACATGTCTCACAATGATATCATTAAATAGCAATGAGGGGGAAAAAAAGGTCTTTCCGCAATGACAAAAATGATCATTTTCATAATTCTAACATTAATTGTGTCAAAAATTTTCATTTGATGACCTCTTTATTAGATAATTTTCTTTCTTCCTGTGGTGGAAGATTATATTTATATATATATATCACATTGTATATAAATCCCATTGTCCACATTGTTGATTATTGGCAAGCTATGAAAGGTGCCAGTGTAAATGTGTAATTATGACATGGTCAAAGCCCATTTTCCAGCTTAATACATTGTTCTTACCGTGGCTACATATGTTGATTGGAAATGACATGAGGTTAAAATCACTTATTGAATCTAATCAGGGCATAAAAGATTGTCATAATGGAAAAGAGGGGATTTTTGTTGACGGGTATGAGCGTGTAATCTCTATCCTCAGGTCGTACGGGGGGTGTGTGTGTGTGACAGACACATGCCAGAGCTGACATACGACACACTGTGTCGAGAGTAAGGCTTCAGAGGCGCTGTGCCACCCAAACCAAGTCATTAGGCTCCCCGGCACCTGCACGGTTTCCTCCTACGTAAAGAGCTGTATAAATTAATCACACACAGCCTTATGCACTTTGATGCAATTTATAATGCACATTAATGAGGGCTGACAGCTGTAACTAAAAGGCAGAATCATCACTTACAATTCAAATAAAAATCACAGTGCAATAACAAAAATCATTTGCATGACTTTTTTTTCCCCTGTCATGCTCTATTTTCATCTTTATCCAGCTTTGATTCCTGCTGTTCTATCAGAGGCCGAATGCATGTGAAGAGACTAAATGATCTGCAAATTGATGCAACACTTAGCCTGTGTCTCGCTCCGGAGCACGGGCTCTAATTGTACATTGTGTGAAGGTATGGCGCTGGATGATAAAAAGGCTTTCCTCCTCAGCTCATTTCAATCTCAATGTCTTATCATTTGCCTTTGTTTGGTCCCTGCTTGTTGATGGGCATTTGGAAGTTGTGTGGTTAACACTCTCTTACGTTTCTTCACACGGGCAACTTTTCTTTTGTTGTGCTATATTCCCCATGCGAAATCAACAGTGGAAATAAATTTACAACCAAACATTGTGCTCACATGAAAACATCACGAGGAAAGCATTTGAGCTGACCTTCAGCGGTGCTAATTAAATTTTGGGCATGCGGCGATGGTATAACTGATTTCATTCTTCATTATGGCCTGTAATGACATTTCTCAGCTGTCAGAAGCATTGCAGGGGGCTCGCTTGTGAGGTTTGGGATGAATTAACCATTATACCATCACAGAGACAGCATAACGACAAAGGAGGGGTGGGGAAGAGAATTCAGTGACTGACGCTAAACGCTTATTGCAAAAACATATTTAGCAGAGCTTGCAAAAAAAAAAGAAGAAAGGAATGGGTATGATATACCTTTTGCCATCCAGCTACTTATAACAACAGGACATAAATGACCTTCCTGACTGCAGAGCAAACCCATATGTCTCTGCCTCAATAAAAGCCTTTAATGGGATCCTAAAGATTTAATTAAGATGTCAGTATGCGTAGGTCAGCTGCAGTGCACAAAGTGGAGTGGAAGATATACAGTAACGCCACAAAAGCCCAGCTGGATCCGCGAGGACAGGCGTGGAGAGGAGGGGTGTTCCTGGCACTGATTTACACACACGGCCTTGCTGTAAAAGTAATAGCGTTTTAAATACTGGTTCATTTGCACACAGTAAGCAAAGCTTGCATTTGTGTCGGGGGGAACGAGAGGAGTCGCTGCTCGTCACCTGGTCATTAGTAGCCGAACCGCCACACCGCCATACTGTCTGATAATTACAGAGCGACGTGAGTGTGGTCAGAACACCAGAATTATTATGGAGCACACATTACATTAAGATAATAGACAGTTTGTCTGCAGTCTATAGTTGGTTAAATGTCTTTAAATATAAGCTAATACATCATTACTTCATTAACAATCGGTTATTAAAAGTAACAATGTCTTAGTGATGAAATTGCTTTATTCTTTCATTTCTCTACGGTTCATAGATTTAGCATTTATATTCTCTGTAGTGACTAACACATGACTAAATGAGTGAACAAATGATGTACACACCAAAGTGAGTGCACTAAATGAACAGACATTTTCTTACACTAAAACATATGCAAGAATAAATTCTAACATGATGGTAGTCCAACGTGTCTTCTTAAATGAAGAAATGATATGAGACTGGACAAAATAAAATCAAAAAAAGAACTCTTAATATAAGATTAGAAATTTTCGGCCTTTTCAAATGTCGTCCTGTTTTCTGAGAGACTTTGTACATTTCACAACAGATAAGATCTGAAGGGCCACTCATCTGCAGACAGAGTGGAGGGTAAGCAGACGGGATGTGGGCTGAGAAAAGGAAGGGTGACTGACACAGTTAAATGGTTCATTCCCCCGAGGGTGGGTGTAGATCTTGTTATTTCTATTTCCCGCCACCCCTCTCTATTTGCCTGTCTGTTGGTCTGTCTTTTTGATTGTACAGCAGGGATCTGAACCCACAATGTCCAGTAAAAAGAGATCCGCAACAGTTCTCTCTGACAGACAGGATTTCACTTGAAAGGCCCCGTTCACAAGAGTCATCCATTAGATGTTGCGGTGGCCAAGGAAAACAAACTAGCTAACATCAAACTTAAGACCACATTGATTTAGATGGAAATGGTGCTGCGGGTGAGCGCCATTCTGGCACATTGACAGCATTTCCCTCACGGTTTAAAAAGGAAGTAGCATCCTCGGATGTTGACCATTATGTCAGGCGACGTTAAACGCAATCTCAAAGTTAGTACTTAGGATCAAAGTACATTTTCAAGGAGCTTCCATATCCTTTTTGGGATGTTGTGTTAAGATAAGATAATCCTTTATTAATCCCTCAATAGGAAAATTTACATTACTGCAGAAGCAAGTGGATAGAAAAAAAGCATGAGCTAACAGTAGAAAAAATAAATGCTAGGTACAAAAGCAATAAAAAGGCAATGATAGAAAAAAGTTAAGTAAAAATAGTAGTTACAGTATTTACAGTACATATTTCTGCCCGAGAGACATTAACTGCCTGAAGTGCTTGTATGGATACTTGGTGAATAAATCTGATTCTGATGTTGGTGAAGTAAAATATTCAGTGTTTCTACATACATCTTTGCAGTTCCTGGAAATCACTGGGATCTGGACAGTGAATATTATAGTTGACAAACGTTTGAGTTCTTGAAACTGAAGCAAATAGAGACTGCACAGGATGCGGCGTGAGATTGTGCAGCAAGATGGGAGCGAGGCCTGAGAACCTTCATTCCCCGCACGGCCAACCAGGTGGGCCGCCTCAATTTTTTTTCTGACTTGCTTAAGGTTGTGCATGCTGATATAAATATATGCAAGATAGGTGTAAGTCCTTCTTTTGTCACCGTGTTGTGACTACATCGTGCACCCGAGAGCATTTGTGCGTCGGATCTTCTGTGCGGATGGGTTCGCGCTCGTACACTGCCATGCGAGGGAGTCATAGCAGCGGTGGTGGATATTCATCGAGAATGGGGGTGGGTTTCTGGGTCACGGGGACCTCGTGTCCTCCTTAATACCACTCCGTATGAGGCCGACCAAGTGAACCACCACCGTCTTTGTTAAATATTCATCCCCTGTCAATAATTAAATGCTCATTATTTGAACCTGAAGAGTGCTGTGATTCCAAATTTAATGTGCTTCTAATGCATGGGGCGATAAGACACGCCTAATAGCCAGGCTGCATGATGAAAGGCAGATGCGCGCAGCCGTACCCATTCTCTTTCCGGAGAACAGGTAAAAAGAACCCGTGTCGCCAATGAAAAATTTACAACCGTTGTCCAGACTTTTTTGAAGAACATCTGAGGTTTTGTATTCTGCGACTGTACAAGATTTCGAACAAATGTCAGAGAAAAAGAAGCTTGTTATCTCGGGCCCTTTAAATTGAATCCTCTTCCGAAAGCGCTCGACTTTTTCCAGGAGATGTGTTCTCGGCACCGCCACAGCACAATCAACCACCCACACAGAAAATAATGACACATGAGCCAATTTAGGTGATAAGATACAGGCAGGGCATGAATACACAAATATACAATAAATATGCAAACAAGAAGATCTGTTACCCAAGGGTATGGGGCTCACATGATAATACAAGTATTGTCCTGCAGCCATGCAGTAGTGCTCTCAATTAACTCCAGGAGGAAGTCAGTTCATCAACAATCTTTTGCCTCTTTCTTAAAACTTTAAAGAATTTTTAAATAGATAATCATTCCCTTCTTTGATGTCAGGCATTTTTCATTGTTTGTTGTTATTATGATCGGCACTGCGAACAACTGAGAATTACCCTAGCTGTTTTTACAAATGTCTGAGTGTGTGTGTGTGTGTGTGATGTTTGAGCACGTGTGTTGGTGTATGGCTCAAGGACCTGTCTGTGATGTAAACACAGGGAGGGTAAACACACAGGCAGCTTGTAGTCTCCATTGTTATTATCCTGTTTGTATAATTAGCCTTATAAATTGCTCACATCAAAGGCACTGTCCCTTGAAATACTTCCGTGCCTCTGTTTAAATGAGGGAGAATGAAAGGGGGGGCAGCTGTGGTCCCTCTCCCATTGAGACATGTTGAGCTTCTAAGAAGCAGCAGCAGAGGTTTTTACGAGGGAAATGTGACCAAAGCGTCCAGTGGCAACTCTTCATCCGTTTTTTCCCTTATTTCTGTCTTTGTGATGCTCTTTTTCTGAAAGAAGTGTTGCAAGTGCACGGCTTGAGAGAGATATTCAAATCTTACGCCGTGTCCTCCCTCACCTCGTCACCGCTGGAGAGGCGTGGCGAGGCGGTTTCGGGCACGGCTCGGCGCCGAGCGCTCAGCTTGTAGCGTAACGATGCCTCTTACCCGGCCACGTCAGGAACTGCAGCGCGTGCAGACGGTCGCTTCCCGCGCTGGTTACGAATGTTTCCGAACGCTGGAAAAGCGTTTCCAAATTCTCAGAACGTCACCACAGGAAGGGACAGTTTCCCTGTCACATCCAAACCCCCTTTTTCCGCACAGCGACGACGTGGTGAATATTGCAGTGCTTTCAGATTATTTCCTCTCTCTTGCTTAAGAAATATCTACAGTACATTTAATGACCTTTTATGACCTGTAGTAAGTGTACAGACGGGAAAGTGCTGCAGTGAGAGTACAGTATGTGCTGACTCTGCTGCACTCTGAGACACTGGCGTGAACAATGATGGCTTGACAGCTGGAAGTGATGCGAGACAGAAAGTGTCAGAGGGGGTTTGCGCCGATTTGATTGACACCGCCAAAGCTGCCCCTGCCATCAATTTAATGGCAATTATTATTTAATGTATGTTACTTAAAAGCATATGCAAAATTAAGATTTTGTCACAAAAAAACACATTTATGTGGTATTTAAAGAATAATATGCATAATATATTGCTTGTTTAATATTTATGCCAAAGAAGTTCAGGCATTTCTTGTCTTGAGCTAATCCGCTGCTGAAAGCGTCGACTCTCGCGGTCTCAATTAATAACTAAGAAAGTAAGAAAAGGGAGAAGCAGCACAAAACTGGAAGCTTTTTACACAGAGGAGAAAAACCTGCCACGGGGAATTTATCTCAGACTCAGAGTCACTTATGTGTAAGAACAAGAGAGTGGTGTCCTTCTGGGGGGGAGAGAGAAAAGCACAGCAAAAAAAAAATGCCTTTACTCATGACAGATTTAAGATGACACATTATTCGCCAGCAACAATTTGTGTGCAAGCTTCCAGTTTTATTTGTGTGCAAGCTTTTCAAGCCAAAAATAAACTCTAATAATTGTACAGGTCAAAGAATGGTTCATGAGTCGTACAGTACTTTAGAGTTAATCAAACTGTATTAATGCATTCATAATATAATCTTTCCGAATTTGACTTCATGCATTTGCAGTTGATTTTAGTGCAAAGTAAAGAGGTTGATTAGACAGTCAAGACAATTCCAGAGAAATCAAAGATGCACAAAATGAGACGAATGCTTGAGTTTCTTTGTAGGGAGCTTCAGAAAATGTAAAACGAGATGTAAAAAAACAGTTGTTCCTACCCTTAGTGAAAGCGCTCAATTAAGCTACGTCTTCATATGTCAACATATTATTTTTGTTAATAATGAAATTAAAAACGACCTTTCTCTTGCATTCCTGCCCCGCACCTGAACGCCTCTTTCGTGTCGGATTTGAAAAATGTATGGTTTTCAAGAGGTTTAGTGGCAGCATCAAAGAGGCCGGGTGTCGGACAGAAACGCACGCCCCCCCCATGCTGCGCCAGCTTTCGCAGGTGCGTGCGTCTCGGTTTTCCGACCAACGAAAACGACACAAATCGCTCCTGAAATCAACACGTAGAGCAAGATCGATGGCTCTTCAAGTGTCGCCTTCATCTCTTCAGGAGCTCCGGTTGCAAAAAAAAAATGGCTCCAGCAGGATTCGCAAGCTTCAGTTTCAAGTTTCATTTGCCGCGTTAGAAATACGGCAGGAGACAAAGTGTATACCAGTGTGGAAATATTCTTTTGCTGCTCTCCGCCTCTTATCTCTTTGTTTCATTACCGCCAAGATTAGGATTCAGCTGGAGAGCGTGATTGACACTTAGATGGTGCTTTGACGGCCTGTCATCGCTCGCGCTGAAGCCCTGTGTTAATATGATTAAATTATGAATGAGGGCATGAATATTATAACACTATGGGAGAGTTATCGGGGAATTTGGCGCCGCTTTCCAGAGTCGACAAATACTCCCGACTTAGTCACCCCTGCCCGTCTTCGTCCGCCGCTGCCAAAACAATGCGGGGGAATTCCAGCGTATCCGAGTGATGCGAGTCGATCTCGGCGTCCTTACATAGCCCCGACCAGGATGGAGGTCACCGTGACAGCCACAAGGACTAAGGAGAAACCCCTGTTTAGAGGAGGACAAGGACTAAGGTTAGAAGATAAAATAAATCTGCTTAGCTTATTTTCTGGAAACCCCCTGAGGGAGAGAGACCATGAACTGACAGGCCCTATGTAATTCTTGACAGAGGAAAACTTTGTATACAGACAGTCTCAGCAACATGTTATTAAAAAGATGAGCATGGCCGTGGAAAATAAATAAATAAAGAAAAAATACTGATTAAATTTTAAGCAGCCGGCGGGCCGATAGTTTGCCTGAGGCATATTTGTCAGTTTCAAAGGGTGTTTTTATTAATTTTGTATTTTGCATTTTGTTAGTGGAAAGAGCTTACTCCACCGGGAGCGCCACAAGCTATAGCCAGCAGAGCCTATAGCAGGGAGAGAAGGAGACGCAGAGCATGCCAAGCAGATCCTGCACACTTAGAGAATGAAATCAGCTCCGGATCGCCAACACAACCCAAAGACCCCCCACCCTCCACCCTCCACCCTCCACCCTCCACCCGAAACACAGACACGCTCGCGCAAATGCAAGTGCTATGTACACACACACACACACACACACACACTCAGGCAGATCTTTTATGTAAAATTCATAGTGTTGTGATTGTGCGTATAGCAGGCGTCTTTTGCTTTTGTCTGCCTCCGAGTTGGTTCTGTACCCTGCCGTATAGATTCACCTCCTTTGAACCGCTCGCAGTGCGCTGCACTAGCAACGCCGCTGCCTAATATCCCTGTCCTGTATATGAATCGATAAGGATTTAGCCTCCCCCTTTTTTTTTTTGCAATGCAGAGCTTAGCGTGACATCATCGTATGTAGCTCAGGGCCACCCTCGACCTTTAAGGGGGATCGCGGCAGAAATTTCACTGTATTAGTGATGCCTGGCTCACGGGAAAGTCAGCTGTGTTCATCACAACTGATTGGTGCATCTCTCTTAATGACACAGGTTACATGAAGAAACAGGTGTGACTGTGCCTAATTCAGCACTCCTCAAACTGTATGATTAAAAAAAAAAAATACAGAAATGTATACAGGCTACAGAAATGAAATTAACTTGACACTGTAGCGATGGATATTTACATTTTGACATTGAGCAGTGTTAACCGGAGATACGATAAAATCCACAGTGTTTAAAGAAAAAAAATTAACAAAACATAAGCACTCTAGTCTAGTCTAGACACGCAAAGTGGGACGCTCCAAAGTACTGACCTGAAACCAGCGTTCACCGCTCTGCATTTTGACTCAGATGTAGCTGCCGGCTTCTGCATGTCACAAATCTGTAGCTCAAGTGGGTTTTTTAAGGTTACTTTTCGTTTGATATACGTTTTCCCCCCGAGCATATAATTTTCATTGCGTGTTTCCATATTGCCATCCGGCTGTTTATTTTTGCTTGCTCGCCCGTGTCACAGTGGCGGGCTGAGCGAGGTGGCTCGGCCGCACCTTCTGACGGTTTGCGGGCGATCCCGACGCCAGGCGGGACACATAATCCTTTCAGCACGTTCTCGGTCTACCCTGCCGTGTTCTCCCCGTTGGATGTGTCTGAAAGACTTCCACGGGGGGAGCCACGTAACCTTCTGTCTTCACGCTGACAGTGCTGCGCAGAATGTACCGTCCTGCACAGTTTTCTGCTTGCAAAAAAATAGGACACACACTTGTGTCATTAACTGAAACCCTGGCATGTCACTGTATCAGGGACAGCACTTTTGCATAGAAATTGAAGCATGTGCCGAGAAACGGAGGTCTTGGAAACGGAGCAAAGTGCTGAGCAAATGTTAATTCCTGCCCCATGTAAATTTTTGGGAAGAATCATTGTTTCATGTAAATGCTGTGTGAAAGCAGGTAGCACCAGCTGAACGAGGGGAGGAAAAGAAACGTGGAATTTCACAAGCTTCACGCAGACAGCATCAAGCAGCATCCAACACTGAGCAGCAAAGGCTGCCCTCAGGCTATAATTTGCTGAAGTTTTACCTGCTGCTGGACTGACGCAAGTGTGAAGACAAAGCTTAGCAAGTGTGTGTGTGTGTGTGTGTATGTGTGTGCGTGTGTGTGTATACATATGTGCGCACAATTCACAACTCCACACTTGGCAGTTTTACAGAAAATTGCCAGCATTTGGGTCAGGTAAGCCTCCCAAATCCACCGACAGCTTTAATCATCTTAAAAAAAGAAATGGCCGTTGAGGCGTTTGATGGCTATTAGCAATGTGTGTTGCATCTTCAAAATCACCTTTCATTCCAAAATACTCATAAAGCATTTGTGTCAGATCAGTCAGACGGAGCGGCTTCAAGTCGATGCCACTTTGTTGTGTAAAGGTGAAGGAGTTAATTAGGTGATGAGGAGGTGACTGACGCCATGTATATACAGCACAGGCGACAGGGAGAGAAGCCAAGTGGGCCGCTAATCATGCCCTCCACCCCCCCCACCCCCACCCCCCCGGCATTCGTCTCCAGCCATATGCTTTTGAAGTCATGGCTGTCAGGAGCTCTGTGACATGCACTCCCTTTTATTGGATTTCATGGAGAACGTATGCTTTGTTTATTATGGCTGATTTTGAATACGTCTCATATAAAACGCTAAATTACATTTAAGTGACGTGTTCAAAGGAGCTCATTTTGAACAGGACGAGGACGGAGCCTTCTTTTCTTCTTTCTTTTTTTTTTCTCTCTTCCTGTACGGTAATGAAGCAGGTGGAACTGTAGCGTGTTAATGTGAGCGCACGAGAATGAGGAAGTGTGACACTCGTAAAATTCTATATATGATTACAGACGACTGTTACTGTTATACCGTTTAATCAGTAATTAGGAGATTGTAACGTCAATGTACTGTAGATGTGTTGTTTCCCAGTCATGATAATGGCTGACAACTTGTATCTTAGAAGGAATTAAACAAAAAAAAAATCCCAGTACCAGTGTTTGATCCCCAACAGATGACTTTCTGTGATTTTAGTTCTAGTGGAAATGGCAACATGTGGATGAAGCATGGCAGAAGTGGGCAGCGACAAGCAGCGATGAAGAAAACGCTTTCTGGCTTTATGAATATGACAGCAAGATGCTTGTATCTCATCTTTACGAAGCTGAAACAATGATGTTGTTGCAATGTACTTAAGTTCCCTTCATTTAAAGCATATTGAAAAGTTACATTTTCTTTTAACACTTAAGAATGCTTACACCACACATCGGCTTTAGACCCACTGCTGTTGGTCTGAACCAGACCCTCAACCTACAGCGGATTCTCTGATGCAGCGAGTTGCAATAACTAAATATGAGGAACTAAGCTGAAAATGTCAAATGTTTTGTTGTGCTTCATAGGTCGCCCTGCGCTCCGCTAGTGCAAGGGTTTATTAAAATTGCATTCGGTTGGATTTCGTTTTGTTTACATATGGTAATAATGTTAGTCCAGCAAAAAGTAGAAAAGAAGTGAAAGGAAGCCTTGGCTGGACTTTAAACTGGCTGATTTCCACAAAAAACCCAACATTTCTACTTTGTTACCCACAAAGAATTGTGTTGTTTTTTTCTCAAATTTATTTTTCCACTTCTCGCCACTATGACCTTTAATTAGAAAAAACATACAGCTCCAGTTCTGCGGTTCTTTTTCTCCTAGTGTATGTTATTCCACCTCTTCCGTGATAAACCTACACTGATCAGCCACAACAACCACCAAAGCACCTAATATTGTGTAGGACCCCCTCGTTGCAACAACACAACTCTGAGCCCATTTAGGCGTGGACTCCACAAGACCTCTGATGGGTCCTGTGGCGTCAGGCGTCCTGTAGGTTGTGAGGCGTTCTCCCACTGCCACCGAAAGATGCTTGATCGAATTTGGAGGCCAGTTCAACACCTCAAAGACCTCGTCGTCCCGTTGACGTGAAAGAAAATGTTACTCATCGGGCCAGGGCGCCTTCCGTTCACATTGTCGTACAGCCTTTTTAGAATCGCACAGCTCCTTCCACTTGTCCGTTTTCCTGCTCCAAAATATGAACTGGAAGGAATGAGCTCATTGTCTCTCTTTGAAAGCGTAAACAGCACGCCTCGCCTCATAAAGCAACGGCTACTGGTCGCTTACAGGAGCAAGTTAATTGATCGCAGGCTGTGATCCAATTCAAAATCATAGCAGGCAATTAGGATCAAACCTCAGAAACGATTATGAATTAATGAAGAAGGCATTAATGAATTATTAATGACAAAAGAATTACAGGCCTGACACATAGGGTGTTTTTTTATGGATGGATATGCAGAGGAATGAATTGAGTTCAGCCATAATTGATCATTTCCCCTTTATAATTTGCTCCTGTAACTACTGGCTTCAGAAGAGCGTGAAAAGAGTAATGGACTATTGTGTTGAGGAACCCCTTAAAATGAGAAAAAGCTTCATACCATACATTTCTCCTTGGATTGGAAACAATATATAAAATGTTTAATTTAGTTTCGTCATGGAAAATTTGGGAAGTCACACAATTCAGGTTGTATTTGTATGTAAACGTGCGTATTGTATGTGAATATTGCGGTACTGAGGCGTAAACGGGTGAATGGGCATCAGCTTGATACTATGTTCAAGTACTCTTACTGGTAATCATAAAACTACTCCGATACTAGCGCACCTGATACCACTGTAAGGCAACGTGATGTTGACCTCTCGTAAATTGAGATGCAAACCAATTTTCAAAAAAAATAATAAATATCTGCAGTACGTCCCCAAATCCCAGATCCCTAACTTAACAGCATTTTTTTTCTCCTGGCGCGTTGTTGACTCGAGAAGTACACTGTTGTGAGTGGAAAGGAAGAAAAAAAAAAAAAACATCACACTGATCTTCCATTTAGCGTTGGCTTGTGCTTGCAAGTTCCCTGGTGAAAATAAGGCAGATTGTGAACATGTAATTCAGATGTACAAGACCTTGTTTCTCGGCCGTGCCTCCCAAAGCCCTTTTTACTGTCTGGCGACCGCCCCTGCCACCTTTCGCTCTCAGACGGAATAATCCACGGGCCGAGTGTGGAGTTCAGTGGGAATACAGCGTAACAGCATTGCGTGTGGCGGCTTGGTGTCAGCGCGCGGCGCCGGTGTTGTGGGAAGGCTCCCGCTTCGCCGAGCAATTTCCTCGACGCAATAGTCGCCCATTTACTTATTTAGACAACAATAAACCGAGGAGAGAAATCTCACAAGAAAAGCTGATGCCGCAGCATTGTCAAAGTTAATATGATACACTATACGTTTTCGCTTTCCCTTCTTGGCCTCTAATACACATTAAATTCACAAATGCCTTTTGAGTTCCTTATTTTTGTCATTTATTTCCAAGCCGAGGCTTATTTAGACGTCGCTCTTTTTTTCCTTCTTGTCTCTGCCGTGGCGGATGAGGGAATTCTTTACTTAATTCCATTAACTCCGCAGCCCCTGCTCAATCTTTGGTACCCTGAGCATCAGCGCTGTGGCTTGGCTCTCTTTTAGCAGTTCCGCTTCAGCGCTCTTGGATAGAACAAGACAGTTACATTAATGTCTCCATGTAAATTGCTGTCTACATGTAGGAAACAAGTGAAAGGGGGGTGAAAAAAAAGAAAAAAAAAGAAAACATGGAACATTCATTGCCCTCGTGACAGCAGGAATTACAACAACATTCATTGTGTGGAGCACCGAATGGCCAAGTCTGTCATGGCGCGCAGCGATTTCAGCGAGAGTGGAGCTGGGAAGATGGACAGCAAGAAAACGCAATGACAGGAAACACTCACACGGTGCTTTTTAACCAGGCGGTGGAAAAATAAAGGAAAATAGGGGTCAGGGCTCCTGTTACATCAGCTTTTGAAGGGACCTACGACATATAGTCTCTTCTAAGGCGTAGCACATGGCATTCAGTAGTTTTTTTTTTTTACCACTAGTTGTGCTGTAGTGCAATGTGTTGATGAGCAGGTCCCTGAATTGTTTGTGTACATGTTGTAAACATCCGCGCCACAAGCATGGATGTGGTTTTGCGGAAGTTCGTACCTTTCACGTGTCAAACCGCTTTTACGCACGTTGTGGAATCTCACGGCTCATGAAATGAAAAACATTTAATTGTCAAACAGTATGAAAGGTGACGGCCCCATGGACGGGTCTTTGCGACTTCACCCAGCACTCCTGAGGAGGAAACCAGAATATTTTCCATTGTTTGGTGCGGAGTTGTTTGGCTGACCTCGCGGGTGCTATGGGCAGCAGAGCAGAGCAGCAGTGGTGGAGACAGCGGGAGAGAGTAAAACTGGGGAAATCATGTATGGTTAAGTATGATGAGGCTCTTTCTCTGTGGACAACTTAAGTCACTTTATTATTTATGCCAATTTTTGCCAATGAGTAAACTGAGTAATTTTTTGGACAGATAGCCCCAATGTTTTAAGTGGGTGTATTCTAGTTGAAATTATTATTTTTTTTTGGGGGGGGGTTGACACACAATACCTTGAATAGACGGCTCAACAACTGGGCAGACAAAACTAAAACTCGCTCTGTGGCTAGACTCCACTCCGTACATGGGCAGGAGAAAATTCGATTACGGTCACGTGGATGAAGTGTCCCTTTAAGGACCGATACATACATGTTTTCCATTACAATTAAAGTTCCAGTTTACCTTTTTAAAGTCAACCTATTACCTGTTACACCTATTATTATAGCAGATGTTTATGTTTTGCCAGAGGAATACAAGGTAATTATCAAAATTCTAAGCACATCTAGGCATTATAGAAATAGCAATCACTACGTTTGGCTCACTTCAACTGTGACATCTTATACTACCGACCTGATGGGCTTAAAGTTCATACACTTCCCACGTTGCTGTGATCTACGACGTGGACGAAGCAAAACAACGCAGCCCGTGTGATCTTTGGCGATACAGAGAGACACCGGTGGAGATTTTCTGAAGCGAGGAGGGCATTATAGAGTTGAAAGTACATCTGACACAAAAGTTGTGCATTCGACAACATGTCTCCAAGGCGCGTCTGAAGATGAATGTCTCTGCCTGGCCTCCGCTGCGCAGGAAAAATTTTCAGGCTTCTCTGACTTCACAAGTGAGCCACAGAGTGAGTCAACGGTACCTGGGAGCCACTCTCCTTCGGTGTCTCTCACCCACTTTCTTTACTCTTAAGAGAATGGCCAAGAAGTGTGCTGTCTTTGATGCAGAAGTACATGGAGCGAATGTCTGTGAATTTCAGTTGTTTGTGTTGTCCGACAAGATTGGATGAGTGCCGCTCGGGCTATTTTGTGGAAAAGCGTCGGCGACAACCGGCCCAATCCGGTTTTATGTCTGTAGCGCTGAGTCACAATATGCATAATCTCAAGGCACTTTACAAAGTAAGGTCAAGACCTCGCACAGAGCGAAACCCACTAGTTCCCACAAAGAGCAAGCACCTGGTGACAGTGGAGAGGAAAAGCTCCAGCAGAAGAGACATGTCTCATTTTTGAGATTTAAAAAAAAAGGCGTCAAACTGTTTAAAATGAAGGTTAGTGGTCTTCTTTGCAGGAAAGTTGCAGACCTGGGTCGGAAATATAAATGTGTAGCGTGGTGAACGTGAGAGGTGATATTTCTATTATTATGCAATTGCTACAGCTTTCCTAAAGGGACCCTAACAATATTCCTTTTACGTGGCGCTATCCATCATGATAATGAATGGCAGTAACTTATCCTGGGACATAAATCTGGCAAGCCCCAACAGCACTGTGACACAGCATTTAATTACGACGCATGTCTAATTGAAAGACCCCTGGAAAATAGTGGGACGTCTCTCTGGCTGTAGCGGGGTTAAAAAACTTAATTAATTATGAGGCGCCTCCCTCCCGCTTTATTCTGAGTCGCTGGCGTCCCTGCCTCAGTGAGCTGATGACATTTTCAGCCTCCCTTTCATCCTTCAGAGAAATGAATGGTGTGGCAAGAGCGTTATCAAATGAGCTGTAGAGCCAGCCAGTGAATATGTCATTGAGTGTGACTGCTCCCTGAGTGAATTGTGATTTATCTCCATGGCTCCCTCGTCATGTTAACTGACTTGCTACCCGGCGCCCCCCCCACCCTGTGTTTGACAAGCTCAGTAGATCATTTTGGGGGATCTCTAGGTGAGGCTCTGGTTAATGTAGTCCCCCCCCCCAACTACAGTACCCCTGTGTTTGACCCCAGATGCCCCTCACTACATGGATCCATTTCCATTCATTTCTACACAACCCTAATCAATAGCGTGCGGCACTCCCACTCTTACACGCCGGGCTAATGTTTGCTTTATGCTTTTGTTACTGGGGGGTGGGGTTGGGGATCTGCTTGAAAACAACACAGTGTGTCTGCATAGCAGTTTGTCATGAGACTACAGTCAATAAGTATACAGTATCTCTTGACCAGGAAGTGGCATGCTCTCACCACAACAAAAAAAAAAGTCTTAAAGGGTGTAAGTAAATAGTCTTTACCGATTACTTGATTAACCCTGAATACTTCATGTTGATATTTACACATACCCTGATCTCAGCATTATCTGGAGTAAAGCTTTTGTCAAAAACCCGATTTTTAAAACTCACAGAAACTTTGGAGAAACTTGCATCGAGGATGGCTCAGAGTTGTTGACAAGGCACTTCCTGATCTTCTTGTATAAAAAAAAAAGGAAAAAAAGATGCACTTTAAAGTTGTTTATGTCTGAATCGAGTTTCTGTGAATAAGTAATGTATTCATCAGCCGTCCAAAAATGCTCACAGTGCCTCTGTTTGGCAGAGACGGCGCTTGCATGTACATCAAGCAGCGGGGTTGCGAGTCACGGGGTAACGCGGGGACGAGTGCAGGGGCCGCGGGAAAAACCGTCTCGAGCGAAAGGGGCGATGGGGCGTCCGAAACGATCATTTTCCCGGGCTCCATACATCCGCCATCGGCACTCGCGCTCGTGCCCTGCCCCACCTGAGGTTGATTAGCGAATGCCTGAACCTGAAGCACAGCCTTGAAAGGCTGCCAGCAGACACTCAGCGCCGAATCAAAAGCTTCACTGTGGAATCAAAAGAGTCTTTCTCTGCATAAACATGAGAGCGATGGAGGTGGTGGGCTGCGCTGCCACTGAGCCACTTCTGACATCCCCCGCCGGTGTGTGCGCGCTCCGCGTTGTCGTATATCCTTCCGCCTTTGCTGTCACATTTAAATGTCACTTTATGCCAGGTAAAATTACCGTTGTGCACTCTGTCCTTTGCGACTTGCAATCCAAACAGGACTCATTGTTGCAGTGTCACTCAGAATGTCGATTTCGACGTCATGATGTTAAATCTCCTTTAGCGTCTGACTGTTTTGAAAATGTCTTCCCTTATGCGGCAGGCTGCTGAGAAAGAAGAGAGTCTCTGTGAACACTACATATCACCGGCTGTGCATAATTATCATCTGAGCAGTGACGAGACAAACTAAAGTAATTATCCTGTTTCAAATTAATGAGGATAATGTGAAAGGAAGCTTGAAAACTTATTTCCCAAAAGGAAATATGCTGTGTGGCTGTGCTTCGCGGCAAACTTCGTGATGGTCAGATAAAGATTAGTTAATCATTTTCCCTCATTAGTTTAACACAGCTTGGTACAGTTTCACAGCTTAATACCAGGGAGGAGACATTGTCCTCTTATCACATCACATATCTTCTATATCCCCATGTCTTACTGCAAGCCTGTAGACCTTCATCCTTTTATATGTGGAAGATGAGAAGTAAAAAGCACTGAGCGTGGGACTATAACGTTGTATTAGAATAATGGTCATCAAGAGAACATAATAGTCCCTGTGTTGCCGTTCACAGTAGTGTACAGACTTTCGCATTAGCTCCTGCTCCGTCGCTGGTAAACGTCATGCAAAGAGACAGGCCATTTACATTTTTGATAAAATGATCCTGCATTTTTTATTTGTCTTTGAAATTAAAGACTTCTTTAATCATTGTGGATGGGAAGGGACTTAGCCGACGTACTCATGTGTTTCTGATTGCATTAGAACCGATGTGGCGTGGCATGATGGATATTTAATAGTTGCGCTGTCCCTCTGTATCATGTCAGGAGTCTGACACACACAGATGCTCTGCAGCTCTCCAGCCCGTACACAACTGCTTTAATTATTAGGCCTATAATCTCGGCTCTGGCGCAGGAGGAGGGGTGAGCAGAGCCGAGCCAGGGAAGTGACGGCGAATGTGTGGGCGAACGAAAAAAGGCCGAGCAGGATGAGTCAAAGGTTGTTGTCAGAGGTTCGAAACGAGTTCGTCGGACATCGGCGCGTGGTGATGTGGTATCAAACTGACGCGCCGTGTCCTGTTTGTCTGCAGTACTTCTCCACAGGCCGCGTGGTGCGGCCTAATTGCTGTGCGTATCTACAGCGTGTGCAAAGAGCCCACGGCAGCCCTGTAGTGCCCCGGGCGGTGTGCTGATCAGACCTCTCCCTCTGCTGTGCTAAACTGTCATCTTCTACAGCGATGTGTGTGTTTTTTAAAAAAATATTGCAGCCTAAAACTGATTTTTACTTGATTTAAAAAAAAACAAAAAAAAAAGATCAAACAACGGCTGGGCCAATGTGAGCAACTCAAAAAGAAACACCACAATTGCGTCACCGGGGCCACGGAAACGTTCACCCGTGCACAGGCGCTGGCAAGTCTATTCTTGATCATCCAGAGCTATGATGAAGGAACATGAAATGGCCATACAAATTTTCCCAGAATGCCCTTTTTTATGTGAATAAAGAGGACAGATGAGAGCAGAGGCCAGAGAGCGATTATGCGAGAGAGAACAGCCACTCTTATGTTGGCACCTCCAGCGTGCGGGCCATCTGCACACAGGGCCTGGAAATGAGGATGACAATGCTAATCACTGCCATGGAGGCCTGACTGGTGTGGATGAATGGCCAGCGCACGCTCGACGCGCACTCGGCAGCGCTCGTCGCACAATGTTTTTGTCTGGGCGTGCCAGGTCCGCGAGCCTCCACCAGCCCCGCCCTTTTCCTGTACACACTCCATCACTCAGTGGCAACATGTGTACGGCTTCCTGTCTGTTCAGGAAGTCTTGGTTCATGTCCCAGTCGCATTAATGGACTAGGCAGAGGATACTTAGTAATTTCCTATTTCCCCATTGAAGCAATTGTTGTTGGCTATTCTCACTCATCATTGCCCCTGTGAAAATTTAGATCATTATCTAGTTCTTGTTTCTGTATTGGTTGTTTGGTTTTTTCACATAAAATTTTTCGTCCTAGAAATCTCACATGCGTGACTTTTCAGGTGTTTTCCTTTGGTCGGTAAGTTTAAAAAAAAAATAAATAAAAAAAAAAATAAAATAAAAAAACCCCCAGCAAACTCTAGTTGTTATGAATGTATCTTCGGTAATGGAGTCTTAACATTCGTCACAAGAAGGCGCTGTGATGTGCTATAGCCTAAGGTCAAATCAAATAGTCGAAGCAAGCGAAATTGTCTTGAGTATAAGATCAATCTAACGACCCGTGTATTTTCATGACTGATCAATCCAGAGGGTGGATCAAATAAACCGGGCTCTCCTTTGGAGACAATGTCTGTTTAATTCCTTTTATACGCAGGAAAAATGAGAAAAATAAATTAGGAACGACGCGTTTACACAAGCAGAATTGAAGACTGTGCCAGGACGGTCTCCGGGCACAGGGAGGGTTGAGTTGAGGATGGAAGGCCCGCGGTCTCAACTTTTCATCGTGATGGCTTCCAGCTGTATTGCGGCTCATTGTCATCTTCGCGGGGCTCGCTTTCGCGGGTGTCCCCCATTAGTGAATGTGATGAGGACCAGCTGCCTGGCAACTCTGCTCCCCCGACTTCTCGGTAACTGGTAAACCTCGATGTTCTTTATGAGACGGAAAAGGCTCTTTTGAGGGAACCACAACAGTTTGCAGACAACAACGAGCGGTGCTGATCGGTAGTTACAGCGAGCTGTGTTGAAAATGCGTGGCGATCTTTCAGGAGTTTTGAATGTGAATTAGCGTGGCCCTTTGTACTCCTGTTCCAATGTTATCTGGATAATCATTAATTAGTTGGGTTTATGACTCACATGAGGGCGAGCGTAAAAGAAGTTCCACATTTCCTTAATGAATGCAGAATGTTTGCAGATAAAGCTGGAGCCTAATTCTGCAGGCACGGACAAAAGCCGAGAGGTGATTAGGCCGTGAAATTCAACACCACATTCTTCATCGCAATTAAAAGTTGTGCGCTGTGCTGCTTCTTAAAAACAAAACAAAACACTGATTTAACTGTCAGTACTCAGACAGCGGGACTACTTTTGGTTACGTCTTCACTGAAAATCAGTGGTTGGTCAGTTAGTGTCTATCTTCTGTAAAATCCGCATGAGAACACAAAGACTTTGGTCTGAGACCAGCTTTGTCGCACAACTGTTGGCCACATTTTAATATCATTACGATGGAATCCCCAAAGTGGAGATCCACTTTGTAACCGCAAAGACTTTGTGAAAGTTCTGACACGCGGACATCTCTGGGAGCGAGAAGACGGCCTTTCACTGTACGTCTTGTTGCGGCTGGTCTTTGCGCCGCTTCACTTCCACTTTCATGTGTGGGCACCGTCTGAAAGCGCTCTATTCTCGCTCGTCGTGGCTTTTCAAAATCCAATCCCAAGTAAGAAATAAAAACCCAGACAACTGCATTACTGTCCGGCCTGTCAGCTTTGTTAAATATAAGCTCCGTCCTGCCTGCCAGAGCCTTAAAAGCTGAGCTGGCAGAGCGCAGGACTGGAAGTGACAAAAGCAGATGGCTGCAGCTGCGATTTTTAGGGAAGGAGAATGGACACTTAAATGTGTTTTTCTACGTTTACAAGGAGCTCATTCTGTTCTCCATGAATCAATAATAAGCAGCATGCAGGAGACCTACGACACAATTATCCACTCTGAAGTAGCTCTCCCGTCACTACAATGAGAATTAAAGTCAACATGCTGTCAGGTGCAATGGCATTCATGCTGCCCCTCCGCCGCTGGAGGCTTGTCTCATGGGCCCCAACCCAAGCAGCTCTGAAATGACACATTTCCTTTCGCCAAATCCTAAACTTGTCTTGTAAAAACTGGAGAACCTCCCCTACAACAAACAGTAAAGCTGCCACATTAACCCGACAATATAACAACAATGCCATCCATTTCATCAGCCTGCGCTCACGTACGCTTATCACATACTTTCTGCAGATATGGCTTCACTGTCATCACAGTGACGTTCAATTAGACACATGCAACAGCTTGGAGCGCGGACTCGGTATCTCCCCCTGTTACACTCATAATTCATTACCATCTGCAAGCCTTATCTTTCACAAAGGATGTAGTCACTTTTAAGTGTGTCTGACAAGTGCAGCTGTTTCTCAGATTGGCTCTCAGCAGATCGGGGCTCCATGCTTCAGTTGGAAGGCTCGGGTCCCTCAGCATTGCGCTTGGATATTGAGATGTTTCATGCAATTATGAAAACCTCATTGCTCACATAAAACATCCATAAATTCAATCACAGCCTTTCCTTAGGTTGTGTTGCGCTACATCAATGCGCTGAGACATGTTTTTCTTTCTTCTTCTTATTCAATGAGTTGTTTGATCGAAAAAAAAGAATGGTCAGGAATAATATCTAAGCAGGGATGTCCACGGGGGATAAAGGAGACTTCACATCTGAGCCACACTGGGACGCATATATAAATGAGTAAATTGGCTCCAACTGTATAATTGGGATACAATGATATTCCCTTATCCAACCAATCCTCTGTAGAATTCATAGAATCCATACTCATGGATATGGACTTGTTTTGAGCCGTGGAATAAATAGCCACCTGGAATAAATATGCCAAAGTAAACAGAAGAAATATGAAGAAAAAATCTATATATGTACGCACTTATCTTAAAATCAAAGTTAGATTTAAAAAGATAAAAAGATGTACATGTGTTACATCAGCTTGAGGCGGACAGTGTCCCCAGGCTAATGCTCACGATCACAAAGCATTGAATTTACATAGGACTGGTGACTGATGTATACTGCCCCCACTTAATAAATAGTCACTAAAACAGAAAAGATGAAACGCGCAAAACGGCAAGTGCTTGACATGCATTGTCGCTGTAATATTAATAAATCGGGCCATAAATCGGCCAGCGAATGAAAAACTTCTGTCCGCACATGCGTTTAAGTAAACATAAGAGTGTGTTTACGTTCAGCAGTTTTGTTTCTCGTTTGCTCTATTTCATCAGACACAAAAAATGAAATCCACAACATAATATCACCAGTATACAGTACATCACCCTGCTCTCTGAATATCAGTAATGATCACTAAGTACACAAGGTATTTTTTTTATTTTCCTGCTAGAGGATGAAAAACTCAGTCAGTGAAAACATCATTCAGCTTAATGTTACAATAACATAATACATATTGACACACACACACACACACATTTCTGTTTCTTCGGTTGCATAAATCAGTGTATTTCACGTGAGAATGAGTGTTAATTTTGCTTTATGTTACACTGTTACACTAATGTAACAAAGTAGGAAAAATATTAAATACAATTGAAGAGGTTGCCTAATTCTTTTCCATGATTATTTAACTTGGTGTCATCAGATTAAAAGTGCATTTAGAATGAAACGCCTGCAGTTCATATAGTTCTTCCTGCCCTTTGTTCTTTATATTTTGATCATACACTTAAATTACGCCGTGTGAATTGATTCCAGTGCAGCGGCACAAAAAGCCTGAGCGGAAATGGTCCAGCTACAATGTTTGAAAGATGAGGAACTCGCCCCTTTCCAGCCATTTGCTGCAAAACCTTTTCTCCAAAGTGCTCCAAACGGAGCCATTACACGATTGAGGTGAAAATATTTGCTTTTATCACCCATCTATTTGAACACCGGCCGCATCCGCAGCCAGCAAAATGCTCAGTGTGTCGCAATCACAGTCATGCTTTGCATGTCATCGTTTCCAAATAATTTACCAGCTGCAATTAACTGATTCTAGTTGTCATCACCGTACTTTATGAACTATTTATGAGAGGAGTTAATGTATTAAAGAGACTAAAATAAAAGTCTGCCTTTAAAAAGATGTATATGTGCATACAGTCCGCCTATGCATCAATGATGATTGCACCCAACAGTTGAAAATAAAAATGACCTCTCGCCTGGCAAATTAGAAATAAACCTGTTTGACAGGCCCCCGTTTGGTTAGAACAAATGTGAGACATGAAAAATTGTTTGACACACTTTCATAAAAGCAAGTGGCGGCAACCCATCCTTTAGCATGTGGTAATGGCCTCTCGTTGTTAGATTCAATGGAAAAAGCTATTCATACTGTTATGTGATTGAAAAGAAAATTGAATCCTTTTGATGTTATAAATGTGTCTATTACCGCATTTGCACACAAAATTTCTATGGAAATTATAGAGAAAGGAGTGATTCTCTGGGGGAAATGTTTGGGAATGACATATTGAATTCTATTCCTGCCTGAATATCAATATAGTTTATACATTCAAGAACAACTCCCAAACTATATGATTTTTCACTGGGCTGAAAGGCTAAAATTACTATACTATATGTATGAAAAAAGGTTAATGGTCAGATATTTCTTATGTTCTAATGAATAACCTCTTCAGTTTTCCCTGCTAAAGTTATGAGAAACTTTCTGTCTCTTTTACGTGATGAGGTGGAGCTGCAGCTGCTGCTGGAGGTCACAGAAGGGTCATAGGCTGGATGGGTCAGCTCCACGTCGCGTGCCTGAAAAATGACTTCATGGGGAAATAATCCTGAGCAGGTCTATCAGGACGTGAGGGAAGCCTTTTTTTTTTTCTTCATCTTTTTCTCACGAATCACACAGGAAGATGGAGCCGATCTGTCAGCTGCAGCCTTTTACAGATAAATTGGGTGTTGAGATGTAAACACAACTTTTTCTTTATTAGGTTACGGATTCAATTTATTTACTAAAGGTGGGCTCTCTGAACACCCCCCTTTTTTTTTTTTTTTTTTTTGGTGACGATATCGTACATGGGGAGGTGCCCTGTACAAAAGGCGGTGTGATACTGCTGACCGCTGCTGATCACTTCCACCAGAGCATTCGGGGGGGTTAAGTGTCTTGCTCAAGACCCCCCCCCCAGTGGCGGGAACCAAGGTGAGCTGTGAGTGTTATTCATTCGCTTCCCCACGCAAATGTTTCCTCTGCGTCTGACTTAGGTCTTACGTGTACGGGGTCACAAAATGACTGAGCGATGAATGATTGATTTCACTGTGGATTCATCGGATGACTCATCATTTTGACTGTTGCACGTCATATTTAAAGTAAAGGCCTGTTTGAGTATCATTTTCTAATGCATCTCCATCATTTCTAAATTCACATATAAGCCATATATTCTTTTTATGCAGCATAGCCATGTATGGACCTGTGCCTTATGTCGATGTCCTGAGCGTGTTCACTTTTTTCTGTGTGCACTGTATTCTCTAATTAGCACAGCATTTCAAAGGTTGCTAAAATTGCTGAATTAATTCCTTATTTGCAAATAGGGAGAAATATCTCAAAAAATATCTTTGACTCATAAATTAACCAGTCACAGTAAAAAAAACAAAACAAAACATTATTTTGATGGGAGCATAAGGCCAGTGAGCGTCTCTCACACTGAGGGGTTTTTCCACATTTTTAAGATGTATATTATTATAAGATATATTCCAAATTCCACATTTAGATTACAACAAACTGAGTCATTCACAAGGTGGTGAAGCAAGTGATGAGTCTCTGGCACAAAACAGACCAGGGAGTTTAGCTTTCAATTTCTGAGAGCAGCCAGAGGTTGGGGGAATCTTTGATTGTTGTCTGAATGTCTGAAAATTTATTTTCCAGTAAGTCCCTAACATTTTAACAGAACTGATAGGGCTATTAATCTCTGTTAATCTGCATCTAAATCTGATTCTTGGTCTGTTGTGGTAAAGACCTAAATGATGCTCATGTTACTCTTTTTTTTTTTACCATCTGTAACTCCAAGACAGCTTTCTTTGATAAAGTTTCCGGAGAAAGCTTTTTTAATAACGTGCACGGAGTCATGTGTAACGCCTGGCAAAACTACCGACAAACGGGCAGGAAACTCCAAAAGGAATCTGTATTCAAGGTAGCACACCTCATAATTTAACCCGTCGTTGAACACAAGCTGCTTTCTGATCACTACACCACAACATTATTCAATTGCCTTAATGAGTGCATTTAAAGACTATTCAGCTATGCTCATATTTGATGTTTCGGGCCTGTTGTAAAACATTTTGAAGTCTCAGCAAATGGTTGTAATAGCTTCCTTTCAAAATGGTGATAATGATTATGGATGTATTCAAATGAAATTAAATCTCAAAGACTGTGATGCAAGTCACTGTGACTAACTCGAGCGCATCAATCATTTTCCTGAAGCTTGCAGGAACACTGTCAATTCATTCGGAGGTACTTTTGATGTCAGACACAAAGGAATAATAATTGCTTTAATTCAAAGGTGCACTTTATACTTACAATTTCAATCAGATTTCAATCTAGGATCAAAAAGATATGTTTGCATTATGCTCCGCAGCGATCCAATCCCCGAGTTTGAGGACAGATTTTCCCAGAGTGTTTACTAAATAGAAAAGCAGATGGCAGTTCGTTTTTCTGCACTCATTACATTAAAACGATGCACAAAGTTTCCACCTCAGAGGACATGAAACCAAAACACCATGATTAAAAACGAGTATGTTATATGAGAAGTAGGAAATATAGGCTCTGATGAATCATTTCAAATTAAAAAAAATGTGCACCAATTTTGGTCATTTGCTAAAGCGTTAGATCAAAAAAGTGCTGCGACGCCAGGAGAAACCTGTCAGGGCTGGACAGGAGTGGGCGCTGGATTCCATGCGTGCAGCATATTAAAACAACAAAAACAAAACAAACCGTCATACTTTTTTTTGTTGTTGTTGTTGTTGTTGTTGGATTATCAGGGGAACGGTGAGGAAGTCGAGCAAAGTGCTGGATGTTGTTGTTAACGTGATGGATGTGACCCGGGGACAACGGGATATTAATTTGCATGTGATTAGCGAGACTGTGATTGAGTGGCTACAGAAGTGGCGTGCTGCGGTGTGTTGTTGCCGTGTCGCGAGGTTGCCATCCGGTGAGCGCGTGTGCGCGGGTCGGCGAGGGAGGGGGTGGGGCAGCCGGTGCCGGAGAATGAGAGTGTGCGCTGTACGTGGGTGGGGTGGGGGTGGGGGGTGGGGGGTGGGGGGTGCAGGAACAAGCTCAGTGGCTGCAGGTGTGAAAGTAGCCCAAGCTGTGAACTCCCTCATCCTCTCTCACTTCCTCTCCCGCTCATTTTCTCTGATTTGGTTTTACGCTGCCGCACTCTGCTCATTTGCATCTGCTCCTGACACCCTTGTACCAGTCACAAGAAGCCCCTCCAACACGCACACTCACTCACACACACACACACACACACTAAAACTACTATCAGCGTTCGCAACTTGTCCCATCTTCAGAGTGTGATAAGGAAGAAACTCATGGTGTGATACAGAGAGGCTTCTGTCAGAGCTGAGATATACAATGTAGATAAGCTGTTTCTATATAAACTGTAGAATAACATCTAAGGCACGCGCGCACACACACACACACACACACACAAAAAAAGAAGTTACTTCATGTCTGGGAATAGGCTCTGTGATTCATGGTGCGAACGCCACAAGAGCCAGTGGCCGCCCCTTTTGTCTTTTATTTGGTCTGCTGTGTTTGATGTGCGCGTGTTTACTGAGGGGTGGGGGGGTGGGGGGTTGGGAACATATGTTTCTATTTATACCAATGTGTTTACAGCAAAAAGATTCAAGCATGGACGCACAAAGGAACCGATGATCAAATCTTTAATCCAATTAATTTATCCGAGCAGCAGAATGAGCAGAATACATCAGGCCGCCGTGGTCGCGGAGCTGCGCCGTCGAGAGCGTCGCCACGGAGTTCAATTAAGACACAATATAATTATTATAAAGTGACTCGAGAGATGAGGCAGGGTTCATTTCTCTAAGCGCCTTTCTTCTGTGAAACAGCGTGTTTTGTTAATCACAACGTGTTGGAGTAGTGGGCAGAGAGGTTTCGCCCGCAGCTTTTGCCCGCTGGCTTTTTGTCAGCTGTCTGAGCCCCTTCCTTTTTTTTTTTTTTTTTAAAATGCCTTTTTTTCCCAGCGCCACACAACGTGTAGCTTGAGTTAACGTAGGAGCAAACGGGTATCAAAATTACACGAACCCTGCTCTGTTTCTGCTGCGCTACCGTGGATGCACAAATTACATCCCACGGTAGCAGGAGGAGGGATTTTAATTCCAATTTAGGCAAGAAATTTAGAACGGCCGTCGCAAACATAAACTGACAAAAACATAAATTGGAATAAGGTGTTGCAACAATGAGGCCCGCTGATTGAAACAGACTGGGAGTGATTCCTGCGAAGTTTAAAGATGTTATTTTAATAAACGGTAACGGGATCGCACTTGGAAACTAAGAGCTTATTAAGTACTTCTGAAACGTTTCATAAAGCTTGAGAAAAATGTTAAGGTAACGGCGCAGAACAATCCGAAGCATTTGCGAGTCACAGGTCAGGCTAATTATGTCTTCTCATGAAAAATAAGCCTGACCCCGCGCAACTCATACAATCATGCATTGATTTTCTAAAGAGAGCTTATTTAATAAATTTAGCTACAGTAGCGGGACCAGGTGGTCAATCATTGTCCCATTCTCAAAGCCCTTGATGAGCGCCGAGAAAGATCACAGAAATAATACGTCATTGTTCTGTCTAATTACAGTGTGTCACAGACAAGAGCGCATTTGCATTTTAAACAAGCACTCGTTCTGATTGAGGAACAATTGTTATATATTTCATTAAATGGTGAGCCGCGCGTGGAGGGCAGCCCGCTCCCCCCAAACCTGCGTTCCGCCCGGAGACGGATCCTGCCGGGCGGCCGCATTTTTTTTTTTTTTTTTACTCAAACACGTTCCATTAGCAATTCCACATATTCTTGAATATATGTTTGTTTGTTTTCATTTCTTTTACACTTATGCATACTCTAGCGGTGTATTTTTTTTATTTTCTCCCCCCTCCCTTCCTCCCGCCAACGATTAATTTAATCTCGCCGCCTTCTTCAAGGTCTTTTTCTTTTTCTATCCCCTCACTCCCGGTTCAAGCAGAAATGAGAGGGGGTCTGAGGAGAAAGGGAGAGGAAGAAGAACTAAAACAAGACGCTGGAATCAAATAGGCTTTAACAGTTTTTGACTGCTCTTGCACTCTTTTCTCTGAGTGGATTTGAAGCAGGGCTGGGCTGCTTCCTGAATATCTTACAGCCTCCTCAGTGTCTTTATCTACAATTCCACTTATTTACAGATCACTGGAGGAACATCTGCTCCAACACTTGCCCCAAATCTAAGAAGTGATGTTTTGCAATATACCATTTAATTTTTAATGCTGGAATTCAGTTCTCCTTCAAAACAGAAGAACTTTCATAGATAAGCGCCTTTTGATGACAACTAAACAACATCCAATAGCCTGGAAATATACTGGAATTCAAGGGATAAACAAAACTGTGGCAAACAAACAGCTACAGTAATGGTAAACACTGCAAAAGTTGACAATATCGCAGCGACATAAAAGTAACAGCAGTGTTTTAAATCTTAGTTATAAACAAGTCTGAACGCAGCTAATCGACTGAGATGAGTCACAACATGTCAGAGAATGCACAGGGAGTAACTTGCTGAGAGATAAAACCCAAATGGCTCATTTTAGTTTCACAGAAACCACGGACAAGAAGAGGTCGCGAGTGCTCGCGCGAGACGATGACCCAGAAATTTGGCTTCAACGCGAACAACGCGTGCTAGCGTGGCCTCCGTAAACACCCGCTCCGCAGAGAGGCTGCCGGCACGCCGTCTCGTGCAGCGTCCGCGAAGGAGCGTGGACGCCTGACGTCGTCCCTCATCCGTTTTTTTTTTTTAGCACCATGACAGGCGCGGGAAGCCGCGACGCACCTGCATGCGCTCGGCCGTGCGGCGGAACGGGCTGGACGCGCGCCAGCCACTTCAGCCACCGCAAAATACCACACGTATTTGATTTGCAACGCAGCATAATAGGCCATCAGCTTAATTATTACCGAGGAGTTGTCGTCCCCAACCTTTCCACGCCGAATTGCGGGGACGAGGAAAGAATGGCTCGTAATGCCGACGTTTGCGTGCGGCTCTGCCACGATGTGCGGTTTTCTACTGTTCATTGAGGATTCACAGACAGAGTTTCTTTTTTTCTTTAACCCGATATGTTTGGCTTATGTTTGGAAGGAGCGCAACAGTTTCACAGACATTTACACATTATGAGACCTGGGGGACAGCCTCAGTGGGACTGCTGAAAACTCCTCACCAGGCACACTTACAAACAATATGTTACACTCATCATACGGCTATGATAATAACTACTATTATCCTTTGGAACAGAAATCAATATCCTCAAATCTGTGATGAAGTTTTCCTTAAACCGAAGGAATAAGCCTTAATTCATGGGACAACTTCTGACACGTCAGAAGTTCTGAGATGCCGCACGTCATCGCTGACAGGTGGAGGACTTTCGGAATCTGCTTACTGCATGGAAAACTTCCACGGTCGTTGAGCCGTGGACAAATATTCCCGTGTTTAGCAGATAGGGAAAGAATACTTCTCATCTAGAAAACATGGCGGGAGTCGGGCTGGTTGATAATTCATTCACTACCGTTAAATCCCCTCAGCGTGTTTTGTAAAGTTTAGTCCTCCAAATTAATTATTCCAAGCAAACTATAATTAAAAACAAATGTTAAAAATGTTAAATAAATTATTCTTAGCAGTAGTAGTTCTATTAGTTTTTGTTTTTCTTGCGCAAAGAGTGATATTTGAAGCAATGCAACATCAGTTTTGAGGGTTTATTTATTGACTTATGTATTTGATTTTATTTTGAGTATTTATTTTGTAATCTTGCATAGATTTTCCAAGTCTTTTTCAATAATACAATGATGTTGTGCACAAAAATTTTTATGAAGACCCCCCCCAGCTGCTGATGGACTGCTCCTACTCGCGCCATCCGCTTACGTCCCGCGCCGACACCCTCGAGTCATCTGAGGAAGAATCGCTCCTCTGTGCTTCCCTACGTATGGTGAGCGTCGCAGCCATCAGACGAGCGCCGCCGACCGCAGCTTCCGACCTCGTCTGCCGCCGTCCTTCCCGTGGATCTGGATGCGGATGTCGCTCTTGTCACTGTTCCCGCTGAAGCGCCGGACGCTTGACCTCCCAACATCCCGGCCCCAACAATGAACCCTCTTTCAAAGTCACTTAGATCTCTTCCTCCTTCTCGCCACCTCGACGCCAAATCAGAATCAGCCGGGCTGGCGCCGTGTGTTCATACATGCCACGGGGCGTGATTGGATGTTAATTGCCTAATTGTACGATGCCGTGCACCTGTGTGGAAGCATCTGCACTCGTTGTGTCTCTCGGGTTTTTTCCCTTTAATTTGTCGCCCGTCTGCCGCTCAGACAGTTTACCAGTCACATCTAATGTTAGCAGGGTGGGGAGTGGGGGTCAGGAGTGAACACCCTGACCAAGCTGAAACAGTGAATAACGTCCTTAAACCTGTGTCTGCCCAGCACGTGTGGGACTGGATGCAGGTCATGGAACTAATTTCATAACAACACGCAGTCCGTGCGTTGTGCACCGTGCACTGTTTGCTCTACTAAAGGCGAAACGTTACTCAGTTTGACTGAAGGTTTATCTATTCTGCAGCACTCACATTTATACCAGAACATACCAGACCCCGGACAGACTGATTTGTGCGTAGATATCGTACCACAATCCTGATCCCTTTGGCCTAGAAGTGTTTTTGTTGCAATCTGAATAACGTTCTTGTTACGCAACATGCCAAGGTGTCAGCGAAAGTGCGATCTTGAAAGAGTGAAATGCGTCCACTGGTGAATTTCCCTCTCAGAACAGGTGACAGTTTTGGTTTGTGCAGTGTGGTAATCTTCCAAAGAAAAGGTCTTTGTGTTTGTGCATGTGTTCCAGTGCACCAGAGCATTTTTCAGAGGCCGGAGATCTTTTTCATCTGTCTGCCTCGTGAGATCTAAGCGTGGAGAACAAGTCGGTCCCCTCCCTCCCGCAACTAAAATAAAATAAAGCAAAGGCTGAAGCAAACAGGAATAATTAATCTGTCGGATGGTCGACTCTCTGCTGTAGTTTACATGTCACCGGTACAGTGTGGGCATTATCAGCTGTTTTGGTATCTCATTATGCTGAGCTCACATTTTAAAAAGCATCGACTCATTTTTCGACGTTTAAAATGCCATACCTGAACCACCGCCTGCTTCAAAGTTTGGCATGCCCCGTGTAAAACGTTGTCGTTTTAACTTTCCACTACTTTCCCTGATGCACTGATTTATTCCCCCTCCATATGTCTTACATGCCGCAGACCTGAAACACTGGTGGCTCACTGCTGCGACGGCAGGATTGAAATATGGCACTGTCTGAGCGTAGCTTAAAATAAATAAATAAATAAGCAAATAAAAAAATTTTAAGATTGATGGCTGCGTGACATATTACTGCTACAAATTACCGCAAAGTTATTTACACGGCTATAAAGTAGTAAGTGCCGCATACGGACGTTTGACTGAGTTCAACAAAATGTGACATTGTGACACTGCAGCAGTAATTCAGCCGCATGTAAACACGTGCTGCTCGTTGCTAAAAAAAAGAAAAAAGGGCTGAGTTTGGATTAACCAAAGGAATCTCTACAGAAAATGTTCTGAGCATCGCACACAAACACACAAAGTGATTCCTGAGGGTGCTTTTCGGAGTGAACACGCAATCGGCCGTCTTGCCCGCCCTTTGGCGGCGAGCGATGTCATTGTCAACTCCATCGTGCTGCTTTGACAGCTCCTAATCACGCTCTTGTGTGGCGGGGACTGGCCATTCAGCGTTGCGGCGACACCGCTCCTTCCGTCTGTCACTCACTGTCGGCGGGCGATGCTTTCCCTCGGGCGCGGTTGTCCGTCAGGGACCGGGCCGCTCTCCGGTTTCACGCGTCCACCTCTTTCGGCTTGAAGCCGCACGAACCCCGACTGGCCTCTCGGCCTCTTTTCCTCGCCGCTGCAGCTTCGGTTTCGCCGGGCCGGCTGGGGGAATAGGCTGCTGGCCTTGTATTGACAGTGCAACAACACGATTCAAACAAAAAACCCCAAGTCTTTCTACTTTCTACCTCCTCTTTTTTTCCCCCCCTGAACGTGGGATCGATATATTGTGCAGCAGAGGTTGCTCCCACAAAGACAAGAATATGTAAACTTTTGTTTTACACTCTCTGTCTTTGGAAGAAAACTTCAAATAGAGGATACATCAAACAGAGAACCAGAACACTTTGATCTCACTCTGAATGCAATGAAGTTACATTGCATTAAAATTTAAGTGAACTGGACTTGAAAATAGAATACTGTGGAGAAACCTGTATAGTAAAGAGACCTGTGTATGGAAAGGAAAATTTGACAGTGCTTTTGTGGAAGGCACGCTTCAACAAAAACCTGTGCGCCTTTGGACGATACTCTGGTTACAGGCTCGAGGGGTGAGGCGGCTGCAGCGGTGTTTTAATTGGGCCGCGGGGCTATCTAACGGCGCTTCCCGAAAGCTGTCGCACTTTTAATCGTTTAAGGCGAATCCCGAGTAAGGACGGTGGCTTGTCTGGACCCGTTCATATGAAAACGTCTGTGGGAGCCGCAGAAGCAGCAGCGTTCTCGCCATCGCCGTTGCCAGCAGGCATCAACGCGTGCTGACAAATGACCATCGCAGGCAAGACAGTATAATTTACCACTGATTAAACAGCGGGGCTCTTAACGGAGAGCCGAGGTTCATGCGGTTAACACAATTCATCTTTATGCAAGCATATATTATTACCTTACACGGGTGGCATGCCCCCGCTGCAGTGTATACCGTCTCCTGTCAAGGTGATAAAGCATATGACGGTAAGGAGACAAAGAAGGGAATTGTCAGGGAAGAGAAGATACTATGGATAATATTAAAAGTAAATTAAATTTTATCCTAGAGTGTAAAGCAATCCTCAGTGAAGATTAACATTTTGAGACACAATAAATATCAGGACAAACTTAATTTCATTGTGTTTCTTAATTTGAGTCGGCAGCTAACTGCATTTTGATTAATACCAGTTTAAAAGTCTTTGGTTAACGTTTTCTTTGACAAGAGACTCTTGATGTTATGGAAGCCAGTTGCTCTGGAGCGTTCCAGCGCGGCGTTGTTAAATTACAGCGCGCCTCATCACTGAGGTGAAAGGCAGGACAGGCGCGCCAAGTTTACAGTTACAGCTGTTAACACACTTGAAACTGATTAAGTTTGGAGGTGGGTCTGTGTGTGGGGTGGGGATCTCTTCCATTAGGGGATGATTAAATAATGATAAGCTTGTGAATATTTACTGTGATATTACAGTGAGTGTAGCGTGTGACCCACTTTAGGGTTTCACATCTGAAAAGGATAAACCCTTTGATAATTCTTTGACTGCAGACACTATTTGACAGTCAGTTTTGGGTAATAAAATATGCCTCTCCTCTGCCCCCCCCACACACACACACACACACACACTCCTGTCTTAGCTCTGTTGTCGATGCGCTTGTCTTGGGCCGCGAGATGCGCGGGCGGAAGGTAAATGTGACTGAGTGATGTGTCATATAATCTCTTGGACATATCTGGAGGACGTTATTCCAGGAGAGGATATGGGGCCTGCCTCATGAAACATTTATCTGGGAAGAGTGGCGCGGCGACGGCAGGGAGATGGAGTGACAGAAGTGAATGAGTTAGCGGGGGGGGGGGGTAACAAGGAGGGCGTTTGTGCACCTATCTGTCCGTGTTGCCGTCTCCCCGTCATCCCATCAGCGGGGGCAAAGGCAGCGATCCCGTGAACGACGTACGCGTTTCTGCCGCTGCAAACCTCGTTTACATCGAAAAACGAACACTCTTACAACCTGCGGACGCGTATATGCGGCGCGTCGGCCGATAATACAAACACGCACGCGTCTGGAACGCGCCCTGACAGCTTAGGCGGGCTTTGAGCGTGATAACTCCTAACAAAAACCCCGAGGCTGAGCTCTGACACAGAGCTTTTAATCTGCCCAAGTGTTCCAGTGATCACGCTTGGCCACAGCGCTGAGCAGCCAGCACGGCCCCGGACATATTTTGTTCTGCAGTCACTTATTTAAGGTGTTATAATTCATTATACTAAGAAACTAAGAGTTCCATAGTTGAAAACTTTAATTCTGTTGTTGTTTGTGTTCCAGGCTCGATAACTAGATGTTGAGTACGCATTTATGATTCCTAGAAAAATGCAGTCACATCAACTGGTGACTGAACGTAAGAAAAAAAAAATCCAGTTAGCAGGGTAAATGCTCATTTACAATAAACAAAAAAACTAAACCCTGCTGTAAATGAAATATCTCTGGGTATTACACTGACATAAGACATGTTTATGGATCCCACTTGTGGGAAATCCACTTGTCACAGTAGCAAGAATAGAAAATGTATATGTAGAAAATATAAATAACAATAAATACACAATGTTCAATGAAATACAACACAAGTATAGAAGTTGTGAATATAAAAAGGCACAGTTTTGTAGGGGTAAAACGATACAAAGGTACTTAATGAATAACGTTGTCATCTTGGGCTTCCATTCCATTCCAGGCTTCCAGATTAAAAAAAGAAATCAACATATTATTTGATAATGAATCCCACTTTTAGTTCAATCTGGACCTATTTCATCTACCTAAGGTAGAAAATATCTTTTTTATCTACTTCTTTAATCTGTGTGTAAATCTTTACTGCAACTTGACCTTTGTTAGCACTCGTCCAGTGTCGACCAGGACCTTGAAATAAACTACTGTGGGCAAAGGACCATGGGAAAGATTGCTCATCCTGCTCTCTGCTCCCAACAGCTCTTGTTGTCTCGTCGTTCTGGACTAAAGCGGCGCTTTAGCGCTGGACCTTGGGATGCTGACAGACACCAGAGCCTAGTGGGAGCCTGGTGGAGTGGCCTCTCTCAGAAGGAGGAAAGCTGCTCTGACCCCGACAAGGTCACGCTGGCCTCTCGTCATTATCCACCCCCCCCAAACAGACAGGGGAAAAGCATTCCTATCCAGCGGCCATTAGTGCCAGGCAGAGAGACCAATTACTACCAGGCAAAGGGCAAACAGTAAGCACACATGAATGAAGCCAGACGGGTCAAAGTGGTCATACATAGCAGAGGTCAGTTCTGTCATAATTTCAGACAAGTTAAAGATGTAAATAGCTCCCCAGATGAATACACGAGCGGGAAGGGTTAAATTAAGTACGCATCTCCTGAGTGCAGTAAATGCTCTCCATTAGGGATCTGCACTGCTGCGGAAGAGCATTATTGTCATTATCTGAATTGTCTTCCTCAAATCTCTTTCCAAAAAATCATTAGCATTTAGCTATTTATCACACAGCAATGAGCTGGAGGGGCTTTCGGCGTTGGAGCAAGCTGCCGTCAGCGAACTTCACAAAAGAGTCACGGGTCATCTCGAGGAGAGTATTTTTTAATTACTCCAAAATCTCCTTTACTCTGCAAAGTGATGCGGCCACATCTAAACGTGTTACATTTATATCGGGCCTTCCCCGGGGCACAGTCAGACTCAGGAAGCTCTGCACATCTTCTCTTACAGTATGTACGTTTTGTGTGTGCGGCAGTCACGGCTCTCAAAAGGTTTCCCGTGTCATGCACAAGTGTGCTTTGAAGATGAAATGATGAAAACATGCCCCTTGACATGCGATACTGGAGGTCACTGAGAAACCACATATAAGCTCTTGTGTTGTATTTTTTTTTTTTTACATATATTTATATGTGAAGCGCTCATCGCCGCTCTTGCTCTTCGTAAGTGAGACGGCGTCTTTATTCACATCCGCAGGAAGGACTCCAGTTGGTCCCCCGCGGTTTCACAGCTCAAATCCTTTCAGCAGCAACATGCTTCCACTGACAGGCTGGCGGATTTTAGCAGAATATTCCTGGGGTCTTCGCTACTGTTCAGTAACAGTGATAACAATCTGTTTATGATTGTGCGTGAGACATTGTGTCCACGCCGTGTCTGCTGACACTATATCCATATTGCTTAGAAGATAAAAGACCGGGGGACCATGTAGTAAACCTCTCTGACTGCCCCCCGTGTTTAACGCAGAGTCTGCACCCTTTGCCTCAGATTTATAAAGCTGTAAAAGGCTCCGTTTTAATAAATGTTGCACACGTGCACGAGTTTGACTTTGGCACGCTGTTCATCAGGTGTTTGCGTGTGTAGTGCAGAGCTCAGTGTAGACCTGTCGATGGAAAGAAGAGCGAGAAGCAAGAAGAAGCAGGGCGAAACCCGTGAGCACTGGGTACTGGATGTCCTCCGGTGAGCGACGATATCGCTCGTTACCGCGCCCATCGAACATGGGAAAGGTCATCGGTAATGTTTTAACATGTAGCAGGCACAAAACAGGAGGGGTCACGAGAAAGGATGAAAAGGGGCACTGCTGCTGACAGCTTCCTTCTCATTAAATCTCCTGAAGCCTTCAACGTCGAGGAGCAAAGGTCCGTGGAATTCACAGAAGTAGGTCAAGCACTCAGAAATCAGCGTCTTGCATAATTCTTTTTGTGTTATCAATATTTGCAATCTAGATAACTAGTGGACTGCTGCTAATTAAAAAAAGCAAAAGCAAAAAGAGAATTTGGATGTGTTGCCCTCATACATTTGTGAAACAGAAAAATGACAGGAAAATAAAGTGATGCAAAATGCAAAGCGACTAAGCACACTAAATACAAATATTTCTTAAATGTTGTTGGTATTAGCCTGTTCCTACCAACATTGCATATTTTCCCACACCGTATCACAAAAAGCATTGTACGCATCACTTCCAGACGCACGCATCGCTCATACGTCTGGACCGCCTGGCTCGATGTCACAGGATAAGGCGTCCGAGAACAAACGTCCGTTCCTTTCAGCCCAGAACAGACTGGAGAAGCGTTGGGTGAACTATCATCCCGTCCTTAGTGTTAGATGTGTAACTGGAAATTTTCACACACCTCCTCCCACGCCGCGCTTCCTCGCCACACAGGGGTGATCAGCTGGAGGAAATCAAGCCCCTCTCTAAATTTCCTCTCAACTGATTAAGATAAACTGCTTTTCAGCCATGGTTACCCCCCCAACCAATCAATTAAAGTAATCAATTAAAGGCCTGCCGGCTGAGCCTTTGGTAATTGAGGGTTGAATAAACACAGGCTGCTGATACTGATGATAAAGTCGTAACAAAACCATGGGCATGGAAAGGGCTTGAAAAATGTAATTTCTGGGGTTTGAGTAAGTCTCAATTGTGAGATATCTGAAGAAAAGAGAGCCTTAGTTATTTATTTCATTTCATACCCAGTGCACTCCTGGCTGTTTATCCCATGCTGCCACAGATTCTGCCCTAGGACATTAAATATTGAATAAAATCATCAGCCAGACCTTTCCATTTGGCTGTGGCTAGTATTTGAAAAAAAAGAAAAAAAGTGCCAGTAGAATTCAAACATGGCACCGTGTTCCAGCATGTCCTCCAGTGAAAACAAATCCTCAGAGGAGGGTGAAAGAGACTCTTTGGCCGGGCTTGGCCCCTCCACTCCTGGTTTCAGGTCCAAGAGGTGAGGAGGCGGTCTGTACTTCAGGGATCTTGAAATGTAGTCACACAGGGCTCCCTGACTGAGTCCCATAGACTCGAGTGTGCATTTAAACGCCTCTATTTTGATGCACAGATCGAGATAAAGAAATAATTTGTGACTGAAACAACTATGAAAAGCCCAAATTAGATAACTGTTAAACTTGTTAAATTTTTCCCAGTTGCATGAATTCTTTCCTGGAGTCTTTTAGGATTTTTTACTAACTCTGTTTTTCTTGTGGTGGTGGTGGTGGGGGCTGGCTTCTAACAAGCAGCCTGTCCATTTGGTTTGAATCAGGCTGCTTTTGTTGAGGTTAGGTGACTGTAAGTCTGAAACTTATGGGCTCCTCCTCCTCCTCTGCTTTTTGGCCTTGTGAGCTGCTCATCTGCAGGGATTTTACAAGAGAGTACAGATGTTGGAGACAGTGGGATAGGTCCCCGTTCAAGGTCTGCGTGACCCCGCCTCTTTACGAGGTCACCATTTAAACGTGTGCACCGTCGGGGCGCAGAGCTAGTGGACCGGCGGTTCATAAAGTTGGCTGCCGTGATTCGGTGACCTGCAGCTTGACATGTGGCCTGGATTCTGTTTAAAAGTTCAGACGTCTACTCAGTGTATCGTCTGCATAATTACATTACATTGCATTTGGAGCCGTGGCTACATTTACGTCCACGTCAGCCACCATGCAGTCAGGTGAACGAGAGGCGTGGGAAGGTGCGCTTGCGGGGCGGCACTGGTGGCGCTCTTAGTGTGGGAAGTCGCTGAGGTTCAACTGGGAAAAAGATCTGCAGCTAGCCCAGGTGTCAACGGGTGGTACAGGTTGATGAGCAAGTCGAGCAACAAACACAACGCTGCCTGTAAACTACCCCGGTAACGGAAGCTTTTCGTGCCAATTCCTTTTTCAAGAGCGGTGGCCACTGGGAAATCTCCAACGCTCGGCCAACTGACCAGTGGTGTCGACCGGTGTGGTCCGGCTAAAAAAACCAAAACAAACGCCAATGATGAATAGATGCATGAAGACAAAGATGATGCTCGGCTTAGGACGGCAATCTTTTTAAACGTGCTCCTGGGCGTAAAGATAATGGGGCAAAAATTCTCCTCCCTCTCCAAGGTGTTAATAACGGTAATACCCCATGTATGGACTGTGCTCAAAGCATGGTGGTGGTGTGGGGGGGTGGGGGCAGCTATGCCTGCTCCAGCTCATTATCTAACAGCCACATAACATAATTTAACATTTCCTTTGTGTTCAGGGACACCGCGGCAATTAGCTAACAAGTGGGTCATCCATTAAACAGGCCCATGGCCCTGGGAGAGATATAAGCCTCCAGGGCAACACTCAACAATTCTCTGTAATAGAATGGCTAAGAGAGAGAGTCCATTAGTAAACATTTAGGAAATCAGTGAGAAGGCAGGTCTCCGTGGGTAATTATATTACTGATTATTTACAACAAATACACCCCGCGCTTTATCGGGCTGCTCGCCTCTCTCTGTCTTCGTGCTGTTGTTTTCCACTTTGTTCTCCCACCGTTCGCAGGTTCACACTAATGAACCCGAGGGTCATGAATAAAAGTTTGTTGCCTTGAGATTGCGGGCGCCCCTGAGCCCGCTTGCAATTTTACCCGAGACGGGGGTGGGGGTGGGGGCTCCTCGCCTCTTTTTTAAATGACATAAATAACGAAAGGCTGTCGATTTTTCCCAGATATTGTGATTATCTGATCACGCGGTCGGAGGATGGAGACTGCTCCAGCGAGGGGCCCGGCTCGGAGCCAAAAAAGACTCGCGGACGCTTCCTGCTATTGATATCCTGCTTAACCGCGATTCCACTCATCTCGGCCCTAAAACCGCAAATACTCCCGAAGAATAGGCCGCACTGTTGGACCCCCATCTCGACAGGAATGATAGAGTGCGGGCACCCCTTTGAAATAGTTTACTTCAAAATAAATACTTTATGCAGCTGTGCTTTTTCTGATGAAATAATTCATTGAACACACTAACATTTGTAATAGCTAACCAGCCCCTCACAACGGTGTTAGAGTAAGACTCAAGGTTGATCAATAGAGGCCTTAGGGGTTTTATTTTCTGTTCCTTGATCAAGGCTGTCAGATTAGTATAGGTACAGTGTAAATAGGACTGCTCCTTGAGCATAGGCAGCGGCGCCGCAGCCCAGGTTGGAGCACCGCTCCCTCATTAATATGATTAGGAAAACAGCCTTCGGGCAGTGAGGATGCAGAGCAGCCCGCACCGAGGCTCAGTGGATACCAACAACAGTACAGCGGCACAATGGCAGAGTGTCAGTGCATTTTTCATGGCCCTCATTCTGCGAATCAACAAACGTGGACAGAATGCAGAAACGGTGCAGAAGAAGAGCAAGATATTTCTGTGATCACGACCCGGAGTGAGATTTCATACCTCCACAGGCATAATTGGCTGATGTTCGCTGGTCTGCGGTGAAACTTAAGAAATGCGAGCAGTTTTGGAATTGGGCATCCTGAAATCTCTCATAGTTTTTGGGGGTATTGATTTTTTTCCCACTTCATTATATTTTGCGAGCGGCGCTGTTTAGTTTGCCTCGTCCTTTGTGTTTGCCAAACATTTCCTCTGTCTGACTCTCTGTCTCATGTGTCGCCCGCTCGCTTATCAAGCCGCGCTCTTTCACAAGATTTTAAAAAAAAAGGTACATGTTGACAAGCCTGTTTCACATAAGTTTGAAGGTGTGAGAGGTGGAAGCTATAGGGACACTTCCTTCGGGTTTGAGCGTAGATTTTGTTTTTTATTTGCTTCATTAATTTTTATAAATTAGCTAATTTGCATGGCATGTTTGGTTTTTTTGAGGTTTTTTTTAAGGCAAGTGGGTGACAAAGTGAAATATGAGTGATAATATAATTAATTAGTGGTAGTAATGCTTCATTTCTTATCCGATTTGCAATCCATTTACTTTTGAAAGTCACCAGACGAGATGTTTTGCTTTTCTTTTTTTTTTTCCCCCCATGGCGGCTGTCATCCAGTGAGTAATTATCATTGGTCTGTGTGTCATAAGCCAAGAAAGATAGTGACACTTCTACTGATCTGTTCATCTTTTCGTGCCGATGACGCCCCCCCCACCCCCCCCCAAGCTTCAGAAACAGGTTGTCACCTCCTCAATCCAACAGACAGACAACACAAGTGTTTTTAGTATGTGTTCCATATTCAGCAAAATAGGTGAAAGTGCTGCTTTACATGGCAAAGTCAGCCCATAATGGTTGTAATTATTGTAAGGACAATCCTCTTGGTAATAAACAACATTAACTGGTATATTATTGAAGTGATGTACTGTATGTATGCCAGTATATGTACATACAATGTTCCGTGTCTGAGTAAACACGACTTTCTCGGAGGAAAGAGTCGCATCGTCAGTGTAACAGTGTAATACTTAACGTAATTAGGTTTATGTTTTTTTCCACGTTGAACTACAGCATCTCTGGCTGCTACAAAAGTTGAGGTTCATTTATTGTTCACTTACTTTATAGAAATTTTAGTTCAGTGACACCTTACGGTGTATTTTCACTATCTTATCCTCTTTCGGACCCTCGAAACCATCCTGTACCAAAGAATAATTATTCTGTTGCACGTACCCACTATGGCAGCGAGAAATGACTCCGCTGACTTCAGACACGGGAGCTTTTGTGCCTCACATACACGCACATCTTTTGTGCCTGGCATTGCAGCGTCACCGAATGACAAACTGCGAGGTGCACAGATGCCGCGGTCGGCCTCTGAGAGACTTGTGTCAGCAGATGGGATCTGAGACGACCGGCTGCGTGTCCAGTACCGCAGACAGCCAGTAGATGGTACTCTACTGTGGGGCTAAGCAAGGAAGTGGCACGCCGCGCGCACTGTTGGTATGAAGGAAGGATAAGAGAGTCAGAGTTGTACTATCACAAGGTCGTCAGATAAAGCACGTCAAAAGGAATTCTGCGATTCCCCGCGGTGCATTATTGGTGGCTGTTGGTGAATGTGATTATGTTACAGGTCTCCAAACAGGCTTCCCGAACGACACAAATTTAAGTTGAGAGCCAGTTTACGTGGAGGTTTATGGTGGGTCTGTTGCCCCATGCCTGCACCGACGGCGGCAGATACCCCGAGGCCGGCCCCGTCAGCAAGAATGTTAGGTGGAGGTTGCTCTGGTGGGTGATGGAAAAGCCTGATTATTCCTGTCAAAAAAAAAAAAAAAAAAAAAAAAAAAAAGCCGGCAACAATGCAGCCTGGTGCTTTGTTTCCTCGCTTTCAAAGGCATTTGTTCTTTGATAAGGTAGCGGAAACAGTTAGCGACGTGCTGCTGGGAACCTATGGAAAAGAATACACTTTCTATCAATTGTGTTTTCCTTATCCCCCAGTGGCGTTCGCTGGGTGTGGGAATAGGCAGCATTTTGGGCGCTGCTGCTCTGAGATAGCATTCACAGACCGGAGCGCAAGAACGGGCTTCATTCAGCCCGGGGAACCAGGGGCCCTACACTCCACAACTGTACACAGGGATGGACAATGTACACTATCTTTGGTTCAGACACAAAGGACCAAGGCAAGATTTTATTGTAAGGTTTGGCAGGTCTTGTTTGCAGAGTCTGTCTCTCTCGCTCTCTCACCCCCCCACTGCTAGCAAAGTCTTCCTGTGTACTTCCTGCCTTGTTGTTGCAGCAATTTCATTACGTACTGTATGTATTCTTTTACATTTTTAGTGTTAGAGGCTAGTTTGCAGACAAATACACCGGCAACTTTCAACTTTCTCTCTTTATCTGTCACTTTTGTTCTCTCTCTTTCACACACACACACCATACACACTTGTTTTCTTGACATTCTCACTTTAAAAAAAAAAAAAAATTGCCACACTTCCGCACCCTCCGGCTTCTGTCCGTGTATTCAGTCACCCTGCCCAGCCCGATCACTGAATTTGGGAAAAGCCGTGACCAAAGTGAAATCTTCATTAGGTTTCTGGCTTCCCCGCCTCGCTGTCCTCTTTGGTCGAGTAGTGCGAAATGGCCATTTGTGCGGCGGAGGCTGCGGAACATTGTTCTCGTCATCGATGATGCTCACCGCTCGTCGATAATTGGTGCTGGCGTACGCCCAAGCGTCTCCCTAGCCCGCGCGCCCCGTTCAGCGCTGGAGCTCAGCGGATGATGTGAAGGCTAAGCGTTTTTAATAGAAGCTGGACCCGCTGCTGCCACCCACAGAGACGCCGCATTGCATTGGATAAATTAGTATTATGATTTTAAGGGATAAATACCCGTTCCACATAATTAATCCACCACATCACAGGGGGATGTGACACCATGAGCCCAACAGATCAAGGAGCGCAGATCAAAGGCACCGCCACTGTTGGGATCCTACACAGGCAAGAGGAAGGTTTCTTGTTTATTTCTATGCACACACGGCCTGTGAGCTAATGACTAAAGAATACAGCAATGTATGAAAATTTGTTTATTGGTCGTTGACCGAATGATGCTGCATCGCAGGTCCGCCAATAAGCATGTCTAATTAGGTCGTGGAGGTTTCAAAACCTCGCGGCTGAAATCTTGAGACTCGTTGAAATTCCTCGTTTGGTGGGGAAAAAAACCCCAACATGATTCTGTCATTAGCATAATGCATGATTTAAAGTGTGTGCTTTGAATTAAACCGCCATTTGTACTTCAGCTGCTTGTGATCAATACGTAAACTGGGGTCTGATCAATATGTTAACTAGAATACTCCGTGCTTGAAAACTTTTTTTTTTTAATGGTTCACACTCAAAGCTGGTAGTAAATCGGTTGTTCGGTCTGGCCTACGGCTTGGGGACACGCAAAATGAAAAGCTCGGTAAAGAGGCCGATTAACAGTCGCCCGCTCTGAGAATAAAATTTGAAGAAAAATCCTCTCTCCTGCACTTTGCCGCGGCGAGAGAACACATTTGCGGACGAGGATGGCGATGATGAATTCGCGGGTCTCGATCTCCTGTATCTGGCTTCCATTTATTTTGTTGATAGCTGTTGTTATATTTGGTTTTATTTAGCATTTCTCACGGACGTTGAATGTACTGACGAGTAAATAAAATTAGTCACAACCGTCCTGCGCAGGGCCCGAACCGGCGCTGTGAAGGTTCTGTGACACCTTGTTATGGTTGGTAATACACAGAGCAGAGCGCACGCTTTGGCCCCGTCCTCAGCCTGCCATAAGAAAGGAGCTCGCTCGGCCCTCTCTCTTTATTTAACGCGCTGGCTGGGCTCTAAAAAAAAAAAAAATGTCAGTGTTCTGCCAAGTTGACCACATATTCACTGTTTACTGATGGCTGTTACACATGTGGTTTTTGCATATGCTCTCCTCTCCCACTTAAATCATCTGCGGTCCCCGGGCTTTCTTTCTGACGTGTGCGACGCCGGCGCTGCCACCGCCACTTTAATTTTTCAAGCCAAGAAAAGGCGTTTTTTAATGAAATAATAATGACCGTTTCAGGCGTTTAGATTTTCCGCATCTGACTGTCATTTCTCCCTCTCCCTCTTTGTGTCCGGCGCAGCGTCCAGACCCTTCAGCGCACATCTTGGTCGTGACTTTGCGTGCACTGTTTGATTTCGTTGTCATTGTGTGTTGGGTTAAGGTTGTTTATTTTTTGGAGATTATTTTGGCAGACGGGGTGGTGCACCACATTTGGGTAACACTAAACATCCCCACATTATTCTGATTGATAATTACTTGCCGGCTAAAGTCTACGCCGCGGCCTCGAACAAAGCCTGGACCTCTCCCTCTGGAGACGTGCTCCCTGATGTCAGAGATCCTGGCTTCACTGGACTGACTGACTGACTGACTTGGGACTGCTGCCTTGTCTTCAATAATTCATACAGCAGTATCAAGTGCCTCATTAATAAACTATTATGTGCCATGTAAAAAAACCCAACAAAAAACAAGACCGTGGCGTGTTTAAGTGCAGCATTTTCAGTTCGATAGTTTGTGTATTTTATTTTAAACATTCGGCATAATCCCGCTCTGAGGACACTTTCCGCGGAAGTGCTTTTGTTGGATTAAATCTCGTATTGCCACTCCAAACACTCTTCATCATTTATTGACGGCAGCATTGTGAAAATTCCCACTTCAGTCAGACTACATCAGCGCAAATGATGCACACGCGTCTGGCGGCATAGGCTCCCTTTCAGCGGAGGCGCTATTTGTTTTGTCGCCGTTCCCTTTGTGCAGGCACGCCTACGGTCTCGGCAGAGTGTGGGTGTCACAAAGCATTAGAAAGTATAAGATTCAGGATGTTCCATTTAATCTCCTTGACTTCCCCGGTTAGCAGAGGAGCCGAGCGGCAGCCGAGGGAGTCCCGGCATCCTGTAGAACAAAGCTCGCTGACATGATGTTTGCCTGAGGGGCCCGCGCTCCTTCTCTCACAGGCGCAGGCTGCGAGCGTGTAAAACAATGAGGAACCAGTCAGCTGACAGATACGCTAAAGCTGCCGTCGCTTTGAATGACAACGGCGCGGCCCCGGGCCCCCGGACTGGGACTCAGTACAAACAGCTCTGCGAGTAGACGGAAGGCTTTATCAGCCGGGGCTTCTCGGAACATGCTGACGCAGGCTGTAGGAGTGTTGGAGCACTCCACGCGGTAATATTTCACTCTGGACTACAGCATTCTACAGCGGGAGAAACTGCCTGCACGCGTGGCGGCGACATGTTCTCTCCCGCTGCAGAAGCAGTAAGTAAAAAGCACAGCGGCCACTTTGATTACCCGTCGTGCTGCTGTGGCCTGGGGTTAAACGGGAGCAGATGACTGCTTAAGACGGAAGGGTGGGTGACGGCGCTCGGCTCCGTACCACCGTGTAATAATGATCCGCGGCAAGACGACACGTTCGACCCCCGTGACCCCAAAGGCCGTAGAAATTATAATCAAGGGAGTTATTTAGTCGGACCTGATTTGTTGCTCAGCTGATGGAAGCGCTCCGCTGCTCCGCGTCGGCGTCAAGTTGACCCTTTCCTGTTTACCAGTCCGCTTCGGGAATCGGGTTACCGACGAAGAAGTGTCAGAGTACAGCTGAGCCCCCCCCCCAAAAAAATAAAGGGGGCCACCCGCCAATAGGAAGGAAGGATGCCTCACCTGTGAAGAGAAATGTCTTTGAGGACACGGGTCGATTCACTGGTTGCCCTGAAGAAAAGATGCGAAAGAATGGAGAAAAGACAATTCAAGGAATCCACATTTCATTAGTAAATCCAAACCTATTCTCTAATAGCCAATGCTCAGCTGTGATACACACACACACACACACACACTGTCCCATGGGTGTGCAGGCAAGCAGCACCACCAGGTAAAGAGGCCCACTCAAAGGGGTCATATGGCGCAGCCTTTGGCTCGTCTGCGCGTCCCCCTGAGCGTCTCCGCGGTACATGAGACTCTTCGGCATCCGCCGCCTCTCTCATTAGCACGCGGCGGGCTGCTAGTTGCTGTGGCTGAATCCAGGGCATGTCAGGAGCCATGTCTAGGAGCCACTTGAAATGACAAGATGAGAATGAGGGCCAGGGGCTGACATATGGTGCTGATTAGCAGTCAAGTTTACAGGGGTTCTCCATCCACAGAACATAATCAGACGTACCCCCGGCATCCTGCCCGCTGAGCCTCGCCGCGCACGTGCCCGGTCCCCCAAGACGCAAATGATCCCTGCGTTAAAAACAAATTCCATTCCATTATTTGAAACTTTCGCTCCAAAAGGAAACACCGAAGTCGTGTCTTTTGAACGGGCCCTCGCTCAGCTGATACAAATACGTGTTTGATGATTTTTTTTTTTTCCCCGTAAACAGGTCTTTTGGAATTAATGAAAATGAAAAGCAAGATCTCAGGCTTACCCCGAGGGACCTTGTCAAATGTTGATGGATTTCTGTGTGCACTGACAAGTAAAAACTAATATCTAGAAAATAAGAAATCACAAAACTATTCTACATATTAATGAGTGATTTCAAACAGTCTACGCCTGCACTGGATGCACCTCCCTGCCCACCAGGCACAGAGCACAACTCCCCGCAAACAAAACTTTCAGTGCCACAGCCGAAGCAGCAACATCTGGCTCCTCGTGTAGGCACTTATTAGGATCAAATTAAGTAGAAATGAATGGGATGATACATGACAGGGTGCAGATGTTCAAAGCCGGGGTGTGAAAATCTGAGGGCAGAAAACAGCTTAATGAATTCTGCGCCTGCGAACAGCGGAGGTGAGGCTTTGGGTTCACAGGTTAAAAAAAAAAAAAGAGGGGAAAAAAAAGAGGCTAATTAAATTCCCGGAGCAGACGCACGAGAAAATAAATGTTTGTTGCTTGTCACCGCGCCCCCCCCCCCCATTTACCCGTGGCACGCTCCGGGACAGTGTTATGATTTGCAGTTAATCAAGCAACACAGGGAAGCGTAAGTGAGCGGTCTGCTCTTCTGTGATTTATGAACAGATGCGTTCAGACTTGGACCTCGGCGGTCCCTCGTGAGGCCGAACCGTCCCTCAGGCAAGGTTAGCTTCAGAAAATACCAAACTTGTGGCGCTAATTCTCCGCAAAACTGATTTATTTCTTGTTTTGTTTTTGTTTTTGTTTTACCGTAATGGCCGAATAAGTAAATAAATAAAATGAATACATTTGTACCCTTTTGCCCCGCCCCCAAGATTTATCATATCCAAATTCTACTTTGCAATAATAAACCTGTAAGGGACCATGAATTACACAGTCCGTGGTCCTTAATTGGACCATTCACAGTTTCATACGTGGGACTGTTTTATGTCGCTTTCAGACATTGTTCCATCTTTTTCCCTCCGTCCACGCAAACAGGAAGTCGGGCACAGAATCACACTGCGCCGTTCATGCCCCAGCAGAGCGCGGGCCCCTCCAGAGTGGGGGGGGGGCCTGCAAACTCAAGCCAAAAAGGTGGGAAAAGCGCACTCAAATGATGTCATCGTGCGCTTAAATGTGACTTTTAGCTGGCTGTCGCGGCCGAATGACTCGATAGTTACCTCATTGTTGAATCACAATTCTCTTAATTACATCCTTGAGATCTATTATTTCAGTTTATTTTCCTTCTGCGGCGTGGGCCGCTTCTCCTCTAAATCACGGCCTCCCCTCCCTCGTTAACGTCTCCTCGGCCCGCACGCTGAGCGCGAGAGCTGCACGGGGCCAAGTCTAATTTACACATTTTCACTGGCATAATGTTTAAGGGTGTTTTCCCCCTACTGACTGCACTGCAGATTCGGTGTGCGCGTCGGAAAGTGATGAGGCTGTGGGCGACACTCGGCTCGGGGGCTAAGAACAGATGTAGGTCTTTGTGGACTTCTGTATATGGTTTATTGTTGCAGCGTGATGAACAGGGCGCTGTTTTTTTTTTCTCTCTCGCAGAGAAAAACATGTTGACGGTTCTTGATTGAGATTGAATCTTTAGAATTGGTTTCTTTTTCTTCTCTCCATCAGAACAAATACAAACGACACTTGCACTGCATTTTCCCTACCTGTTAGAATAATGAGCAACGGCTGGAATGGCGTGAACGATAACGGAAAGCTCATGGTTTTAATAGCAGGGGCATTTCAGCATAATAACATGACCTAACAACTTAGCAACATGTGGTTTCACATATCGGTACTGGTGCGCGTCGTTGCCAGGGACACGGCCATTACAAGCACAGAAAATTGAAAGAAAGAGGGGGTCGGAGAAAAAAAATCCAAATGCAATAAATATTCTAACAACGAAAACAGGGAATTTACCACCACAGGTGACATTATAATTTGTTTTGTTCTATGGCTCTCTTTTCAGGGCCTTAAACAAAAAAAATCAGCGTTAAACTGCAAGCATTAAACAAAACAAATAGCCGGCTGCGTCCCAGGCCTTTCTAACGGCGGCATCCGGAGGGAGCAATTCTTTGAACTGCTCCACGCCGAGGGGCAGGTGAGTTATTCGTCTGGCGGCGTTTGGCTCATGACTGTGATCATGCATATTATAGAGCGCCCTGTAAAGAAGTTTAAGGGCAGACCCGTTTCCCTGCGCAGGAGATGCATCGCACTTTGTTCCAAACCCTCTGACACATAAACACTCTCTTAGAATTCACAGTTAAGGAAAAACACTCGTCTGTCTCTGCGTGGCTGTAGCAGCGCAGACACGCGCACGGCGTCCCCGGCTTTGCGAGCGCGCTCGGCCGTTTTCGGGGGGCGGGCACTTTGGGCAGGAAACTGACAGGATTATGTGACACCGTGGAATGTTCTAGGGAGCAGCGGCCGAGAAGCGCCGACCTCCACCCAGCAACAATGCGTCTTTTTGTCCCGCCCCTCCCTCAGAATCTGGGCTCCCCCGCTCGAAATGCAGGTGTGGTGCACGCTGCAACATACATGCTTTTCTTCTTCTGCTTTTTTTAGACGGGCATAATTTTTGAAAAAAATAATAAAGAAGTCAGTGTTCGTTTCAAAAACCGAGCACGGGGGGGACAATTCTCTCTGTACGGGGGTTTACAAGAACAGCACGCTGCAGGGCATGCCAGCAAGTAAGACGATCGAAAATACAGTTTGATAGGTGAGCCAGTGAAACGGGAGGGGGGGGTTAGGCATCTATATGGTGCTCGGGCAAGTGTTGCAACTTTGGCTCTAATGAGATCCTGGAGAACGTCTGAGCAACATATTTGCAATAGGATGGAGTCATAGTTTTGGCTGCTCTGTGTCAGTTGTAAAATGTTGGTAGTAGAAAGTTTGAATTGGCAGTCCAGTCAGCTAGAAAACTGATCTGCAGTGTGGGAGGGGGGGGGGGGGCATATCACCTATTAACAGCCCTATTATTTCCCTAATTATACTGTCCACACTAACAATAGATAAACACACAATTTGAGGATAAATATTGTTATGTTAATAATTGTATTTTCAAATGTGATTGTTGTCAGATGGGCTGTCTGTGAACAGTGCAAAACCCCCCCAAAAAAAAAAAAAAATACGGACTTGCAGTAGATTTTAATAGTTGCCATTAATGTGCCATCGTTTTTCAACTCTGGGGTAATTTTACTCAACTGCCCACGATGTTCAGTGAAGAGGGTTTTTCTTTTTTTTTTCTCTTTTTTTTCCCCAGGGAGTGTGACACACTGCAAAGCTGTAAGGGGTTTGAACACCACTCTTCCGCTTCCTCCTATTGAAACTTGAGCCTCATCGTTCAGTTTCAACAGCTTGTTTTTTTTTTTCAAGTCGTGAAACGATGCACGCAGTGTCTCCACATACGTAACTTGCGATATACGGATTGTTTTAAAAAAACAAAAAAACGCCTTATTTTACCCGTGATCTGAACAGAGCATCTCAAACCTGCAACCAAGTATTACACAAACCTATTTGTAACCACTGATGCACATGAAAACAACGGTTTCCTCTATCAGTTCACTGTGTTAATTTCTTCTAAGGGTTTGATTGAGCTGTGTTTTTTTGTCCTGCTCCTCCTGATGTGTGGGATTTGAGGCTTTCCATGACTTCACTGGGGTTTCAGCCACACAGCAGGAAGAAGATAAAAAAGGTGGGGGGTGGGGGTGGTGGCGGGGTGGGGTGGGGGGGTGGGGGCTTTGGAGGAAGGAAGAAAAAAAAAATCACAGCGCATTAAAAACAAATCTACAGGGGGATCCACCAGCAGCTTAAGTGAGCCAAGATGATTAAAGGGTCAGTGGTCATAGACTGCAGGTTGAACGTACCTGATGCCACTCACCTCAAAAAACCAAACAAACAAAAAACACACACACACGAGGCGCAGTGAAGGTCAGCACAAAGTTACAGTAGATAAAGACAACTACTGTATCTTAGCAGAGCTCCTACTCTCCTACTGTACAAGTCTTCTGGATTATAGCAGATTTCCAAGTAGTTTTTTTTCCCTAACTCCTGGGCAGCCATTAGTTGTAATTTCCTCTGCAGTGAAAATAAACCCACAGACACCTGAAATTTGAGTCGAGGCGGGCAGTCCGTCAGAAATCAATGCATGTTTTTACTCCTTAGTTTTACTGATGTGCAGCGATGCGGCTGATTGGAGCTAAATGCTCCGAAGCAGCAAATGTGCTGCGAAATGTCAGTTGGTCTCCCGTTTGTTCGCGTTCTGCCGTAAGCTCTGTCAGACGACGTGCAGCGGGTCGTGTCCCCGCCCGCGGGAACGTGCTGCATCTCGCTGCCCCCTCGCAGCGCATCAAACGGACGCAGGAAATAAATGAGTACGCTACGATTTTCGAATGCTGCGAACCTACGAAAAGGAAATTTGCTGGTGACCAGCCGAGCTTCTTTTGAATGGAGAAAAAAAAGGTGCTGCGGCGCTTTTATTCAGTTTTACTGTAAAGTTGGAAATTACCGAAGAATCCCGCGGAGCGCGTGTTTTCCCCCCGCGCACTTTTTCTTTGAGAGAAGCCGGACCGCGGTGACTCGACATTTCACCGTATCAATAAGGGCCTCTCTCTTTTCTCTGTGTGGTGTCACTAGCGGTGACTCCGAGTCGCTCCCCGGCCAAAACCCCGCTTTATCAAGCAGCCAATTTAACAAGACAGCTCCTTTCATGCTTGTTGGCTCCTCCAGTGGTAATGGATTTCCCTCAATGAGTGTCTCCCTTTTCTCCAGGTTTCACACTTTCTCCCTCCGCACTGCCGGGCCCCTCTCCAGATCTGATCTTTTGCCGTTGACTTTGATATCTTAAGGTAAGTGATCCGCCGCTCCAGGCCTCGCCAGCGTTGCCCGAAATCTGGCCTCACTTTGGCTCGTCATGCCTGATATTGTACACTCTAATGCAAAGTGAAGTAGCACTTCTAAATAGCCTGTCACTCCACTGGTGCCCCCCCGCACCTATGCCCGCCCCACCTCCAAGTCTCTCTCATTTACCTCCTTTGCTCAGCTGGGACTCATTTCCAGTGTGTGTGCGTGTGTGCTGACGATACAGTGACATTAAGGGGCATTAAACGAGCTGATGACATTTTCTTTGTTTGAGTTTAAGAAAAAAAAAATAGCTCGAGACTACTTTGAAATAAGGCTGGTTTAAAATCGCACAACCCCGAAAAAAACGTTTGCAGCTTCTCCGTGACGCGCTCCATTTGTACGCTGTTTCCCAGGCTCCGCGAAGAACCGCGATCGTATTGCCGCTTCGTCCGCCAGCGCCGCCGCTCGTCACGGGCCTCGTGCGCCTCTCAGGAAACGCGGCCGATCTGCTTCTTGGAGACTCAGTGGCCTGTGATATGATCTCTTTAAAGCGAAATTACCGCTGGCTGCCTCGCAGGCCGGCCGACGTCTTTGCTCGTACCGGGAACCCAGCCCAAAGTAGAGAGATGGCGGATGGAATCATGGCCTCCTCTTTTTCTTCGTCTGTGTCTGTGTGTGCGCTTCTGTCTTCAGATGTTCAATCTTAAAACTGCTGAGTGGCTGAACCTGCAACGACATCAGCTGCACTGATATTACCACAACTGGCATACAGTCTGTTAGCTTAGCTTGTTTTTTTTTTTACACCGCTCTTCCCTCTACCGTTTGTTAGACTTTAGAAATCGGAACCATTTCAAATCTTGTCGCCCGACCTCACTTCATCACAACCTCCTTTTCTTGTGTGTCTACTTCTGCTCATGGTCGCACTGTTTTACATTTCCAACAGTGTGTGTGTGTCTGTGTGTTTGCGTGTTTTTCACCTTGTTTTGGCCCTACACTTTGTCAGCTACATGAGCCCGTCGCTGTTGCCGTGAACGGTGTGAATGCAGAAAAGCTGCGTTCATCAAAAAATGCTCGTCAGTTAATCACAACACACCTTTGCCAAAGTTTGGAGTAACTGAACTCTTGGGCCAATAGGAAGAGGAGACAACAGGAGAGGAAACTACAGGACCAATGAGGTGCAAGGATGGGCGGATGAAGAACTTGATGGACAGTTCTGCATAAAAGTTTGATGCTGAGGTGCGACCATTCATGTAGCCTGACTATAAATAAACTTCTGGCGAGTCAAACCACCTGCATCAAACCTGAAGCATAAAGACCTGGACGCCCTGAGTGACGGCGATGCGCCCGGCGGTGTCGCAGCGCAGAAGAATGCCTCAATTGATTTTGCAAAACTCTTTGCCGACACTAACGCACGTAGTATTTATCCCTCAAAGGGGATCTCGCACGCGCTGAAAAACAGAACCTTATTGATTGTTTGCGGCCACCGGAGAAACGGAAGGTGATCAATCGTGTGCTGCGGCATCGCCCTCGTCCTCGGGGGAGTTCTGTACATGATTATTTATCGCACCTGTGGCCTGCAGGCCACCGCCGCTGCAGCTCGACCCAAACCAAGTGGGCTAGATATGTGCTGGGACGCTGTCTGAAGGAAGTGGAGAGTTTGGAGTGTGCAGACAATACGTGTGAGTGATAATCAAACACTCATGGGAAGATAACGCACGTTTAACAGAAGGGGCAATGCACGGCAGCGAATTTGATATTCCTGGACTGTGCGGTCTCCCTGAGAGAAGAGGAGGGAGCCTTGAAATTGAGGTATATAGAAAAGCCACACACAGAGCAGCACTTCCTCTTTGATTATCGCCGTCCACTCGAGCATAAATTGGGCGTAATTTGAACTTTGCTCCAGCGAGTAGAGAAAACGTCAAACATTTGAGGCTAAAACGTAGCACAGGCAGCAGGCTCGGAAAACCTGCAGCGGCTCTCGACCGGACCCACTGTTGAAAGCCGGGCCGGGTCGGCAGGAAAATCCCAGACCAAAACTGAACCACACCAACCGCACTGTCCTCCAGCATGTGACTTCTCTGAAAGTTACTCGAGGACGCTGCAATTTCTCAGATCTGGAATCCCAGCGTGGCAACACACGAAGGGCGTGAGATCACGTGACCCGGGGGTGGGGGAGGGAAGCTGAAGAAGGTCACACTCATCTCACATTTCTGAGGTGAAATTCTAAGACTTATCAAGCAGAACTGAAGCTGGGAAACACCTTTTATACATCTTTATATCTTTTATAAATAAATGTGTATGTAATATGTAAACACGAACAGTACATTGTGCTGTAGACTGTCTGGTCTAGGCCCTCCTGACTCTGAAAACGCCGCCTGCTTGTGAAAATGACTAGCATTTCAACGTTGTTGTGCGAAGGCCCCTGCCCACGCACTAAATCGCTTATCCTTCATCCCGTTTTTCGGCGGCAAATCAAGAAAAGTGCAGGTCCCAGACAATACCTTGTACGGACAAGGACAGACGACCCAGTGGTTACCTTCGCTGTAACTACAGGGTGATGACGGCAGCGGTGCGATCAGCTGCACGTCGGCCTGCGCACTCAGGAGACCTCTTTGGTAGAGTTTCGTTTGTAGGGGAGGAAACCGAGGGCCTGAAACAGAGAGAAAGAAGCTGCGATTACAAACTCAACTGACTTCAGAAGCGACTCGCCCCTCTTGTGCTGTCTGAAGTGGGCCAAGTGTCAGGCACTTGTGTCGTGGCTGTGCGCAGCCACTTTAAATATTGCACGCGTTTAAAATGAAATAGAATAGACGTGAGGCGACACTTCAGTAAGGCGGTTATTCAAAAGCGAATCATTGCGCAGGCTGTCGACAACACGATCAATTGAAATAGCAGTTGTGTCAGATGGCTGAAACGTCTGGGTCAGACAGTGTCGACAGGCGCTATTTAACGTTTATTAACGTTCGCAGCACAAAGAAGATGTTTCTCCTTCACAACCCCTGAATGGCCCTCTGTACACAAGGAAAGTAACTAATCTTTTTCTCAATATCTCAAACTGTGTGCAACACAGTTCACAACCTGAGTCTTATAACACTCGTCCGGTAAATCTGTTATGGAGTTTTGCTTTTTTCAGGAGACATTCCTGTTCAAAATCAGATTCCTGCCGCACGTGCGCTACCATCCACCGCCCTTCCCGGCGTCACTCTGTGTCGGCACACTTTGTCAGAGCAGATCCTGCGGTCGGGCGGAACACAAGCTCATGGTTTGCGCTGCTTCTTCTCTAACTGCAGGGTTGGCTTGGCGCTCACCCTCTGTCCTGAGACCCACCGAGCCGGGCGGGCGACATGCGCTCTTGTGCAGTTCTGAGCGCGCAGTTTCCACCGCAGCATAAATTCGTTGCATTTGATCGTGAATTATTTGCGGAGGGGGTTTGGTTAATCAAAATGCCACCTGCTGTTGGAACGGTCTCACTCTGGACGTGGAAGGAAGGGACCCGTCCTCGATCCGATTTGTCTTCTTGAATTTTCATGAGAAAGATCATGTCTCCATTCGTCCTTTTTTTGGTGAGTCCAACAGCAGTTAATCTCAAATAAAAAAAAAGAGTACAATATGTACGTGAACAGAACAACGGGGCAGGGGTCCAGCGACGGCAAAACCTCAGCCCAAACTGCAGAGGTGAAATCTGTAGCCGGCGACGTCGGCGTCCCCTCCTCCTCTCGCTTCCCCGCATGTTCGCTCGTAATCGCAGCTCGGCTGCATGTGAGGCCTGGGACGGGCGAGCGAGTCGCAAGAAACCAGATGACAACTGTTCCAGGGAGCCGACGTTATATTTCAAACCACGCACCATTACATCCTCAGCTGCAGGAGTCGCGTTGAGAACACGGGCCTCTGGAAAAATTGCATTACAGTTTAGTGGACTACTTGAAAGCTTTTAAAACCGGAGTCTTAATATGAAACAGATGTCCGAAGTTTGATTTTTGGTGCAGTGATTCCAGAGGCGAACATGTGTCTCAACAAGGTGCCAAATTTCTGACAACTTAGATATTCCAGCTTCCAACGCCATTTATCGTTTGAATTAACAACATAAATGGACTGCAATAATTCATTCAAGGCCTTTTTTTCCAGAGCTGAGTAAGTTGGGTTTTTTTTTTCAAAAAGTGTGTGCGATGATTTTTTCAGACAAGGGCTTTTACGTCTTTTAAGCACAAAACCACAGTGGAGATAACTGCCAAATCCTCCAAATGAAATACACTGTACTTAACTGCAAAACCAATAAACTGATAAAATTAATACGCTTCAGTATGATCTCAGTTCCCTCTCTCTGTCTGCTCTCTGTGCAATGCACACGATGTTGCATAATGCCAACAGTTGAAATATATGTGAAACTTTACTCTGATGTTCATTATTAAGATATTTTCCAGGCCCAGTTAATTGGCACAGCATGTCCTTCTCTGTTTTTTTCCCTCCTCTTCCTCTTTCCTCTCGTTCATCTTCTTAGATTGTAGTGCTTTACGCTGCCGCATCCGTCTCCGCAAACATCCAGTAACGTAGCATCCGGGCCGCTTGGTAAACCTTTCTTTTGAAATGGCCCCTGCGTAACGGCCGTGAATATTCACACTTTACCATCAATATTTCATCCGTGTTCCTCCGCGTTGATTAGCAGCTGAACGGAGCTGAAGCTTTATTCTTCGAGTGATGATCTCACGCCGGGCGAAAAGAATTGTGCGTTTTGACACGCGTTTGTGTTTGAGTTAATTGTGATTGTGTGTGGAGTATGAAAGCGGAGGATTCTGGACATTGCGACCGTTGGCGGCATTTAAGTGTTTGCTGGCCGGGCACCGAGGCGGCGGTCCGTAATGAGACATATTAGAATTACAGTAGATATGGAAAAGGCAGGGCATATCAAAAGGCTCTGCCACCTCTGGGTGGAGGGTAATTGAGCTACTGTTCTGTAGCTCTGTGGGACTGGGAGACAGAGCCGCTAATAATCATGCTGCTGTAATTGATAGTCGACCACTTTCTCTTCCACCGGTCATGCCGCGGGCGTTCCCGAAACCCCCCCCGACAATGGCATTATTCACGACTCCTCTCGAGTGTCAAACATTACGCCGGCTCCATGCGTGTTGAATGCGCCGGCTAATTAGATGAGAATAATGAAGATCATGGATGGAGTCCTGAGACCTCTAATCAGCTGTTTGGGGAGCAAGGTGGGGATTCTCGGTTGACCTTATTGTGCAGCTATTAAGCTTTTTTGTTTTCTAAAAAAAGGAGTCCAATTTACAAATCTATTTGGCAGATCATATTTTCATGTAATGTCTTATCAAAGACGTTCTGTTCCTCAAGGTGCATGTGTGCATCTTTAAACCATTTGTAATGTACCTGTGTACCTGCAGAGTGCTTGTTCGTATACTCTGTCGAGTCATAAGTACAGTTTGACTCAAACTGCATTCTGCATAGACATGTTTGGTGTTTTCGACTTTCTTGTGGCGTAGTTTAAGTTACAGCTTGTGACGTCCTACTCAATGTGGGGAAAAAAAAATCCAAAGAATTCCAGGGCTAACGCTGCTTTGATTGCATAGAGACCACATGCCCACCGCGCAATGGGGATCCTTCCTGTTACTGTGACCAATGGGTGATGAGGATTTAATTCAAAAATCAGCTGTTCCTGTTGTTATTATTACTTATGGTTAATAATATGGCCAGTGTGTGGCATGTGATCCTACACTACAGTCCGTGGCCACTTTGCAGGAAGTCACCTCGCATTACAGTAATGTTTCCTGAGGCTTATTCACAGTCAGCTGTATCACAACTGAGGATTATTTTACAGTAGATACATTTTCCTTAACCAGCACAAGGTTACAAAGCTCTGCAGATAAACAGGCCAACATCATCTTGAAGGTAATACACAGAGCATTACCGCCATTTGAAACTGACTCTTTGTTTTTACCGCTATCTTTATCTCAACAAGTTTGATTTGTGTCAGAAATGATGGCCGTTGTGGTCCATCGGTTCATATTTTTTTGCAGTCCAGCCTGCTCCCCGTTTGCTAGAGCAGGGGACCAGTGTTTTGGCAGAGAGTTTTGAGATGGGTTAGCCCTGATCTTTTAAAGATGCTTTATGATACTTGCGGGCTGTGTGTTATTTAGCCCATCGTATTTAGCATTGGCTATGGAAGCCAATCAGGACCTCCTCTCATCTGCAGCAAACGTTCCCAAAGATGGCAGCCATAGATACAATTTAGTGTACCATGTTCAAAACATGATCATGCCAACTTCAGTGTGCTAATGAATGGATAAGTGCCAGCGTAACAGTCATCAGTGCGAACATCTCCTTTGATGCCTCGTCGAGCAGAAAGCTCTTAAACAAAATGTTTGAAGTGTCTGCCTGTGTAATAATGATTTATAATTCTCTTGAACTAATGCAAAATTTGCTGGTAAAAAAAAATTTTTTTGAAATAAAAATAAATTGTGCCCGGAGGGTCAGGCCAACATTCAAAAGAAGATCACCCAAGAGCAGCAAATGATTTAATAAGCCACCAGCTCCACGAGGGCATGGAGAGGAGCAGAATGGAGAATTTCAAAGTGTGTCTAATTAACATCAGTTTATTGCTATGTCAATCTCTTCGGCTCGAGCATGAATGAGGGGAGGGTTCAGAAATGTAGAACTGCTTTGCTTCAATATATGGACTAACGCTTAACTCCTTAGATTAATGTGAAAGTCTTCACACGACCTCCACGCGGAGAAAAAAATCACAGCCAGACAGAAAGTGGATCTCATCACACCCAGGCTTCTTTTTTTTAGCTTTGTTAAAAAAAATCATTAAAAATAGAAAACAACTTCCAAGATTTTTTCCATCACCATTATTCCTCAAGGAACGGGCAAATGAATATTTAATGTCACTTGCATCTATATGATTGCACAGTCATTATCAGAAGCCAAATGCTTGACAAGCTTGGTGTAATGTAATTTGTAATATGTTAAATTTGCAGGGGAGACAATGTTGAATTCCTCAGACGCCACGTTTTAATCTTATGTTGGTTTTTTCATCACCGCCGCCGTCTCTGCAGAGGCAAGAGACGTCTCCAACAGAAGGGAAGTGATTTTGAGAAAGAATCGCAAGGAAAAGTGTTGAGCAACAGGAGCCGTTAACAGGTCTCGGGAAACAAAATGCTTCCTTGGGCGCTGGGTTATTCATTGTGTGTTCTCTCTTCTCTTGAGGTTCAAGAGTTCTTATTTGTGTTTTGTTCATAGGCCAATGGGCTTTGATGGTGGCTTCATTAAATATCATGTTAGATGCAAGAACCAAATTGGAATAAACAAATGCTAAACAAACACACATATGCACGTGTATGTAAGAAACATTTGAAACTGAATAGTCGGTGGACCTTTCTTTTGTGATCCCAAGCAGTAGAACATAAACAGCGTCAACGTCGGTGTGGATTTTTGTGTTGATTCTTAGTTTGTGCTGAGTTGTAGTTTGTGCGATTTGTGTTGATTCGTCGCTCATATTCGGTTACTTGATAAAATTGTGGTACTTATTTGACGTAGTTATCGGCTCAATGTCACTGGAATGAAAACTGGATAATGAAAATGCTAAATTGCGAATGCAAAACATTGCTTAGGAACATTTTGGCTTTGAGCTACTGGATAACAAATGTGAACAGATCAGTTTAGATTGATAATTAATTAAAAAAAACAAACAGTTTATTGCTTTCCTTTACCTGAAAACATACAGTCGTTGTAAGAAGCAGTTAAGTGGGAATGAGCCTGTGGCTCTTTCAGAACGTGATCCATATGTCTGGCCGAGCTGATTCACTGTCATACCTCAGAGAACGGTTTGAGTGAGAGCATAGATACTAAATCACCCCCCCCCACACACACACACACACACACACACACACACCCCGCAACCCATTATTCAAAACTAATACAGTTTCATTAAAATAATCCAGATGAATGATTTAATGTCGCACTTTTGAATTGTGAAGTGGTATACATTATTATGATAACACATTTGTTTGTTTCTTTTAACCCCCACCCCTGCACCACCACCACCATCACATATTTAATGCCTGTGAGTCCCCTGGCACCCTTTCCACAGAGTACACTCATGTTTACAACAAAGCCCCCCACCCCACCCCCGTCCCCGTCCATTTACATAAAAAATATTCCCAGCACCAATAGGGAGGCGGGAACAAAGCGGCTGCGTCGGAGAGGTAGCCGACTTCAATCCCCAGCAGAAAAGGCAACCTCCCCAAGTGCCCCCGCCTCCACGCCTTCATCTGAAATTCATGGTCCGGCAACGCGCACCAATACCCTGCATGTTTGTCAGTGGGTGTGCACCTCTCCTGGACGAGGTAATGATTTAACAGGAGGGCTCATTTAAAAGCCACGCGTCCAGGAAACTCCCAAGGCAGCAGTGTCGTACACACGTAGCACGTTCACTTTGAGCGAGATAAAACAAGAAGCGACACAATAACTGGCCTATAGATAACCATGGATCGGGCGTTTGTTCGGATCAAGTCGAACCAGCTCAAATGAATTCACTGCTGGTTTTGTGAAGACTTTACACAAGATCTACACTGAATACTGAGTAATTATCTTTTATAACGCAATTATAGTTTGTGTTGGTGCAGCCCAACTGTGAGGAGGGAACTGGCACAAGCTGTTCAAAATTGTTGTCATGGGCGTTTCCTCAGTCTGGCCCCACTGGTCTTGAATTTGAAAAAAAAAAACCACACACACACAAAATCCTGTTGTTTATGTCTAAATCCCAAGAATATAAAAATTGGACCAGAATGATTGTGAACTGTTCCTCCTAGATAATAATCCAATTTTCATACTGTAATATTTTCACTGGAGGAAGAAACACAGCACATACTGTATATATACAACATCTGTGATCACATGGACAAGATGCTTCTGTGAGGCTTCTTAAATTTGCAGCACTTGTGCCGGTTGACTTCAGTTTGCCACGTAGATTGTGTGAGATGTTCTCCCCTCTCATAATTTTCCTTCACGTCTCTTTTGAAAAGACCAAAAAACAAGTTATTGCTTAATGACAAAAACCGGGACGACTGCGTTTTCATTTTTCAACCAGAACATGATACTGTAACCAAACAGCCAGTGAAATATTCCTGTTAACATTGTCAGTGCACTTCCAAGTAGAAATCCATAGATCATGTTACAAGACAGCTGCAGCGATGCTGCCATATAAAGCTACACAAATCATATTCATTGAATCACACAAATTACAGCTCAAAACCTCTGAAAACGTGATGATGAATCCCTTTTTTCAACTTCTGCCTGATAATTCATCAGACTACACTGGCAAAGTATTGGGCTTGTGAAAAATGCATGAATTACTAATTAATGAGGCATTCTCGCAACATTTACATATTCATAAAGGTGTGTAATTCACATATGCATGAGAGAGCTGACTGATAGCTCTGAGAGAATAACACATATTCCAAGAAGGAAACCTTTATTTTGTTAAATTCTTGAGAAAGCCGAGGGAGCAGGGACGCTTTTAAAAAACATTACGCATTTATTCTTCCCCACAGAAATGCAGTCAAATGCTTTGGGAGACAAATTCACTGAGGAGATGCAATGATGTGAAACAGTATGCAAAATTACATTTTCTGAAATATTGTCCCGTGTGGATTTTCAAAAGTTCATTTAGCAACCCAGTGTTCCTAACAACTGTGCTCAGAAAATCTGATTGATTTACATAGATAGAAATATATTTTCAGCCTCATCGCGGTTCACCAAGAAGATATGTGATAAGCGCAAGACAGTAATCCTTAACATCCATAGCATGTGAGACACAGACGCTGCTTTTGTTGTCTCTGTAAACAGACACGTCCTTGTTTCCTTTCTCTGGTTTTTAGTTGCAATCTGAAATCTTTATGCTTAAGATAATACAATAAAAATAAAAATTGAATGCCTGGGATTAGTCATAATTTACTTTCTTTTTTCCAGGGTGGCTCAAATCAACCAATAGTTGTGCAATGATGTCAGCCTTTTGGAGACAAACCATTTCAGTGAAGCAGGTCCAAGATGGTTTGGCAAGGGTCTCGGCCTGTCCCTCTTGTGAAAGCGCCTCTCCATTGTTTCAAGCCTCTCACAAGGGCTTTGTGAAAGCTGTCCCAAATATGGGTCAAAAAAGCACAAATAACATTCAGATGGTTCCTAGGCTTTCCGCACAGCTATGCGCCGAAGAATGACAAGTCCAACAAAACCATGTCGAGTTTTTCACCCTCGGCCATTGTCTTACCACATTAACTCCAAGCTGGGCCTTTTCAGCCAGGCCAGAGTTGTGTCAGGCCTCCTCGGACACAGCCCAGCACAAGCAGCGGGCTTGGCCTGTCCAAAGTACCACGCAGAGTCGGATTCGCTCCTCTATTCTGTTACAAAAAATGGCTCTTGGATGCATTGTGCAAAGTGTCTAATGAGAAAGGACACAAAGTAACGGATAAGAATGGAGCCTGTGGCCAAGTGAACGCATTCATTTCGAAGTAAACTCCTTTGTGCTCTGGGTTATTGTTATAGCCAAGGACAAGAAATAAGAAAGTTATATTTCCCAGGGCCACATATTTCGAGGTCAGAAAGACTCCAAAAACAAGTTGTGATTGTAATTGATAAAAGAAAATAGGGGAAAGGCAAAGGACACTGACATAGATGCTAAATCCAGAAAAGCAAAACATGGAGAATAAAGACGTCCTTAAATGCGAGTGAATAAAAATCCTGATTGCGGAACTTAACCATTCGAGACACGGAGCCAAAGAAAGATGAAGTTTCCCTAAAGATGCAGCAAAGCAAACAACAAGAATGGCATTTCAGGATGCCTTAAGTTTGAGTTTAACCTTGCAGGACTTTTGGAAGGCACTTCTGAGCATCAGGCGCAGGGTTTTGGCAGCTGCAGAGGGAGCCTGGTGGGTCAGCCCTTCTCCGGGAGCTGCTGCTCCACACTAATCTATTTTAAACCATCTGTGAAATTAGCAAGATTTCCTAAGTCCTTCACCTCCAAGGATTAAACCATTGCTAAGGGTCTGAGCTGTTCTTACATACTGTTCTTGTGTACATGTTTGATGACCCTTGAGATTTCCCCCGACTTACTTTCTTTCACCTGTGCTGGACGGCAGATAGAAACACGCCGCAGCTTACATGCACGTAAAGAATATTAAAATGTGGTTGAGAGCGTTTCTGCGAGTCTGGAAACAGATATGGATGAAAAAAAAATCAAACATAATTTGAATTGGAGGCTGAAAATCAGGGGGAAAAAAGGGTGGTGGTGGTGGTGGTGGTGGTGGTGGTGGTGGGGGGCGTAGACAGATGTTACATGTACTTCCATCCAGTAACATCGGGGAGACCGAGTCTCAGCTGTTTTAAAGAGGCATACCTAGGCACTGCAGCGCCTCTGCCAAAGCCAGCACAATGAAGTCATGAGTCAACCCTAATGAGAAAATCAGATAAATAGCAGCTGTTCTTGGGGAAATGGCGTTGTCTGACAGATTCGCCGGGCGCAGCGGCTGCAGCACTGAGCGCATCCAAATGAGTAAAATATTGTTGCGGGCGCCCCTCGCTGCTCCCCTTCCCTCCGGTGTTTAGTCATCAGAGTTGTGAAATAGCAGCCCCGCCGGTGCGCGACAGCGTTGCTTAATTATTATCCGCTGCACAAACGCACAAACGCACACACACACACACACACACACACACACATCGCTGTACGACGGTGACAGTTCATCCAAACAGGCCACTTGCAAACAGCAGGGTTGTTCCCCATAGCTCACACGCCTCTGGCATTTACTCCCCCCCCCCCAAAACCTCTTGTTTGGCTCATGTGGAAATCTATGGGTGCATTGCAAAAAAAGAAAAAAAAGAAAGAAGAACGGCTCAAAGATTAAAAAAAAAAAGTCTCACCGTCTCGATTAAAATATTACCAACTCAGCAGTGTTGTAATGCTGCGCGCTCACTCACAATAATGCAAAGACAAATACACAAAGCACAGAGCTTTTCTCCATGCCATTAGTTGTCATGCAGGCTTGGAAAATTACTATAAGATTTATCGGGCAGAGGTGTATGTCTAGTTTTCCATCTACTGCTGGAGAGCGCTTACACAGACATCTATTACAGACACCGCAGTTAAACTGGAGCTTTCATATGCTCCTGGGAAGGGAGCAAACGGCACAATGATAAAAGACAAAGTGATTGATTAAGACAACAAATGAAACTGTTTCTCCAAACGGTTAAAAAAAAGACTTAAGTTCCAGACGCTCTTTTTTCCCTTCTTCTTCTTCTTTTCCCTTAGATGAGTACGGCAAACACAGAGCTAGAAGAAACTGTAAATCAGTAAAGTGTAGGCTGACTTGTAATAACACTTACTTGGAATTTATTTGAAATGTTTTACCCCTTGCATCAAGCCAGACATTATTTAAAAAGGAAGCAGGGCGTAGAACTCATGATAATTATGATGATAATGAGCAATAGATGGCAGAGATCCAGAGAAGAGTGATGGACATAGTCTGGGCTTACAACTCTCCCGATGACCTCTGGCACACACACACACACACACACACACACACACACACTGCGCCTTTACCCCTGAATGTCTCCTTTGAGGAAGTCAAGGATCCTTAGGATGTGTGCTTGAGCAGATCATTCTTAAAACCAAACCCCGGTGAACGACTGGTGAGCAAATGCCCCTGTTATGTGGAATCTGCCAAATTTGCCTGTTGTGTCATGTCTGAAGGCAACGTCAAGGTTGTTTCCACATGACCTCTTCCAGATTAAATTGCCCAAAAAACATTTGCAGTGCCACCTTACTTTTTTGTTTTATTTTGCTCATCTGAGTCTTCTCTGATGCACTGTATCATACTGGCCACACCAAGAAGTTTAGCTTTACGTTAAAGTCTTCATAATGTTTTACAACGCTCCTGCTTACATGACAACCTGCACATGGCATGCGTCACTGCAGAATCGAACAGCTGAACGACGAACTTTTTCTGAGTGATCAGGTGAAACCGGCAAGCACTCCTACAGTCAGTGCAATTGGCCACAATTAACATGTCAGCAATAACTAGTAAAAGTTGGATCGTATATAGATGGGGTATTATTGCTCCGCATTGGGAATGGAGAACAGGTCCCAAATAACCTGAACTATCAGAATTGTATGCCTCTGAGCTTATCGCTTCTTGTTACTGATGCTGGCTTGTTTTCTGGACGAGTGCGCATTGCGAAACAGCGGCGCCAAAAAACACACGCCTGTACTTCTGGAAACTTGCGATGAGGAGTCATAGCAGGGAGGAGGAAACAGCCCAAAACGAGCTTTCGTTCGACAAAGAAAGTTGACAGCGGTGCGTGGTAACGCAGTGCCCAGGTAGAACAAGACGCACCCAGGCGGAGTCGCGTCTCTTACCGAGGGCATGTGTCCTCTGGTGTAATAACGAGATGTTTTCCTTCGACACCTAAATGATAACGAATGCTCCACAGGTATTCTCTCCCTTCCATCCAGACAGGCTGTTGCTACAGCTAGCTCTCAGACTACGGCCTGTGGTCAGACCCTTGCATTGGTGCTACAAAACTATGCAGGCCCTCAACTTGTATCAGTGAAATCTTATCAGTTATTTATCAGTTTCAAGCCCCCCCCCCACACACACACACACACACACACACACACACACACACCCTACCTAGTTAGTGGAAACACAATGAGGTTGTTCGTGTCTTATGTTATCATGTTTTCTGAGCTTTATTTTCTGACCTTGATGTGAGGTCAGTGCAGGAGCATCAGTAACAGTAAATCAGTAAAGTCTTTAGGAGAAAGCTTAAAGAGACGTATGACAAAGGCTTATAATGTCACTTATAATGAGAGTTTTAGCACTTTTACACTTTGCCTTCTGGTGGGTAAACATGTCAGAATACACTAAAGGAAGTCGGTACAATTTGAGTCATACTGTTTTCTTACACGGCACACAAACACCTCAACAGGTAGACAGCATCTCCCCATTTACAAAAAGAAAAAAAAAACGCCAATCTTAAAACAAAATTTCTCTTTAATTTGTAAGTGTCAACAGCAGTACAAAAGATGGAGTGATGTGAGAAGCTTTCTGTAACACAATTTCTGTCTCTATTACAGAAAAGGAGGAAATTCTTGAGGTAAATGAGCTTAAACAGGCAGTTATCCGGCCCACTGTTGCATTGTGACAATGGACTGAGACGCACAGAGCATGGTGTTACATTAGAATATGCCTGAATTGATCCTATTGGGATAATTTAATCATATACAGTATCCACATTTCTGTGGTCACCCATTGGTTTTGTTTTGACTGGATATAGTGTATTAATACTACCAAAGCTGAGGAGATTGCTCTCCACACACACCACTGTAAAATTATTCACCTTAAGTTTACCTCACGTCAATACTGCACATGGAAACCAAAGACTTGCTGGTGTACACTTTGAAGCCAAGCAAAACAAAACAAACATAAAAAAAAGTTTCTGTTTTTTTTTTTTCATTTTAGCAATAATACCCCTAGCAAATAATTGATCTTTTTGTACTGTATAAAGAAGAATGTGAACACAAATGTGATGGCAACAATTTTTTTTTTAAGTTGAATTAAAAACTTTACATTGGACTGTACAAGATATTATGATAAACTATTTACATATTCAGACATAAACTTTTTTAAAGCAGCAACAGACACTATGTATTTCATTTTCTCTAATAACACCCAAACAATACTTGCCATGGGCCTAGGTACCTGCCAGGGAAAAAAACATAAACAAAACAAAACAAACAAAAAAAGAATTCTACGCAGAAAATTGTATCAGGCTGCCAGCAATTTTCAAAACGATGGCTCCAGTGATAGAAGAGCCACACACAGTGTTGCTTGAGAGACAACTCTTAAAAAAAAGAAAGCAAAGTACCAAAGACAACTATAACTGTTGCCCTGAACAACAAATTTTACACTTCTGAACAGCAGCTAGCATGTCAGTCCAGCATGTCAGTGAATTGTGCTGATTAAATTAACACACAGAGAACATTCCCACCATATACATCACAAAGTTCAGACAGGAAAAAAAAAATCAAATTACAGTAAGTAATGTTGAAACAGCATACAAGCTTTCGTCTTCAGTTGTTCGTTTCATACCATTTGCAGGTCTAACAAGTGGATTAAGAAAAAAAACAACCAGTTGGTGAGGGCTTACATTTGCAGATGGCTGGATAGTCGTGAACATGTTCATTCAAAATCAGCGACGTACAAAAAAAAAAAAAAAAGATGGCAAAGAGAGAATCAACCAAGACGACTGCACTATGTTGGTGCGTTTTGCCACATTAAAACAAATAAATATTTGCACGCTCCCACCTTTCAAAAAAAAAAAAAAAATCCAAAAACATCACTTGTGTTTGAAACAGTCATTCACAAAAAACACCTTTGTTTATTTATGATAATGTAAACACAAGCCAAATGCATGCACATTTTTTTTCAGATGATGTCAGCCCCTCATAAGACATTTGCCACGCAATGAGTGCTGCAATAAACACAAAGCACAAGTGAGGATATACAGAACACCACTTAGAGTGTATCATGATTGGGAAACAAAAAAAAATCATTCTTTTACATCAAGTGCTTGTTATTTAAAGGAGTACCATACTTGAAACGACTCCTATGTATGCAGGTCTAATGAGTCCAGCTTTCTTTATTTTGATTGGTTCTTTGAATAGTCCGGGGAAGATTATCAAAACATAAGCAAGTGAGGTGCTTCTCTCTCTCTCTCTCTCTCAGGTCCAATACTGCTCTCTTCCAATAAGCAGGAAAAAAAAAATTCAGCATCTACATGAGGTACAGTGACTTGTCAGATTTAAAAAAACATGAAACCATGTACAAAAATAAAACATAAAAAAGAAAATAAAATAGAACAGCCAAATACATAACTTATACTTCACTAATGAACAAAAATATATTTCCTATGTTATATTTACAATAAAATCTAAATGAGATGGTGAATTCACTGAAAACCATTTTAGCTCCAATTCATCAAACATGTTGTTTTTTTTCTCTTTTCCATGATTGTCCATGTGGTTGTTTTTACTGACAGTTTTAGAGCCAGCAGTGGCTGATAATAAATACATTATGTTGATACTCTACAGTTTCAAATACAATATACAATGCACTGAAGTCTGTGTTTCATGGCTAACCGAGCCTGCTGTTGAATTTTCTGCACTCTCTTGTGCCGAGTGTCTCCCCTAGGCAGCACTGAAGCTTAAAGAAAGTGTTCATTCATCATACATGTCTTTGCATAAATAAACAAAACAAGTAGACAAAAAAAAAGACTCAAATCTGGCAACTGTGAGAGCAAACCCACTTGAGTCCAACTGGGGAATTTTGTTCATTCATGGTGTTTTTTTCCTCTAACAGCTTCACATTAATCAGAATCGATAAAAAATACAATTTATATCCAGTGCTTATAACACTTATGAAACATCTTCTCCTTGTAAGTTCTTGTTGTAATTTTTTTCTTTCTTTTTTGTCCTTTTTTGTCTTTTTTTGCCATATAAGCACAAGTCAAGTCAAGTTTCAGTTCCTTGAATAGTCCTTTTTTCTTTTTAACTACCAGCCAACTAAAGCAATGTGGCATGGTCGTGAAAATATTTACAATCACATACAAATCAATCTAACCACCAGCAAACAGGAGCAAACAGCTTAAAAATACTAAACGGGTTGACTTGGAGGGAAATCCGCTTGGGTTCGTCTGTTAGGAGCGCGTCCTCAAAATGTTTTTGTACCTCAAAATGAGAAACAATGATTGGGGGCGGGTTACTGAGGCGTTTGGACAGAAAACCTACAAGACTTAATGTAAATGCTTTGAAACAGAAACGATGTGAGCCAGCACTGAGTGAGCATCGACAATAAGAGTGTAGAAGATAACAGCGCGAGAGAGATATAGAGCTGTCTGTACCAATTAGAGCTGGGAGAAAAATGCAGTGACCAGCAGTGGGGATCTTGACCAGTTAAATACAGTGACCAGCCATTCAGATCCTTCAAAATGCTCCACTCTCGTCCTGAAGTGGACAGGTTCAAGGGCAAGGGAGGGGGAATAGCGGGACTCATGCATTAATAATGCTGTATTTCAGATGATACCCAGTCGTCAGTCATTTTAATAATCCCCCACAGCTTGATGTACTTGTTCCATCTGCTCGCCGGTGCCTGGTGATTGGGCCGGGGTGGGAGCCCTGTTGAGGCCTTACTTCCAGCACTTTGATGGAGAGCACAATGAGGGACGCACGCCCCGTTTTTATTGTTTCCCACCCTTCCCCGGTGTTTCCTCCTTCTCCGAGCCAGATGGCGCCCCCTGGGTGCTGAGGTTGCCACAGGCAGGGGTCACAGAGAGGCAGGGCGAGGAAGGGGGAGCCACTTAGACCTTCTGCCCTGTAAAGAGGATCTGAGGCACAACATCAAGGCCTTGACCGCTGGAGGAGCTTTATCTAGCTGCGGTCTTCAGAAGGTCACCGCTTGTCAGCTTTTCTTTTTTTTTCCTTTTTTTAAGCTAAAATCAGGATAGAGACTTTGTCCTTGTTGTTTGAGTCATTGCATGTAGAGAGAGATAAGTGCATTCTAAAACCTTGATAGGATTATTAGCAATAACAAAATAAGGCTCAAAGGTGACAGAAAGAGAGTGTTTGTGAGTGGACTCAGGCAAAAATCTGTCTTTTTGAGTCACCTTTGTTGTACGTGTATGTTGAGGTAATTTAAGAAGCGTACTGTTTCTCTCTCTGTTCAGAAACATCCCCATATGCTGTCACTTCTTTTAAGACTGCTTCAGTAATCAACTCATTGCATCAACCCGACTGTGCTTGGCTTTAAGACTTCTTAGTGTCACTTTAAGATTTACAATGTCTAAAAAGAATTAAGATTGGGGAAAAAAATGAAGTTTTAAGACCTAAGACTTTAAACCTGCCGTCCGAATGGGGCTAAAGCGTTTATCAGAACATACTGTAGCTACACATTGTACAACATCAATTTGAGATAGTAATGCCCCCAAAGCTGCCTTTCACTGCTGTTCCAATCCCACAGATTTGAGGCCTTTGGCCCTTTAGCATTCTGGCCTGATTACAATCACTCTGATTACGAACTTGGTGAGTCAGACTGGGCTGCTGAGCTGGAAATGAGTGAAGGATGCCACAGGATCCTGCGCAGGACTGGGACCGGGAAATGAAAGGGCTGGCCGGTTTCATTGATGATCACTGCATTGGGCTCCCCGGAGAGCAGCTAGCATCGCAAACCTCCAACCAAAAGATGTCACATAGTGTAACCTCCTCCCACGGAGCCCGCTGCCTCCAAGTTCCTGAGTTTCATTTGTTTATTCTGTTAGGGTAAATTAAAGAAAGACTGGATAATGAAGCTGCATTAAGAGATCAAGAGATTGTCTAAGGCTCATGAAGCCTCTCCCAAAAGACTTTACAGATTTTAGAAACAACTTGAAATGTTTGGCACTTCTGCACTAAAATTTGTGTAGTAATAATAAACAACAAAAACGTGAATAATAGTAGTAGTAGTAATAATAATAATAATAATAATAATAATAATAATAATAATAATAATAAAAATGTGTCATTTCTCTCTGTCATAAATTGGAATCACCCCATATGAATTTTGAGTTATTTTGTACTCGTAATATTTTACTCTTGATTTAAAACATTCACAAGCTGTTGGCTGGCACACTATACCTGAGTGAGAATATTATTCCCATCTAATATATGAAAGTCACCTAATTGAAGAGGAAAACAAGCTACTGTAAGATTTCAAATCTTAGTATGTCAAATGTTGATATTTGATATACGTGTACATATGTCAAATATCAAATGTTCAATTTCAAGTTCTGTCTTTTGTTCTAGGCATTAACCTAATTGTATAAATGTCCATGATCACAATGAAAAAATAAACAATGAGATAAAAAAAAAAAAAAAATCTAAATTACCACACCCAAACTGCTTGACACACTTGAAGAAACACTTAAGACCAAATAGCTTTTGATTCGGACGAAGCCACATCTGCATGCTGGCTCCTAAATGATACATCATTCTTATTTAAAAAAAAAAAAAAAACCCCAAACAAACATTTTTTTAAACCTTGTGTCGTAGTTTTTTTTTTGTCATCTTTTGCTCCTTCCCTCCTTCGGATCAGACCAGCCCTCTGGGCATTCCCCTGTACGAGTGTTGTGTCTGCATTGGCCTCCTCCGTCACAGAGGTCTCAGTTGGCGCTGACTGGCTCTTGCGTGTCATTTTCACTGCTATAGTCTGATTTGGGCTCGTCCTCAAAATCCTCGTACATGTCCATCTCGTCCTCACCATTGACCGGCTCGCTGTTGTTTGCCATGGTGCTGGGCTCTAGCTTCATGTTGTAGGTGCTCTGAATGACGGGGATAGAGGGCTCAGGGCTCGCTGAGGCGCTCGAGCACTCCGATGTCATCTGAGGTGAGGGCGTGGTGGTCGCCATGGTGATGGCCCCAGGGTAGACCATACTGGCGCTGGTAGTGATGGGGATCTGTGGTGGCTGTCTGCGCGTGGAAGAGGGAGATTAGAGTAAGATTCATCATACTTTCATGACTTTTGACACACATTTGTCCTCGAGAAATGATGAAAAGAAGAGATGGAAAGAATGCAGAAAGTGTTGCTGAAAGAGAGGGCGTAGCTTAATGTGATGGGAGTTAAAAAATTATATGTTTTTTTTTTTTTTTGCAGCACTTCAGCTGAAACGGTCGGCTCAGGGGTTTCCCACAGTAGTCTGCTTGAAGCCAGCAGCTCTGTGAAAATGATTTGGGAAAAAGAGAGGCTCTCCTGACAGCTCCCGTTTTGAGCTGTTCAGAAACACTACCCAGTTTATTGGTGACATAAAACCAATACGTGGTTAGTGCTGCTCCTGTCTGCTGCTGCGCTGGATGATTGATACTCCAGCCTCTGAAGCTTATGACTGACATGGGAACACCTGGAGAAGGGCTCTCCTGCTAACCGCGCGCACAACACAGTAAATTAAAGTGTTAAGCTTCAGACTGCAAGCCCTCAAGGCTTCTGTAAGTCTATACTTACAACTTATATCCTGTAATAATGTCTGCACCTCATGCTCCATTTGCAGACTGCTATTGTCTTGAATTAAAAATCAGACCCATTGAAAAACACTCAATTTGAACGGGCAAGTCGGGGCTTTGTCTTAAACCAGTACAGGAGAGGTTAACTCAGTGCCATTTAGAAATGATTTGTATACGGCGTGAGAACAGGCCCTAGGTCCAGGCGGTATGCTTTCAGTTTGTTCGTCTGTTAGTGTAGGGTAGATGGTGGGATTTGTGACCGTGTGCCTACCCCACAGTGAAGAACTGCCTCATTTCTTGTCGCCGTGAGCGCATCATCTGCTTGTACTCGCCGATGCGGAGCTTCTTCCCGTCAATAATGCAGGTCCTCTTAGGCCGCGGCTTGTACTTGTAGTTTGGGTACTTCTCTAGGTGGAGCTTACTCAGACGGGCCTGCTCCTCATAGTACGGCTGCTTGTCCTGGTTAGACATGGCCTTCCACCGGGAACCTAGAACAATAGAATTGATTGATTATAATACAAACGGAGGGTCAGAGGGCTTTGCATTGCATCAAAAGAACATATGTTTTAAAATTCATTAGCCAATCACTTTTTTTACAGCACTGGGTCAGAGCTTCATTTGAAAGTGAATTGTCCTAAACAAGGGCAGAAGTTTTTGAGGAAAGTCGAGTGCCTAGATATATCGTCCGTTCCACACCAGCCTCCTGATGGCTCTGCCTATGCACATTATCTGAGACAAGACATGCCTCAGTATCAGATGGAAGGGAACAACAAGCTGGGGCAGTAAATAGTGCAGCTGCGTGAAGTGCCCTACCAGGTACTGGATGACAGCACTTTTAACGGCTCTGATGTATGGACTCCAATGCTGAGGGGACAAGACCCATTTAGCCTCTGTCATTTTTCATGACAAACACTTATGGTAGCCACGGGCTATAAATCCATCTGTACGCTGAGGTGAACGGATTCACGGTGGCCTACGAGATAGCACACGCCAGCTGCTCCGCCAGATCCACTTTACTGATCGCCGTGCAATAAACCCATATGTGAGTGTACACAGCTGAAAAGGCTGGATAAGCATAAGGTATTACATTCATTCAGACTGATTAAGGAAATCACTTAAAATATACACTGTTTTACAGTACCGCTGCACGCAAAAATTAGTTCTCTGCTTCTACGTTACACCATCAGAGAAGCTGTAAACTTTGCGTATTTAGCAATTCCATGGACCTTTACATATTGACTGCACTTGATGTAGGAGGCCTTACCCAAGATCTTGCTTATGTTGGAGTTGTGCATGTCAGGGAACGCCTGGAGGATCTTGCGCCGCTCATCCTTGGCCCACACCATGAACGCATTCATCGGCCTTTTAATGTGGGGCTCGTTGTTGTTCCTTCCTCGAGACTCCCTGAAGACTCGCGCCTCGGTCGATCCAGTGCCTCCTGTTGGCCAACAATAATAGGGTTGGGGTTTATCTGCGCAGCCTCCCTTGGACCATCGAATAGCCAGAGCAGGAACAAGAAGAGAGAGCAAGGCAGGACATCATGACGAGCCATTTTCAAACTCTCCTTCATCTAATGCGATCACATCATCATGAACATTGTTTCAGATGAGTGCAGGGCTGCCGACCCTCCTAGAGAGCGTAGACTCTCTATTGAGTGGAACACCTGACTTTGGCATGCTTATATTTTATGTGCAATAAAAGTGAATACACGGTCAATTTAAGAGGGTCCATACAAAAACCAAAACAGGGAGACCTTGAATTTCAATGGCAGTCAAATATTTTGTCCGCAAGTGTTCCCATTTTTTTCTGAGCAACAGACATTCACTTTGTCTATAGTCCATGGGTGCCAGCAGAGGTAACAAATACGGGACTTGAGGCAGTCCAAAAAAAAAAAAAAAAAAAAAAAAACCTCAGAGGGAAGCTGCAACTCTTAATAAATAAGAGTAAAGCATTCTTCCAGAGTACATTTTAAAATATATATGCACTGATAAATTCAGACAGGCCTTCCTCTGCTCTAGCCTCTCTCTCTCTCTCTCTCTCTCTCTCCTTGTACATACATACATACATACATACAGTACATATATTGTATACACACACACACACATCAACAAACAAACCAGCCGCACATTTGCAATGAGAGAGAGGGAGCGGGCCGTTTCTCAATCAGGGCATTCACAATCAGCATAAGAGAGTTTCTCTCAGTATTAAACTGTACATCAGACTGATAATGATTTCTGTTTGCATGCGCATTTGCTCCCTTTTATATGTAAGATGTGAAAGAATTAAATAAAAGCAGTATGAATATTTAAACAAACAAAAACATGTTGATAAACAAGGCTTGAAAAATAAGACAAAAAAAGAAAAAGCCTCCCATATGCTACGATACATCTTTAATGATCTCAAATCTGAAAAAGAAAGCTCGGGATGACTCATGCATATTTCATCATCCACATGTGAAGCCTTCTCATTAGACTGTTCCACGAGCAGCCTTGGCACATGTTACCTGGTGGTTTGATTTCTATTATTATTTCAGTTGATAAACAAAATCAAACTCTTAATGAGTAATGGAGGGCCGCGCGGAGGCGTTCATTCGGCGCTCCGCTCTAATCACCGCGGACGCTCAGGAGTTTTTAGTGGCCTCACTTTGCAAAACTATTACAGGAGACAAGCGCGGAAAGGGCAGTGCGTTAAATCACACAAACCGCGATGGCGATGGGGATGTGAGACGGGAAGCCGGATTATGCGCACGGAGGGTGTTCGAGGCCCACCTGTCCGTTAGGAGACCCGGCTCTCCCGGTGCAAAGGCACACCGAATCGATCTTCCTCGGCTCATGTTTAACAAACAGCCGCATTTTTAGACACGCGGAGACTCCCGCCTTCGTCCGGCAGGTCGCTCAGCTCGGCTCGCTCAGCTGAGGACAGTGGAAATAACTGTCAATCTCAACAAGCGTGTTTCTCAAAAGACAAAAAAAGTACTTTTATATAAGTACATATAAGTAAAAAAAGAAGTTTCCCTTGATCCTGAGTGCCATCATTGTCTGTATAACTTTTTTCACCATATAGTCAGTGATATATTTTGACTTGAGACTTTATCTCCATTTTTTTTATTTAATATAATATCTTCATCAAGGTTCCTCTAAACCTCTGCCTTTCCTTCATCTCTCATTTTAATTATACACATGCGACATGCCCCAAAAATGCTGTTATGTCACTTTGGTGAACGTAATCTCGAACCCTGCGAGTGCCGTGCCATATTTTGCGTCCGCCTCCTGGGATGCCGCGCGCCCCATACAGCCGCCATGAATTCAGAAATAATACACTTCCGTTTCTGCCACCGAACCCCACAGTGCGTTAATTTCATTTAGCATGCACTCACTGTAGAGGATGAATTGATTTCACTTTGTTTGGTTTTGACAACCATGTTTATTGTGCAATGAAATGTGGTGTGGCGGAGGGCTGACAGTATCCATCAACGCGGGGCAATCTGCTGACTGTCGGGGCCAGATGAAGGTATTCATTAGCTCAGGAGCGCAGCGCTCACTCAGACACGACAGCCAGTGTCTGCACCCCGGGATCGCTTGCTGTAATTTACGATGCCGCCCGCGCCATTACTCTATCACTGACACTGATTCAGCAATTTATATACTGGCGTGCATGCATACGGGCAGAGGTGAGCTTCTTATGGGGAGCGGCGGCAGGGGGGGGACAAAACAACTGCCTGCCATCAGCTAGTGCCACATCCGTAGTTAGCCAGGAAACCAGCCACGTGACTTGGTTCATTGGAGGGAAGCCAGATGAGGCATGGCACGCGGAAAAGTGCCTGTCTACTACGGGAAAGACGCGCAAAATGCATAACAGCCGTGTTACATCATTTATTTTCATCCGGGCCGAGGCAGGTGCTTTGGTCCCGGATGTGTGAAGAACAAAGTGCCGAAGGACCCGAGCTGACTCAGACGTAAAGCCGCCCCTGGGAAACCGGCAGCCTGGCGCAGTTTGATCTTTGACCTGAAGTAATGTCACAGTCTTCACTGCAGTACAAACATCCAGCCCCACATATGACTTAATCAGAGGTGCTGTGTGTTTATCTCCAGGAAGTGCAACATTGAAAATCGTGACGCTGCTCTGACATTTTGCAAATGAATGTATTTTTAAAATTTGGGTTTTTTTGGGGGGAGGGGGGTCCTCCACGAGGGCCAGTATGTTTAGGGATCTGTTAGTTAGGTGTGCGATTGTGTAAATAAACACAGATGTTTCGCAGTGACAGGGGCAGAGCCCCCCCCCCTCGGGCGGTAGCTGGGGAGGGAGTGAAACAGAGGGAGTGTCGCTTAATAGAATTTATTGTGATTCATGAGGCCTGCGGCTCAAGTGTGACAGAGCGATATGAGGATCCCCTTTTAATTTGTCTCTCCTGGAAACACTGCGGATGAGCCGCATGAATTACAGTGAGAAAGAATGATTGTGTGTGTTTGTTTGTGTGTGTGTGGTGGGGGGGCGTAAAAAAAACGGAGAAAGGAGAGTGGATAACGAGGACGCAGGAGGGAAAAAAAAAACTGGAGAGAGAATGTAGTGAGGCCCTGGAAGCCTATCACACCTGTGAGCTGCAGGCTCAGACTCGACCGCGTACCCAGCCAGAGGGTAGCGCTGCCCCAGCCCCCCCCCCACCTCCTTACTCATCTTTGTTCTGCGGGTAGACACATAATGTCACCCAGGAATCCGCTCAGGAGGACGATCACGCGAACCTGCCAGGCCCTCCCTGTTGGGATCAAATCAAGCACCTCTGACTCCAAGGCATTTACCGCTGACAATGGAGCCTCTCCCTCCGAGCAGGATCGGGCTGGATTAATGGGTACGGACTGACGGGACGCGGCGCTCCGTGCCCCTGCTTTAGCTTGAGCTCATAGCATGCTAATTAAACCATTACAAATTAGGAGTGATATAAGCCCTATTATAACATGCCAATCCTTTTTTTCCTTCTTTTCTTTTCCAGTTAGGATGATCTGAGTTCTCTGTGTGTGTGGTGTGTGAGTGCACGCACCGACACACACACACACACACACACACACACACAGGATTGGGAACAAATGGCCAACCTGTTTCGACATGCAGGCTACGGCTTTCGCTTTTGTCTGCTCCGTCCCCTCTCTTGTGCATTTAGCGTAAAAGCGGAGTCTAATCTTTCACAGCGGTCCCAGCTTTTCCGCTCGCGGGGAAGCCGAAACGCGCGGCGACTTGAATTGGCCCGGCTTCCAAACAGAACGTCCCTATTGATCGCGTTGACCTGGTCAACTATTTAGTCGTGACTTGACAAATCATTATGTGTGAGCCACCTCATCTGAGCTTCCTTCAAGGAAAAGTCCTTGGCAATGAAAGCCAGAGCTCGATTCCCACGGCCTCGCAGCGCAAGAAAAACAGCATCGGGAAAAAAAAAACCTCTTCAAACAATCAACTCGTGTAAAACTCCGGAGCGGCTCCGAGCTTCCGAAGTAAAAGAAACCCATCGTCGGTGATCTGTGACAACAATGCAACACGACTCTTCCTCTCAGCCCATTCCACGAGGACTTTGTTTGAGACACTGGTTGGCTGAAGCCTCATCTCTTCTCGCTCTCTGGTTGATATTATCGCGCTGGGCGTTTAGATTCATTCTGTTTCCTGTCTCCACATATCTTTCAGCAACCTCTTTGTTCTCTGCGGACCCTCAGTGATGGGGTGGGTGGTGTGTGTGTGTGTGTGTGTGTGTGTGTGTGTGTGGGGGGGGGTTTGGGCAAACATGCAGCCCTCCGCTAGGCAGCAGCTCCATACCACCACCACATGTGAATGAACAAAGGGCCTGACAGGGCCGAGGCCTTTGTGGCATTTGGTAATATTTTCATTAGAGCTCAAAAGGACCTAATGAATTTGCGGTGGGATTGTGCGTGTGGCTCGTGGCTTTGTGAGATGAAGGCAGTCCTATCTATTTCCATTCCTCCACCCCCCACCCCTTCCCCCGCCTCCCCCAGTCTCATTCGTCAGGACTTCACTTGCCGCCGTGCTTCGCAAATATTAGCTCAAGCAACCTAAAGCTTTCTGTGAGCTGCTGTGATGACAGAGGCCCGCTGTACGCCCGGGCCTGCTCAGTGTGGCTGCTGTGTTCTGGAGGGAGCGCTGCTGCACACCACGGGGCTTTCACACCCTGTGTCAGGGTTGGGAGGTGCGCCCAGTAATTTTCCCTTTCAGGAAACACCAAAGTATGCGCACTGTGTTCTGGATGACTGAGGGAACGTGTGTTGGGAGCACCAGAGGCGATTCCATACGAATCAACCCCCCCGCGCCGAAATGTTCCCAAAAATAAACACTTAACTCATGAATGCGAGAAGTATTCGGCGAAAACGGGCCCGTCGGTTTTGCAGGTCAAAAGCCAACCAGATGCCGGGGGTTAAAACTGGGCTAAGTCCGGGACAATTTTATGATGTATGCAGCCACATGCTTCAGGAGAAAAAAAAATCATGAATGTAGATTCCAGCTACAAGAGGAAATATTGTCTGATAAATACCGTCTGAGCTACTGTAATTGGAAAGGTGGACGTTAAAAAGACGAAAACAAATTTGACCCAGATTTAACCCTGACACAGCATTGGACCTGCAGACCAGGGTTTTCTGTGCTCTCCATGTAACCAGCTACTGCGTGTTTTCTCCATCAGAGAAGGGAATCCTCACAACAGAGATTTTAAAGTAAAGGCGTTGTGAGAAGAATAAACACTTTGTAGTTCACATCATAAATGCGTCTGTTTTGTTTTTTTGTTGGCGAAGCTGAAGGAGACGGACAGCTCTATTTGCGGTGGAAGAGGAGAAACGGTGGCTGCGTGTTTTGAGTTATGCGCTCTGCCGTGGCTCCCAGCCGTTCCCCCCCCTGGGAAGGGGACCTCTCCTCTCCTCTAACCTCGGCCTGCTCCTAATCCGCAGCCCACTGGGAAACGCTGATGTGAGGCGTCTGGCGAGAGCCTTTCCCTCGGCCCCGAGCAGGACTTAAAAGGACACGACTGCCCTGGTGCGCGCTCCGTTTCGGTCCTGACTCCACGGCGGCCGCAGAGGGACGGTTCCCACTGGGGGAATGAGCACTGGAAGCACATCTGTCCGAGGAGTCAGACGGGTGGGATGGGATCTGCTGCTGTGGCAATGAATCCTCTAAATGCACCCTTAATTCTGATCTTCAGGAATTGGGTGTGATGTGAAAGTAGGCGAGTAAAAAAAAAAAAAAAAAGACGTTTGCTTTGCAGTTGGTAAACATTTTTATGGGAAGTCTTTTTTTTCATAAAAGTTTATGTGAACCAACTATGCAGGAGTATTTCTTTCTAAAACTGATGGGAAATGTGTCTAAGATGCTATTTAAAGTTGTCGATGGTTTACATTGTCCTGAGAAATATCTTTCCCTCTGCCTTGAGACTCTTTGAGGCATCAAAGATGAGTCAGAACCATTTTCCTCTTTGCTCTGGCTCTGAAGTGCCATGGAAACTGCCACAAATATTTATGTCGGACAAACACTGGTGCACTGAGGTGCTCCCCGGCCCCGTGTAGGAGCCAGCGCCACAAAAGGAGATGACGCTTTGTCACGCCGGTGCGACCCGAATTTACATCCCCGTGCCCGGGACCTCAAACAAGCACAACAGCGGCGGGGGCCGAGCTTGGAGAAAAGCCAGCTTTGTCCTCAGACACCCCTTGTCCTCTGCTCACCTACCTGCGAAAACCTCGGAGCCCGCGGCTCATTTCAGACGGCGCTCGCCCCAGCCCCCACGTCTCTCTCTCGCGCGCAGACCGCTCGACTCAGTCAGAATCACGTAGCCGCGTGGGCCGGCGGCCTTTATCGACCGTCAAAGGTTCAGAGCTAGCTAGGAGAGTCCCGTGATTGTGACGAACAGCGGCGATCGGCGGCCTTACCGTCGAGATCTTCCGGCCTGGTGAGGTCGATGACTCTGTGGCCGATCTTGCCTTCCTCGCCCAGCTTGCCGAGGTGGTGCCCGATGCTCTCGAAATGTGCCCTCTCCTGCGGGGAAAGGCAAACAGTCAGGCGCAGGGACAAGCGCACGCACGCACGTTTCTACGGCGACATTGTTGTACGGACGAGGGGAGAAAAAAAAAAAAACCAACCCATCAGAAATCCGAAATTTTGAAAAGGAAAAAAAAAAAGAAGCAAGCTTTGATAAATGGAGGTTCTTTTGAAGAGCTGCTCTTTTGACATGAGCTAGATGTAGCTTTTTCCTCTCTCATCTCTCTATTCAGTGGCTGCTATAATGGATGACAGGAGGCAGAGAGACAGTGAGGGCCAGGGGTGCTGTAAATAGATTTACAGAAGGATACTTTGTGATCCCGGGCACACAATGGGGCCGTGGCCCTCTTTGCAGTGCTCAGATTTTCCTCTGTAATCTTCTCCTTACATCCTCCCTTCCAGTCTACAGTGCCCA